>RPOG01000005.1:620335-1220335 GCA_008086565.1 Thalassoma bifasciatum
TTTTATGCCATATGCCACGGTTTTTGCTCCGCGAGCTGTTTTCTAGACGTTAGCATCATTTGCGCCTTCCCTGCTTGCTTCTGTTCGCGATGTCTGCCCCGCATCTGAAGATGCGTTCACTGATCTCACACATTATAGGAATTATCAGCATCTACATTCAAAGCAGAAACTGATACAAAATACAGCTATTTAATGATACTGCTCTGTAAATATATATCTGATATGTAACTGTTGACACTTTTTATCATTGGTTTAAGCAATTTATCATTCACAGAATCTTCTTTTAAATTTGACTTATTTAACTGCATGTAACAATTTTAATTCTAAAGCATCTTCATTATCAGAAGTGACATTACTTTTAACAAATTATTCTGCATTTTATACTTTCTCCTCTTTCACCTGCTTTTAAAAAATTACTGCTTGCTTACCCTGAGCGTTCAGATTTTTGTTTCTTTTGTAATGAGCAACATTTTGTGGTTGTTTTAATGCATTGAACAGTTTGTGTTTTACAGCCTTCTCATTTTCAGCCATGATGCAGTACTTTGAGCATTTATTTCATTTTGCATTTTCTCATTTCGCTCACACAGCGTCAGCATTTCAACGCATTTTCTTACTGAAAATGCAAATTTTCTAGTTTGATTTAAACTGGCTTAAGCCATTATATAATTGGGCTATTGAGACCTTTAAGCAAAAAAAAAAAAAAAAGCTAAAGCTACAGAAATATGTCGAGAACAAAATAATATGTCTGTAGTGTTCTGTAAGACATAAAAATCAAGGAGGAAACAATTCCAAAGCTTCCACAGCTTAAGCTTATAACAGTTAAATTCCCCACATTGTGTACCCTGGGGCGTCCATTCAGGTAATCTGGTGTTACACCACAGTCAGATATTAGCCAGGACCCGTAGAGTCTTTGGACAACTCACAGAGAAGAAAATTATGTTGATTTATATCCTTTTTGACTGAGCTGAGGTTAATCCCCCATGTAGCAGCATGGGAGTTTCTGTGTGAAGTGGAATGCAAGCAGAATTCAGCTGAGATAGGAAAGGCCTGTGTGGTATATGTGCGTGTGTGACAAAGTACAAGTAGGCCATGGAGTTAGTCATCACTGCTGAGTGTGAGCAAGATAAGGAAATGAGAGGGAAAGGCGGGGATAAAGAATCAACAAGATCAGCCTGAGTCATATCAGAATGAGACAAACTAGAGCTTTAGCTTTTGAGTGTTTTATTACTGAATCTGTAAATATTGTTTTAATCAAGTGCCAATTACCAAACTCACTAACTGAGGTCAAAAAAGAATCTGAATCAAATTAGAAGCTAAGAAAAGAAACTATGGTGTCGTACCAGCAGCAATGATAGCGATAAAGGTTCATGGAGCCCAGAGCATTAACCCTTTTGACTTCAAAGATACCCAGGTTTTCTTTTGGTCACATGATGCTTAAAATGAACACTTAATTAACGCAAAGACTAGTGCAAAATTATGTAATTGACAGCCTAACCATGTCAGCAAAGTGAGAGTTTAAAAAAGCCATAAAAGGATATATCGGGGTGAAAAAAAAAGAAAAAGAAAAAAAAAAAGAAAACTACCATTGGTCCCCATTTTCAATCAATTCTTCTAGAAGTAAGTGTCCTTTAAACATGGCATGTATGTGTAACCCCTCGATTCTGGTTGAACTTTTGGCAGAATGATGACACTATTGTCTTGGAGTCAGGTTCATGGCTTTACTGCACAAATAGAAAACAATACAGCAGGTCAGTGCATCGGTAAGTGCTCTCACACAGCTCCTCCGTGTCAAGAGAATCCAGCAGCAGAGAGCGAACAATATAATACAAACAGGTGATCGTATAGTGGTATATTTTTACAACATTCAGTATTTTTTTTAGCTATGAACCAGTTTTTTCTTTTTCATATAACAAAGTTAACAATAAATCACTACAAATTANAAGGTCGAGGCATGACTGAGGTAGCCAAAAGATTTCAGACTTGTACGTGAAAGTAGGCGGCGGGGCTACCGTTTTAAGCTAATGCTAAATGCTAGCAACATGTTAGCATTTTTTGAGTGGCAAAATCATAAATTTTTCGCACTTGTCTGGGGGGGTAGGACATGGAGCCGTGCTCTTTATCTCAAGCGAAAGGGGCGAAAATTGGGTTTAAAGGCGCGGAAACAAACAATAATAATCCTTAGCGTTTCAAGAGGGCCTTCGCCCGCCTGTCGGTCGCTCGGGCCCTAATGATGCATCAGCCCGCCAACACACTTGGCCAATTTTTGTGTTTAATGCTTGCATCGACATTGACCAGTACATTTCCCACCATGATTCACAGACAGACATCTGCAGGCAGCTCTGTGTTGCTGGGAGACACTACAGTCCACGTGCAGACCATGCCTTGCTCCTCCCATGCTTGCAAACTGCAGAGTGAAGCAACTTCAAAACTATATCAAACTATGTCTGATAAACTTGAACAAAGATTACTGTTTACAACATATTCTACCTCTCTTTTTCATCTTGTTTTAGTGTATGTTTATGTTGTTTTAAAATAGTGATCTATAACATTTGATATCATTTTGTCATTATGTAAATTGAAGAAGCAAAAGCAGAATCGGCCTCAAAAATAAATCGTCAGCCTGGTCATAGGCTAAAGGTAAGGGAAAAAAATGGTATCCATTTTGATCAATCCCTACAAAGAACACACGAGTAAGTTTCGCTACTTTTGCTACTTTTTCAGCTCTCTTTTTTTCCATACACATAAATGCTTTAATTAACATTTGTATGTCAGATCTGAAGGTTTTGAGACCCTGTCTCTATGGCTGTTTTTTTGGGGACAAAAAACAGCAACAAAGAAACTGCTCAACCACACCAACTGCCACCCTTCAGCTTTAAGATCATATCTGACGACAACACTCCAGCCCAAGTGTGTCAGGTCAGAGCAATGAACCAAAGAACACTTTAGACCATTTACACTGTGTGGAAAAACTGCACGATTGAACTGCTTTATGGCAGCCAATACTCAGCGCTAAATGGGAAATACTGAAATATTTTTCCCTCACAAGATTGTTGCATCACTAGTCATTTGTCTTCAGTTAAGTTAAATAAATATTTTTTTAAAAATCGAAGCATAGTGTCTTCGTCTGGATGTGTTTTTTTTTTTTTTTTTTTTTTGCTTGAATTTTGTGTGTGTGTGTGTGTGAAACATGTGCTACCCTTGCCACGGTAACAATAACCAAACAGTGATGAGTAAACTGTTGCATGTGAGCGCCGTCCTGCTTTCCCTCTAACTGGCGGCTCCATTGTTTCCGATGATAATGCACTAAGGCAGCAAGCAGCAACTTCCCCCCACCTCCAGTCCAAAACAACATACTGTCACCCAATACTGAAAGCTTGGAACTCAAAGAAAGGAGGCCTACCTTATGTAGAAAGGGGATACTGGTCTTTCGTCTTCTTGGGAGCTGAAATATTAAAAAAACATGTTATTAATTAGCTAGCAGGATGTGGTTATATGAAGCACTATGGGATAAAAAACATTACCCCCCCCCCTCCCCCCATCGCTACATGTCACCGGGGCTGAAAATAGGAGCATAAGGCTGGCTTTTGTCTGCAGAATAATAGCCATGCACAGCAACAGATCAGTGCTTTTGTGAGACTTGTCTCTAGTAATTATTATGAACCAGCAGAGAAATGTGTGCTGCTCTAGAATATAGGCTGTCTGCTGCAGCTGGGAGTATGCCAGCAGCTCATGATGAAATTATGCAACATTTAGAGGAACTCGGTGTTGGTACTAGTTGCTTAACATTTCCATATCCTGGCACTTGCTGGGCTGAAAATTTCATAATCACCCAGTCTTGTTTACCTAGTAGAGTTGGATCACTGAATTTATCTTCTCTGGCGTCAAAGCAGGAAGAAAAACACTGCAACCGGGACTACAATGGTGGACTTAGAAACAAATAAGATACAGTTCAATCAAGGTTAACTCAAACTTGGATGTTTGATAAGTCTTATTATTTTGTGCTCCCATTAAATGATGACTGCAACATTTAAATATTATATAGAAGTTTCACATCTTGAATAACAAGGATTGAGTTTCATGTTAACTTTGACTGAGGGTTATGGCTTTTTTTGACACTTAGAGAAGATAAAGTGTAGACACAGAGGCTGAATTTCACTGACTGGCTTTAGTTTACGTGTGCGTTATTGTTGATGCTTACTCATCATCAAAGTGACCAAGTTCACACACAAACAGATTTTCACCATCATTTGAGTATGACAAAACTCTGACTGTAACAGTGGGTGATGAGTTATGCAAACAGATTTCTGGGAGAATAAGGCCTCATTTGAATTTCCTTTCCTGACCAAAATGTGTAACATGCTGGTTTTATTCAAGTTATAGGAGTGCTCTTTGAACGTGGGCCTGTATGGTCTGCCTGTATTGAGGAGGAGCTGAGGGTAGATGGGATCACAGGACCCAAATAGACTGCATGCTGCGTGAGTTGCATGCCTCGGAGTCTGCTCTTCTAATGAAGGGATGATAAATGGGTACATCGGGGGAATAAAAGTCTGCTATTTAAATATATAAATGATGCCCCGTGCCACACAACCACAGGACTTCTGCCATGTCATTGGATTCTTAGAGTACCTTAACTATCATTAGACATGAAAGCATCCTTACAGGAATACAAGTGTAACTTTCATCACGTTGGTTCTTATTTAGACTTGGATAATGACCACTCACAGGCAAAACAAACCAAAATGAGCTCGGCAGGTGTTCTCAACTTAGACTTACGTAACAAAAAGAATTTGGACAAAGGGTCAAGTTAAAAATGCTGACAGTCAGGTACAACACTTCAGCTGCTAAGTGTTTTTCATGAATGATGAGAGTTGTGCTCTAAGTTCACTCTCTGTAATAGTTTTAACAACTGAATCCACTTACATCTGCTGAAAAGCAAAAGGCTGATCTACTTACACTTGCCAAGAAAAAACAATAATATATTTCTTAATCAAATTTTAAAATCTGGTTTTCATAAGCAGTTAAATAGTTTTTTGGTTAACCAATTTAAATTGGACACGTTACTGAAAAACTTGTACATCAAATCTTCTACTTGTGACAAACACTTATGATCGTTTGGAGAAAGCTTCAGATTAGTTATATATAAAAAAAAATGCTAATATATTAAATAACTGGCAAGGAAAATCTGTTTTTGTGTACTTTCTGATGCAGGAACTTCAAACACAAAACCTTCAAAATGAGATCATATTGCTTTTCAGTAACAGCCAGTTTGATTGTAGGCAGTAAACATGCAGAGTCTTAGTTGCAAACCCTGAAAAAAGGAGTTGTTGTTGAGAAGAACATTGCGTGAATGTTTGGTTCTCAGGTGTGTTTTGGTACGTGACGTGCATTCATGAGGCTTACAGTAAGGGGCAAGACCCTGGAGGGGAGGACAAACCACTTTGGGAAGCACATCAAGACATTCAAAACAAAGGGTTTAGGTTTCAAGTTGAGAAAGAGTCAAAGTGGGTCAAAGTTTGATGGTCATGACCCAATGTAAACAAAAAGTACAATGTCTTCCTCTGGTGTTGCTGAAGGTGCGGTTGTGAGTGACCACACATACTTCCAAATTCTTTTACAGCTTCGAGAGTGGATGTTTTCTTCTCCCAAACTTCTTAGCTGGTGTTACACAGTCTGGCAAGCGTATTAAAATAATGTGTGCCGTCACTGCTGCCGTGAATTGAGAAAGCGGAAATCCTGCTTACCCACTACCTTACTGAGTGGATAAGGGCAAGCTTTGTAGGGGTGCTCAGAAAAGTCCTGATCCCTTCAGGACAAACGGAAAACTACCAATGACAAGTTGGTCCACATTGACATGCTCCACTTTTTAAGAATTTGTTTTTTTAAATATGCAGACAAAGAAAGTCTGACAATGCAGACACTCTGTAATAACTCAGGTTTGGGTCAAGTAATGTTTGGCTCTCTGCTCCCCCTGCTCTTTCTCTCATCAAACAACACTTTTGTAGATCTCAGATACTTCACCAAATTTCAATGAATGTCATAGACTATCTATCCCAATAGAGAGAGGATATACGTTGGGTCATAAAACCAAGAGTTTGGACAACAAGTTTGGGGATGGAAAGACCTTTTTGTTTCTGTCTCACCTGCTTTGTTCTAAAGTCAAAAATTCATCCAGAGTCCACAAAGCTGTTGGACAGATATTAAACATTTTTAGAATAGCTCAGAGTTAAGTGTGTAGTGGTCATGACCTTACATATTTGTCAGATAAGTCCAGCCTGGCGATGGATTTGTATGTCAAAGTTATCAGAGGTGGTTGAGCAGAAAAGGCATCATGTTTAAGGCTGTAAACTGGAGCGTTTCAGAAAAATAGGCTCTCAACTCAACTGGTGGAGAATCTCAAGTCTGAGATCAAAGATGAGGCTACTTGGTGGAGAATATGAAGATGTAAGGGGAAAAGGCAAGTATGTAGGGAGACAGACGCCCATACACAATCATACAGTATCTTATAAACAGCAGCCTGAAAAATAATTTTATTTGCAATTTACTCACTGACACTGAACCCTAGAAATAATTTCCTTTGTCCCCTGAGGCAAAATCTTCAGTACATCATCTTTGTTTGGTTTTGATCATGCAAACTCAAGAGCTGGTCAAGTTAGAGTCTTAATAGACATACAATCTGAGTGATCATCTGGGGTCTCACTGCTGGGATAAGAATCAGAAAATATGCACCAAGATCAGAAAAGCAAGAAAACTGGTCTGATCCAGTCAGCAATTCTTGCTGAAAATATTTGCTGTCAGGCTGTCAGGCTGATGGATGAGATTTCCTGTCAGGCGACTAACAATACCAATATACCCACAGGGAGGCTGCACTCACACCACACAGAAAAGTTCCTCACTTCCACCATTTTCCATTAGGCTTCTAAGAAACCTGATGGTTACATCACAAGTTTCAGTGAACCGTGGCAACCACACACAAAAATCAGAATGCATCACCTACAAGCAGCTTCTCGACGCTGAGATCAGGATAAGTTCACATGACACTGCTATGTTGGCCTTTGTGGCCCATGAGAGGAATGAGGGTGGTGTAATATTTCAGGTCCAGATGAGAGCACTGTACGTAAGACATTAAATCATTCTACTAGATGAAGAGATTGACATAAACCAGTCAATAAACACTGAGAATGATGACATTAAGACTGAGTACTGAAAGGAGCAAAAAGACTCAAGGCAGTGTAGCCTCTTGAATGAGGAGTGCATGTGCCAAATGTCATCAGATAAATTCTTTAAGTTACTTCTTAATCACTGACAAGGTGCAGATATAGTTTCTACAAACTCAATCTCATGTGTCACACACTATAAAAATAACATTGTTAGATATATCTTGGTCGTTTTGCTTGTGAATCTTATCTCACTGTGAGAATCAAATGAAAAGATGTTCCTTTATTTTATCGCCTTAGAAATGTGTGATTCAGATCAGCAGTAGTGCTGCATGTGCTGCCCTGTGCTGACACCGACTTGTCTGACACATACCTATAGAAAGTGAGAGCAAGCTGACAAGCAGGCATGAGGGCAGCCACAGATATGAAAACAGATGGATCCACTCATGGAAAATGATCATGCATTTCCTTTGGGCTACAAGTTTAAACCACTAGCCACTTAAGTCTGACAGCCCTTTTAATACACACTAAAACTCCCCACATCAAAAAGACTGACATCAGCAGCTACTACATCAAGTCTTCTAGTATCAAGGTAGTTGATTTCTTTATTGAATTTCATTGCATATTGCAGGTGTTTATTAGTAAATACCAGAGGGTTCATACTGCTGACGCACTTCACTGGGGTGCCCTGTCACACCGTCTGTACATCAGTCACCTGATGCCACCTCGCAGAGAGGTTTTAAGTGTAGGGGGATACCCAGCTGGGAATTTACTGATACTCTGGCATGGCGAGGAAAGCTTTAGCAACCCTGGAAGTATTAATCTACCTGAACATGGAGGCAAGAGTTGACCCGATAGATTTTAGAATTTCACGTTGCTAAAACAACACTATGTTATTTTAGGGGAAACAACAGCCAAAAACAACCTCGTACTCAGATTTTCTGGAGGGTCAACAAAATTCAGGTTTGCTGAAAACATGGCAGGAAGATAGATTTTCAAGAATTTTTTATTTAATTGAAAGCAAAATAAACAGCTGTTGCAAATGTCATGAATGTGTGTTGCCACTTTGTGAAAGACACACCAATGTGTGGGTGTCACACTTTAATTTTATGTAATGTGTTAAAGGATCTGGTGTTGACAGTGTTTGAAACTCTGATTAATGTCCCACCCAAAGGTCACTGACATGTTCGATAGGCTGTTCCAAAAGTCAGAAAGGGTTATTATTTCTCATCTTGGGAACGTCAAATTACTTTTTAGATTCTCAGACATCAATGCCTTTGTGATGACAGCCAAAGTAAATGCTGCATCTGAGTGTCTGAGTTCTGCAAAGCAGGAAGAGCCCCAACAACAGACACAGCTGTAGCCCTGCTATTCCAGGACTGAAGACACTCGACACCAAGAGGTTCCAGTTTCAGTTTCTTATAATAGGCTTGTTTGCATGCCAGGAGCACACTGCCACAAGGCTCTGGCTTTAGATCCCTGAGCGCTGTCAAACACTCAAGATTCCTCAGCCTCACCTGATAGCACATCCCATCACGTGTGCAAATAGCGAGCATAACCTGCGGTATTTTACCAATGGTGGAATAATCCTTCGTTTTCCAAATCGGAACGCGAACATCAAAACATAGAAACCTTAAACAGTTTCTGTCTCGTGCATGCAGCACTGATGATTTGTGTTGTGTTTTATGGTCTTGAGATTTATCTTCCTGCTTTGTACTTACAGATAATACTTGGATCATAAAATGGTAGTTTGATAGGAGTCTAACATCAACAGTGAGGATCATAAAACTTGCAGGGCTGAAATATCTTAGAGTTGGTTGATAAATTGTAGTCTTTTGTGTTTCTTGTCGCTCATGAAACTAAAACATTAAGTGCAACTGAAATCAAAGCAAGTGTTCTGTTTGGAGTTAGTATAAATATCGAAGTATGTGAGCCATGTTCACTAGAAAAGTCAAAATAAAGAAAAAAATGACATGAATAGCTTGTTAAGATTTAATAATCTAACATTGAGGTGAGAAATGTGATACTATTCTTATTTTAAAAAACTTTTTTTCTTTTCTTGGCATTACTTGAAGGTAAATGCAGCTCATAGTGAGTCAAGGAAACAATCTCTTAAATAAAAATATGACACAGACAAATTTCAGTTTTTGAAGTAGTTGTTCCTCTCTGACTTTCTACATTTCTGAATTTCTAAGTAATTGCAGATTCCATTAAGCAATCAATTACTCAAAGAAGAGATGTCCTTAAGGTTGGAGCCGATCTGGGCCGATCAGCTTAACTGAATGGGAACTGGCCATTTTTACGCCAGGTGGTGTAAACTGAGAAGTTTGTTCCTGATTACAAACATGAAAGAGACTTTGCATTAGCAACACTGTATATAAGTAATACAATCAGGGGTAACAGTAGATCTGCATTCAATCCTACTGCAACAGGCTGCCCTACATTGTTTGAGTAGTAAGTGTTTTTGCCTTCTGCCTTTACTACAGAGTCACTGCAGGCTGCAATAAAGCAGCTGTTTTTGAAATCTGGCAGTCTGTGCACAAGTGTGTTCATAAAATTAAGTAGAATTCCCGCACCAATGCCTTGTTAATTGTCTTCTTTTTAAGAAGATACGGTAAGACAGACAGAAAGCTCAATTGCACTACCAATTTGACATGTCTACAAACAAAATATACGGAAGAAGCTAACGAAAAGGTAACAAACTGTAGACCCCACAAGAAAGGGCAGATATTTGCAAGACTTAAAAAATGACAAAAAGACTTTAGAAAAGGTGGATTAATTCATTTCTTGGGACACCATTCAGGTCAATTTTCATTTTATATGCACATTTTCAAACAATGCTCACTGGGTTAAATGAAGTAAGAACACAGGACAGGACACACTCACCTCCTGAGGAGCTCGATGCTGCCTGAGGGGCTGACGTTGAGGTGATCCTGGAGCACTTCAGAGTTTAGAGGGTCTTTACAAGCCATTGGTTCTGGACTGGACAAGAGGACTGGTAAAGCTTGGATGCTTGTATGGGGTAACCCAGCAGAGTGATGGGGCTGAGGAACGACCTGAGCGATGCTGTCACTCTTTCCTTTCTTCACCTGTTTCACAGAGAGAACAGGAGAAGTGCCAGCAGCAATTGAGTCTCGTGATGAGAAACCTGAGCCAGTACCAGAGGTAAATGATACTCAACTGATACCATATTTGCTCAATCAAGCTCACTCAGCCGCACAAAGAGATGGTTGTTTCTAGATAGATGCATGAAAAGATCTGCTGAGGTAAAGCATGGTGCAATAAAAGAGCTGTCGCAGAGAGGGAGGAAAAAAAAGGTTAGCTTGTAAAACTGTAAGGTTAGACTGATGTTTGTCTTACTGTGCTGACCCTGAGTGGGTATAAACAGTGTGAACTGCCGACTATCGTGTGGAGGAAGAACTTTAACCTGATTACAACTTCACTGTGAGCAGCACTCTTATGCATTTTAATGGAGTTTTATCCAGGGATGCTTCAGAGGAGTGTTCAAGAATGTGTCGGACAACTTACACTCAGTGTATATGAAAAGGACCTATACAGTCAACTGAGGACATGATGGGTCTGACACCGTCAATGACTTTAGTGCTCAGATAAAGGCTGAAAGTGGCTGAGTTGAACGGAAAAGCTTTCTTTTTTTGTTTTTTTGGACCAATTTCAATCAGCAGAATAAACCATTTAGAGTTTAGCATATTGGGCTGTTCACAAGTCTATAAATGCTGCCTGTCCACTTGGGCTGGCACCTTTTTCTAGACATAATAGGCCATTATGTACTCTGGCTGGAGTAAGTATGGATTTTGCCCCTGGGTTTTGTGATTGACCAGGCTAAATTTGGTGTTTGAATTAAACCCCAGATAATGAATAGGGAAAACTGTCTTTACTGTTTTAGTTAAGTGATTTGATGTTTTACCATCAAAGACTTGTTTTAAAAGTTGGAAAACTGCCTGATTACATCGACCTGCCAGCTCATTTTCTCTTTATTACCATTACTGTGAAATTTCTCAAATCAGGTGTATTAAATCTCAAGTTTTATGGTACAGTTGTAACTTTCAGTGATATTCTGGCCTTTTCCAAAAATACCATAAATGTTACATTTCAGAAGACCTAAATTTGACAAATATCAAAAATTCTCCTGTAAGTGTTTCATTTTTATGACTTTCTTTTTCATCACAGCAAATTATAGTCATGGTTCCACAATTGTGTATAATAATTCAAATTTTATCTAGATAAATGATGTTAATTACAACGTGTGACTGTACATGTGCTCATCTGAAAATGACAGTCACAATGATAGAAGCAAACACACTGCAGGTCAATCTCAGCAGTGACCATCAAACCATCAGCTCTTGCTTATGCTGCCTCCATTCCTGGGTCTCAGTTTCTGCCAATACATAAACAGCTCAAAAAGGAACAACATGAATTCAGAGCTAAAATCGGCCCCATATCAATGAAGCCTGACAGAGCAAAATAAGAATATGACCTGATATTCATAGCGTGGGATATCTAATATTTTCATCTAAAAGCATGAAATGACTGCAAAGAAAGCTACAGTTATTGTAGTTCTCAATCCCTGGATAATCTGCAAAAATGAAAACCTGGATTTTGCACATTTTCTATATTTACCTCAAGGAAACAGCTTACTTATCCTTATAATTTGATCCATACCTTTTCTCCTCAACAAGCACAACAAGCAGAGTTGACACATTTGAAATAAAGAACTGAGCTGATATATGCCTGTTTCAAAAGGATCAACATATTTTTGTGGCACCACGGCAACAGATATTATTCAAACACTGATTGTAATACTCATACTCCTCTATGGGTAATTTCATAGTGTCATGGTTAATGTTCATGTGTTTGACAGTGCTGGCTTTTGATTGCTGAATCATAAATCAAACAGCCACCACGGATGGGTTTATGGCTGTACAATCGGAGCAGACATGGGTGTGTTTGTTTGGTTCCTCTCACACAGCTTGACCTGGCTAGAAATCCATGTTTTTGTCTTTATAATTTGAATAAATAAAATAAAGATAGTACCTTTGTGTGTGGGTGAATACCTTTCTAATAGTTTCCCCTTAATCAGTGTTTTCCTGAGTAACAAACAGGGAGGCCAAACCTGTATCAACTGGCTTCAGCAGGGAAACTGTTTCATGGAGTTTCTTCGGCAGTATTTGGGGAAGTTTGGTATTTATAGTTTGAATGACTCACTTGAGGAGTTAGAGCGAGCCTCAGTCAAACATATTTTCATTTTAACAGGAAGTGAGGGACTTCCAGGAGCATGCTGGCTTTAGACTTAACATAAGGACTCAAGAGAGTTAACAAATAGGTTTCGAATTCCAAGAACAGACTATAAACCTTGAAATTATTAAATGCCACCTCTAGTCTCTGTTTCTGCTAAGTTTGCATTTTTACAAATGTAGCTTTGTTATATTTTCTAAAATCTAAGTTCTATTCACTCATAAATCAAAACTGATCTGCTGGTAACTCTTTCATTACAGCTGTACTGTGAGCGTTGGTTTAAATTATGTAGAACTTAGCTTGTGGATGGCCAGTTCACTACCAAAGCTATCCACCATACAGCTTAAATCTTACAATAGTATCACTGTAGCGTTAACTTTATTTTCTTCCTGGAAATTACAGGATGCCAATGTGTCAATTAAAGCTTATCACTAAATGTAACTGTTGTTAAATTTTATGTTTAAAGCTTCAGGATTGCTTCCAATAAAATCCCTCAAAGGCAGTTCACTACTTTTATTGAAGTGTGTTTTGCTTCCTGTGCACTAACACCCATATCCGAGGGTAGAGAGCAAACTTCATGGCTTAAAGATTTAACACACTTCTGGAATTTTAAAAACAGTCTTAAGCTTTTGTAGAGAAAAAAAAACATTCTTTATCAGCAGACATTTTGACCCTGCTAAGCCCATCTTACCATCAGTCAGCATCCCTCTTTTCTGGATAATAACCCTCATCTTATTATTCAGATTTTCATTCAAAACCAAGTGAGAGATGTTTACAAAGGATTTGTTTGGTCACAAAGACAAGTCGACCCCATGGATAACTTTATAATATACCTTATACTAATATATCATATATATATTATATTAATATATATACCTTAATATAGGAAAATCTCAAAATAAGCAATGATGAACTTTAAGGCGGCTTATCTGCATCTCAGAGAGATCAAACAAACCTACTTCAAACTGAGTTTTGTATCAAACTCTGGGAATATTGCCCTATTTTTGAGTCTATTTAAAAATAGCCCACCTTCAATTTCCACTCCATGTGCACAGACACGAATTATTGTCAAATTCATGAACATTCATGCAACCTCTGTGGCTGCAGGGCTCCTCTGTAATGATACCACACCACAGTCAGATATGCATACCACAGTCTCTGTTTGTCTCATTGCAAATGGTGTGTTGTTGTTTCCTGCAGGCAGATTGTCTTTATCAAATCACGTCATGTGACCGAGCTGCGAGGCCACAGGCATTACAGGCAGTCTGAGTGATGACCTCAAGCTAATGAGCGCCAAGGCTTTGCAGCAGATAAGAAAGCATAAAGTATTCATTTGATCCATTGGATGAGAAGTACTGAGAAAATCATTAAGAAAGTGTCTTTGCATTATCTCACGACTGGTAGTAGAAAACAAATCTATACCTTCTTTTTCCTCTGCCTTAGGTTAGGAGTGGTAGGGGAGGGTTGGTTCAGAAGTTCTTCATTCTTTGGTAAGTTTTCCAGTCATTGTCAAAAAAATGTAAAGAAAAGAGAGGCACAAACAAGAGATTTTGAATTTATAGTTTTCTGACACACAAAAACCACTAAATATCAGTCATTAATCTATCAAAGCAGCTCATACTTTCTTCAGCAATCCTGCACAAATGCATGCATAAAATATAAAGATAGATATAAGGTGTGATTTTTCTCTTGATCTTCCAATATTGCCTGTCAGTAATGTCAGTCATATCTTGTTGAAAAGTCGTCATACATTAACACTGATTGACCTGATTAGCAGTGCAGGCGGTATACACAGGTCAGCTGACCCTGATATCTTTAAAGCTTAACAAGACCTACACAGACCTAAGCAGAAATGGCTCCCTTGTTTGAAAACAGCCTTTCCAAAACCTGCCCATGTTGTTTCACGTCATTCAGATCACATGGTTGGTGTTAAAAAAGACTATGTAAGGGAATTTGTAGGGTTCATGCAAGTTTGACCTGGGAAATTCATAAACAACATTTCACAGCAGACAGATGCAGACAAAGGTTTTCTGAGCAGGAGGGAAAACATATAAACAAAGACGCAAACATGCAGGCATGAGTGCTGATGTCAACTCTGCGCACACACCTTTATCCTGGGAAGTGGTGTGAGTGTATTTCCATCAGGGAGGCTGGCTGACGTCTCTGCACATGTCATACTGGCCTCCTAAGACCACAGAAGGGACAAAAACAGACAGAAAGACACTATTACCTGTGACCTCATTTAAACAGTATGTATGAACTAGAAAAGCAATTTGAACTATCTTTTTTACAGCCAATGGGTTATTTTCAAAAGATAGATAGACAGACAGTGTCACTTCATGTGACATCCCAAGGATTACACCAGAGGCAAAATTTAATTCCTCAACTAGCCCACAGTGCAAAAAGAGGGCAGTAAAAAAATGTAAATAGTACATAGTTATAAAAAAATTGAACCAATAATTATAAAAAATAAAACCCTATAAAATCCCCCACAAAAAAAATGTGCAGACCCATATTTAAAAGACACCTCTGTCACAATGGGCAGCAACTCTTTTCTCTCCCAGAAAGGAAAGGATAGGTCATGTCCTAAGTCTCAATGTTGTATGGTAAAGGGGGTGGTTGTATGAATGAGGAAGGGACACACAGTGTTTATGAGCCTCCCAGCTTGTGCAAAGAAGCTGTTCAGCAAAGTTAAAGTATGATTGTTTCACTCTGGCTTCTCTTCTGTGAGCCTCAAAACGTGTGAAAATAGCTTCTAAGATGTTTTAAGATGCTTAATATCCCAAAACACATGAACACTTTGATGCACTCCTCCTGCTCATCAGAATTTGACACCAGTGATTATTTGCACCCTGTGCAAGGGCTTTCAGAAGAAGGTCAGGAGGTAGGAGACCTCAGTGGGCTGTGCATGTCTGTTGGTATGTGTTAGTGTTTATGCACATGTATGTGTGTTTGCACGAAACACGATCTTGGTCTGGCTGAGGGTTTTCCCGTAGGTCAGCAGGGTCTCATTTGCCCGTGCCCTTTAGGAATTCACAAAACAGCACGGTGTGACAGAAAACAGCATTAAAGCATGACACTACATATCATCAAATTTAAGTGCTACTTGGAACCAAGACCCCTGGATTTCTTGAGTTCATGTTAAATGTTTATAATTTAATTTCTGTAAATATTTAACATTGACAGCATTATTCTTTTTGCATGGTAAGCACGGTCACAGGAGCCAAACAACATGTGTGATGATGTTAAAAATGGTTTGAGAAGCATCCTGGTGACTTAGCGAGGTCACATCTAGGAGGAGCAAAGTCAAAGTGGTCATTTCCTGTTCAAAAAGCTGTGGCATCACATGACCCATGTCAAGTTTCAATAACAAAGCAATCAATCAAGTTTTGAAGGATGACTTTCTAAAAGAGGAATTTCTGGCAGAGTTTGGTCAATTCTAGGCCCATTTTTCTTTTTTTTTCAGGAAGTTTTTCCTTCTTTGCGAAACAGAAATCAATTTTTTTATCCTCTGAATCCAACAGAGCAAGTTCTACACCATTGACTCTGATTCACAGATCTTTAATTCTATATGAAACAAAAGTTTTGTTCTGTCTTTTTTTCCTGTTTTCAAGTAGGGAAAACAACAGTGGAGTTTTGGCATTTCTAAACCTTGACCAAAGTTTTTTTCTCATAAATGTATGTTAGCTTCCAATAGATGAAGAAAACAAACACTTGCCAAAATTCTGTGCACATTTCATAAAGCATCTTGAGAAATACATGAGTTCAATGTGTAATTCTAATGTACCTGACATAAATGATTTTGAAGATAGTGGTTTGCTATGTTGCACCATTCAGGTTTGTGTCTTGGGGCCATATTTTTCTCAGATGTTGCCGGAAAACCAGCAGACCAGACAAACCAGCTAATCGATAAAGACATCAGCCATCCAAGCAGCAAATATAAATCAACAAGCTGAGACTCAAAAACAGCAACCTGTGGAGAACCCTTCCCCTCCAGGCAGGTATACAAAATCAATAGTTGAATCAATGTTTCCTTGGTGTTATGTAAGGCTATATTTATAAAATCATCCAGGTGGATGAGTAGAAGGTTCACAGAAAAGAACTGTCTAAAATGTAACATGTGACTCACAGTGTGTTAGCAGCTGTCCCTCTTATTACTCACTAAAAATACAGAGCTTTATTAATGAATAGCAGCATCCAATGATCTGTTGTGTTTACCACACCTTGACTATGATTGAGCTCAACTCTTCTTCTGAGCAGCTTCCTCCATCTCTGTCCATCTCAAATATGCTGCCGTAGTTTTGGATGAGCTTCACCATGATCTTGTTACAGATATTTTGATCCTTCAATGCCTCGAAACCAGGGGCCACGCTGTAAAAAAATCATACACGTGTTTAAAAATCAGATATCATTAGAGGTTTCATCTCTGTGAACTCTTTTTTTCTTCATTTAATTCTACTTTAATGGTGAGTTTAATACTGACATTATAGTCAGACATCAGTAAGTTGACAATTTTTTCAATCAGATTTGAGTCCGGTACTCGTGAACTAATTATATAAAAACTCACATTCACCCTACACAAGCCTCTAATGAAAAGAACAGGTTGTACAGTAAGACATGGCATCTATCAGTGAAACCTGATCTTTTTACTGGGCAGGGCACAACGATGTATCACTGGAGATGCCCACTGGCCACGAGTTTTGAGAAGAGCGGCAGTAGATGGAAATGTACAAGGATGACTCCAAAACTCAGCGCCCAGTAACCACATCATAAATAGACTTGTGAGGACAGCGGTACCTAGCTCAGTAGGCACATGAAGCCTTTACTGCAACATTTATTTGTGAACACACAGTAACACTCAACTGTTCCCAAACGGTCATGTGATATTTACCTCAGAAATTTGTAAGATGTAATAGGTCTGTGTAAGCTAAACTTAATGTGTGGTTTTATTTAATTTTTTTATGTAACCTGTTTAACAAGTTAAAAAAAGAAATGAGCGATTGAGACAAAAAGAGGTATGCATTAGAAGAGTCTGATTACAGAGGTACATCCAGCACAAAATGCACATACAAATCTATATTTATTCTTAAACGAGAGAGGAAAGGTCTAAAGATTAATTGGGTGTTTTTTGTCTAGAGTATCTGAGCAATGTCAAAAAATGTCTCCGACAAAATGTGAAGAAACTTACTCACAGGGCTTTTATTTGTCATGTATCAGTTTGTTACAACAATGATTTTAACTTCACTAAATGTGCTGCAGCACCTCCTGCTGGCCTCATGACCAGAGAGAGAGAGAGAGAGAGAGAGGTTGATAGAGAGCTGAAGATAGAGAGCTGTAGATAGATATATAGAGAGAGACAGTACAGATACTATTAAAAGAGGTTTCAAGAGTTGATATTCTCATACTCACCTCACCGTGTCAATATCAGTAGTATACAGATATGTGTTCCTAATCTCTTCAAATATGAATCACTGTCTGTTTAGGTTATGATTATTGTTGCCATTTCTTTTGGTTTAAAATAGACTTGAGGTAAATTACCTTACATCATATTCATACCATACTTCAAAAGTGAGATCATTCAAACCCATCGATCTGCTCTGGCACATGAATCCAATGCTTCATAACTGACACACAACACAGAAATAGTAAAGATGATTGAACCCCTCATCTTTAGCAAGAATGAGTGTCCCCTGCCTATTTTTTCTCTCTGTTATTCAAAAAGCAACTACATGTTTTGTGAAGGTTATAGAGAAGGAGTTAGACTTGTTATTACTTCCTGGAACGTCTCATCTGTATCTCAGGGACACAGACACACTGTGGTCAGCCTGTTCAGAGGTCTAAGAGCTTGGATAAATAAGTTAATTATTATTCTGAATAAACCTAGAAAAAGCTGACAAAGGTGCAAATGCCCAGTATAAGGAGCCCAGGCTTTGGTAGATACAATTCTGGTATTTAAAACTTCTCTTTTAACAAGTTAAAAGTTTTATCGGGATTACCTTAAAACATTTACATCATTGTAGTTGCTGTATCTCATGATACTATCAAAAGTTACTTGAAGTAAGATTATACCTCAAGCTGTACTCACCACTGCTTAAATATCTGGTCACTGCTTATATTGACAGAGCCACAGTGAGATTCTCTTTAGCCCTTCTGAGATTTCTTTATGATTAATGATTTGCAACTGAAGCACTCTGGGATAATTTTGATCAACATAATTATGAAGTAGCAACAGACAGTAGTCTTTAAAATAAATCTGAAAAGAAAAGAACTATTAGCTGAATTTACACCTCTCATTTGGCACAGAGTAGCACAGGGCTTTTGAAATTGGTGGATTATTACACAACCTAAGAGCCTGGCATTCAAAGATAAAACTTGGAGGAGAGGGGGAACTTTATGTTTTCAATTAAAAGTTAACACTTAAAATGGAAGTTGGGTTAATAAGAAACTTTTAAGTTTGCAAATTCACAGTGTCAACATATGACATCACCATCCTCTGCTTAACAAACTACTTTACAAAAAAAAAGTGACTCACTGAAAGACACTGGGTCCAAACACAGTGGCAAGGTTGAGGACCGTCATGCGGTTTTCTTTATGGTTGCATTCAACAAGAGTCAGGAAGTGACACAGGTAGCGCAGGAGGCTGAAGTGAACATCTGGCAGCAGCTGGAGCATGTCGCTCATGTCTGAGTGAGACACATCATCACCATGTTCTACAAAATCACAAGAAGAAGACAGGCCAGAGGTTAGGAACAGTAGGTTGCCTTACAGAACAGTAGACACCTTTTTCTTGAAACGTCTTGAAGAAAAGTTGATAGGTGCTCTGTGGTCATTTAACATTCAATGAGAATAAAACTAAGTGATTGGACTCTAAACAGAAGAGATAGTTCCATCCTCCTGTTCTCTGTTATATCTGATACTGTGTTACTTTAACAAAAAATGTTTGAGCATTAGAGTAAAGAGCCTGAAAATATGTTGATGCTATTACTTGGGGAACATAATTGGGTCAGAGTTGGATAAACGGATGTGACTACTAATCCAAAATGAATGAGTGACGCAAACAATGTGCGTGTGTAAGTTTAAGTGCATGTTTAGTGGAGTCTGCTGGAGTTTAGGTTTATCAAAGAAACTACAGTGAGATAGGAAATAATGGCTCAATAGGATCACAACTGCTCATGTTTTGCAACGTCAAGTTTGTATTTTGTGTACACAACAACACACAATACAAAAGTACATGTTTGTGTGTAGGTTATGTTGGTGAGGGGGGTCTGTTAAAATTTTACAGTTTTTCAATCCTGTTTTATCATTTTTACTTGTCAAACAAAAAAACCAATGATATTCATCTCATTTTATCTCAAACAATGTTTTTTTCCCAGATGTAAAAAGAAATACAAACATCCTGCATTTTTAATAGATCAATGAGTATATTCACCACAGCTAAATAGCTGTACTTATTTTTGTGTTGTGCCCTTGAAATGTTCTTTCTATTAATTGTGCTGCTGACCTCTTGGCCAGGTCACCCTCGTAAAAGAGAGATCTAGAGCTCAGCTGGTTTTATATCTAGTTAAATAAAGGTTAATTCGGAGTAAATAGTTTAGGAGGATGGTTCTGATGGAAGCAACAGGATGTACATGACACAAGTTTACAGAATAACTAGTTCATATCTTTAGTTAGTTAATTTCCTTACCCATTTAGCACGGCCCTGAGTTCTTTCAAAGTAGCCATCTTACTAAATCAATTAGCCAAAGTGACCAAAATTTCATCACCTTGTGCAAATAAAAGAGACAGAGAGAAAGATCTGTCAATGCAGCAACTGGCCAGAGGCCCTGAAAACAGGCCAAAATTGATGGGGCCTACAAAGGAAAAACTAATTCTGCTGCCAAGATGTTCACTCTCCCCCCATTACACAGATTAAAACAAGTGATGGAGGGGGATATAAGCTGACCATGGACACTTTATCCATCAACTCACTACTTTCCATTCCCTCTAAGTTCAAAGCTGGATTTATGAGCGTTTTCTATCTCTATTCAAGGCCTTTGTCTCTTTCTCACAAACATACACTGACTGCAGTCATCAGCTTCTTTTTATGCACTACCCGGCACCAATGACTGCAGTACTAACAGTGCTTTTCAGCAGCTAAAGATAGAGCTGGTTATCATTCAACCAGAGTCATGACCTAAATATTCACTACACTTGTGAGGGTATCACTGACATATCCTGGATTTGGTTGTCAGGTCTCGTGTGATATCTGGGATCATAAAATATGAGCAGGGAGGATATTTCCTGGCAAAAATATGGCACATGACTGGCACAGATGAGCCCCAAAGATAGAATACGAACAATGTATTCGGCATGTTGTAAACAAAACATCCTATTCCTACCTTGGTAGAGATGTATCAGCGCCTGCTGGACAGTGGAGTGCACCAAACCCTCTGGTAAATCTCTGAGGTACCGTTTGAGCAGGCTCGCCACTGTGCAGGAGTCAGATTCAGACAGAAGGTCCACTTCTTCTCCACTCTCCAGACGCTGTTTCAGGGCGTCAACAGCACGCACGTTTCCGTTCACTCTGAATAGACCCTCCTGATGCAGTGCTAAAGGAAAACCATAGGACAATTGTGATTACAGTTAAAGTTCTGGTACTGAGTGCCAGTCGAGGTCATCCCTACCAAAATTTTTTATTTCTTAAAGATAGAAGCAGGTTCAGTCCATGTCTAAATCGACTCTGTAGGCTAAAAGATGATGGAATGATAGAAGACCTAAAACAAATCCAATGCATTTGATACCAATTCTGTTCGCCTCAAAAACACTTTTTCCATTGACCCTCGTAACCCATCAATGGTAACCCATCCATTTCAGCCAGTTAAACACATTAAAAACAAAAACTTGGACCTGTTGAGAAAAATTGAGATTTTTTTTACACATATAAAGTCAAAATTGTTCGAAAAAAGTTGAAACTTTAAGATAAGAAAGTTGAAAATTTGAGATAAAAAGCCAAAATTAGGAGGTAAAAGCTTGAATATATGAGATAGTATAGAGGAACTAACCTTAATTGGCAGTCACTTTACTTTGAATTTAAATCTAGCTGTTGTTTAGTATAAAAGAGAAATGAAATGTGAGAACATTGAGACTTGAAATGAGGCAATACTACAAATGAAATATTGTCTTAGCATGGGAAAGTGCTGAGCAAATGGACCCTTGAAAAATGTTTAAGAAAGAGGCTGGTGAATGAGGGGCTGGAGTTCACAATCTCATAAATTTGACTTTTTATCAAAATAAAAAAATCCAACTTAATACGGGCAAAAAAAAAATCTACACAAAGTCAATTTTTCATGGTGGAAATGGGCTTCTATACCTTTCCTTCGCAACAGAAATTTGTTCTTCAGTGACAATTTCTGTATGTCCAAAACCTAAGAAGCTGCTGTATGTTGAAATAAAAAAGTGAAATTATCTTAAATATAAGTAATTTAACACGAGGACCTCACACAGTGTTCAGTAAAAGACAGTGAAATAATTTAAAAGCTGAAGAACAATTTTGCATTTCTTGCTTTTAGACAAAGAAAAGGCCCCGTGGTTTCAGGAATAATCAATGAATCATGTTTTATGTGCTAGCAGTATTGTATAGGACCAAATATGAATAGATTGTAGACATGTTGAAGATTGAAGGACAGTCAAGCCTGTTTTCACATACACCACCGTCATGTCAGTCTGACCACTAACCAAACACAGATGACTTGTGCCTGTTCACCACTTTCACCTTTAGTTGAACTGAGTAGAGAGGAGAAAGCTGATGCTGCGTCACATACTTTGGATACGTGGATGTAACTAACACTGAGGGTAAGTTAAATCTCGACAGACAAACGTTGGTTGGTGAAATTGCTAATTTGAATCTTTCCAGCGCCAGGTCCCAAAATGACGTGACTGTCACTGGACACACGTATGTGCCACAAGAAAAGCATTTATCCAAATAATTTAAAGGCATTTTAAACTAACGTTTGCAACGTGGTGGCTTAGTAGTCTCCCGCCGTCGAAAACCGTTTGGTACTTGAAGTATCTATCAAAAAATAGTCCCTCAGAAATCGCCCACTAGTAGAAGAAGTTACTTTTTTAAAAATCTTGACTTTAATTGTATGAGTGTGGACCATAGACTGTGGTGTGGACGCTAATTACAATTCACAAAGGTCAATACAAGAGAGCTCCATATATGTTGCTTCCATGCAATTTAACAGAAAACGATTAGTGCTAAGCAAAATCTGCATCACATCTTGCTATACTAATGTTTACCTCAATGTACTCCAATACTGAATTCGTGAAGATGTGCAGTCACCCATAATACAAAACAAACTCACGTGTACCCATTTTTTTTAGTTTAACTTCAGAGGACACAAGTCTTGGAAACCATGTTGATCTTACGTTTCTTTGCACTGACATCTAGTGGTCGAGCAGAAGAAGTACAGGAAAATTTAATGGTTCAATATTGCCAATAACAGTGCATCTTCAGGTTGAGGCTTTTTTCCTTTACTAAAAAACAAACAAACTGTACTTAATGCTGACGAATTGTTAATGTACTTAAAGAAACTTTTTTTTGATCTAGTATTGTTGCAGTCATCACACTAAACAGTAAGTATACTTTTGAGATCAAGGCACACTGGCATTATTGTTACAGTGGGGAAAATAATAATGGTACCAGTGCTAGTGAACTTCTTCCATGTCAAAATAAAACTGCAAAATACTCCAAGGGGTTGCTACAAGGCTTGGAGAGAGGTGTATAATGCTTAACATCTTAACAATACTGTATGCAAAAATCTCAGTTTCATCACAGGTTTAGTGTGATGGATTACATTAAGAGAGCTCAGTTAACACTAAAAGCTTGTTTACTTGGTGAATGGTCAATGAGTAGAAAAAGAGAACAAAAAACTTCAGTTTCCATTGAAAATATAAGACAAGTGCCAAATAATTCATAATTCAAACTTTAAATGTAATAATGTATTTAAAACCAGGAATGATTTAATCATAAAAAATCAATCAAGATGTTCTCTCTCTGAGTTGCATTCTGTTTTGTTTTCCTCACCATGCTCGCTGAGATATTCGACCATCTTCTTTAACACCAGGGGTACACCATCCTCCACCAGACCCTTCTCCTGCAGCTCAGAGAGGGTCGCTCCGAACAGCTTAGTGCGCTTTGCTGCTACATTCCTGGATCGCAGTATAGGTATCTGAACCATCTTCTTCATGTCTTCTTTAACCTGCACTGCTGCCTTGTTGTGCTGCAGGAAGAAGAGAGGAGAGCTTCAGCCAACCACTGTGAGCACAGAGGGCCTCGCCGGAGCAACAGAAAAGACACCATGGAGACTCTTTTACTGCAGGAGGAAGGCTGGCTCAAAGACTCAAAGGTATGAGTAGGAGTGATTGTGATGAGTCCATGCAAGCATACCTCCTGCAGCCCCATACATTTAAAGCACGTAGTGTGCTGTAAGGAAGAGGAAGTGGAGGGCCGGCTCTGTGTGTGTTGCTACGACAAAGATCAAGTTACCATGCAACACCTTTTGTCAAAGGTATTGGCAGAGTGACACGTGCAGGATCAGGGCAAATAGTGTGGCAATGAACTTACTTAGTGCACACTTTGCAAAAACTCAGCCAAACTGTTTATATTGGAACATGGAAGATTTGGCAGCTGAAAGGACTATAACTGGAAGGTTATTTAAATAATTTCAGGGGTCTTCGAAGCTCATGTATGAACTTGGAGCAAAAACACAACTGCTGGCTCTAAAACAGATTCCTCATTTAAAAAAGAAAGTCAAGAATGGATGTTCAATGTTTTCATCTGATACTCTCAGTGGAAGCAACAGAATAAAATAGTACTGAAACTCAACTGTTTCAGTATTATCAAGATGTGCAGCCAGGTATTTTTATGCACTAATTAACTTTTGTAACATTAATTTATTCTATGAGCAGTGTAGCAGCTTGCTCATTGCTGTGCATGAGCCTCAGAGCTCATTGAACATCAATCATCGAAACACATAAAGCTTAAAACTTCTATACCAAGCTCCTGCAGAGATTTTTGGCAGGTTATAAAACAAAAAGGAATCAATTCTGATGCCAGTATGATTAATAAAAGCAAAAGTGACAACCAGTAGCAAGATTGCAAATTTCTATACAGGTCTTTTACCCCACTGCTGCAGGGCAGGTGCCAGGTTCATGATCATGGTGTTTGCTTCAGAAACATTTTTTTTTCTCTTTTCTTTTTCTTGAATCCTAAAAAGTTTCTCTTGTCAAGTTTGAATGCTTGTTTGAAGATTTTTATCTGTAAACGTTAGCTAAAATGATAAATATCATGATGTGCTATACAGACAAATGCTACCAAGTTCTCCTGCTCCCTAGTCTGCACCCCACAAAAAACAAAAACCTAAAACCAAAACCTAAGCGAGTGTTTAGGTCTTATTTTTTTAATATAAAATGTCTTTTAAAACCTAACTTGAGCCCTATTTACCTTTCCTGCCCAAAAACTTATTTTATTTCAAGTTATTTAAAGATAAAAATGATGTCTGAATTGCATGTTGGAGTAAGAAAAAATTGCTTGCCACGTTTTTTGAAATAAGTGTAATGTCTTAGTACATAGTACAGTACTGTTTTTCTATCATAAGGCATCATCAATGGAAAACAGCTTTGCCACTAACTCAGGCTCATCTTTGTCTCACTTTTTTTCTTTGGACTTGAAATATGACTTAGTTTCTTCGTCACCCACCACATTAAAAGGTTTATCTTTATCCTAAACATACTCTGCTCTCAAATTTTGTTTGAAATTTGCACCCATCTGTACAGTAGTTTTGTCTCTAGTTTGTGTTAGAAATGATGATTGAAACAAGATCAAAACAAAACATGCTAGTTAGAAGTAGTCCATCAGGATCACCAACTTAATCACATGATGCGTTTATCTTGTGCCGTAATTCACCAACTGTTCAGCAAGTCTTATCTGATAACTTGTTCTTCATGCTGTTTCTATCTCTATTGCACAGCACAGACACACCAGCTGTCTTTCTCAGAGTGTAAACATTGTGTGTACACAGAAATCTCAGTATAAGCCAGCATACTACAGACAGGGGGAGATTACTGATTCATTTGCCCCATTAAACCAGACTGATGGCTTTGTGTAGGCTGTATAAAGAGCAAAACAGCAAATACAAGACTCTGAGTAAACATGGATTCACTTCCTGTACTTCATTGCAAGTGTCCATCTGGTTGCCATAGCTACGTTTGCATCATGTGACTTATTGTTATAGTTCCAGAGTTCACTGCAGTGAAGTGACCCACACACTGACATGAGAGGCCCACAGCTACGATTAGGCCACAGTGACACAAGACTTTTACTGTACTGAAGAGGCAGAAGAGGGTGTTGAAGAGGAGGTGCCGCTGAATTTACTCCCTGTGTGGACAATTATTGTAGACAGAATGGGTTCAGGCATGTGCCACAGTCAGATCAGCTGATTAAAGCCCACCTCACAGATGGTGAAGAGATGGCTAAAGAAGAAGATCTTTACCCTGGCAGATGCTCTGGCATCCCTGTGGTAACTTTTAAGGACAATGTGCTAATTTAGATGTTATCCACTCCTCTTTGACAGGCTTATTAAAGATTTATTTTACAGATGAAAAGCATGATGTTTATCTAAATGTTTTCTTTTCTTATCTTATTGCTTCAGGCCTAGAGGGCTGCCTTAAAATTGTAGCAGGCTCTGCCAATTGCATCTTTACCTGGTGATAAAAAGGTGTGTGCTGTGGGAACAAGTGGGAGACCTGGGTGGTTTTTACACGGTGGTGACTAAAAAGGGTCATGATGTAATTCATTCATTAACTTATTTTGTTACGATACATCTTTATGATGTTGAAGAGGTTAAAGGTAAAATGAAACAAGTTTTACAAGTACAATACACAGGATAATGTCTATAGTGTCTATGGTGGTTCATACTTTCAATAGGTTAAAGCGCAGTTAATACAGCAATTGGCTGCAAATATCCTCCAGTAGTACAACCCATGCAGGTGTTTAAGAGCTAAGCCGGTCTGAGCTAAGTCTGACTGTGATAAGCATTACTGGACAGATGTCCCTTAAATCTATCTTTACTACCATGTCGACAGATGGACAGACTTGGAAACTGATCATTCAACACACTTAATATCCGCACCACAAAGAGCAAAAGAACATGTACAAATAAATTCCCCCCCTGAGTGAGAAAAAGCAAACCAAAAGGCTCCTGAAAAACCCTGAAACGTTTAGATTTTCAAAATATTTCCCTGATGACTGGTGGAGTAAAGAAAGATGACAGAAGAAGCAAAGATGATTGAAGTTGTTTTTTTCTGAGTGTGTCAACTAGGTCTGGCACTTCTAAAATATGGGTTTAAGAGGACAAATTTGCAAACAGTATTTTTAATCTGTGTTTCTGTCCCCGCACCTGAGTTTAGCTGCAATGTTGGTGTTTTGCCATGTTGTTTGTTGAATCCCACTTAAACTCATACTGGTGCTTTTGTCTCAGGTGCTGCTCTGGTGCTTTTTGTTTCAGACATGTTAAAAAGTCCTGGAAACTTTCTGAAATAAATTATCTTGAATAGCTTTGGAAATCATTTTTCTTTGACATCCCCAGTGTCTGTTTGATGCCATGTCTGGCCTCTCTGAGGTCCACCCTTATCTGACAGGGACCAAAAGACTTTCCTTAAAAACCCCAGGAGTTCAAGTCTGAAAACAGCTTTTGTATCTCTTACAACTTGGAACTGTTTTTTAAGTATCAACAGGTCAACAGCAAAGTTTTTCCTTCAGAGCCTTTGCAAACTACAGCACTTATCTGTACTGATAGGGAAATACTTCCTGGGGATGCTCATTTGCCTCCATTGTTTACTGAGGCAGTCTTCTGTGGGTAGCCTTATAATTCTCTCCACTTCAGCCCTTCAGCCCCCCCTAAAATATTTTCACACTTCACTTCTGTCAGTGACACAAAGCTATTGTCATTGACTCCTGAGAGACTCTTGAAATGAATGACTTTCTCCTCTTAAGGGGAACACTCTTAATGTGAGTCTTAATGTGAAATTAAGATACTGCAAAAAACCTGTTTCAGTGAGTGGACTCGTAATTTCAAAGAAGTTAAACAAAACTGCTCTCATGAACAGACACAACCATCTTCCTGTGTCTCACAGAGGGAATAGCAGGCCCAAGCATGTGCCCTTTTTCCCAGTTCTCCTCCCCCCTCCTCTTTGCCCCTATCCCTCTGTGGGTGGTCATGTAAGCAACTGGTAGCAAGAGCACTACAGGCACTGCAAGCAGCAGCTGCTCAAGACATGGTTGCCACTTCTAGAGACATGTGGTTAGAAAAGTACAGCAAAAGTCACCAGTTGAATTCATTTAGTTTTTTTCAGCTAAGAACGCTTTTTCCAGCAAGTGAGTTTTGTAGAAAGTGACTCATATTTGCAGTGACTGCTATGGGCAAAAAGCACTGAGCTCTTTGCGTGTCATTCCCATTTTCAGCGTATACTTTTGTGAAGAAATGGCAGACCTAGTGGAGAGCTGTATTACAAGTGTCAACTGTCTCTGATATGAAAGTTTCATCTTGAAGCTTGTTGTCATTTTTCTACTGGGCACAATCAAATCCAGAGAGAAAAGCCGTGCTGTACTGCAGTTAGAGGATATTTGTACCTTTCAGTTTTAAGGAAGCAAGCAACGTGTGTGTAGCATATCATTAAAGACACTCGTTTCTCTCAAAAGCGAGTACAGACACTGACTCTGACCAACAGAGTCTCATCATGCATTCCTTGGCTCTTAATCACAGATTGAATGGGAAACCTGTGAGCCAGCTCAGCCTTTGTAGCTTCTACTCACACAGATGGTCAAAGCTCCTGCCCCCATTCTTCCACAGAAGAAGAAGAAACGCCTGTTAAGGCAAAGATGAGAGGAAAATCTGCTGCTGTCCCCCCTGCTTCTTTCTTCTTCACCCTGTTCTGAGACAAAGTATTGGACTTTTCCCAGTGCTGGGAACCCTTTTGACTTTAAAAAGTGCCATCCAAGTTTTCAAACAACAAAATAAAGCACAAATAATCCACACCGGCAAGGAGTTCTGTCAGAGTTGGCAGCCTGTGTGCCGTTCATACCATAAGCACAGAGCAGTGCTTGCCTCTTTTCTTCCTCCCTCTCTATTCCCCTCTCTCCTCCCAGACTGAAATCTGAGCCGAGCCCTCCCATTGGCTGAGTGGCCTGGTCATGTGATTAAAGGGTTAAAACCCCAAACTTGAAATCTTTGCCTGCAGGACTCATCTGGGTGCCAGAGAGGGGAGGAATAGAGGAGGAGGTGCCTTAGCAGTGGAAACCAGAGAGAAATTAAGTCATGTTACTGCCACTGCAATACAAAGAGACTGAGAAAGGAATACAACATGAATTAAATGTTTTCACCACTGGCATCAAAGTCTCTTGGTTTCGCATTTTTAGATGGCTCCAACATAATTTGGTCAACAAGGTTTCCAGCTTTTATATATGAGAAATGCAAAAATAGTTAAGTATAGCACTGATGAAAGTACCAGTCTGAGGATTGTCACAGCCTCCAATCACGTGAATACTTTTGGTAGAATCATCTCTGAAAATAAGCCCAGTATGTTTTGGTCAGAAAATAAAAAGACAAAGCAGAAATTACATAAAATCTTTAATTAACATTTGAGCTTTACATGTTTTCATAAATAAACTTCTTAATGTTGTCATTGATCCAGTCATTAAAGGCAGAGACGCGGGTGAATACTGAGGGTTTCTTGTCTTTGATGCAGCCCTGAGGCCCAAAGCTAACAATGCCGTGCACCTCCCAGGTTGTCTTAGGTCCTGCTGCTGCTGCACATGCAAAAGGACCACCAGAGTCACCCTGTGATGAGCAAGAAAAGGATATTACCAAAGGTCCACTGTTCAAGAAGGAAGATGCATTAGTGAGATTTTGACAGCTACTATAAATCATCTCTGTAACAATGAATTTATGATGGTCACGCTTTGTCAAATGACTATGTTTTCTTGAGGGAGGAAAATGTTTATGTATTTGGTATTCTTCTTAAGCTCTATTGCAATTTGAAAATCTTCACATTTGTATGGAAGAGTTTTTTGATTCTTTCATGCTTCCTTGATGGCAAACAAATAATGCTCATGTGTTCCTCTGCCCAATTATCAGAAACCAGGCAGCCATTTGTCATCAAGGCTGACTGGTCAGAAACAAAAAAGGGATTTGAGGGTATTATATAACAGACAGCCTAATCAAGAGAGGCAATTACACTTACAAAAGGAAGGGTGAGAAGGATTTGGAGAGGAATGCATCATTATCTTCATAAAGAAATGCCCTGTGTCAGCTTTTACAGTAGCATCACCATGTTTGTGCCTTTTTTACCTGGCAGGCTGACTTCAGCTCATCAGGAGACTCGTAGCCAGCACAGATCATGGAGGGCCTAAGGGTGTCCCACCAGTATGCAGGCTTACTGCAGGTCTTAAAGTCAACAATAGGGAGGGCTGCTTGGTTTAGCTTCTCTGCCACTTTTGGGAACAGGTTACCTATGATAGAAACCAAAAGTAAAGGTTTACATTGTTGGAGTAAGTCCAGATACAAAGGTCATACTTAGACATTGATGATATTCACACATAAGCTATTTTCCCCTGATGCCACACTCAGGGTCTTTATAATGGTCTGTAAATGAAGAAATGGTGAAAAGGACATCCATAATTGTCCCATCACTTCTATTGATAAGACTTAACATCTGGGTAGTTACATATCAATACTGGCATTTATCTTTTCACTCTGGTTGTGAAGTCATAAGAAAATGGCATATGAATATTGACTTTTAATTACCTTTCTCGTCTCCCCAGCCAGTGACAAAGCAGGGTGTCCCAGCGGGCATCACAGACCCAGGTTTAGGCAGACAGATGGGACTGATCTCCCTCGTCATGTTGACAGGCTCGGCCAAATGCACCAGCGCTACATCGTTGGTGATGTCAGTTTTATCTTGCTCGTACACAAACCCTTCGTGGCGGATGATACCATCAACCTTATAGCATTCCTCTGCTGAGGGAACATCCATGGAGGAGTTCATGTGATGCTTTCCCAAACACATTCTCCAGAAGGAGGGTTTATTCAGAGGGCTGCAAAGCAAGAAGTTTAATGGCAAAGATTAGGACCTTATATCAATTTAGTTAGTTTCTCGAATTGTTGACTGCTGCCAACCAAAATTGGCATTCAAAATATAAGGATTCATTTACAGAGGACCCTGAAGCTAAAAACTCTTGTTTTGTTGTTTAAATTTATACGAGCTTTCACGTGAAGAGTCGTTTTCTTCACTATAGAAACTGAGAAGGTCACATTGTGAGGGCAGGGAAGATGCTAGCTTGAACAAAAAACACTTCATTTTTTCTTCTAGAGATAGTCATGTAATTGAGATAAGGGGGCTATGAATGGCACTTTTAGACCATACTTTTTCTCCTTGTATAATCTGAATATAAAGCCAAACATCAAGATTCAAGTAATCTTTTCAATAGTGTAATTTTGCAAAGTTGAATGAAGAAAATAAAATTGAACAACCTCAAAATCAGTCAGGTGTTAAGTAATACAGCTGAAAATTATTCAAAGGGCTTATATTACTTTCTCTAGAATTAAAGGATAGACGTTCGAATCTCTGTTGGAGAGAACATGGACAAATTGGATATTTGATTTATAAGTTATAGGTCTGCCCTGCAGTCAAGTTATTTTAGACGGAAGTTTGTAAGTTATTTTCAGTGGTTATTAATGTAAATATTACTCCATGTCCGTCTGTGTGTCTCCTTAGTAACTGGGCTGTACAATTAAAAACAACAAAAGAAAGAGAGACGATTTGTTTTGCTTTCTTTACAGACAAAAGAATGACTTTCTCAAACTTGAAAATTTACAAACCAAAATGCTTCGCTTTAGAAGCATGGATAATTGAGTTTTTTTAATCTAGGTATGGAGTAAATAACAGGTACATTAAATGACACTAAGCTTAGGTCTGAAACCATTTGGAAGCAGGAATGGGGGCACATTTCATCAACACCAATATTGATATGACTGAATTTGATTTGATGGACTGTTCAATCAGGTCAATATAAAAAATGTTGTTTGTATTTGTCTTGTTTTTGAAAGTGGATCTTCCCCCGTAGGACAGTTTGAGGTTTTTGACAATGCACTGAATACTTATTTCAGTACAAGCATGCACTGGTCACCCTGATAAGTGGTGTTTGTTGTGTGTTTGTATTTGTCGAGATCTGAACCTGTGTATTGTTGTCGTATATAGACATTAAAAGCATGAATTAGAAAAAATAAAGCTCAATAAATAGAGGAGAATAGAGAATTTTGACTCTGAGGGATGAATTTCACTCTTTGCATTTTCTTTCAAAATTAGACTGTTTTTGTTTGTAGTTTTATTTTTTTTGTCTCATTTTTTATATTCAGTGTAAAATAAACTGCTAGATAAGTGTCTCCATGCTGTGTATTATCCATCAGCTAATGCAGAATGTGTCCTCTGGGCGCCAGATTTTGCTTAAATTCACAACAAGAGTGGTAAACATGAACCAGTATAATGACATAAGAGGTAGATGGTTAAATAATGATCAGACAACTAATATTAATCACTGTACTATCAAGTGGAGCTTGGATTCATAAGAGCTTTTTGAAGGGTTGTCAATACTAGCAATCAATTCACACTGTCCTGATGCTTTCACTTCCTTATGTGATGTATTGTTGCAACAAAAGCCCAAATTACAGCCGATAAAGAAGACTGTGAGCTTCAGGATCATATTGACTGAGGTTATAACTTACAACATGAAGCAGTGAGCAGCAGTTAGGATCCATTCCCCGTGAATCAAAGAACCTCCACAGCCGTGCATGTAAGGCACTAGGGACATTGGTGAAGCCTGAGGAAGAAAGATTTAATGGATTATTTCTCCTAAATGAAACACTTTCAGATCTGGCACACAGAGAAACAGTCGCTGACTTTACCTGCATTGAGACCTGCCAGGGCCAGGAATGGGGGATCGCTTCTACCCCATTTACCACCCTTGTGGTACCTGTATTGGGTTTTACTTCTGGGTTTCCACAATCTTCTGGCCAGTCTAGGGAGGAAAAAAGTAAAATAGATCATAAATAATTAAGATTCTATAAATTATAATTATTCAGTTATATAATTAAAACAGAAACCTGCTAACCTTCACATTTTTTTTGTTTTCAGTTTTAAAACCTTGACCTTCATATGAGACCCAAATTAGGAAGTGATCCTGCACTCACCGATGTTGATATCATCCCATGGGTTTGGAGAAGGAGCAGGTAAAGTTGGAATAACACTTGCATCATTGGTCCAATAACCACGAAAACCTGCCTGTTGATTCTCTCCATTACTAAGAAAGCGGATGACAACTGTGTCACTTGGTACCATGATGGTGGGTGGAGGGACAAAGCCACAGAATCGGCCTATAGAAACGAAAAGTAAAGAGAATTTAGGGGGTAAAAAACAGAAAAAACAAACAGACAAAATGGGAGCTAATGAATTTTGTTGAAAAACCAACCCATTGATGTCATGCTTTGTCCGTTGAAGATCTCTACGTAGTCCACACAGTTCCCTAACACATTCACAGCCTGCAGCTCAAAGTGAGTGAAGGTTACTTGGACACTTTTTGCTGCAGGGACACTGATATGCCAAGTGCACACAGAATCAGACTGGTAGTCCTTGGGCCAGTTTGGAGAGACTATTTCACCCTGACTGGTCCTAAAACTTCCTCCACATGGAGCTGTGCACGGGTCAAGACAGGAAAGGGACAAAAGGAAAGAAAAGCAGACAATGAGTTAAACTGTTGTTGCCTGAAGGTTATGACTTCAGTATCTTGTCAGTGACACTTTTTTACACCTACCGTCCTTTGGATCCACTGCCTTCCAGCTAGCGGTGAAGCCTGTATCGACCACTCTATCATTGGAGGAAAAGCTGATGGAGAGAGTGTTTCCATAGCTCACCAAGCCTTTGGGGACTACATGGCTGCAGTGTGTGCCTGAAAGTAACGATAATGGGGAACTGTTAACTTACTTCTTTCATAAACCATTTCTCCAGAAGCTTTCGCTTGATGTTGTTAATACGACCACCAGATTAAATCACAAGAGAGATACACTGAAATCCAAGAAAATGTTTGTCTTCAGTAAGTACAAATGATCTTTTTAGTTTTGATATGAGCCACATTCACTGGGCCAATCTACAGAAATGTCTGACGTCAAGTTAGACATAGTTATCCCAAAATTAAGTCTGGATTGCTCATAACAAGTTAAAAAATCTGCCAATGGGGTAAAAAAACTGCTTGTCAAGTTTTTTGGTATTAGAATTATGTCTTTATACAAGAAACATTTTCTTACCCTGTTGGCAGATTTTTTAACTTGTCTTAAGCAATTCATAAATAATTTTTCGTCTTCAATTAACTTGACATACGAAATTTTTATAGACTGGTCTGGTTACTACGGCTCTTATCCATTATCGCGCCAAAAATACATGTTTTTACTAAAAATACATATTTTGCCGCATAACATAAGCTTGAATATCAGGTCAAAACCATGTAGATGAACACCCAAAACATATGTTTTGCAATGAATACGGAAGCACAAATATGTTTTGAGCCAACTTAATAGCCCCATTGTCACCAGCATTGTCATTGTCACCCAAGATCCATTAAAGATGGCAATACTGTATGAGTTAGAGTGGTCATTAACGGCCGTGTTATATATGTTATAAGTCACGTCAGTATGGCAAAAAATTTTTTTCGGAGGAAGTAATTTCCTTTAACTCAAGCAATTGTCGTTCTTACTATAATGCCTATCAACAACCTGTTTTTTGTTTTAAAGTAAGAATGTCCATCCTGGGGTAGAAATAAGTAACTATGTTGAATTATCAGTCACAACTTTACTGTGATATTTTATTCAAACGTACCATAACATAGACCATAGTAAGTGCAGTTTGTTTGACAATGGGGGGATAAAGCAATCAAATCAATAAATTACGAAACAGAAGCAGTAGAAAGCAAATTTTTTACACACCTAGACTTCCTAATCTGTCACTGAGAATGACTCTATCATTCAGACACATCTGGCTCTCCTCCAGGGAGAAATTGTGGAAGTTGAGGTGGATGAGTTTGCCGGTGGGCACCTCGATGTTCCACTGACAGCTGGCTTTGTTGCTGTAGCTGCCTGGATAACCCATCGAGGACACGGTGCCTTCTGTGCCAGTCAGGTCCTTTGGCCCTCCACAGCCAGATGCTGCGCAGAGAGGACCGCGAGTGAAAAACAGCCATAAAACATGCTTTTAGTTCTATAAGTTGGTCAAAAAAAGCTGCTGTAATCATACTGTGCTGATTGTAGATGTCCCTGCGAATGACATTCTGGATCCAGGGGAGGTAGGCAGAGGAGCGTGTAAATACGGAGGGCTTTTTATCCATAATGCATCCGATTGGGCCAAAGCTGGTTATACCATGAACTTCCCATGGACCACCAGGAGTATCCTGGCACACGAGAGGACCACCTGAATCTCCCTGTCAGAGTCAGGAGGCACAACAAAAACAACTTCAATCATAATGTTTAATACTATCACTGTGGTGGGGAATCATCTTGTTGATGATAATTGAGTTATAAATTGTGTACCTGACAGACTGACTTCAGCTCATCAGGCAGAGTATAACCACAGCAGATCATAGAAGTCTTGACCTGGAACCACCAATAGTCCATCCTCTTGCAGGTGTCATATGGCACAACAGGCAAAGCGACCTGGTTAAGAGCTTCTGCTACTTTCGCATTCAATGAATCACCTGAAAATTTCGAAAGCCATTTTAAAATTTTCCTCCCAAAAAATTTACTAGCTTTGCTCACTTTGGGGTATGTATTTATTTTGTCCAGCAGAGGGCACACAAACCATGCAACAGTGATGTTGGTCTCACATCTATTGTGTAATACCAGTGACTCAGATAACATGAGAAAAGGTGTGACTGGTGATTAGTGCATCACTGTGGAGAATTTTAACTGCATGTCTCTTACCGGTCTCATCACCCCAGCCAGTGGCATAGCATTTCTTGCCTCCCGGTAGGACCTCTTCCTCTGAGGGCAGGCAGGCGTAGGAGATCTCATCACTGGGTCTTACATCCCCGTCCAGTCGGACTAGAGCAATGTCAAACTCAACCGTGGGCACTGTGGGATACTTAAAGCCCTCATGGCGATAGATACCAGTCACGCCGAAGCAGTGTTCACTCGGCTCTGTGTAGGTCAGGTTGTGTTTGCCCAGACACATTTTCCAACGATTCAGCTCATCAGCATATCTGTGTAGAAAAACAAACATCATAATTACTGATAATTAAACAAAGAGATAAATGTCTCATAAACATCCACTATAAAGACTATACAGCATAATATATCAACACTGAGGGCATTTAATTGTTCAAATAAATAAATAAAATGAATCCTGCATGCACTACGCTTTTGCAGCACATTATCATGTGTATGCACATCCTGTCCCACTGCAGAAAAAAACGATATAGCACACAGACTGCATAGCGCACCATCATCTTCTTCTCTTAGGGACACTGTAGACCATTAGCCAAGGTTGAACCAACTCTAACAAGGCATTGCTCATGCACTGTAACAAGCCTGGGGTAAAAGCACAGACACCAATAAATGCCCTGTGAGGTTACATAAGAGAACTGCTTGAAAGTTTGGAAACTTTTGGGGAAAATAGTTTTATTTAAATCCAGGACAACTGTACATGGACCTTCCTTTTTTTTCCAAAATAATCAACTTTGAGAGGTTTATCTTGATTATATCAGTGTCTGTGAAATGTTAAACAAAGTGTGATATTGATGAAGCACATTTTTACCTTATAAAGCAGTGGGCTGCTGTAAGGACCCAGTTCTTGTGAATCAGAGTGCCACCACATGTGTGGAAGAATTCAGGATCTGGTCGACTATCAGGCCAGACCTAGAAACAAGCCATTGGGCAACAGGAGAAGTTACTGGAGATGTTTGCATGAATAGTGAAAATGATTTATAAAACTAGTTGGTTTTTGAAAATGTGAATCACTGTGTCCATGTCGTTCATTGTACAAGTCATATTAGATATACACATGAGTGAAGGGGGAGAGGATTACTCTTTTTGGTTCTTTAGTATCTCTGTATGAATGCTCCAGCTATTCTTGCTGGGTCTCTCACCTGCATGGACACTTGCCAGGGCCAGGAGTGTGGCTTGGCTGGCTCTCCATTCACAATACGTGACATAACAGCAGGGGGAATTGCTGGTTTCCCACATGTACTGGGCCAGTCTAACAAAAAGAGAGAAAAAAAGGAGAAGAAAACAATGTAATCCAGATTGTTTCTGGCAGTCTGTGCATGTGAGGATTTGTTTTCACTTTTGTTGGTTTTTGTAGAAACAAAACCTGGATATTCAGAACATATCTGCGGCAAACAGATAAGCCAGTGTCTCTGGCTTTAAATCAAGGGCACTGATGCTCCCGTTTGTGTTTTTTTGAATAATGTCCCAATCACACGAGGTGGACACTGCTGGCTGTGGACAATGCCCCTGTGTTCTTGCATTTTACTAATCCCCTTGTTTTCATTTTATTCTCATGCAAGCATGATGCCTTGCTCCTGCTACAGACAAACACTAGGTCCTCTCATAAAAATCACTATCTTCAGTCCTGACTACTTGACATCTCAACATTTGCACCAAGTTAATACCAGTTTTTCTGATCACCCTAGGAGTTTATAGAAAATTATGCCTCTGACTCTTATCCTATCTTTTAGCCATGTGTCCCTCCTTCCTTGGTTCAGCACACAGGGAACCTCTAGTCACAGCCTCAGTAGAAAATAACCTAGAGGCAGCAAGGTCCATCTATAAAAGTCTATTTCAGCAATTGGCTTGGCAGGAGCTTGGGCCACCTGGGGCTCATCACCCACTGAAGGATGGGGATGAGGGCGACAGCCTGCTAGAAAAGTGTAGCACTAGGCCGCTTTTCGATGTGTTCTCAGCTAACAACTGCTAACATATCACCTTGTTTTACAGCACATCTGGGTGCAGCAAGGCTGAGATAGGTGAAAGGGATGTGAAGGTGTCCTGAGGATAGGAGGATGATATGGCATGAACCACAGATATTAAGGTAGAATTCTTCAGCTTGTAAGGAGTTTTTGAATGTTTGTTTTCAGCTTATAACACTCAAAATTATACTCTAGTTATGTAACATGTTGAGTTTTAGCCATTAATAACAATCAATATCTAATTTCTCCAAAGCTTTTTGAAAAATTAATAATAAGACATTGGATCACAAAAAATTGCTAAATAGAGAAAAGGCCCATCTAGATTTATGTTGCTACATGCTCCTATGCTTTTGAGTGCTTAAAATCTGGAAATTGCATCATCCTTGCTTTCCAACCATAACTGTTCCAAAAACGTTCAAATTGACTTGCTGCCTCACTGCCCTATGTTAAAGCTGCATCTATAGAGTTTGTGACCACTTGGGGGCAATGTTACAAGCTAAATACACAATACATTGTATATAAATGGAGCATACTGCATACTGCAGTGCTTTTCTGCTTTTAAACACCACGTAACACACGTATTAATTCACACCATGCTCATGCATCAATGTCAGGGAATGCAAAGTAAAGTGCTCACCAGTGTTAACTAATCCAGCTTACATGCTGTCATGTACATCTGGTAATTTTAGGCTCCCTACCTGTGGGCTGAGCTGTAGAGGAACTTAGAAACCATCAACTTTCCACATCAGAGTTGTTGATATATTTGAGGTAAATTGTAAGTTACAGTTAAGTTTTTTAGCATGATAATTGAATATTTACATGTCTTTTTGGCATGACCAGAAGTTATCAGCCTTATGTCAAATACTTGAATTGTTATTTTTAACATAACTGTCAAAGATCTGTTTCACCTATCACAATGTCGTCCCAGGGGTTTGGCTGAGCAGGTGGCTCTGTGGGAGCTGGCAGGCTGGGGTCTGTTGTCCAGTAGGCTCTGAAGCCTTTGGCCTCGGTAAACAAGTCTGTGTGGAAACGCATCACCAGCCTGTTGCCTTTTGTCTGGATGGCAGAAGGCAGCTTAGTCCCACAGAACGGACCTAGACAATTTTTAGGTATAAAAATAATACGACACAAAGACGATTCCAGTGAAGATATGGTAACATAAGACTTAGGATCAAAACAAAATCAATATCAATAAGGGAAAATAATGAATAGTTGGGTTGTTTTTGATTTCAAGATAACTGGCAGTGATGCAGGAACTCCACAAACAAACTTACCGTGCTTTGCTAACTGCTCATTGGTCTCACCGTTGATGTCATACACCACAATGTTATCATAACATTTAGACGTCAGGAAATCTTTGGCTTCCAAATCAAAGTGGGTAAACTTCAGTGTGATTTTTTTCCCTACAGGCACAGCGATGTTCCACATGCACTCAGTGTTAGCCTTGTAGTTCATTGGCCAGTTCAAGGACTTGATGACTCCTGTTTCTTCTTTGGAGGAAAAGCCACAGCCTTGGTCCTCTGAAACAGGAAGAGGGAGATCAAAATTGATGCTAGGATGATGCTGATGGAAAGTATTGGTCAGGTAGTAAAATTCAGAAAGTTACTCATGAACTGTAACTTAAGTAACATTCTTTTTGTTTTGCAAATCATTACGACATTCTTGATCCCAGAGTGAAACATCAAACTTGATAACCTTTTTTAAAATTCTCGAATGAAATAAACGCTTCTCCTTTATTAAGATGTAAACTTTTATTATGATGTTTATCACCCAAGGTGATAAAGCTGGAGATTTTTAAAGGTCTACTTTTCAGTGCTTGCCATCTCACAAACATTGGGTATTTACATCCCAGATCTCCTTTCCTAAGCTCTTGAGGGGTTTGTCCTTCACTCTCTGCCTGATAAAATTGATAAAGAAAAAGATAGAAGTGTTTTATCTCACTTTCTGTTCCTCACACTGTACTTTGCACAGTATTTCAACAGAGCTCGTGTTGCTTATGCAGTGTGTTGCTTTAAATATGTGGGAGAGGAGTGAGAAGTTTTATGGTTTATTTAAATGAGGTGTTGAGCTGCTTCAGCAATATGTGTCTCAGGTGTGGATCGTGTGTGTGTGTGTGTGTGTGTGTGTTTGTGTGTTCAACTGTGCACCGGATGCATGTGTGTCTGTGTCCTTGCTACCTGTGATATCCTCTGGATACACAGCCTCCCACTTGGCAGAGAAACCTCTGTCTGTGAGGCGACTGTCAGACTGGAAGGTGACAGATAATGTGTCACTGGCGCTGACCACCACAGGAGGGAGGATGTAGCCGCAGTGTGTGCCTGAGGATGAGAGTGGAGAGAAAAAGATAGAGGTCAATGAAAAGAGGAAACCAGGGGATGGATAAAAGAACGCAGCTTAACTATGCTGTAAAATAACATGAGCACTGTGAGGTGAAAGTGTGTTTGTGTGAGGTAGAGTGTTTAGCTGGTGTTTGATGGATCAGTATGCTGACAGCTCTGACAAATGGAGGTGACTTTACTGCCTGACAGTGTGACTTTATCAGCCAATAAACACCATATCAGTTTGAGCTTTAATAGCATTCTTCTGTAGTGCTTAAACACTACAGATAGCAGGAACTAATGTTAGCAGAGACATTATGCTTGAGATGGAGTTAATTTGTGCAGCCGCAGCTAAAGAGGAGATATCGTGGGAACAGTCCATGATACCTCACCCCTGATCACACTGTACTTAGTTTTTGTCTCAATAGCTGCTACTCTAACCTGGTTTATGGTTCTGATACTGCAACAGTGGGTTTGTGTTTGTCTTTACATTGTAATAATTCAAAATTTGGGGCATTTATTTTTGTTATTCGGTAGTTTTTCTATATGTACACCATATCTTAAGTTCACACCAGGTTTTGTCTATCTTTCAGGAAAACTTGCTTCAATTTTAATGCAGCAAAGGAACATGTCAGTGATCAGAGGCAGTTATGCTGTGATACACAGATGTTCAGAGGCAGCTGCATGGAAATCACCTGTTTCTTAACTTTTCGCATGCACCTTCAATCCCAAGTTTATTGAAAAAATTGTGTTACTTTTGAAGACAGGCAAAAAAGGACTATTGCTGTGGGCCAAACCAGCAACTGCTGCAACTTTGACTATAGCCTCTGTAAATGGGGGATGCACATAATCCATTAGGTCAACCCAAAAAATTGTGAGACTATTTGTTAACCTTTTGTTTTGTTGTTTAAAATCTTCACAGAAAAGGTCAAGATTAAAAGCCAATATTAAAAGTCAATGCATAAAACAACATGACAAAATAAACAAAATCAACTGTATTCCATCTCATGTGTAACATCAGAAGAAATATCTTACCACCAAACTAGAAATTTCAAAAGGTAGACAGACAAAATAAAACATCCGATTATAAAGCCCAGCCCCTCTCTGATTTAACACATCATGTGTCAGGTTTGATATCATTCTGGGGAAGATTGAGATGTGCTAAAAGGCATGCAGAGACAAAAACAGAGCGGCAGGCCTCATTAACACTTTGTGGAAAATATGCACAGAGAAAAAATAAAAATCTCATTAAAGACCCTGTTTTAAAGAAATATGCATCTAACGCTTCAAAACACTGCAGATTTGCTTGTTTATTTTTCATTGTTTCTGCAGTACTGGTCCAGTCAGACAAAATAGAGTTAAAATCATTGAAAAGTTGATGTTTTACCATCAGTTACACACACACACACACAAAAAAAACACTTTCTCAAGTTAGCTGACATCAGCCTTTAGATGCTAACTGCTATACCAGATAGGGCAAAACTCAAATGGACAAAATTTGCATGCATCCATGTGAGCAATCATGATATTTTCCCTCAATCTGCCTTTTTACCAAACTGCTGGAAATATTTTTGAAGCTTATGACTAATCAGACTTCTTAGTTTTTCCTTTTGCTTCAAATTTTACTCCAACACATTTCCCCAGAAATAACCAGTTGCACCACTTGGTGTGTTTCATAGAGGCTGTGCTTGTACTTCAAAGCTTTAGTCCTTGAGAACTCAGCAGTAGATAAAGCTGTATCAGCCTCACTACAGCCAGTGAAGTGAATAATAAGGGGAGGTAATTTATAGTTTCTTGGGCCCTCTGCAAAGAAGATCCTAATCAACTGTTTTACAGCATGGGGAAGATACGTGAGCTGTAAGCCCAGTGATGTGCAAAAACAGAGTCAGAGTCCACATTTTATTGTCAGGTTGTATTCCATTTATTTGGATATCAACTACTTGCTGATTTTCTATTTTCTTCCAAACTCCAAATTACATAACAAGGAGATATACTACACGTTGTACTGCTATGGCTACTTTTTAGGCTTCACAAAAAATTAATGACTAAGAACCGGGACATAGAAAAGATTTTCTTGAACAAACTAAGCTGCATTTGGGGGGAAAAGTTAAACTGTAGCTTACCTAAGGTGCTGTATTGATCTGCGATGATAAGCTTGTCTTCCTTGCACTGTCCAGTCTCTCCTGTGATGGCCAGGTCGGTGATCTGCAGTTTCACAAGTAACCCTTTGTCCACTGATATCTTCCACATGCTCTTAAGATGAGCAGGATAAGGATTTGGGAAACCCAAGGACTGGATCACACCCTTGCGTCCCTTTAGGATTACTGTATCCCCATTTACTATCCAGTGAGAGAGAAAATAGTGTAAACATGAATCATTTTTTAACCTCATTACGTTTTGTCTTTGAAAGCAGGAAAACTGGATCAAAAACCACACCGTTTACAAACATGATATGAACAGGCTCATTATGTAGTACCTTAATTGGCCACTGGAGACAACTGGTCTGTCTGCCAACAGCTTTAATAGAGTGATGAATAAATAAAACTCAAGGGGATTCTTTCCACTCCCGTGCACAGAGCTACTTGATGCATTCTTTCTAGCTCATTAAGAAAGTGTTTGTGTGGGGCCAACACTCTGTGTGTAGAGTTATAAGCTCTCACTAGCCAGAAAATAACCCTGGTGGACAACACAATCACAGAGACCTGACTGGTCTTCAGCTTTAGCTTTCAGGAGACATCTGAAAACACTTCACAGGCTAATAAGATATCCCTAGTGTGATTACAAAAGGCTTAACAGCTTTCTGTCTGTATCTGTAGTTATTTTGGAGAAAGCTCTCTATAATCAGGGTCATTTTTCATATTTTTTGGAGGTAGAATGAAACAGGATGAAAGCTGAGATTCTTGCCGGTAGTTGTGGGAGGTGGAGTAGCTGGTACGGTTGGAGGAACAGGTTTTGCAGTGGTGGGTTTTGCTGTTGTTGGTTTTGCTGTTGTTGGTTTTGCTGTAGTGGTTGGGATGACGACAGGTGGAAGGCTGGACTTTGTGAATGTAGCTTTGAACCCTTTAGAGGTCAAAGTGTTGTCTGATTTGAAGCGAACCACCATTGTGTTGCTGCTGGACTCCAATGGCTTTGGCATCGTCCTGCCACAGAATTTTCCTGTGATGGGTTAAAATCAGTTTTAAAGAGTGATTAGTTGCCACAGAACCATGCACAATGGCCCACAGCACAGAAATGTTGAATACTATAGTTAATAAAAGGTGCAATGCTGCTTCTACAATAAGTTTATGTAGATCGATCAAATCATACTAGGTTCAAATCTGTTCACACAACTCACAAAAATATTTGATTGAGCTCATCTATCTGACATGGACCCACTTGACATTGCTGATGGTCAACATTATTTTTTAACTCCACTATTCATGACATGCTTTGCCATAGTTACCTATTGAAGGTGATCCAGCTTTGTCACCATCGTAGACCTGAACAAAATCCCCACAGACTTCAGGAACCAGGTCAAATGAAGTAAAGGTCAGACGAACTCTCTCCCCTACAGGGACCGTGATCCTCCACTGGTCCAACATAGAAATGATAACAATGGTATATTGTAACACTTTATCACAACAGTCTTTATCACAGATTCTGCTCCTGTCTGGATATGTGGTGGCCCACCAAGCTAAAACAGCAAGATGTAATCATAATGACAGGCAAATAACACCATTTGACTCCACATCCAAACCCACTCTGCAAACCCTGACATCAAAATTGACTTTGATTTAATTAAGTACATTAATTATAAACTAAGACCATAAATAAAGTCTGTGTGGCTGTGTTGAATCCACGGCTAATGGCTTTACAAAATGGGGTTTGATGGGAAATAAAAAAGGCTTATTTAAAACCTTGTGCTTGCAAAGTATAGTTTCGTGTTCTTTCTGGTTTTAGATACAGACAGTATGCAAATACCTGAATTTTATCAATACAAAATTTAAAATCATCCTGACCGACACATCTTTCAGCCACCTGCCTGTTTAGTTAACAGTTTTAGATGGCGACCTTAATAGAATACCAAATTCAAATGTTAACAAAGTCACAGCCCAGTAACAATAATGAAAACAGAGCATTGTACATCTGAGCATTAAATAAAACTAACAGTTATACTTGTTAATCTACAGAGGGGGCCAATATCAAGGGATTTTTTCTATCAGGCAGTCAAGCTCTAGTGTCTGCTTTTACTAAAATAATAACTGAATAATATGAACTGTTTTCAGCAAAGACAAAGATATCTCTTCTCACTGTTAAACTTTGTCAGCTGAAGTGGTTTTGTCATAAAGACTTCAACGTGTCACAAATCAATCCTGATTGGGAAGCTGAAAAATGGCATAAAGAAATAACCTATTTTGGTCTTAATAATCCCATTTTGAGTTGTGAGTTACGATCAGGGGTATATCTAGATATGAGACTTTTTCAAGATCACTTTGAAAGTCCTCACAGTCCCATTGAAGTGATACTTCGATGCTATCAAGGGCCTCAAACGGATTTTTGTCAACATGTAAACGCAATTTCAGCTATTTTTGAAGCCTAGAACAGGAACAAGGAGGTGGATAGTAATCAGGACAAAATATCTAAATAATAAGAAAATAAATTGCCTCTTTCTTGCTTGGCTGTACATACACTTGACTACTTTCCATGCTGTAATACTACAATGTATTCCCAATCAACTTCCCTTTTGGTTGTAGTAGGTCAGCTGTATTACTAATAAAGACATAAATAATGATATATTCACAGTGTGTGAATAGCTCCTTCAGTTTCCCCAACTGGTTTTGTAAGTGGATATTGGATTTTTTTCCTATTTTGTTGTGTGGTTCTCATGGAAGTGACTAATCCTGGCTGATTGCCAGAAGGTGACAGTGAAACACATTACCTCCACAAATCTTTGGTTTCATGTTTCTGTAAATTAATTGATTAAAATAGAAAAAGTAAAAGTGGGAAAAGCTTTGTTTTGAGTAACTGAAAGAGACGTACCTGGTACAGTGCTCCATTCATGTAGCTCTCTGGAAAGCTGGGGGTCATCAGATCCCCACGGTCACCTTGGAGAAAGCCACCAGCTCCAGCTATTTCTGTAAGGGAGGATGAAGGGCACTTCAGTCTCACATTCACCTCAATGACACTAGCAGCCACTGAGCTATCCCTCACCCACACACCCCATATTCATTTCCCTTCTCCTACCCCTCTTCAACCGGCACCCATTAATATAGCATTTACTTTCCAGGTCAGCCATACTGAAAGATACACACCCGACATTACGCCAGTGTAAAGGCAATTTTCTCTGTGAGATGAATTTCCTCTTGACCCTTTTTCTTTTTACCTGGTGTGAGTTTTGGAGCCACAGCTTTGTAATGAGCCTTGAATCCTTGGTCTGTTTTTCTGTCGTTGGTGTCAAAGTACACCGTCAGATGATTTGTTAGGGACACCACTGGCTTTGGTTTCGTGTAGCCACAGTATTTACCTGCAAGTCCCAACCAGATTATTTAGACAGGCAATATTAGGGGGAAAAAAATACTGTTTTGAAACAAGCGTTCAATTGCAAAAACAAAGCATTGTGTGAACATCACAAAATTACATCAAAATAAACACCAAGTGCTGCTAAAGGACTAAACATGCAGATAAAGTGACCACAAAGACATGCAGAATAAACAAGGTCATGGAAAAGGCTCACAAAGCCATGAAAATAATTCATGAATGAAAAACAAGTAACAGCCGATAAACCACAGAGAGGTTCAGAATTATCACAAACTAACACAAAAACAAAAAATTAATGACTACAAAAATAAATAAACAAACAAGTGATGCAATTCTACTGCAACAAATCTGACAAAACACATTAAAGTGAAATGTTACCTTACAAAATATTTTGTGTCTCTTATGACTTTATGTGTTGCATCTCATCCTTTTATGGCCATATACTTTAGCCTTGACAAAACAACTCATTGTGTGGTTGTTTTTTCCTAGAAGATTGAAGTAGTTGTGCAAATTTGTTTGTAAAGTTCTACTGATTTATTTAAAAGTACAATTTCCTAAAGAGATAGGCCTTCAAAAACAAGTCTAACAACACTTTCTCTGGTTCTATAAATGTGACCCCCTCTTCAATGTGTGGCCCAGAGTGGTTTGCCCAAGGGTTAGATTGCTTGTAAATAATCCAGAGACAACAAAAGTATAGAAACATGAAAAGAAGGCACCAAAAGTACCACTTTAATTCTGTTGTCTGGTGTAGAAACCAGTAAATGAGAGTGTTACTGTAAGTAGAGCAGTGTGCAGTGGACCAGCAGAGCTGTCTGGCTCAGTAGCTGAGTCTGTCCATGGATGGATGGACTGATTTGGACAGGACTTCAAAGCTTCCATTGAAACTGAAAGAGTGATTCATTTTATGGAAGTAGATCTAAGTACTTTTATGTTTTGATCTGTAAAAGTAAAAAGTAAGATTTAAAACCTATTTTCACACCCCTCTAAGGTTGGGATGAGGGTGAAATTGTTTTCTTTTCTTTTTTTTATTACCAATGGTGCCCAAAGAGTCCTTCAGTGTGACCAAGTCTCCTGTGCAGAGCTGGGTATCCTCCAAAGCAAACTCTTCAAACCACAGATGGATCACCTGCAGCAGAAAAATATTAAAGTATTATATCTCTCTTCTCTTTTCTTAACCTGAGAAGCTGATGAAGAGATGCTGCTGGTGGGGAAGCTAGAGAAAAAGTGTATGCACGTGTGAATGTGCAGGCATGTCAGTGTGTGAATGTACTAATGCACTAGAAACTGTGTGCTTCAGTCTGTGTGTTTGAAAAAACTAAAAGGAAGATAGAGGCAGCCTGGGAGGCAGTCATGCTAGCAGAGTAAAAAGAATTAAGGATTTTGTTTCCTCCTGTGGGTGTGGGGAGGCGAGCTGGGAAGAGAATGAGGGAGACAAGGCAGCCATCTGTCCAAGAAGCTGCTGCTGCAATAATCCCAGCTGTCCCCTCCTGCTTGGCCTTACATAAAACAGTTTCCCAACAGTTACGTGACAAACTCTGGTCATTAGACACAAAGACAGAACAACTTTAAAGACCCAATGTAAAAGGAGACCTGAGAGAAGTGTTTTGACCAGCATCATTGTGTAAAAATATCTGTCTGTTCTAGATCTATCTTTACATATCGGCTGCCTTTGTACCTCCTCATGGTACATACATCAGAATCAGTGACCCCTTTTTTGAGTTAAAATAAGGCTCGCCTAAATAAAAAAAAATACTCAGATCTAAAGTTCATCCGCTATTGCCCTGAAATCAGTCACCAAAACTTTTATTTGACCCCTTTAATATAATGCATTTTCATTTCTTATTTATCAGTCAAAGGATTCGTTAATTTACACAAAACTATCTGACTCCCTTTGGGCATTAATGAGTATCAAAACTCATGCAACAGGTTCAAAGGCATCATCTTTTGAATTATTCTGATAACCATTTCTTTGTAATGCCTACAATAACTACAGTGCAGAGAACACACCCACAGTCTAATTACAGATTTAGTGTTGTATGCTAACAATGCTGTCAGACCTCAAATCCCTTGAATGCACCACATTTGAAAGGTTGACCCCTACATGAACTCTTTTAAATAGACTGTAATGTTTGCATAGGGATGGGTATTGATAAGACTTTATTGATACCAATGTCCTCATTGATTCTGCGTATTGCATCTAATTTCTTATCGATTCCCTTATCAATTCCTCCTTTGAATTTTCTGTGTACAAAGAGTAGCTTTTCAGGTTTTCTGCATCAGTAATATTTTGATAATCTAATAAATGATAATTGATAATCTATAATAAAGAATCCTTGAATCCTTGAATCACTTTTGGTACATCAAGAGATGTATAACATGTTGAATGTATTGAATATGAATCTCTTGTGGGAGAGGAATGTATATTTTTTGTGAATTCAGTTTTACAGCTTCTTATGTAAAACTTGAAGCAGAAAATGGTCCGTCTACTCCAGCGTAATGTAAAGAGTTGATAAGAGAATCCTTAAGAATAAAGGCTAATGATGTTGATGAATTGAACCATTTCTTATTGTTTCTTGGTACCCTGCCCTATGTTTAAATTTAGATTACAACTAGATATTATCACTGAAACGCGTACAACAAAATTTGTAGGCAACCTATCTGTGGAAAACAGCATTAATAAGTATAGTATAATATGATACAATGAAATATCACGAAATTTTAACAAAAGGCAGGCATACAAAAAGATGGAGAGATATAACACGTCAATAGTTTGCACTATTTGGTCTAAAGAAGCCTGCACAGAGGATGCTGGTTGGGGTTTGAAAAATATCTGTGATGCTGATCTCTGTCACCTTATCAGGGTCCACAGTGATTTGCCAGGTGCAGCTCTTGCCATTATCATAGCTGCTGGGGTAGTGAGCACTGGTGAAGGTGCCCGACTCTCCAGACAGATCCTGAGGACCACCACACCCAGAGTCCAGCCCTGAAAATTTTTAAATGAAGAAGGAAACAGCATTTTTTTTGATCAATCACAACACTGAGCTGAACTTTACATTCCCAGCCTATCAATGCCAAAACTATTCAGCCCATAACCACAGACATATCAATTCACATCATATGCTCAGGGAAGTTTTTGAATTCTCTGACAAAGAGCACTGTACATGCAGATTCAAAAAAACTGAGCTCAAATGAACATTTGTCTGATAAGTCGACTTCCTGCCTTTCCTCAGAGGCCGCAAAGTGGCTTTTCTTAAACATAAACTCTTTGCAGCTTCTGACCTCAAAGGTATGACTAAAGGGCTGCAAGTACAAAAAACAGACAAAGGGCTTCAATTATCAACTCCTCCTGAGTGTATTAAAGAAGCTGAAGGCTACATGCAGAACTGGAAACAACTTTGCTCATACTGTGACTCCATTGCCTCTCTTACTTTAAAGTTTGATTGGAGTGGATTTGTTTTCTACAAAGAAAAAGTCTGTGATGCTGTTGTTGAACCACAAACTAAATGCTCCCAGTTCAGGCTGCGAAGAGTCAAGGAGTTGCTAATAAGCACTATATTGACATTTCATTGAAGTTGTCTTTTCTTTATAAGCTTAAGAACCAAAGAAATACAAATTTCCTACAAATGTTAAAGGCCATACCAATCTCCCTGTAAAGAATTTACAGATCTAAACCTGTTTTGATTAAATCCAGTACTGTAGGGACATCGTATTGAAAAGAAATTTTAGTCTCATACTTGATATTCACAGAATATGTAATAATATAGACTAACTTTCCATGCCAGAGGGAAGGTAACAGCTTTCAATGCAAGTTGTATTAATCTTTTAGGGAGCATGAATGTACAAACAAAATTCACTGCTAAACATCTTTGAGATTTTGAGATTTTCTGTCTGAAAAGAGTAAAATGGAGTAAATGGATCCTAAGATTGACTATAAACTGTTTATTTTATTTTATTTTTCAATTTTTTTGTGCTCATTGACACAGTTGATTAAATTGGAACATTTACACCTGTCAGCCTGAATGACTTGAAAAAGAGCACATGGTATCCACAGTGAAAAATTAAAATCAATTGAGAATCCCTGGCAACAGCATTGATTATACAGAATGTCACCATCCACAGCAGAGACAGGCTCTCCTCCCCTTGTGGTCGCAACAGCTTGTGTTACTGAGCCAGCAGTGCTGGATGATATTTTATCATTAGGCAGAACATAACTGTCAACACAATGCCTGATGTTTTTCTGTTATGTAAAACACGCCAACTCGTTGGGGGTGGGGGGTGATCCTTTCAATGCGCCTCATAAAAACAGACTGCTTTCCCTTTTTGTTACAATGAGGACACAAAAAAAGAAAATTACGGAGGAATAAATAACCCAGTTGGTGACAATAGGCTGAAACTCGTCACCCCTTGATGTACATTTTGTCTGGTGCATACTTGTTATAAATGCAGGTGCAGGAGACTGATAATGTGTGACGCTAAAAGAAAATTGCCCCAGCTGATAGAGGTTGTATCACTACACTCCTCTCATGCGCTCAGAAACAAATTACCCTCTTCATTTCTAAAGAAAACAAGCCAGTAGAAATACGTGAACTCTGCAGAAGGGTTTACCTGCTCAGGGCTTTAATAAACTGTGAGTTATTGAAGGCAAAAGGCAATTTGATAAAGTAGAGGTGATGGAAGAGAAGGAGAAAACGCACGTATGACTTTGAGTGATTACACACATTTTAACCATACAGGAAGCAGATGTATGATAATTGAATGAAATCTTCCGCTATATGTCCAAACTGTGCAGTATGATGGTGTAAGGTACTACAAATAATCACTAACCATGGTGATTTGGCTGCTCCTCTGTTAATGCTCTTTAAGCAGGCTAGCCTAAGCTCCAAAGTACCTGTTTTATATTTATTAATTAGCTAGGTAATTAATCGTAGACCTCTCTGTGTCCATGTCCTTGTCACCTGCCTCATGGAGGTCACATGTACAATCTTTAAGGATGCTTGCAGCTGTTATTAATTACTTTTTTTTATTTACTTAGTTATTTACCAATAGAGAAAGTTTCTGGATTTTGATGCTCCTTCAGCTTAAAAATATTGTGTAAATAATGAAATATACTGACATATTTTCAGCCTCTTTCCTGTGTGATATAAATACTGGACTTTTAAAAAAAGTTTGCCAAATGAGCCTCGTTGTAAAAATATTATTCCAAATAAGATACAAGTGTCCTTTATTGCATACCAAATGATTCTTTACACGGTTTAATTTTACAATTTTGTTGCGACTCCAGAACAAACATGTTGCAGTCTTTAAAGTCTATTCAGTATGTATCATTTTAGATTAGCATGTTAGCTTGCCAGCATTTGTACACAAATTGTAATTCCAAATCATAAGTTTGATAAATTCATCTCTACTTGCAGGCATCTAGTCCTAAACCAAAGACATTTCCATCTGACAACTGAGTCTTTAGGATTCATCATCAGGACTGAATCTATTTGGTTGTTTGTCTGGACTCAAGTTTAGGACCACTGGCATGTTTTGGTCCAAGAGAGTCAGCAAACCAAAATTTAAAATTGCATAAACCTTATGAGTACAATCATTGTGTCCTTGGAACATGTTGGTTTATATTTACTTGTACTGACACACTCACCTTCTATGTGTGTGGAAGAGTCACCTTTGTCAGTGAAATAGACAACCACCAAGCCGATGCAAGCGCCCGTCATGGCCAGAAAGAGAAATATCAGACATTTTTCCAGGGTGCTGAAACCCTTCGTCCGATGAGGACCCTTTTCCACATCCATTTTCTCCATGTCACAAGGATGCTATGCTTCATGCAGAAGCTCAATACCAGTGCAAGAAGGGCTGGAGTATATCTGCTGTTAGATGGACAGATGAACCTTGAACTCCTTTAGTTGTGTGGTTACATCATCAAACATAAAGAGATGGATAAGCCATAAGTCATAAAGTATCACAACAAAAAGATAATGAGCATTGATACAACTGGTGTCCTAGTCGAGAGGTCACCAGGATATCTTCCCTTCAAGGTAACTGAGTAAATTGCAGAGAAAAGTACCAGCCTCTTATGACTCTTATTAGTATGATGGCTAATAAATTAAGTCTCTGAACACTAACCTTAGTTTGAGATAACCAAGGTACTCTTTGACATTTTGTCTAAACAGCTTTGTCAGTTCAATAAGTTACTTGACAAACACAATGTTGAGGGGAAATTAAGGGCTGTATCTTTTTTTGGAGCTCATTACATGCACACAGCACTTCCTGGACAGAAGGTAGCAAATTCATTAGCTGTAAAACAGATAACACTAATGTTTTTATTTTTGGCTCATCCATTAACTTAACACAGCTTGAAATGACTTGGCAGTCAACGGATTTAAGGCAAACTGTGACCTTGCATGGACATCATAAGGACCGTTGTATTTCTCACATTGACTTAAAAACTTGGTGTTTTTTACTTGCTAACCAAAAATTAAAGATTGAAAAAACTGATTTTAATTCTTGGGCTCATTTTTTTGAATCAGACTACTTTCAAACCAAACTGTAATGTTCAATACTGAACAAGTCTGCATGGATGACTCACATATGTCTAAGGTTACAAATGTTTGGAGTGACTTATACTAGAAGTGACGACAAAAATCAGTCATGTAAAATAAAACAATGATAATTTTAAATCAAAATGTTGTTGGTTATTTTGTTTATCTATTTATTTATTGAAGATCATACAGTGTAAAAGTATCTATAACATGTAGCTGAATTGCAAAAAGGTCCTTCAGCAGTTGATTTGGGACATTATTCAAAATAATAACAAAAAAACCCAAACATTTGAAGTGACTGTCAATAAATTAACTTCAAAAGCTAAAAGCATCACAATCTTAATAAGAATGACATCTCTGGTTATTTTTCTAATTTGCCGAATTTGGTATTTTGATGACTAATTTACAGCTGACAGCTTTGGTTAGCACTTACCCAATCAAATTCTAGTGCAGTAATCAATGAGAAAGTCAATCACTGGGTTTTAAGCCTTTTATTTTCTTGGTACAGTATTGATTTTTTTTTTTGGAGAGCAAACATTTCCACCCATTGTGTGCTGTGGGACAATAGTAGTGTGTCAGTGGGCACTGACATATGTGCTGTTGCAGGCATGCACAGAGGTGACCGGTACAGCTACAGAGATGACACCACACCACTCCAGTCATTCAAAACACCAATTAAACTAAAAACTAAAAATTAAACAAGACCCTCTAGTTTTGTGCAGTGCAGCAGAACAGATTCTTGTGTTTATTTGAAGCAGACACTTATGGTTATAGAAAGTTCATTGACTTTTGTATCACTGATTATTACTTTTTCTCTCATTCATTTTCTTCTGCTCTACTCACTTGCTATTGAGAACTGCAGGAGCTCACATTTGTCGACAGAGCAGTCAATCCAGCATCTCTTGAAGTTTATATCAAGTGATGAATTGAAAACTAAGTTCTCAAAAAAAAACACCTTGATAGAGTTGATAGTTTGAAAATAACAGCATTCATTCACTGTGGCATTGTTTTGATGAGCTTCTGCAATGTCATAAGATTTGTTTCCATCCAGTGTTGCATTGATTTTTCACCATGATCTTGTACTGATGATGGGAGAGTCTGATCACAGCACATGTCAAAGATTCAACATGGGGTTAAGGTCTGGACTCTGTGGAAGCCAATCCATGTGTAAAAAAGATGTTTCATGCTCCCTGAACCACTCTTTCACAATTTGAGCGTGATGAATCCTGGCATTGTCATCTTGGAATATGCCCGTGCCATCAGGGAAGAAATACATTGATAAAATAACCTGGTCATTCAGTATATTCAGGTAGTCAGCTGACCTCATTCTTTGAGCACATGCTGTTGCTGAACCTGAGCAACTGCAGCAACCCCAGATCATAACACTGCCCCCACAGGCTTGTACAGTAGGCACTAGGCATGATGGGTGCATCACTTCACCTGCCTCTCTCCTCTTACCCTGATTTTTAATAATACGTGGGCCAGTTCTTTGTCCTTTTTTTGTAGTTTCTGCAATGTCCTTGTTTTCTTTGCTTGATGCATACCAATAATTTGACCCTTCTTGAAGAGACTAACATCTTTTCCATGACCACAGGGTGTGTCTTTTACTATAGTTCTTCAAGAAATGAGAAGTTACTCATTGCATCAGCTACAACAGTTGAACTTGTTGCCAGCTGAAAGATAATCGCCCATGCAGTAATTATCCCAAAGGAAGCTTTTACCTATTTGCTTGGTTAAATCCAGATGGCAACCAGGCAGTGTACATTGCTTTAAAATAGATCTTTAAATGATTCAATAATCAACTTATATTGTGTATTGTGTGTCCAGGGTGTTTCTTCATGAACCAAAAATTTAATTTCAGTGTCTGTTCTGCCAAAAAGAAGGATTAACTTCCTTTGAAGTGTCCCAGACAATGTGACACAGGCCATGTAATATAAAAAGTATAAAGGCGTGGGATTGGATTGGGTTTTCATGTCCTAGATTCAGTTTTAAACATTTTAGAATAAATACAGAAATTGGTTCTCTTGTTGACTTGAATACTGCATTTTTCTCTCAAGATAAGGACTTTCCAATAGGCAGTTGTGCAACAAGATCTGCTTATCACTCCTCGGGGTGCAGAAATGAGAGAAAACCCACTTTTAGCTGTTTGATTTTTTTTTCTCTGCTCCGCAGATATCTACTCCTCAAGACACTCTAAGGAAGACATGCATACATTTATACTTAACCACTGTCTCTCTTTCTCTATCTCTATTTCTCCCTCTCTTTGTCAGTGTGATCCACCTTTATCCGTCTTCAGTTTGTTGTAGATCTTCTGGCTCCACCAGGGGACCTATGATTTATGGGCACATCTGTCAGCAATAATAAAGCACTCGCTAATGAAGCCAAGGAAAGTGACCTTTGTGTATCTATGTGTGTATCGTGTGTGGGACTGTGCTTGTTTCAAACGTGAATCTCTTTCACATGTATGGTTCATATCTAAGGTTATGAGGGCATGTGCCTGTGAGCAATCAATGATGAGCACTAAAATGCAGGATATATCCACAGATGAGGAGTAAAAGAGATGGGTGCAGATAAAAAGAAAAAAAAATGCTCGTGTTCCAGGAAACAAAAGAGGGTACTCTGCAGAAAACTGGAATCATTTGATAAAGGAACACACATAGCCCAACACTGCGCCACAAACAAATGTAGGCCACATACTCCACTGGGAACAGGGCGGCCATCAGGAGGACAAGCTTCACTTCCAGCTATCTGGCTGATACAATGTGAGGATGAATATTGTTGAGGAACAGTAGTAGACCATTTTATGAGAGCTGATCAGCAGGGTGGAGGTCAGTAGTAGCTTTAATCACCTCTTTGTTTCTGGCTTTGGATGCTTTGTTATGATATCATCCACAAAAAGGGTAGTGGGGTTGTCTGGGACTGAACAAAAAAATGGAGACTTGGAGAGAAAACGGAGATCAAAAGCAGAAGGGGGAGGCACAGGGATGAACATGGAGGATGAAAAACTGCACAGGGATGGCGGAAAATTCAAATGGTCTGAGCTTCCTACAGTCAAATCTCCAGAGCAGTTTTAAAGCATGAGTTAAAAGAGAAAGCAATTACACAAGCCACCGCTGATTAACAGCTCCTTAATCTCAAACATGATCTGTGAATGGCTACTAACCCTCATGAACATGATGAAAGTGCATTCAACATGTCACTAATTATCTATAAAGATATCTCATTTTTGATTGTCCTGGCTTTTTTTCCACATGCTGCAGCATCTGCAGGTCTTCTATGAGGTCTCCTATATAAGCTGAAGAAGCTAATAGTGTTTACGGCACTAACTAGGTCACTGCAAGCACATCTCAAATCCCAATACCAGGACAGGGAACTAATCTGTGGGACTTCAATTATAGCTCAAAAATGTTGCTGCTGCCCTGAATGCCCCCCTGTATTCAGGGGTTCAGTATTTGAGCTCCTCACAGTGGATGTTTACGCTTTCAAAACAATATTTCTGAAGTTGTATCCTGGTGAGATTAAGTTAGGACATGTAAATCAAAAATGCACAATTAGTTATTTTGCACATCCCACACATTAAAAATTCTTCATCTTTATATGACTCAAGTGATGAGGTAAAGAAAGAAAACATTTCACATATGATTAAAAAATTCAAGCGATGTACAAAGCATGGCAATAGAGAGTGTCTTGGTATGATTCATTCATTCATTTATATGTTTTTTACCACTTTTCCTGTTCAGTATGGAATATAAAATCCTAGAAAGTAAAATTATAAAACTAAATACAGTAATAATAAAACCATGTGTTTCAAAATAAGCAATTCTACAACCCTGAAAAAGCACAAAGAAAAGAGAAGTGAGTGCATGATGGAATAACACCTTGTAAACATTTCATCACACAATAGAAACTTATTTTTATTCCATGCACCACAGCTTCCATGTCTGCCTAGACTACCAGCTCCATTAGTTTCAACATCTCAGCGTGAGTCAGGAGAGGCCCTCAGGCTCTAACAGGGGGCTCCTGCTTCCTTGCACGGGCTATCAGTCTTTAATTTTAGCTTCTGACACAGCCCGGGAGTTTCCTTGTTAAGTGGTGACACTTGAGAGATGATTATTTTGTGCTCAAGCTGCGTGTTAATGCTGAGCTGTCACTGCCAGGCTAAAGAATAAGCCTTTGATCACTCATATTTCCAGCAGGACGTTGTTATAGATTTTATATTATTTTCATTAACAAGTTAACAGACCTCTGGCTGATCTGATTGCTTGCCATTGTAAAGCAAACAAGCATACTTTCTTTATGTTCTTAAGTTGCAATGGATGCATTTTAGGACAAGCTGCCCCACAGTGGCACAAAAACCTTTTCTCTGATGCATATTTCTCTTCCTGACCCCACAACGAAAATGAGATGACAAGCTTGATGTGACTCCAATTGTGTAAGCTAGTTACCCAACTAACTGTCTGTTAATGGGCAACAGGAGCGACACTGTGATGCTGAGGAAACAGCTGGTGATAGAAATAGGAAATCCTCCGTGGAGCAAACTGTCTCATTATAGATCAGCCTTAAAAACGTACAGAGGTTGTCCTTTGAAGCTCTTTTCTTGAAGAATGCAGCCCTTAAATCAGAGATTCTTTCAAAGAGTAGTAAAAACTTAATGATGCTGAGTCTGCTGACAGAGAAAACTCTGGGAACAAATTTCCTATTGCAAGACTCAAAAACAGGTCTACCAGGTAAGTGCCTTTTCCTTATTCTAGTTTTCTTCTGTGAGGGGTCTCTAGATTCATAAGAGAACTGAGTGTCGTAGAAAAGCGTGTTTTAATTAAAATATGCATGGAGTGCATGGGGCACATGGAGCACTCAGCCGGTGAGCTGAATGTTAACAGCCAGCCGAATACTGTTGACTGGTAAGTGTAGCAGTGGGTGGTATTTGTCCATGTGCCTTTGAAATTCCTCTTCATGTTCCTTGTCATTGGCATAAATCTCCCTCTGTGCTAACCACCGCCTGTGGCTGAATCCAATCTGCACTTTCAGATATGAACCAGGCATCGGAGACAGCGGGTAGAGGGGTTATTAAAAATTGAAACATAGCTAATTAAAGTGAGGAGTGGAAAAATCAAAATCAAGGCTGGTGACCAGGCCGACAGGAATGGACAGAGTTGATGTGTAAATGATGGAGATGACCTCAGCTGGAGAGGGAATTACATTTACCTTGGGCTGAACTTTGAATGTAATATATCCCTGTGGATTAGTGATGTAAGGCTGACACCTTTCCATCAATTCTGTGGAGTTAAACAGGGCTTACAGAAAAGATTATACACATGTAAGGAGGTCATCCAGGTCCCTGCTTCTTGTGCACATAGGAGGATGAAGGAGAAACTCTGATTCCAGAGGATCTGAAAGGCAGTAGGATTAGACCCCTCAGTCTGTCTTCTTCACTGCAGGTTGTGACACTTCACATCACAGTAACTGAATTTATAGAGGACTTTACAGAGGCTATCACTTCCTGACACTTACAGAAAGTGACATGCTTGTTAAGACAATAACAGCAGTCGCCTGAAATAAGCGTTACACTCCTCAGGACAATAGATTTACTCTGAAGGGAAATGTTCACCATGGAACAAGGGTTCTCAAGGTTTATTCCTCTGTTTAGAATGGATGTGTGTGTGTGTGTGTGTGTGTGTGTGTGTGGGGGGGGGTTCAATAACAAAGTCTCTTTGTTTTGATTACCTGTATGCTATAAATATATAATTCTTTTGTTTTTCAAAATAAACATTTTCAATCAATCAATCAAACATTCAACATTGTACTGACATTAATTGACGCATACTCTGTTCTGATTTAACATGTTTACTGTTAATGAATCTGCCAATTAGCTTTTCTTGATTTTCAGTTCATTTTGTAGAAACAAGATGTGTCTTTGTGTCAAGAAAACCAACATAAAAAAATCAGTAACTGGCATGCCTGCTTGAAAAAAATACCTCAACTTAAGTCCATGGTAAAAAATAACTTCAGACTTTTTGCCTGTTATCATCTAATTTGAAATCCTAAATTTAAAAAAAGAAGAGAGGAAGAAATGATAAATAGTTATGAACCTAATACCATTGACCTAAAGCAGAGTTCAAACACTCAGAAACCATCTTTTAGGCTTTACACAAACGTATCCACTACAAACCACAACCTACTGTAACTTTCCTTTCAGCTGCAGTCAGTCCCTCTCTGACATGTAGACTGAGCTGATGTCTCTTCACACCCCCTGACGTGTGCACCTTAACACACACACACACACACACACACACACACACACTCTCCCTCCTCAAGTTATGATTGTGCCTGATTTGTCTCTTTGTCCCTCCATCATGTATCATAAACATCAGTGACTGTAAACCCCAGCTGTGCCAAACCTTTATGGGAAAAATAATGTATTTAAGTGAAGCATAAATGACCATAAATAAAATCTTACAGCATTTCAAAGGCTCAGAAATAAAGAATGTGTCAAGCTTGACTTACATTTTTCTTTGTTTTAATAGGAAAACCAGAATAGAACAGAAATTTAACAGCGCTTATATGCTTACAGTCCTTTTTTGCACAACAGAATTACTCACTTAAAGTGCATCAAAACGAAAACAATAATATAAATATATTCTTCAAAAAACACCTTGAAAACATTTACCAAATGCACAAAATGAAATGAGATGATGGCTTAATATATTTGCACAGATATTCTGAAAGTAAATAATTTATCCAACTATCATCGGTGTCTTTTTCTGCACAGGATTGGGTTTTGTTTTAAACTCAAACATCAGCCTTTGTAACTAATATACATGCGTTTACTGTTATTGCCTTTGATATTTAAAAAATCTTTTCTCTCTCTTTTTATATCTATCTCTAGAAAATAAGTTATCATTTTATATGTTGTATCTTCTACCTTCTTTGTTCACAAACATCACACATAGTTTATGCTACAACACTCCAGTTACTTACTTGCAGGGAACGCCACCCCTTTAACTTGGCGTTGCAGTCGTGGTAGGGAAGGGCGGAGGGAGGGGACAAACATTTTGAGCTCAAGGAAAAACAGGGAGGATTCTGACATAGTTTATATCTGTGCCCACGCTACTCTGAGGAGGGAGGGGTACGCACGCAGCAGTTGGGCCGTCTGACATTTTGCAGCATTGACCTGAAAATGTTCTGCTGCCTCCTCTTGTTCTTCCGGCCCTTCTGTGGCGAGTCCGCCCCAGACACCGACTTTCTGATGGAGGCTCGGGCTATCAGTTTTCTCTCTTGCTCCTTGATTTTGCACTGCAGGTGGCTCTGAATGGCAAAACCAAGGGACTCTGGGTCCACAGAAGCCCCGTAGACTTCCCATGTCATCCCTTGTTCATCCCAGACAACATCATGGACGCTCTTTTCTTTGTCCTTCGCTGACTGGTCATCTTCTTCTTCCTCTTGCTCTGCTTCCACCTTCTTCTTCTTTGACGTTTGGGCTTTACCTCCATCCTTAGCCTTTTCTTTAGGGCTCCCAGCTTTATTTTTAGCTGGTGCTGACTTTGATGTTGCATTTGTTGTTGTCGTTGTTGTTGGCAGAGCCTGGTTGGGTTTAGTTGAAACAGCAGCCTGAGACAGCGCAGCATTGTTGCTGTCAGCAGATCCAGACCCGATAGCGCCGGCTGTCTCATGGGGACTCCCTGCTTTGAGAGGGGGAGCTTCAGCACTGCTTGTTTTCACTGCAGACGCTTTATTCTGGGAGTTACCTGCCTGTCCTGGCTCTTTATGTTCAATGTTGATTTGATAAACGGGCTGGGTGTTGCAGAGTGTCGATCCTGGCTCTTTAGGTTTTGCTCCCAGCCTCCTGTCAGACAAAAGCTCTGAATTAAAAACCACACTTGCGTTCTGGTTAGGGCACATCTCTGCTTCAACAGTGAGCCTCTCTGACCTAAGATCAGTTGACGTTCGTAGACTGCTTATGTTCATCTGATGTAGTCCCACGTTTCCATCTATATTATAGACAGCAGTCAGGCTCTGTGCTTCTTCCTTTGTTCCACTGCACTGTCTTTGAGCCGCAGCATAGGGCAGCAAGCTGGGACTTGTGGCCACACTCTTGGTGCTTGTGTTCGCGACAGCTTGAACCTCCATATCTTGACGCGACTTGACCGGGGTGGACGACAAGGATGAGGTCATGGTGGAGACTTCTTTGTATTGCTTGCTGGGCGGCTGCTGCTGCCCTTCACAGGTAGCTGTGTCAGTCTGGCTTGCGTTCTGGGCCACCTGCCCTTGCGCCACCATGTTTTTGATAGCCTGGGGTGGGGCAGGGGAGGCTGTTTGAGAAGAAGCCGGCTGATGGGTATCCGAGGAGACATGAGGTTTGTTTGCTGGGGTTAAATCCTTCTCTGTGTTTGACACAGATGACTTCTTATTTGTACATCTGGCTTCTGTATCTTTGTTCTTTGGAGCAGATTTGGAGGAGCTAAGCGACCCTGAAGATATTTCAATGTTTTCTTCAGGTTTAGACATCTGCTGTAGACTGACAGAGCTTTCTGAGCATATATGCGTATGATCTGGTTCCTGAGGTTTCTGTGGAACAGCAGAGTCCTTGTTTTGGGGAGAAGGAATACTGCTTTTTAGATCCTGTTGTGGTTCTGCTGCATTGTGCCTTAACTCACAAGCATTTTTGATATTTCTTTTACTGGGAGAAACATGTTTTGTACTGTCCTCTCTTGCTGTAACATTTACCAAGGATGTCATTAGTATACACCCTTCCTCTGCTGCACTTGGCTCTCTAATTCTGCAGTGATTGGTCTTCATCTCGACCTTTGACGCTGAAAGAGCAGGCGACACAGCGCCCTTACAGATATCCTCTTCATCAGCTGGGCTTAGCATTTTCATATTGGCATTAGAATCCCTCCGGTCGCCTCCTGTATCCCCTGCACCCAGTGAGAGGTCAGATGTCTGTTTGCCTCCATCTTTCTCTGACTCTAGTTTTGCCTGGTTCCCATTATTTGATGCAGTTTCGTCTGACACAGTGCCACAATCTGGATCACCCCCCATAGAAGATGTGTTAATGGTGTTAGTCAGAGGAGCAGTGAGAGGGGAATTGTCCTGTTTGTGGTCAGGGGATGTGAGGGGGGATTTTGGACAAACCTGAGACAGTCTGAGGTTGGGGTCTTTGGTCCAGTTGGCATTTGGCTCCTTATTACCCAGTGTGTCCACTACAGCCAGCTGAGGCACCATCTGGACTGTCACAGTCCTTTTTGGGTTAGTTCCCATGCTGGATTCACAATTTCAGACTGAAATTCTCTTGTAATCCAGGGATAGAAAAGTATCCACAATATCAGTCCTCCTTTTTTGGCAGTTTCCCTTAAAAGGAAGACAAACAGACTTAGTTTGTTAAACATTTTTTGAGCTTGACTTTCAATCCTGATTGAAAAATCAACATCAAAACAAACAGACTTGAAACAACCCAGGTCTGGTTGAGCATAATGTAAATTGCTTCTGCTTTCTTCTGCTTGGTCATTAACATATATTTAAATAATCAATGTTAGAAAATAAGCAAAGCACTTACAGGATCGATGACCTGAATGACTTTCATTTAGAGCCCTTTTAATGAAGATTAATGTGACTTAAAACAAAATGACTCAGACAATTATAACAATCATTGTAATAGAAACATACTGAGTACAAATCATGTTTATGTGGAGTGTTAAGAGCATGTCTCTTCAACAAAACTATACTGTGATGGGGGCTGCTTGTGATACTCGCTGTAAATTATCAACCTGCGTATCTGTGATGTCCCATAGAACTTGGTCCTTACAACAGACCAAAAAAAACGCACAAACTTACCCTTACTAAAGTGTGTTCAAAAGAACTTCAAAGGAGGAATAACTCAGTATTTCGGGTCATTTTTTGCTTTTTTTGCTTATTTCGGGTCATTCTTTGCTTTTTTTAAGTCATCAAGATTGGTCATTATAAATTCCCATATTATTTGTAACTAGCAAATAACTCATCACAGTAACTTTAAGGCACTTAAATGTACTACTATCAAATCCAGACTCCTATCAAACTATACGACAACTGAAATAAAGTAGGGATACTGGAGGATCATCTGACTGGGAAGTGCAAAAATGCTGCGTCACACTGAGACAACACGCAAACTTGAAGATACAGTATGCAGTTGGCTATAAGAATTTAATATATGTAAGATGAAAGCACTTATAGAAGCACTTTATGAGGTATGCACCATATTCTGAGCAGTTTGAGCCAGGGCGTTTTCTGGTTTCTGTTAATAAACAACAACAATTATCGGTGTTTTCAGGAAAGGAGGTATCGACAAAATATGCAACAATAAGTTAACTTTTCTTTGTGCTAAAAGAGGGGTCTTATCCCAGTGAAGTTGCTGTAATATCAGTGAGAATGAATCATTAATTTCTGTGTTTTTTACTTAACCAAGTGTGCAGGAGGTAAAATTTGCCAATAAGTGGTCTGATATAGGTTGTTTGCAGCCAGAGAGGACATGTAAATATGGGTGTAAAGGTTTTTTTAAATTATCCAGGGACATGAACATGGTCAAGGTTCATGATTTATGATCTTTAAGAGTTTAGAAAGCACCTGATGTAGACTGAAATGAGAATTATGGTGTTGGCATGAGCCTATTAGGAGAGAGAATTATATCAAGAGGTTATCAAAAACATAAATTCACATGTAATCTTGCTTCATAGTGCTGTGTAGATCAATGAATGGTTGAAAAGAACAAGTCATGATTTACAACACAACCATAGTTCTCCCTCTCTGCACAATGAGAAAAACATAATCATATTGTGTGTGTGTGTGTGTGTGTACAGATGCGCCCTGTTATTTACCATGTTTAAAGCCTACCTACTGACCTAAAATTCAAGATCTGTTCATCTTCCTCCTCATCCTGATGAGCTCTCTGTCCCCTAAAGTGTGCAAGCATCTTCACCAAATGTGGAGCACTCAGCAGACGTCTGAAATATCTGAAGGATCTGATATTTCAGAAAAATGAATCACACTGAGATCAAGACTTCAATCATACAGCTCACAGACTGCATCTTATTGAGGAGGAACAACCATAAAATGATACTTGTGTGAACAACAGGAGGTTTTTCATCCATAGTTATCACTGAGGAAAACCACTCTGTTTAATGTGAATCTCATTTAAATAAAACCGAATCCTAATATTTTGGGTTGTTGCCACTTTGACACAACAGGCATTATCGCAAGTCTGCACAGTGCTCCTCTTTGGGAGAGACGAACCTGACAGATTTAGTGATTAGCTGATATTTGCTTGGTAAGTTCAAGAATCAGGACTAATGGCACTTGAAATAACATCAGAGTATGATTTTGAGGTGTGACTGGAATAAAACAGAACAGTAGGTTTCTGTTTGGGGGCACAAACAGGTGTAGCCTGTTTGTGTGTTCTCCCACTGAGCATCTGCGTGTCTGTTATCAAAGCGCAAATATTTATGGCAAACATATCCTGACTGTAATTACACATTCACTGATTAAAACACCCTTGCGCCTGGGATTTTTGCCTGCAGCAGTTTGGAGATAACACTCGCAGTGCATGCAGGATGTGGGTCCATGCACATCGACAAACAATGCATACATTAAAGTGCTGCACACGACCTACTCGGGCCAATTTCCCATCTATATGGCGTGATATGAATATGCAGTCCCGTCCCACCCCAACACCTCAGAGGCCACTGATGTGTACTGGTTCTATTTGACCTTGCAGAAAAATTCATGATCTAAAACAAAGAAAAAGAGTCTGGTGGGAAAAAAGGGAGAGGGCTTACCTTCAGAGACGCTTTTTGTCCTGCACCTTGGGGTGCCGTTTGCGCGTCCGCGTTAGCGAGATAAGGCAGAACCCTGGAACTGGATATGGAAAATCAGCGGTGTGTCGGTGACACAAGAGCCACGCCTTCCACCAGTATCAGGGTCTTTTCGTTGGAATCGATCCACCACGGAAAAGCGACCTGACTGACTGACTGACTGACTGACTGATCGTGCGCAATGAGTCACCGCTGTCCGACCAAAGAATTCAGCCTCCGAGGTCTTTACAAGCGTTGACTCGTGCCAAGAAAAGAAAGTAGATCTTTAGTAAAACAGACCTCTCGTTTGTGTGTGTGTGTGTGTGTGTGTGTGCGCGTGCGTGCGTGCATGCGTGCGTGCGTGCGCTATCCCAAACTGAGCGGGACCAGCATGCAGCAGCGTAGTGCAGCAGCAGCAGTAGAGTAAAACAGGTGAGCAGAATAATAGATGGATGGATGGAGAAGAGGAGGTTGGAGGCAGCATCAGCCGCAGGAGCATCACCTGCTCTTTAAAATCATCACTTCCAGCATCACAAAGCGTCTTCCGCAGCCTTTGATATTCGAAAAAATAAAGCTGGGGTTTACTTTGAGGTTATTTATCGAGGGAAAAGCTGTTGGTTGCTGGAATAAAATGGAATATCAGACTGTATTTCAAACAGTTTCCCAAAGGTGGTTCTGACCCTTAATAATGAGGGGGACTAGTAGAGTTCTGCTCTTTCAAAGGTTCTGCCCCATAATCAACCTTTGAGACAGCTGCATACCCTGTAAAATTCTGCTCATTTGTTACTCTACCATATTATTCTGCCAGTATGACAGAAGCTTACTGAAGTTGTTGTGATAACACTTCATCATAATGTGGCATTGTCTCAGCTACAAAATGTATTTCAACATACAATTCTATGTCCAAACAAATCATTAATGCTTGTTGGCTTGACAATCCCATTTGCCCCTCTTAGCTGTTCACTAAAGCTTCTGCTTTTCTAGTTATACCCAGAATGCTTTTGTGAATTCTCACCTAATAGTTACACCATGAGTGAGGAGGGAATGTAGTAGATATGAGACCCTGCTGTACAGCACAGGGCAGGCTGTCAAGACTGCATAGTTCATAAAACTGAAGAACTTAATTTAGATCAAAGTGATCAGTTATTAAACAATTACCTGAAGAAGTCAACTGAACTAACAAGTCAGTAATCATCAACCAAACTAAGACATATTGACACACTGAACTTATTTCATCAAGATATCTTCTCTTGGTGTTGGAGCAACAAAATTTAAATTTTGGCTCATAATATTTCAAGGCAGCCCTTTTCATTGTATTTTTCCAAACAACAAGTTACACTTAACAGCATCGGTTCATGTAGACAAAAAGGTATGATGAAGTACTGTAGTTCAATAGTTTTTGCCCTTAAAGTGGGTTTGAATATATATAGGATGATATACCCCCCTGATTCAGTATATTGATTTCTCATATGAGAAGTCCAACAAGTCATAATAAGGTGGTGAAATGCATCTTACAGCTCCAGGGATGAGTCTGGAGCCAGTTATGAGACAGAGAAATTGAACGTCATAGCTTGTTGTGAGCCATAGCATAAAACAACATCAGCAGCAGGACTGATAGTGTCTTGTAGATGGTTCATTTTATTGCCTGTAAATGCTGCACCCTGCAATTGCCTTTTTTGTATCCTTGGCAGATTCACTGCAAGACAATTTAAGAAAAGTAGGATGAGCCTTGGCGATGCAAAATGCATGTTCAGGGCATGATCAATAGAGGTACTGCTTTGCCTGGGACTGAGAGTTCATTAGTGGAAGTTTAATACCTCAGATACTGCGCTAAAGGAAAATCACAAGACTGGCTTCTTGCACATTGCTTAAATTTTTCTTTTTTTTGTACAGTTTTACTCCTCTCAACTGCTGTACTGTTTCATTTGATCATTGAATAAAATTATGAATATATCTTAATGACATTGAGTTCAATACGATGAATCACTAAACAAGGGATCAGCAGAAAAATATTTGTTCCAAAGTCAGAAAAACTCTCCAAAAGTAACACATCAGAAAAAGTATCAAGGGGATTTAATTTCTGGCTTCCCTCAGAGCCAGAAAAAAAGACAGACCTCAGAGTATTTACCTGTAAACAGGTCAGAGAGGGAGCTGCTGACAAGGACACAGTATGAGACTCATCACATGAGGGTTATTTTATGTAGAGATAAAAAGCTATCTTGACATTCATTATGGGGTGTGGTTGATTTGGTTGAAAACACTTTACTTTACTCATGTTTTTTTTTTCTTAAAATTGTATTAGGTTATGACAATTCATCACACAAAGGTCTCATTTTAAACTGTGACCACACCTTCTTTTGTTTTACTTAGTGATTTTACAAAATATGTCATCATGAAAATGACTTTGTGGCATGACCTCCAATGCTGTTAGAACTGAGTCAGCATCAGTATTACAGACCCTTACTTCAGCCAAGGCTTATATTTGGGCTCTTATTATAATCTGAGTAGTTACCCCAGGGATTCAGTTTTCAAACGTGGCCTGGGTCTTAGGCAGGAGCTTCTCCTAGAATGCAGTAATTGTCAAGAATAGACCTCCTGCCTCTAAAAGCCCAGAGGGACTGATTATGTGATGAGGCAGACTAGACTCAATTACAACTGAGTGCAGAATTGGCAAGTAACTGAGGGTCACTGCACACATTGTTTATGTGCCTGACTTTTACTTCAAAATAAAGAGGGTCAATTTAGAAAAAATATCACAACCATAAACTGTAATCTTACAATCTTATGACGAATATGTGGTCTTTGCTGCTGATTTAGACATCAAGAGGGTAAGAAGAGTGTAAAACTCTCCATGAATTGCACTTTTGATGTAAAATTTTCAGGGCAAAATTTAAAAAGAAATAAGATGGTTAAAAATAGGCTTGGGTAAAAAAAAAAAAATCAAAAAACCACAGACAGCCATGTTGTAGATCTGGCATCATCTTGTGGTGAGATTGGAAAAGGCCTTTGCCTTGGTTGAAAATGATGTATGTGTGATATTGGACCTCCTACTTAGATTGCTGTCTGTTGAAGAACATGATGCATTTTTGCATAAATTCTTCCCTGTTCTAAATCATATATGTAGCCGAGGATTCACAAAATCATTTCATATGCACTTTTCTAAGCCCTGCAGACAGGTTTTTGCAGTACATACTCAATTTGGACGCTAGACGGCGCTGCAGTAGTGTGGAAGAGATTGCATTTGACAGGCTGGCGTTTGTTCTATTCAAGTACATCATGTGAATCAGTTTTAACAACAAATTCAACCTAAATATCCGGCAGCTTTGACTTTATAGACGGAGGGGGCGGAAAACAACCTGGAAGAATAAGTTTTCAAACGCTATACGACAGCCTAAAGCCGTTCATCACTTGATAAAACCCGAAATATTAGATGCATTTTACTACAAGAATTGTAATGACCGTGTGTCTGGTGGGAACGTAAACGCCTCATAGCCAGACTGTTGTCAAGAGAAGCGTTGCTAACATTACAACCACATTGCTGTTAGCTCGCATGTTGAAAATAGGTTTAGGTTCACCTTTCTCAAACACTGGACTACTTTTTACAATAAGGTAAGGTAAACTTCACTTCATCCATCCTTGTTAACATGTTGGGCTCGTAAAAGCTGTCGATACAACCAGAAGTGGGGTAAAATAGCTTGTTAGCTTTGATGAATACATTGACAACCTGTTGTCTGAACCGGTTGATTATTTTGTGTGAGTTGTGAAGCTGATCAGCACAGTTAGTTAATCAGTATAAAAGCTTTCCAACTCATGAGTTGCTAAAAGTAACAAAAAGTGGCCTTAATTTGATTAAAGCGCCTTTAAATTAAGTGGATATGTGACAACGTGACATCAGCTGAGTTGTCACAATAGTCTGGAGATAGCATTAGCATGTGCTAGCTGCTCATACAGTGCCATTGTTTGGCTTTTTAACAGTCAGACAGAAATGTTCCAGTTTGCTGTCCTTACGCATTTATATCACTCTGCTCACAAACAGGCAACTTATTACCGCAGCATTGTGCTGATGTTCAAATGCTGTAAATAAATGATCAAGATTTATGGAATATTGTCACAGTCGCTCTTAAGTGTGGTCATTGTTGCACATCCAGTGTTTCAGTGCTGCTCGATTTACTGCCAACGTGGAAACCCTCATTTGGCAGTAATGAGAAGAACATGTGCAGGAAGTAATTGGATCCTACATATAAATATAAACATGCATTGAAAATAAAGGTAACAGTACCACACAGCAGTACAATCGAGCATAACATTGCATTGAATGTGTTAAGGTTTTAGTAAGAAAGGTTGCACATCCTTTATTTTATATATTTCACTGTAGATCAGCATTTCTTTTTTTTTTTTCTTTTTTTTACATTTTTTTAGAGGGATGGGCACCTTTCACATTTGGGTACCAATGCCCGGTACTTGGGAATTGTTATCAGTACTCAACTGTACCAATTTTCTGATTTTTTTTGTGTGCTTATGTGGTAATAAATGTTAATTTCTTTGATAATGAAATCTCAAAATATTGCAATTTAATGTATAAGTTTCTTAATATATAAACTTAGAAAAATGTAGAGAACAACATTCAACTGTACTGTAACATCGTGGTTGTTTCACAAATTTCTTCCAAATGGAGATCATAGGATTCAAAGATTCAAGGAACTTTTTTTTTTGTTATCCCAGCTCACTTTAACATGCAAGTGGTAGTTTTTTAAGCCTAAATAAATCAGAAGTACACAGCAAGACAAGAGCAATATATTTGTCAGATCAAGGCAAAAATGGCAGAAATATAAAAAGAAATTTAAGTTTAACATTAAGTAAATATTCTTGTTTAAACAGCAAGGGACCATGATATTGCACTTGTAGGAATGAGGAGAGAAAATGAAAATATTGCAAATAGTGGAGTATAGCACAATAAAATGTCAGGTCAGAATGTGCTTGTGAAATCCTTAACTAAAAACTAAAATGATCTACAACTTAATAAATTAATTACAACTGTGCTGTGTTTTTTTTTCTCTAAAATGCACAAATCAAAACTCAGCTCTACGTACTCCATGTCCATGTCTGGCACAGAAAATCACCTACTCTTTCACTCCCTCTCAGTCATGAGGATGTGGGATGCATTCAAGTACCAAAACATGGTATTGTTTGATTTTATGTGAATCAGTACACAGTACTGACAAAATTTGGTTGGCACATGTACCGTAAGCGGTACCAATCCCTGTCTGTACCTAAGTTTTAGTTACAAATTGTTTCAACAAGGCTGCAACTGTAGAAAACTTATGTAAATACTTGGTCATTTATTTACCCACTGAATCTATTTTAATTAAGACTGGCATTGAATTATGAAATGGACTGTGACATTATTATCGTTTTTCCACCTCTGCCCTCGATTTAGAAAATGCTGGGGTGTATCTGGCAGTATGTCTACACATCCTTCCTAAGGTACTGGCTGAAGTGGCTCATCAGACAGGCAACAGGCAAGTGTGAGCTGCAGAGGATTTGCTCTGGATATAAACCTGGGGCAACAAGGACGGCAAAAGCAGGTGAAGTTAAATTATCCCAAATGTGCTCTTTATTTTCTGATTGGAATACATTCTTCCACATCATATGAACCTGCCTCTCATCCCCTTTAACAGAATATTCCCTGCAGTCATCAAAGAACAAGGTAAGAAATTATACCACAAACAAACCCAGAATGCAGAGCTATAAATGTAATGTATCATAAAAAAAAGATGTAAATGCAAGAATACAAAGGTAATTGCACCTTTTTATCATGTAGAAGTAGAAGTCATATATCCATGCATCTTAAAAACCCTAAAGAGTTGTACCACGTATTAAAAGTTTTCAGGAAAGGACTTTTAGATAACTGGTCATATCAGGATAATGATGTCATGTTAATTAAAAACTCTGATTAATGCAGGTAAGTCTGAACCATGTAAAACTGCAGAAGTGTGAAAGAAACACGCACTGCTTTACTGCAGACCACTTCATTATTGTGTGTGTGTGTGTGTGTGTGTTTGTGTGTGAACTCTATTAAGGGTGAATCCTCTCTCTTATCAGTCCTTATCTCTCTGTTCACTTGCCAACATCAGATCTGTTTAATCTACCTGTCAGTTGTGATTATAGATTATAGACAGTTACATCTGGTCAACAGTTCATTCAGCTCTCAGAAAAAAGTGCTTTGTCAGCTTTTTGTTCAAAACAATTTAAAAGTTTTATTTTTCTTGAGTCTCACCACGTCAGCTCTTCAGTGCAGTGTCTTACTTGTGCTCTCTCTTTTTTGATATTTCAGGTTTTGAGAGCAGCATTGGAAACGGACAAGAATAAGTTAGAGAACTGTGTGGATCAAATAATGAAAGAGAAGAGCGTCAAACCCCAGAAGGATCCATTGTAAGGTTACATCTTCTATCACAAACAGTCTTGTATCATTATGTGTCATGTTTTAAGTTTGTTTATAAGTTTATGTCCATTTTATTTTCAGGTTCAGGGAAAACCTGCACATCTGTCTTTTGCAGATTTCGGGCTACAGCAGCCTTTTTGTGTGTGTGGAGGACGTGAGGAAGGAAGTTTTTGACTCTGAGAACAATGCACATGAGACCATGTTGTTGAAGGTGTGTGCTACAGCTTAATCCATGCTTTTGCTTTCTACGTTTAGCAAATACATTATGTTTAATGGAGTAAGGAGTAACATTGACATTGAATGTAATGAAAACTGTAAGGAGCATCAACTCTTTAAAGTTTTGTGTGATATAGAAATGTAAACACAGTAGATAGCAACACAAAATCACAGAAAAATTATTGCTTATGTTCTGAAATAATGACACATTTGAACATTTAATCAAGCGCAGAGGCAACTTAAATGTATAACTTTTTGTGTGTTTATGTTCTTAGCTGTGGGATCTGTTGATGCCAAATGTCAAACTGGAGTCCAGGATCACCAAACAGTGGGGAGATATTGGATTCCAAGGAGATGACCCGAAAACTGACTTTAGAGGAATGGGCATGTTGGGGCTAATCAACCTTGTGTGAGTCTAATACGAGAATTATTGAAATTTTTTTGTATTTTTTTTTTTAACTACAAGCATGGGTAAATTTAGTACTGTACACTCAGGAAGCACCAACACATTTCCTGGTTGAGTATTACGAAGCTTGAACATACAATCTTGAACTAACAAGGAAACCTACACTGTCAGCTAAACTTGGATACACTTGTGTTTGGTGTGAAACTGCAGGCTGTGGAAATAATGGCATTCTGCAATAAGACCAGAAAGTATTTCATTTTCTTACAGTTAAAATTATTATACTTACGTTTTTTTTTTTTTGCTGCAGGTTTTTCAGTGAAAACTACACAGAAGAAGCTCGTCAGGTACTGTCTCATGCAAACCATCCTAAACTCGGGTAAGACACTTTTATATACTCACTAATTTGTATTTTTTTATTAGTTTTAATGATGCTTGCTTAAGTGTACTCTTTTTTTCCCTCATGGTCAAGGTATTCTTATGCCATTGTTGGGATCAACTTGACAGAGATGGCCTACAGCCTCATGAAGAGTGGTGCTTTGAAACCCCATTTCTACAACACAGTTCAGGGCACACCTGAGCTCAAAGACTTCCATCACTTATACTGTGAGTAAAAAGAAATAATCTAGATCTGCTACCAACAAAAAAAGGGATTTTTATATTCTAATGCAATGTGTCTGTATCTGTGTCTCTCCTCCTCCAGGTTATCTGGCGTATGAGTTTGATAAATTCTGGGTGGCAGAAGAACCAGAAAGCATCATGCACTTCAACCAGTACAGAGAAAAATTCCATAACATCGTGAAGACACATCTGCAAGATCCAGATGTTTCCCTCACATTGACTGTTCGCTCTAAAAATTGACACACACCCAGTGTTGTCTGACCTGTGTATGGACCCAGAGGTTGTTTGATCAGGTGGGAGAAGGTCAGAAGCATGAAAACAGACTGAAGATAGTGGTGTCCCTTGAAAATTGGAGGAAAGATAGACCTGCGGTGTTTGTTTTTGATTTCATCTTGTCACAGTGATAATTAAAGGTTTTCGGAACACACAGCACAAGACTGAAAGGATTATACCTCAAAAATGACCAATCCCCTGTATGATTAACTTTTGGTGAAGAAAAATAAGAGCTGCTGCAGTGATAACTGGTCTCTGTCTGGTATGAGTTAATGCACTTTGAACGAGCAGCTAAATTGTCCTAGAAGAGAGTTATCAAATTGTTGTCATTCCCTCTGTTTTCGTAGCTGTCTCTTTTTGTACTCACATTAAGATGTGTGTGTTTTCTCACAGTGTTCTGCTAAAGAAAAATACCAGTACATGAGTGTTTTAAAATCTACTCTTGTGTCATCTGTATTGTGAAATATAGGTGATTTTTTTCCCCTTAATTTCCCAAATAACAACATTTTTACTGTTGTTTTATGTTGTGGATTGCCTTTAAGGATGTATGTTATGATTAACACATCTTAACTTAAAGTGAATAAATACACTATTTGATGTTTTTAAATGTGTTTGCTGTGTGTGTGTGTGTGTGTGTGTGTGTGTGTGTGTGTGAGTAAATGAAACACAGTCTGTATAACAAGTCAGATATATTTAGAGTTTGTTTTACATGTTTTTTTTGGGCAGCAGTGTTTATTCCTCTCACACAAAGGTGCACTTGTTTATGTTTTAAAGTGCAAAGTGGGAAAGTACCACTTTCCCATGTCCACACCATTCACTCCCATTCATTTTTGGGATGGCTTCATAAATATAAAGATAAAGCTGCATCTTTTTCATACATCGTCTAATGTTCCTTTTTCAACAAAGGATTTTCTTCTTTGTCACCTGGAGACAAAAAATAGCGCAACTAAAACGAGACTTTTCTTTTTCTTTTCTTTTCTTTTTGTTTCTTCAGTGGTGGTTCAATCTTTTAGTTAGTTGCCTCCATCTTCTTCTTCGTGACCATCATGGCTCTCTTGATTTGTTCAAATGAAACAAACATCACAACGTTCCATGATCCCAACCTCAGAAACGAGGGGACAAATCTAAAAAGAAAGAAAAGTTTTTTGCAGTAGGGAATGAAAACTACATGTGATATTATTCAGTTTTTCATGTTTGCATTCAAGGGTCAGAGGGGATGACCTCACCCTTTGTAGAAAGCTGTAGGCCCCTCTTTTGTCAACATGGTCCAGGAACAGTTTATTGCACTCTTGTACTGGCCTGGCGGTGAGTTCATGTATCTTGTTTTTACCACATCTACTGGCGAAGCGATTACCGTGGTAACAAACCCGGCTCCAAATGCAGACACAAAATGGCACGGCAGATTATCTGTGGGTAAAAGAGCAGGATGATGGTTTGACTGACAGTAACCAGAGAGCCTTTGTTCCAAGCAGCGTAGAAACTCATGTCAGCAGATTATATAACCCTCTGAATGGTGTAATATAAATGATTGAGATAAATGGCACATTAACCACTATATTTACAACACTATGAGGGGAAGATACAACATGTTCTGTATACTGTTATCAGCTGTAGTGGAGCTAAAAGGGGCCAGAGGGTGTGTGGGTTTTTTCTCCAATCAGCTGTCTCTCTGGGATGGCATAACGGGTCTGTTCAAACAAACGTGCATGAGCTCTTCCTCTCACCTGACATCAGCTTGTGTCTGAGAATGGCCTCTTTGATCATGTCGTATGTGACCAGCTCTGTGCAGTTTACTAGTGCATTTCTTGTGATGTTTGGAAGCGTGCCTAAAGAAAATCGAAGAGATTATTAAAACCTTGTTGACAAAATGACTGATAAGTCTTAAATTCTCTGGCTGTCTTAGAGGCACCTTTCCAGAGCCCTCGTAATCCTTCATTCTGGAAGATGTGTTTGTACGCCTGCATGGTGCCACTGTAGCGACGGGCAACACCTTCCAGGTTTGACTGTGCTTGGAATCGAACCTTGACCACATCTGTGGGTTGTGCAAAGGACACAGCCATGGCACCAGTGGTGCAGCCTGCCAAGATACGTATCAGCACACCAGGGTCTAGAGAGTGACAGACAGATCAGAGGCAGACTGTTAACAAGTGCACATGATGATTAACTGCAACTTACTCCTTAATGTTGGAAAAAGTTTTAATGCCAAAAGGAAAGAAAATGTTCTCAAATCTCATATTGTAAATGTAATCAGATCACTGATACAACAGGGTTTTTTAAATTTAATATTATTCTATTTCATTTTACTCTTTTGATTTTACTTCATTCATTTAACAGTTGATTGTATTTTTACGTGTAGTGCTCTTTTATCTCATGTGACCTACCATATTTTTTATTTTTCACATGTACAGCACTTTAGTCAACTGTGGTCATTTTAAAGTGCTTAACAATAAAGTTGGATTAGAATGGATTGGATAAAAGGTTAAAAATAGACTTATAGGGGTGCAGACGGCCTAGTGGACATGGCTGTGCACCATGAGGTTTGCCCTCAAGCGGAATCCGACCTGTGGCCTATTTCCCGCATGTCACTCCCCACTCTCTCTCCCCTTTCCGACGCTATCCACTGTCCTCCTCTATCCAATAAAGGCACAAAGGCCAAAAAAATAACTTAAAAAAAAAATAATAATATATAGACTTATGAACAAGTCTAAGAGAGTTTGACTTTTATTCGTCCTTTAAATAGCTGAAAACTGAATTGTTCATTAGACATTATATTTTTTTTCAAATAAGGAAAGTGTTTGCTAAGTTATGGCACTGAACTAATTATTAATTGGCATCAAAACTAGATGAATAAGTGTGCATACATTTCTGTGGCTTCTGTTGCACCTCTGTCAGATCAGGATAAGGGTAACTCTACAACTGCACCTTAGGATTTTGCTGTCTCAATCTGAATCAAGGGTCTAAGGATAGAAGGTTTGAAAGTTGGTGTTTTCTCTTGAGATCTCTTAAGCGGGTGCTTAAAAAATGTTTGACTTATGGCTTTCTTTTATCAAAAAAAAAAAGGAAAATATAACCACTAAAGAAAAACCCCCTGCATGTATTGTCCTTGGTTACCACTCACTGTCTTTTCCACCAGTGTAGAAGCTTTTGACGTTGTCATAGAGGCCGATTCTGATGGAGGCGAAGCACAGTTGTCTCTGGAGTCCAGCTACCAGCCCGTTGTACAGAGACCGAGGCCCCTCTGTTCGTATCATGGTGCTGATGGTCCCAAACACCCCTCTGTAGCGGATTCCCCCAATTGCTGCCTTCTCTCCCTGGATCTGGAGTCACAGAGTGTAAACATGGCTCAGACAAACTTCACAGGACAAAGGTATGAAACTTCATGTTGCAGACACAGAAATGTGAATGAGTGAAACTGATTCAGAGGATATGGACTTGAAGTTTGTAGTGCTTATCAGGCAATCATCCTTAACTCAAATTGTTTTATGTCAGTACAACAGCAGATGTAAATGTGATTAAAAGTTTGATGAAGGTTAGTATCACTGGTTTCCTTCAAAATACCTGTAGTCTGACTTTGGCTGTGTCCAGGGGAAATGTGACAATATCAGCTATACAGGCTGCAAGTCCAGCACTGGCCATCTTCACTCCCAGAGGAGGGGGAACATCTGAGGGTTTAAGCCCCACCATGGCACCTGACACTGGGATTACAGACAAACACACAGAGGTACAACAGATAAATAAAACAATCATGTAAAGATTAACCTCACATGCTGCATGTGTCACGCCAAAAGTGACAGATGATCTTTTTTTATGAGCTGACAATCAAGCATACTTACCCTGTTTGATTAACTTGAAAGGTTCCTGTTGATCCCGAGGTGTTTGTCACCAAGCAGATTGTGATTGGCCAGATTATAATCCATTAAGGGCCCCGCTCCACAGAAAGGAAAGACGCATCTTTGGCTCAGTATTTATATGTCTACAGTCTGCCTTTTCTTTATGACATCCACAGAGAGGCGTTACTGTGTACTCCTCTACGCTCGGGTCAAATCAAAGTCCACCGGCTGTCAGAAAGTCAATGTTCAATTTAGCTGAGAGAGCAGGAGCTTTTACAGAAAAACAACCATTTTACTTTCCAATTCTGCTCTTTATCATCATTCATTTGCAGCCAGATCATTCTCTCTTTTTAAAAAAAAATTCCCTTATATTGCATTACTAGTTAAAATCTAATAATGATTCTTGATGTACAGCCATGTTTGCATCAAATCAAATCAAATCAAAGGGAGTTTAGAAACACCGGAAGATTCCTCTGACCAGGTCCCTTGTTTTCATTGATACAAAGTTATGATTCATTCAAAAGACCTGGTACCTGCACTCACCAGCAGTCATAATAAAGCATTATCAGAAGACTTGTCTCTGCTCTCAGCCAATGAAATCAGGTGTGAGAAGCAGGTGTGTGAACCACAGAGTCCGTATGTGGAGCTCACCAGGCCGCTCTTTCACTTTTGTTTAAGCAGTATTATAAACGTGGAATTTCATTGATTTTTCTTATAAAAAAGGTAAAATATTTCTGATCTCCTTTGTTTTCTTATATGTCCTTTTTTTGTTTCCTTTTTTAAAATGAGTTTATAACAAAAGCATTGGTGCGTACGCATGGGGGTTATGACGTGAGGTTGTGACTGAAGTTCACCGTGGAGCAGATAAGAGCTTTGCAACATACTATCAGTAGTTTGGAAGCAGCGAAGCTTGTTTCATAATACCACATCCTAAAATCTAACATAAACAGCCTCTGACACAGGAAAGATGTGACAATGAAAAGAGGGACAAAAAAATTTGAAAATCTACATCTTATCCATGTAACATTCAGCTGACATCTTTGGATGCAAATAACTGTAGCAAAAGATAATATTTCATAATCTCGCCCTCCCATTTATTGTATGAGAGTACAGCTAAAGCATATATGCACGCATCCTCATGTTCAATAATAGTGTCGTCTTTGATATTGTGTCAATACCTGGAAATCAGTTAAATAGAAACAGAGCTCTTAATATTTTTTAATTGGTTGGTTGCTTTGTTGCATACATGTAGTTGGTAACTCAAAGAGATAAAAATAGAAGTACTTTATTTATTACATTTGATAAAACTTCAATCAAGACATTTTTTACTTAACTTCAAACAGAGAGTTTTATCTTTCTAAGTGAGGGGGAAAAAATCTGTCTTTTTTTCTGAAAACAAAGGTTTTGGTTTCATTGTGTAACTTTGTCATGTAGGAAGGGAATCCTTTTTTTCAATCAACAGAAGCTCTCTGTCTCTGCATGAGATCACTTTGTGGTGATTGGTTAACCTGAGCCACAACCCAATGTGTTTGGCCTGCACAGAGGAAGAGAGGGGCCCTGCAGCCCTGTAAAAGAGGAATGCATTTGTAGATCCGCACCAAACCAGACAGAAGAAGTTGTAACTCATGAAAGTTTTCTTGGTCAAAGGAACGAGCGTAGACCAACACCTTTGCATCATGACATGACAACAATTTTACAGTTTTTCAGTGTGTTAGAATACACTCTAACAGGATCAGATCAGATTGTATCTCTTTATTGTTCTTATCAGTGGTGGAAGCAGCACTCAGATCTCTAACTTGTGTTGAATTTAGAAAATCTTGTTTTCAAAAACACTATTGTGGGTAAAAATGCGGCGAGGACCTGTTTTGTTGTGCACTTTTAGATTTTTATGGATATTCCTCAACCACCATGATCATTTTAAAGAGGGATAAGTATTTACTCTTTGACATAGTAGCTTTATCTTCAGCAACATGTGGTATTTCTCAAAGGGGATCTTTTTATTATGTAAAAACTTGATCAGTTGAGAAATTGAAACACTGAAATCAATTGGGACATAGACACTAAAACAATAGTATAGGGGTCAATGACATGACGCCAACTTTTTCCGTCCAACTGAGTTTTTCTGATGAAAAAAATAATACCTCCAACTGAATTAAAAGACAATATGTACACCGTATACCTTCCCATATACAAGACCACAAACTTTTCAGAGCTTGTGAGTGATTAGTCATTTTTCTGCTTTCTGAAGTGTCAAAACATGATGTGGTGCAGCTCTCCAGCCTCAACTTGTATTTGAACAACCCGTTTAAAATCACTTTGAATCAACTGAAATACATCCATTGAGCTATTTGACATTGTTTCTTGCATGTTTTGCATCCAATGACAACATTTTGAAGCATTTGCACCTATATTTTCATCATAGTGCACAAACGAATGCTGTCCAAATATGTTCATTGTATGAAATATCATCTGGGGCAGCCATCAAGAAACCATAATTTTGGGACTTAAATTTTAGAACCACCTCAAGGATAGGGTATTTAATCGACTAGACACACCTGAGGGACCCAATGAAACACCTGCAAGGTTATTAAGTCGGTCTTGTCTTGGCAAATAAGCCTACATTCTAACTGCCGTCATGCACTAACCACCCTGTCTCTCTTAAACTGTTTATTTAATTACTTATATTTGTTGAACTATTGGTAATGTCAACAAAATATAGATATTTTAAGACAAATTACATTCACCCCAAATGACTTTTTTTTCAAGGCTGTCCTTTTTTAATTCAACTTTAAAAAGACTGGTTCAAAAGTCATATTCATCAATGACCCATGGACACTACAGTATTATGCGATACCAGGAAATAATGAATAACAGTCACTGGCACATAAAAAATAGCTTAAATATCAGTTAAATCACAGCAGCAGGCAGCTTGATCACTTTTCTGAAAAGAGCGTTAAAAGAACAAATGGTGGTGTGCTGATGCCACCACATCTGAGTAAAATCCCTTTTTGGGAATCAGAGATGCTCCACCAGGTGGCAGTACCCCTGAGTGTCTGTGGTTTTATAATGCACTTAGTCGGAGGAAAGAAATGAAACAGGCCTGAGGCGTTGTGCTGTGCAGCATTGAATCAATCATACTGTTACTTTAATTAGATGGAGTGATACACACAATGCATCAGGATCCAGAGTAACAACACCTGGGCATTTAAAAAGAAAAATGTTCACATTGAAAACAGCAATGTAAAAATATACAGAGCAAAAAGATAAAAACATGTAAAATATACAAAAAAGATAAAGGCAGATGGAGTGCAGACAGCAACAGCTGTTGATGGCAAGAAAAGGTATGGGAGTGAATCACATCATGTTGTAAACATAAAGTGCAGCCTCTCTATTTAACAGTACTTTTTAGTGTGATCATTATAACAACACACATAGCTCTCTTCAAATCTCTTAACTAACAGGTTTTTCTTCATAAAGTGGAGCATTGTTTCCACGACTCTAACTGATGTTTGGAGTTATGAGTATAATCAAAAGAAAACTACCCTGAAGCTAATGAGTGATCAAGAAGTCAAAGGTAAGAGTCTGAAAATGAGAGTAATTTGGTTTGTACAACATAATGTGAAAATTCACCTTGTTGTTGAATTCTCACAGCTATTTTTGTGTTTTCCTGTGCAGTTAAAAGACAAACCATAAATATTTTAGTGATCCTTAGCAAATGGAATGGTAACATAATAAAACAATTATATGACCAGATATACGGTTCAGTGACTGTACAAGGACGATCTATACCAGTTTGTTTTTTATCAGTGGACATTTACATCTATATATCCTAAGAGCACTAGAGATAACACTATCACCACCTATGCATAATGTTTTATAAAGTACAGCTACTACATGTTCACACTGATTTCATCGGAGCAAACCTTAATATTCATGTTATTTTTCTTCTCAGCTTCTCACAGAATCTAGTGATTGTTATAATGAAAGTCTTTCACATTTGGTAAAGTACATTGCTAAGAGCAGTATTTGGTCACATTCATTCAGCTATCATACACACACATTCACACACATTTAAATGTACCTTCATTCTCTTCCTAGATTCACTGACGTTTTCACACCAGTGACTCATAATAACATTTCCCTTTAAAACAGCAGAGTCTGTGAAAAACCTCCTTTGAAAAAGGCCTCAGCCAGATAGTGAGATTTCATAGTCACTTGCTGACAGCAGCGGGCGTCCAACTTTGCGCACATTCTTAGCGTTGGTTATGCGAGCTGCCACATCTACTGGCTTTTCAAAATAATGCACCAGCGCTTGTTCGGTGAGCACAGAGGCCAGGAACTGCTCAAAAGTGATGGCCCAGTCTTTGTCGATGCTGGTGCTGTGAGGCAGACCTCGGTCCTGGGGTTCACTGCCACGAGGTCGGCCGCTTCTCTCCCCGTTTGGAACATCTTCACTGCGCACCAGCACAGTGTCGTCTGCGATGTCCTCACACTGCAGCTTCTCATCCAGCTCATGGGAGCCCGCACTGAGCACCGAGTAAGACGACATTGAGGTGTCATCTTTGGTTTCATCATCCGAGATGAGCATGGCAGAGGATGTGCCCGTGTCTTTGGGGGATGAGTCCTCCAGTTTGATGTCTTGCATAGGTGGCAGCTGCTCGTCCCCTTTCACCTCCTCACACAAGCTGGGTTTGCTCTCGGGACCCCCAGGAACAAAGGCGTTGTCAGACATGGCCTCTTTGGGAGTTTGGGGATCTGCAGTGTCTCTCCTGCACACGCTTGGCTCTGGATTTCCCTCTGTGTTGTGATCCTTTCTGCCGTAGGAGGAGGAGAAGAGCTTCCCCACCTCTCCCATCTCCAGTAGCAGACTGGTGACTGTGGCTGTTGCGTGATAGAGCTCCTGCTCTGCTGCATCCTCACTGAACATGCTGTATAGGGTCTTACAAAGCTCAATGAACTGGCTCTGTAAGACAAAATATAAGAAGTCAGCTCTACTTTACTCAAATTGATGATTTGAATAAGTATACGATATAACAAAATCCTACCTGGTTTAGCCTTGGGAGGTCCTTCATGTTTTCTAATTTAGGTTTTGTCTCCTGGTTCCACAGCTTCAGGTAATGACGATATTCAGGAGTGTTCAGTTTCTTCACTGCAAGGTAGACAATGAATATATATATTAGAATATGAATAAATAAAGCATAAGTTTCAATATTGACAGTACAAATCCAAAATTTGACACTTGCATTGGAGCTTTTTATTTATTTTTTATGACGGATGTAAGTTTCTGTTGTGCCAGCTCTCTTTGTCTTAGGGCTGCTCACCTTTTTCAGTCTTAAATGTAACTCTGACAAAGCCATCATCCTTCTCACTTCTGAACTTTGAGTCATTCCCTGAGGAGAAAAGAGAGTGAGAAAGATAAAATATGAACGTTTGCAAGAAGTAAAAATGAAGGATCCGATTCAAATGGCAACACCAACATTCAGCAGCTATATTTGGTAGCATCCTCCACACTTTCAGACGACACAAGTCTTTAGTGGTCAAATTACACCCTGTGGGTAACGGTGATCAATCCCCTGTTCACTTCTTGAGCTGGTACAACATTACATCATCACTCTCTTATCCACTGTAACAGAATACAGATAACACCACTGCTCAAATATCATTTTGCAAACAGCAGGTTTTAATTCGGCAAATCCACTCCCTGCTGGCTTCTGTTGCACAGGCTGAACTGAACTCCTTCAAGCATTTGTTTTCGTGTTTGTACTTCCATTGCTGCGTGCATGTTGCAGACCGCACCACATGCTTGTGATTTCGAAGTTAATGAAACCACAATACCCCCTGCAATTTGCATTTCCAGTTCATGACCAGAGAAAACAGCGAGTATAATGATGAAAAACCACAAATCTTTAACACTGTGAACAGCAATAGTTCTGCACCTTTATTGTAAGAAAACGGCAGGAAAATAACTTGTGATTGAAGTGCTGAAGGAAAATACTGTATTACTAAAAGCGGACCAGAAGTGGTGAGAGAATGAACGCTTTTAACCCTATTTTGTTCCTGAAGCTGTGGTTGCATTGTGAAAACAGCCTTTCATTGCCAGCTCACATGATGGTGCCACCTAAGGGGGAACGTAACAGAACACACTGCCAACATGAGGTTTATAAACTCACAAACAGTAAGTTAATGTGCTTCTTGGTAATCCTGCAATTATTGCATAAGTATTCACCTCAGAGTCACTACTGCTGCAGTGCTGCTGTGACTTTATATTCCTGCTTATATGATGTAATAAGAAACAGATATTTGTTTTTTTTTTTACTTAAACCAAAGAAGAAGAGAAAATGGTGAAGATGGTGTAATTTTTCTTCTGTTTTTAGGAGAACTTACTTTTTTCATTGCTCTTTTGTTTAATATTATTACCTATTATTTTTTTAGATAATGTTTTTTTTTTTTTTTTTTTTCCCGCCTTGGATAGAATGGATGAAAAGAGACAGGAAAAGTGGGAAAAGTGAATGTGGGGAGACATGCAGCATGTGGCTGTGGCTGCTGCTCCCCAAACAAGTCAAAACGAAGAATGTCCTACTACCATTTCAAGTATAAATCTCTTAAAAACTTAATATTATCACTACCCACCCTGAAATTCTAAAAACAAAAAGCAATAATGAGACTTGATTACTTTTAATGAAGAAAAGAATCTGACTATGGGGTAAGAAAAAATTTAAATCTGATAAGTTTATTGCATTAAAATGATTTTTTTCCTTTAAGAAAATTAACTCAACCAATATTAAGTTGCTCAATTTAATTCTATTGAGGCACTTGAGAGAAATACAAAAGTGACACTTGTTAAGTTCAATTTTCTTCCGGTCATAGGAAATTATTTGGTCTGGGTCATGAAATCCCACATAAATGAGGAACATTCAATGTAGAGACCCACAGTCTCTATCTATGGGCAACCAGGTTATAAACTGTAATATAACAGTAACTGAACACACTGTGACTATAACCAGGCTGTAGCACTTACCGATGGATGTTTCTGGAGTGATGTCCTCAAAAAAGTACTGAGTGGCCTCAAAGGCAGAGTCAGGCTCCTCATGTTCATGGGAGATTTCTGGAAAAAAAAATGATTCAAGTCAAAAATACGTTTTTGAAAACCCCATGAAAACCATTCTTCATCATGTCATGCTCCCACTTTTAACATTTATAATATTCATTTGAAGGAACAGAAATCTTTCAGGCAACTGCTAATTAGCAGTAAAATGTAACACTTGTTCAGTTTGTCAGAATGATAACAAATATCAAGCCTTAGATTTCATGAAGTTGAAAACTGAATTTTCGATATAAAAGTAAAAAGTGTAAATGCTTTTATCTCCAGTGTGCTGATGAATTTAATCCTGAGGAAGAGATTAGAGACTCTCCAGCAAATAAGCCTGTTCTACAGCAGTGGAAAACATTTGCTGCCACTTCCATTTAAGACTTTGCACGAATGCACACTCACCAGGTAACACATGCATCTTGTAGAGGAGCTTCAGCTTCTCAGTGAGGTCTCCGTGATAAAGAACACCTAAAACAACAATGTCAGAGATCGCACATAACTGAGCTGCTTTCATCAAGTTACAAACTGCTACAGCTTTGCTACAACCACTACAATTACAGTTTTACTCTACTCACTCAGTCCATTGATGAACTCTCGAAAGTTGATGAGGGCGTCCCCGTTTTGGTCAAGCAGGCGGAAGAGGCGCAGGGCCAGTGGGTCTGAGTGGGCTCCATTGGCCCAGGGGAAGAGCAGGTTGAAGAGGCCTTTGAACTGCTCCACGTCGATACGATACTGCTCCAGGTACGGCAGACTGGGGTCGTGACGCTCTGTGGGGTTACTGCTGCCGCCCCAGTAACAGCTGGTCAAGTGCTCCGCCTGAGGAGAGGAAGGCGACCGCAAAATGACTGTATGTGCACATCGATAATATAATATAATACAATGTAATGTTATAGAATATAATTCAACCAAAATAAATCCTCTGAGGAATCAAATTTCATAACTAAATTTGCCTTAACCAATTAAGTCTAGATTTAGAAGGACCTATATGGGTGTTATTAATTGTGTGTTTGAAACAGAAGACTGATTTTTTTTTTGTTTATACATCATCTTTAGTTTGGCAGGTAGTAAACTTGAGAGTAGCTGTAACTTACCTTGAAGAGCACGTAGAGCTCCTCCAACTCATCGATACCAAAGGCAGTCTCTGTTACAATAGTTCTGACCTGAAACATTAGAAAGTTATACAAGTTTGATACAAGTGAAAAAGTGAAAAAAAGCATAGAGAGCAGATTGTCCTGAGTTACGAAGAAGTTGGACTAATTTCTTTATTCTTAAGCAGCAGCATCATAACAACACAGCTAGATAAACAATGCTATCTGACATACTGAGTACTGTGAATAATACTATTAATATTAATATGGACATCACTTGAGAAAGAGATTTAGAAAGAACAGAGATGTTGATATTAGGCCATCAATTTGTCAAGAATTAAACAGAAAAACTAACCCTACACATGCCAAACAATAAACTCTAAGTCATTTGATAGGACCAATTAAATCCCTCGTAAAGTGTAACTCACACATTTCAACAAAAATGATGTGTTGATACTTTAATAGGGAGAAAGGACTGCTTTCACATGATATGAAAATGTTTCTGAAACATCTTAGATCTACTCAATCCACCATTGTTCAGGAGGGAATCCCTTTAAATCAGAAATCCTGCTTTATTTAGAAGTAGGCTGTAGCTCAGTGGAGTGGTACAATTCCTAGTCCACCTATCTGTGTGGAGTTCTCCTTGAGCATGCTTGGGTTCCCTCCTGATTCTTCTGCTTTCCCCCCACAGTCTAAATACATGTTCATGCTGCTTGATGACTCTAAGTGGCCTGTATGTGTGGGTGAGTGTGTGAATGGCTGTCTGTCTCTTTGTACAAGCCCTGTGACAGGCTGGTGACCTGTTCGGGCCCCCGCCTCTGGCCAAAAGACAGCTGGGATAAGTTACAGACTCCCACAACTCCGAAAGGAAAATATCAACACCTGTTTGGGCAGATACTTCTCGACGGCATTTTACAGTCCATTTATATGAACATGATGCATGTTTTCATGTCTAACCTTACCATTTTTCCTTCCCTACTTTTTTCCGGGCCACAAACAACTGTAATAAATTCACTGGACAAATGCCATCTTTTTTCTTGCATTTAACCCTGTACTCTTAGACAATCAGTAATTTCCCTGAGCTTGTAAAAACAGGTTATTCAGTAAATCCTTACCACATTGCGTTTGGTTGTGTCCTCAATAGTTTGGATGACTCTCAGTCTCTGCTTGAATCGCATCTGTTCGATTACATCCGCGCGGATTGATCCAAATTTCTGATACAATACAGGAGAAAAAGAAGAAGAAATAAAAATCACCCACTGAGGTGATAGGAAGTCTGTTCTCACAGGTAAAACACTAAGAATGTCTGTAAATGTAGCATGATTGTGAGCAGGCAGCCAGTGTCTGGTGAGATTATAAAAGCCAGATGTAGTACAGATCCAGATCCTAGATTACAAACTGCATGGCACTAAAACACATTAGCTAAACGAACATGTGTTACAAACACAGCATGAATTCAGAAGTCACACACACCCTCGTAAATATATCTTTAGAGTTCAGCTACACTAAACTTCATTAGAAGGCTCTTTAAGTGCCTCAAATGTTTGTTTCTTTGTCCCTGAATGTCTCTGGAGCCATAAAAAGATCTCAAACAATAAGGATGATACAGCTTTATTAACACAGACTGCACTCAAATACCTCATAGGAGCTGCGGATCAGTTTGAAGATGTCGACTTCTGGATGTGGTTCTCCGTTGTCTGTCAGTAAAGAGTGCAGGTGGGGGATGGGAGGGAGGGTGCTATCCTTATTGGTCACACTGTCCAAATATCTACGAGACATAAATTATTTATGAAGACCTCTTTCTGGATCGTAGGAAAAACATCAGAGACAAGTAGTCCCTCCAGCTCCTTCATTTTGGCATTCATAAGAAATCTGAAATAGTTTATCTGCTCAGCCTGTCCTTACCTGCCCAATACTGTCATGGCCTCTCCGTCATCCTTGCAGCCCAGCAGCTGATGGATGTTGGCGTGCAGCACGGAGAGAGCCAGCTGAAAAATGACCTTGATGCCATCATAAAAGAAGCAGTCAACCACAACTACAGCGCTCTCAAATGGCATGACTGAGAGGAAAAGGGTGAGGAACCAGGAGAGGGAGATGGTGGAGATGACGCCCAGGTCCTGCATGCAGTCGTACAGCTGGGGGACATATTCACGGGCGAGCTCCTCGAACACACCCTGATCCACAAGGGCCCCTGAGCCAGGAGGAAAAAAGAGGTTGAAATTAAGTAGAAAACTGCCAGTCAAACATGGAAAATACAGAATGCGACAACCACTGACCTACAACCCTGGTGTTGTAGTAGTCTGGCAGCATCCTCTCACAGAGTGCTACGAGCAGCCAAAACGCCTCCTCCTCTTTGGAGTAGAGCAGCAACACTGACGTCACAATATTCATAGCCTGCAGCATCGAGGAGAAAAGGAGTTTGAATTCAGGTAAAGTCAAGACTAAAGTTCTCTTTTGGCACAAACAAGAGTGTGTAGTAGTGAAGTATGCGTACCTGACAGTATCCGATGTTGGGGTTTCTGAAGGCGTATGCTGTGAGGACCCTGCGGAGAGCAGCGATGCCCATTTCATTCTGAAAAGCTGGGTGCTCAGGAAGAGAACGGTGCAGGTCACGCTCGATCTCCTCCGTGGCTAGATTGTATTTGCCCATCGATTTCTCCACCAGATCCTCGTAGTATCCGGGGTGCGTGGCCATCTCGTTGATCGCCCCTATGACATAAAAATAGTCCAGTGAAACTTCAAAGTAAACAAAATAAACTAAATCCATGACACATTGCCTAAACTTAGTATAAAAGAGCAAAACATTATGGCAACTTTTCAATTTGAGGAAGTACAGTCATCATAAAGTCACTATCTATATAAATCTAACTGATATTTTTTTCATGATAAAAGAAAAAAAATGTTGAAATTGTGAAAAAAAGAAGTAGTTGAGCTTGGACTGTGGTGCGTTAATTTCGATTAATCAATCACAGAAAAAAAACTGTTAAAAAATTGATGAATTGAACGCAGTTTATAGTTGCACCCCAGACAATCGTCTTCATTAGAAAATGCCATTTTTCAAAGTGTAATTGGTCATCATGGCTATTATTTTAACCCACTGATTAATACGTACACTGAAGTTTGCAAAAAGTCCTTAAGACCGTGGATTTAGTGGGTTAGCCTAAAACATTACCAGCACCATACATTTAAAAATTCCATTTCATTGAGGATAAACATGATTTTGTTGTTCAGGCTTGTGTATATGTCAATTCATTTATTCAGCCATCCACCAAAATCCACTTGAACTGAAAAAGTGCATTATGATACTATGCCGTAAATTTTGTGATTATTTGCAATAAATTAATTACAAAGCCTCTAATTAATTAGACTAATTTCATTAATCAAATCCCACCAATAGTCAAAAGTAAAAGTTTCTGTTCAAGGTTTCTGATCGGGTTCAGCACATTTATTCAGACACTTTGTAAACAGACTATCAGGGCTGTCAAAATGGTTTCCTTTATTTTTAGATCCAGATATGGAAGTCTTCTAGGAATGTTTTCAAAAACAAGGTTAGATTTTTTTCTTTGCGAGTATCAGTGAAAGTTATTTATGCAGGTAAGAGGAGGGAAAGTAGGTCAGTGGAAAGAGAGTGGGCAGGACTGTTTGTAACCCAGATCTACTCAGGTGAAGATGAGTAAAACCTGCATGTGATGCTGAAAATAACATGACTGGGCTTGTGAACAGGAAAGTCTGGAGTGTGTGCATTCCTGAATGAAGAGTTATGAAAGTGTGATAGTTAGAAGCGACAGGTTCTGTCTACATCAAGGACATGAGTCATTCAGATAGAATTTAATGGGTAGTCAGCTGAGGTCACTGTTTTTAACTTTAATGTAAATTACTTTTTGTGTGAATTAAATGGATGCAAAAGTAAATAGCTTTTATAATTGTGTACTTGTGTTAATGGGATGCGGGACATTCTCAGATTTTGCCTGAGGCTTGGCCAAGTGCGCTCTGGATAAGTTATGAAAACTGTGCTATCAGCAAAACATATTGTAGTAAATACATACACAGGCAAAAAAAACCAACTCTGCTTATTGTAATATTTTAATAATCAATATGTATTCTTAGTATTCATGTCTGGTTCTTAAAGTTTTTACCTTGTCTGACATCTGATGTTTGTAAACAGGGGTCTGCATCATGTGACGTTCTGATTCATAGTGATGGCGTACAGAGCAGGGTGTGGTATCAGACTATGAATCATTCACAGTGCTAACACTAAGTGTGTTGATGCATGTTTACTACAGCAACACTGCACATTTACTCACCAGAGAAGAGCAGCCACAGCTCGCCTCTCATACTCTCAGGAATCCCTTTGAGGACCAGCTCCTTCGTTTTCTCTGTGCGGTACATACACACCCCCTGTCCAAACTCTGCAAAGTGATTCTTCCACGCTTGCTCTTTTAGGAACTCCTTTGCCTGAGAAAAGAAAGGAAGTATTTTAGACGCAGAAGCTTCAGAACAATAGATTTTATTTGATAACTGGGCTGTAAATATTCACAGTAACTGTTTGGATTTATATACTTTTTAATAGGCTAATGTTGCCGTAAGCTTAATAATGTAACATAATTCAGGGTGACTGGACCATTAAATTAAGGTTAACCAAAGGTTGTGCTTCAAACACACACACAGTCTTGCACAAAAGACTCCTGCTAAGTTGCAATCCTTCATGCAGCTTAATTTCTGCAGAGTGTACCGATGTGAAAAAGCCAAAAATGGAAAAGCAAGCAGAAATGTCCAACATTGCAAAAAGCTCTTGACTAAGGCTGAACGAATCAGGGTATTATTGCAAATATCATTAAAAGACAAGCTTTTCCTTCCATGCTTGACAAGATTAACTGCTTTTATTTGCTCCATAAACAGAGGGTTTAACGCACCAGCTTAGGATTGAACTCCTCAGGTGAGCGGCGGCGGTACATGGTCATGAGGGCCTGCGTGGCAGTGGGAACGCTGCTGTCATTCAGGTTGAACGTGCGCTCACTTTCTGAGCCCAAGCTGTGCTGTGGGCTGCTGGAGAGCAGGGATCCTTGCTGGGAATAAACCTGGTGGGCATCATTTTCATGGTTTAAAGATTTTATCGCTCACATTAGTTTCTCAATTCTCAAATCTCTTTATCGTGATTCTGTGTTTCAGGAAGTTAAGGAAAAAAAAAAAACTGGGAGCGTCTTACCTCATCATCTGAGCTGTTTAAGCTTCCAGTAAGTTCCCTCTCCAGGTAGATCTTGGAGCTGGTTTGCTGCAGAAAGTCTGAAATCCTTTGGACAAGAAAATCTCTGTCTTTCAAGTTCGCAAACAAGAAAGTCATGCGGTTCTTAGTGCTGATGGAGAGCGGGCTGGGCAGCACATTGGAGCTGTCTGCTTTTTCCACAATGGTCACCTGAAAGAGTGAATGGGAACTCTTAAAATGTTGAGCTTCCACAAACAGCCAGGAAATATCATTGTAACCTGTGAAATACAACTTTTTCTACATGTATAGAAAAATAAATAAGAAAACTGCCCCAGCTCCCTCTGCACTTAAAGGGCACTCTTTGTACTTTAAGTAAGAATAAAGTATGAAAAATTCTTTATCCTTATATGAAATTTTGAACCTTATCATCAAATTTTTCATTCTGTATTATACGTGGAAGTTTCCAAAAATCCTTTTTTGTCTGATACAAGGTTAAAGCATGTTTAGATTCATATATTTTAAAAGTTAGGCTGTAGTGATTTCTCTAAAACTTCCCTGATGCTTTTATATGGAAGGTGCTGAGGATGAATCCCAACAGCTGGTTTACAAATTAACAAGTCTTTACTAGCTAGTTGTCTAGGAAACAGTTTTTGGTTTCCAATGTCACTAAGTGAACAGCTACCCTGATATAACTTAGGATCTACCAGCTTAAAGATCAATTTAAAAAAACAAAAACAAAATCAAAAAACAACTTCCAGGCTGTCCAGCTCACCTCTCGTAACGGGATGATGAGACTGCACAGTGTCTCTTCCTTACTGGTGAAGCAGATGTAGTTGGTGGAGACAAACATCTGACCCAGGATGTGCATCTTGTTAAAGGGGGTCCACAGGGTGCAGTCTGTGTGCCCATCCAGTTTTTCATCTTTGGGGAGACGAAAGAGCGCTCTGTAACGCTCGCTCTTAGCTCTTGCATCCAGATCCCTGCAGAGTAGACGATGAGGACTCATGTTAAACTGTAGACTTTTGGTAAAATATTGTGACAGCTTTGTGGTTTGAATTTCAAACAGTGATCTATGCACAAACTCTTAATACACCAGTGGAGACGTGGTTATTTCTGTACAAATTGGATGAGCAAAAATTAGATTTCTGTTGAGAAACATTGATGTTTTACACAAGAGCAACCATTAAAAATCCTCATGATAGACCAATTTAATCAACACCCTGCAGAGAAACTAAGTGATGCTTTCATAAGAACAAGTTGACCATTGAAACAGGATTCGTCAGGCCGTTCACATGAGCTTGTGCAAACTAAATGGAACCAAAATAAAACCGCTATGGATTTATGAACAATAAGCTGACTGTCTTTGCAGATGAAATGACCATTTTACACCTTCACTCTCTATCATCCAAATAACAAACCACTTCACTAATCAAGAACAATTAATACTGCAAATCAGAAGCATGCTATAACAGAGTGAGCAAAAGTGTCACTCCTCTGCATCACTTCTTCCTCACCTTTTGAGAGCAGACACCTTCTTTGGAGACTTCTTCTTGAGCTTGGGTAGAGAGCGGTCCTGCTCAAAGCCCTTGTTGTCCAGCAGCTGGCGCATGGCGATGTTGGCCAGTTGCTCAGCCAGCTTGAAGGTCTCGTTGATGTTGAGGAAGACAGAGAAGACGTGCTCGTTGATGCGGGTGCTCACCTTGATTGCGTCAGGCAGCAGGAGAGTGGCGCTTTTTTCCAGCTGGGTGATATCTGCCCAGCGCACCACCAGTTTGGCTGGATGTCAAGAGATAGATACATGAACAATGAAAGGATCATGAGACCATTAATGGTTGAAACACTCTCAGAACAGACTTTACATCCAGAAATGGTACAGTGACAGAGTTTCTGATATAGGACTTTAGAGAAAAACAGTAAGCACATGATAAAGAATCATCTTGATGTGTTTAGAGTGAGTGATCTAACCTTCTTTTCCCAGTAGGTAGGAGTAGAAGCAGAGGTGGTTGATGCTGAGGTAGAGCCAGCCCTGCCGTGGCACTTTGCCTTTCCAGTAGCTGCAGGAGTAATAGTTGACCAGCTTCTCTTCTTCTGGCATCCCAAACAGCTTCCGAAATTTGGCGCTGGCCTCCTTGAACTTGTCTGTGTCGTCATCCTCTTTGACGTCATGGTTTTTGTTGTACTCGGCGATGATGCCCTGAGGAGGATTGAAAGTGACACAACAAGTTAACCAACTCATCCGGGACATGAGAGGGCTTCAAAAGTTTGATCCACTTTGAACAACACTTTGGTTTACCTTGTTGCTAAAATATGCCGAATAAATAAACTTGCCTTGGGACACAACACTGGTTGTGTGTTGCAGGCAAAAAATGGGCAAAGCTTTATCAAAGAATTGATGATGTGGAGATCACGTGTCTATTTTAAACACCCTTTTGAATGAAAATGTAGCTGTAGTCTTTTTAAAAAAAACACACTTAATAACATCCACTTGTCACTCATTAAAAAAAGCAGGAAGATGCTTGAGCCCAAACAGTCGAAGCATTTAAAAACGAAGGGTTTGATCACCGACTTGATCCCTTTACAGTCATCTTTTTTTTAAATTCATTATTTAAAATCCCGAAATTCATCAAGAATCTAGTACTAACATATATTTTTATCAATTGGCAAATTATCATGCCAAGTCTGGCTGATAAATTGAGTATTAATGTTTGGTCCAGTTCATACGAAAACTTTCTACAAACATTAAAGCTTTTACATCCTTGACATGTTTATTTTGGCCATCTAATTATTTAGAGGTGGGAGTTTCATTTGAGCATAATTAGTCTATGCTTTTGCAAAAGTTAATACAAATATGTGCATACCTTAAGATTTAACTCAACTATGGTGGCCCTGAAGACCAAAAATAAAACCCAATAAAAAAAAGAATAAAGAAACACAACAAGAAACTCGACTGAAAACCAACAGAAAAAGAAAGCAAAAACAGAAACAGAAAAAAGGTATGCAAAAACAAAACAAAATAAAATAAAGCTAAAACCAGAAAAGATAATGACACAACAAATAAGGAATAGCCACTTGATTGTACATGTTTTCTATTATGTCTCTCAAATCTTTTTTCTTGTTTTTTTAGTTTTTGCATTCTGTGTTGTTTCAGCATTTTCTTTTTTTTCTTTTTGTTGTGTTTTGCACTTCAAGACTATTTTACCTTACATAAGGACTATTTTTTTCATGATACAAACATTAACCTCATTCACACCTGATGATCTGATCTGCTTGGTGCAGCTTTATTGGAAACCCTGATGAACAAAAAAGCCATTTGCACATCACATTGTTTGGATAGCTACTGTTGTGGTGTGATAAATTCCAATAATATGTTCCCATGCTGAAACATCTCCCATGAAACTGTAAAACATCAATCTGACCTACAAGCCCAGATGTCAAACCACAATCTTGATTAGAGGCTACAAAAGGTTACCTGGACTTTTCCTTTGACAAAGGTTGTGATGTCATTCTCATTTTCAAAGATGGAGAGCGTCTGCAGCAGATTGTGCTCCAGCCATTCCCAGTGCTCTGTGATCTCTTTGCGTGAAGTTCCTGCAGAAGTGAGAGCAGAGAGAGTCCGCATAGGAAGCCTCTGACATGAACATGCAGCATTGGCGATATGATCTGAAACTTGATCATGTGTAAATTTACAGGAACATTATTGAGGATTACAAAAGACTTCTCCTCAACTGACAGACAAATTATGTCAAAGAGCATTAGTTCACCTGAATTGTGTAATTCATCTACTTGAAATAAATGTACACGTTTAATCCCACGTATTAACAGAAAAACTAACATGTGCAATTTGATCTGTACTGATCATGGTTGTGAGGGATTTTTCCCTAGCCAGAGGAGAAAGCAGCTGCAGTAATGGCTGCCTCTGTGGACCATTATCCCTCGACAGTGCTGCACACAGCCTTCTGTGAGTGCACATTCACTGAATTAGCCATGTCTGCCAGACTGCTCCACTCTGCCGTTATCTCAGGGTGGAGGATTGAAGCACTGGGAGTGGTGCTGGGGGGTGGAGGAGGAGATCACTTGCCATTTCAGAAACGCAAGGCTAGTATTTTTGCAGGCCTCCATTTCAGAGAGGACGAAACACATTAATACAGAGGGGAACTGCGTGATCAGATACATTCACACATTAACCAGAACAGTTTCACACTCTTTAACAGGGCTCCAGCGGGGCATACTTTTGTTGAATCTGAAACATGAAACTATAGCAGAGCATGCATGAAAACAGACTCTAAAAGAGGTCTGCATAAGAAGACAAAGAGATCGAAAACAATATTTTAACAATCCAAACATAATACCAAGCGTAAATGAAAGAATTTCAACTCATTTAGTTTATATTTTTGCAGATTCTTCTTAGAGCTTAAAGAATACATCACCAATTCAGCAACATACTCTCAACAGTTTAAGGATCAAGGATCAAAAAGTAAACTGTCTGTTTTGTTCCTGCTTTTTTTTATGACAGTTTAACTTAATTGCATGCTGCGAGACGCTTTCAAACACAGCAAATGCTGACTCAAGTGACACTCTAGAGCCACTAAACATCTCCTTTTGATGGATACAACTGTAAACTCTCAGATCTTATACATAAAAACTTTGTGATAATAAGTTCTCCTCCAGCTGAACCTGAATAGTCACTGTGTTTTGATCTTCCTCCACTGAAACTCCTTTGCTGATTTTCTCCTCTTTGTTTTGAGTAGCCCTAAAAAAATGGCTGATTTTTCAATTCTCATCAATTTTGAAGATCAGCTGATGGTTTTGATAATCTTTTAAGCCTTGGAACTATAAATTCAGTTGTGCAAGCATTTTTAATGTAAAGACCTACTGTTTTTCTCCCTCTTCTCTGTTTCAGTATGTCAGACACAGATTCACAGTAAAAATAAGTGCCACTTGCAGCTCTGCTGGATGGAAGTGATGAGATTTTACTCTCACATAACGGAAATCATTTCACATTCGGTGACAAAATGAAAGAGAGAGTGCTGCTTCTAATCACTCTGCAGTGTGGCTGTTAATTTGTATGATTTACTTTCACAGAATTTCTACAAAGCACTCTGACTGAAAGAAGGAGATAGGGAGTAAAGCTTTGTGTATGCAGAAAGTGTTAACTCTTTTATGCACCTATGTAACTTATGCAGGCTATGGTAATATTATAATGAAACTCCATCAAGGTGAAAAACAAAACATCAACTTTAACTCCTGTACACATTTCTACAATGCTGCCAGGGGCATGATGTAATCCACAGTCTTCAGCAGCTAAGAGGATGATGAATGTTGTAAATGTGCAGATTTAATAAATAAAATAGCACCTGAAGTTGTGTGATTATCCATTTAAAATGGCTTGCTCTCCAACAAAAACATGCACATCCCCACAGTTTGAGAACCAAGAGTTCAAGTGTGCATACCATGAGCGATGGTCCAGTAAACTAAAGAGTCCGGGGTCTGGTACAGGATCCTGTAAGGAGCCACACGAGCACTGGAGTCTAAGACCACATCTAGGGTCCCAACCAGCAAACCTGAAAGAGGTCAAATAAACACAAAAAATAAACAGAGACCTTCAAACACTTTAAGTGGATAAGCCTCAGATTTATTAAAATGCTAAATAAAGAGCTTACTGTGTTGCTCCAAAAACAATAAAAATGTCACACTCTTAAATTCACTCATGACAAATGTTAACCCACAAATTTGTTGAGCTGTGAAACAAAAGACCTCACAGAGTTGCAACAACCATAAATAACCATGTGAGATGCTTAACAAATTAACTGCATTAATACTTTGTATACTGACTGTTTTGTTATGCTAAAGCGCAGGGGAGAACCCACGAGAACTTGTGGTTTAAGATTTAAATGTAAGAAAAACATCCCGCGCCTCCGCATTAAGTCCTTTTGTTTACTTGTTGGACTGCAGCTGATCTGCATGTGAAGCCATTTTATGTGGATTATGTTGTTGTTGCGGACATGATCACTAAATTGGATTGGGGCATTTGAAACTCAAAGGGAATAACCAGCAGTGTGAAACTTATTGACAGAGCCGAGGTGGTAATGAAAATAACAGTCACCTGAGGAAGAGTATGATTGAGACGATATCATGAAATCAAAAAAGAGACAAGATGTGCCTGAGGGTTTAAACAGTGACAGATTCCCTTAACGGATAAAATTCTGTCATTTTGGAAATTAGGACATAGGTTTTTTTCTCCTGGGCATGCAATGAAATTATAATTCCACTAATCTGCAGGTAGATACTCACAGGGAGAGAGAAATTGGCTGAATTTGTTTGATGCATCCTCTAAGCAAACAAATGCTATCTTCACACTGCTTTTTCATATTCTAAGAAAACCACCAGATAGTCGGGAAACTTGAGGATTTGTGAAATGCAGAAAAAACATGAAAGGCCAGCTCTCAGGCAAGTATTTGGCTCGTCTTTTCTTAACTGTGGCAGCACGGGGGTGTACTTAGAAAGACTGTTTGAAAGAAAACCAATTCTGTCGATCTTAAAGATGCTAGAAAATACCCACATTTTTCTGTGAATATTCTCAAAAGACAACATGCGAATGAATCCCATTTTCCATCTCTTCACATGGATTACATTGGCTGCTCCTGAATGTTGACAGCTAAAAGAGTGAAATGAGCAAGTATGGTGATAGGGCTCCATACTTTATTATAGAGGTGGGTAAAAGTATTGATTAATCAATACATCCCACTTTTATCCTGCCCAATTCAACATTGATTCGCCTCTTGGTCAGTGGGAGGTGCTGTGCATGTTATTCGTGTTGTATGGACAGAGGCTGTAACAGAAAACAAAAACTTTTTTTGTGCAATTTTTGAAAATTTGTGCATTTTTACTTCTTATTGAATCTATATTGAAGCAATTAAATCAATCTTGAATCCAACCTGAAGGATCACATCATGAGGTTCCTGACAATACCAAGCCCTACTTTCAAAGGAAAAACTGTTACAAGTCCAGACCTGATGGCTTTTGTGAGAACACATAAGTTTTGCATAATAATATTTGTTTTCACAAGACCTTAAATATTTGTTTTGTGTATTTGAAGTCTTCGTTTTTTTCCTTTTCCAATTAGTATAATCACTTCTTAGGTGCCAGTTCGGTCTATCACCTGTAGCCCAGAGGCTGTAACTGCCAGGCAGGTGGATCTTGTTTGATTACAACTTGTTTTGCTTCTCTCTCTCTCTCTCTCTCGCTCTCTCCCTCCCATTTTCCTAAAGGGCTTAAATTCCCAAGCTCTAAACTGAAGAAATTAAGACTACAAACCTTTTGATCTTGTACTAATGACGTGACTTTGTGAACACTTGGCTGTCACCAAAAATCCAAAGAGATTTTCACAACCTAGAAACTAAAAAACCTGCTCCTAATAATGGTTTATAGCTGATTTTAAACAGTTTAAACCTTTAAGCCATTTTGTTGAAGGAGACTTATTTGAACTGTGGTGCCACAACCACACGCAGAAGCCATCTGGTTAATTCTTAACAACTGTAGGACTGGTAGACACTGAACAGCCTCCTTGCTTTGGAGATGTATACGCAGAACTACCATGAGAGACGGGTTATTTTCGTTCTGCAGCTCATCAGGGCAAACAGTATGAGTCACACAGAAAGAGGAGCAAAGGGAGGAGGGGAAGAAAGGAGACAAGTGGGGGAAGCAGAGAGATTTTCTTATTTTTCAGAAGTAATACAAGAGGTCTAATGAAGCCCAGAGACCCTGGATACAGCAGCAATTAAGCAATTTAGGCCTCAACAAAAAGATGGTTGACCATGACGTCTCTCAAACTGACCTGGTTATTGTCATTGAATCTTATTTGTGTCACACAAGAGCAATTCTGCATGTGCAGGACATATCACTTATCACCTAACCAGTAATCTTTTCCACAGACTGAAGAAGTCAAGAGAGAAGAAGTTTGTCAGTCGGTAGCAAGTCTTGATCACACTGAAACTAACGTGTTAATGAAGAATAACACTTTGGTTTCATCTCTTTGTGAGAACAGACAACTTTTGTCAGTGTGAAGTCGACTTCCTCTTCTACAAAAGTGAATCACAAGGCTCAGAGGTTTAACTGTTTTTCACGTTAACCTCAGTGACACCCTTTCAAGGTGTTTCATCTAAAAAAAAAGCCTTTCTGGGAATTCCTTAAGTGTGCAGCAAGCAAACTTGTTGAATTTTCATTCATAGCAGTAAATCCTAATATATAAAGAACAACTTAAGCACTGTAGATTGAGGTTAACACAGGAAACCAGTTTTGCATACAAAATGTGTAAACAAGAAACGGTGGTCACATACAGTCATATCTACTAAGAGCTGAAGCCCACCTGACATCCAGCCTTTCCCTTGTCCAGTCAGAGTTATGCAAGTGAAACTACCAGACAGAAAGAAACCCCTCGTGCTAATACGGATTAAACTTGACTCCTCTGTTTATGTATAACCAGAAAACCCCGAGAGCCCATGTGACTGCTTTTTCCTACTCGCACGGCTACATTTACAGAAACACTTTCCTGAATGAGTAGGTGTATAACCCACAGGGCAAAGACAACACATACACACACACACAAACACACACACACGGTAATGGATGTACTGTTCCACTTGTTATTCCTAGGGGTCGGAAAACGCTTTCCCTCTAAAAAAGAGATAGCTAAAAAATCATGTGATTCTTTGTGCTTTTCTTCTCAGAAACAAGGAGCCAATCAGAGCTAACTACCATGGAGCAAAACAAATAGACCTCCCTGAAACTTTGGTGTTTTTCACTCAGAAGACAAGTGAGAAGTCAAACCACTTCAAGGGGAAAAATGCACATCTTCTTTTGTTTACATCCTCTATGAGACAAAACAGAGGTTGATGCCTGCGGCGGGGTTGTTTGCTTTGAGCGCACGGGGACCAAAATCTCCCTCAGACTTAAATCAATACTGTGTCAAATAACAGAAACCTGAGATAAGGCTGAACCCCTGTCATCATCATCACATGCAAGTCTCACTGCCCTCATACATCACACCAAATGTACCATATATCAGCTTTATTATAGCCCAACGTCTCCACACCTACTGGAAAATAAACAAGTCAAAGTTCAAGACAACCACATGGTCAACAAAGGAGATGGTCAGTGTGTCTCTGCCATGACCCACTTCCAGCTGAAGATACAGTAATGACAGGAGGGGTTGTGAAATATGGTGTTGTACAATGACTCAGACTATTGTGTTATCTTATGCCGGCCCGTAGGTACTATTGTTTCAGGTTGTGTAACAGCTGGATCATGAGTTTATTTACAGCCTGATTCTGCTTTTTTTCGGAGTAAATACTTTCAATGTGTCCACTTATAAACAACAGAGAAAATGTAAATGACAGACTTCTTTCCAACTGTCTATGCACTGTCCTGTAAATACAAACTCTACTATTAAATATAACTTTAAGTGACTGTTTAAAACTTGCGGTCTATTCTATTTTTCACATTTAACACACACTTTATCAAACCACCAACGTGAACAGGCAAGATCCAATAATGACTGACCTTCTTAAAATTAGACTACTTCATGTTTACAAAAACATTAATTTAACTATTTTTTCCATGGTGATATCAAAACATCTACACTTTTTCACCTACTTTTTTAAGAGTCACAGGGAGATTATAACTTTTAGTTCACTGTATTCCACTGTCCTCTAACACTGCGTTTCAGTTAAGCGTTGCCTCATTTTTCTTTGATTTGACTGACCTCTCCTTCTCCCGCCTCCTGTGCTACTTTCTGCACTCTTTTTTAACACCATCGTTTTATCACTTGTGACTGATCAGTCATCTACCATTTGAGGTTTGGTCTCCTCCAATTAAATTTAGATTTAGCTATATAAGTTACATCAAAAACATGATCCATGTTGTTTACTGATGTGTTCAGAAAATAAAGTTTTTGCAAGGTTGTTGACAAGAGGTAATAAAATCATTCATCCATCCATTTTCTATACCGTCTATCCTGCTAATCAGGTTCGCGGGTGGCTGGAGCCTATCCCAGCTGTCATTGGGCGAGAGGCGGGGTACACCCTGGATTGGTTGCCAGATCAATAAAATCAATAAAATCATAAACATTAATAATGTACTGGACTCCTTTATGTGTGTATACATAACGTGTGTATACTGTGCATAATGTGGCTTTCCCAGGTGTAACTTGTGTTATTGAGAACTTTAGGCAATTGTGACCGATCCAAAACAAGAATTCAAACAAGCCCAGTGCTGCTAAAAAGATGAATTCTTCTTTAGGCTATATTAGTTGCGACTGGGGGGATGAACTGCTGTGAACATACTGATGCAAGACATCGAAAGACTGTAAATCCTCAATTTGACTTGACAGACTGTTTGATTTCTGGATACTCGGAGGGAATCTTTATTTTGTTACAAAATCGAAAAGAATGAGAATTTTCAAAGCATGACCAAATCCAAATTTGAAATATTTCATTTTTCCTGTGAGGAATTCAGATCTGTATTCAGCTCAGAAAAAATCTCTCTCCTGCCACTGCCATGGCTTTCTTTCTCTCCTCTTGGGAGAGGAGTTGGTGGATAATGCCAGGGTCGCTGGGCACACTGTGCCAACTGGCACACAGGACTAGTCAGCAACCTCGCCATTTACATAACAATGACATCATCGCCTGGCAGCACTTTGCACACTTGGTGTTGCTAGGCTAGGAGATGGCTTTAGCTCTTAGTTTACATTATTAACATCAAGGAGAGTTCAAGGCTCAACATTTGTCTGTGTGACAATCTAAAACCTTTCCTTAATCTGTAAATTATCAGACAGACTTCCATGCCTAAGTGATGTAGGGTTATCTTTCCACTTTACTGACCTTTTCTGTTTTACCAATTGATTTAAGGCCTTGTAGCTGAATTTTTTTTGTTGTTTCAAGATATTTCTAGGGCTTTCATGCCTTTAATGAGATAGGAGAGGACAGCGGATAGAATAGAAAATAGGTGAGGATGGGAAATGGCATATGAACAGGCCAATGGCTGACTCGAACCTGGGCCATCCGCTTGCTTGAGGGTGAACCTCATGGGCCGCAAACTAGACTGGTAGGCCATCTGTGCCCAATCTTCAGAGAAGACAGTGACAGACCTTTAGCCACAAAAACGATTATTTGTGATCACAAGAATCAAGATGACCAAAATAGGTAGATGCTGTTAGGGTCATGCGTTATTCTTGTATACATAACGCCACTGCAGTATGTCATAGCTGTATCATGAAACTAGAAGTTATTTTAAATCTCTGTTTCTCTCCTGAGACAGACTGCTGCCTGAGACCTGCCACAGCTCTCTACCTGCTTGTCATTGCTCATTGTGTCTGCAAATTGAATGAGACACCCTCAGCAGGGAGCAACAAATGAACTGATGAACAGCACTGATCAATCTAATTTCCATCAAAGGCAAAAACGTGCTTTGAAAGAATCAAAATTTCTCTCACTGTAATGTGTAATGTGTGATAGTTTCCCTGCATATGGACTCAGTTGCCAACTACAAACTTACCTGTGACCATTAGGGGACCTAACAGCCCCAGGATAACTGTGGAGTAACTGTGGACTGGAAGTCGTCTCTGTGATGTCACTCATTTACAGCTGGAGCAGTTTTGAAACCCATCAATGTCAGAGCCTGTTTGAAACACTGCACTCAATTTAGCGTCTGTTGAGGTACTTTGAAGTAAAAAGGGCTGGATTGTAGCCTCCATTAGGCACACTTTGACTAATCTTGACATCTAAATGGCTGCATTATCCAGAAAAAAACTATATTACAATACATGCTGTTGAGAAACAAAAGCTATTCAGACTATTTTTGTATGTGGCTTAAAAAAAATTGATGCCAGAATCTATTATTTTGAACTGGTTCATGTTGGTGCCACTTCCAATAAAACATTTTAGAAGATCGAAATATCTTACATCAACCTCTATCACATGAGGCCCTGTTGCCAAACTCCAAATAAGGTTGCATTTATAATTTTGACACAGTAGCAATGAGGAAAATTTGTGTCCCAGCTTCCCTTCCAGGCATTGAAAAAAGGGAATTCTGCCCATGAATGCTTTCTTAATTTTCACCCAGGTATTCATGTGTTTTACTGTATCCTACACTGCCCAAAAGATTTTCCTCATCATCTTATTTTATTTATTTTTTTTACTTCAGCCAAAAGCATCCAGTTCAACACTTGAACCAGAATACTGTCTGATAACAAGCTGTGAAATCATGAACTTCAGCCTGCATCTCCATAACCTGTCCCTCCTCCTCATTTCATCTTTCTCCTGCTGCTACTTGACCCATTTTAGCTGGAATTAGCAGTAGGGAGGAGGGAGAGAGAAATATAGAAGGAAGGAAGGAAGAAAGACAGGGAATGATTCAGCATGAGCGAGCGAGCCAGTCTCCCTGGTTGGTGGTCGAACAGATGCACTGTTGTTCAGAGTCCATGGCCATTAACAGCTGCACTAGAGATGCTTGCAGGGTAAAAATCAGCTTCAAGGCAGGAAAAGTTGCAAAGTCACATAATTTGAGGAGAAACTATAAGCTCACAAGGTAGCAGACTCTGTCTCTCTGAACTTTGATTTCAGCTCACTTAGTCAAAGGCCTTGAAATCATCCTGCCACTGTGTGAAGAAATCAATGAGGAAAACAAACATGATTTTAGGTATGCTTTCCTAACTGGCACATTGAGGTGAAAGGCCACCTGTGGCAGCTGATGGGTCATGTGATCATCATTCATCTGTCCATGTGTTCTCTGGTGTCCAACAACAACACACACCAAACCCCAGCTGACTCCTCGATCAGCTGTGACCCTTTGCACCATTAATATCCTCTCTGCTCTAAATAAAATATCGACATTTGATCTGACATCGATCCATGACGGCAGACTCAACCAGACTCACCCGCCAATCCTCCGCCTCCGTCCCCGTGGCCCTTCCGTTTCTGGAGGATGAAATATGGATTGGCTCTCTCGGTGATCCATAACGCGCCAGCCAGTAACACATCTTCGGGACTGACCCACATATTTCTCCTGTTTTTAAGGGAACATTGAACACACAGGAGCGCAGACGGCAACCATCAAACTGGTCAAACCTGGAAGGGTTATTAAATTATTAAAACCCCTGTGGAGGCCTGGTGTACTCCTCCTCCACCCTCGGAATATCGCCTGCTTTTGGATACCCGAGCGACAGAAAGACGCGCATGCAAGCGCTGCTATACTTAAAACCTGCAAGGCACGATTTGTTTCGGATCGGCCTGAGAATATAGAGCTACTATAGCAGATTCAGTCCTTTTCTTGCAGCACAAGCCTCCTATGGTCTCAGTGTGTATTTCTCTTGGCTGTTTCGTTGTCGGACTGGCTCCAGTTTGTTGCTGCGCCGCACCGTGCTGGGTCAGGCTTTGTTGTTCATGCTCCGTGGCAGGTGCGATCTCGTCGGTACCTGTGTACTCTTCTATTCGAGGAGAGAAACGCGTAACAGGCGACAAAATGAACAGAAACTGGTCCGTGTGCTCCCTCAGCTGAAATGTCCTTTCGAGAACTGAAGTAGTAAGGCGGTATTGTGAATATAAGGACCGTCAACAGCGCGGCTCTGCTGCTCTCTGCCTCCTTCTCCTGCGCTCTAGCGCCGCCGCTGCTGCCGCACTCACAATACAGCGAGCGCGTCATGGGCTGAGCACCGCGCGACGTCACCGTGCTGGAGGTGGAGACGCATGATGGGGAGATGGTAAACTAATAAGAAATCATTAAAGCATCTACAGTCTTAAGTCAAATATACATTTCTTAGATCTATTAGGCAGAGCTTACGTCATGAATTAGATCTCATGGTGTTGACAAAAAAGGAGATGAGAGCTGTTGTTAGACTCATGAACTACCAATGTGGAGTTGTAGGCTCCTGTCACTTTGAAACACAATAGCTTTTTTTTTTCACCTCATATGATTTTTGAATAACGCCCTTGGCCAGATTCACCTGTCTTTTTACAAAGTCTTCAAGGCAAGGGAAAGGCAGCCAACTGCCCCCTCAGATACCTGAAAAACTAAGGACCAAATGAATAAAAAATACTGCTATTTATTTATTAACCTTTATTAAACCAGATAGAAAAACCATTGAGATCTACATCCCTTTTACAAGGTCAAACATAATTCTGTGTGGTACATGCAGAGAAAAAGAAAGGCAGTGCAACAAGCTAATGCTGCTAATAAAATTGTTTTAGGAGTTAAAAACTTTTCTCCATAAATGCATCACATCTTGGTGCACGCTTGTGGCACATCGCCATGAAGACTGCATCCTTTTTTTTAAAACCTCTTTTGCTTACATTTCCCAATGATTTTGTGTCCCCTGTTGTCAGATATCAATTGGTCAAATTACAGAACCAAAGTCCCTGCAAATTGATCCCAATGTTTATAAGTAAAAAAAGTTTAACATTTGGTTTGTTTTTTGAATTACAAAACCATATTGACAATTAATCATTTCCTTCTTGGGGTCTTTGTGGATGCTTGAGCACATTTCTGAGCAGAACTACGCACCCATATTCTGCTGTAGTATGATCAGAAATTATAGATGTATTATCAACTCATCATGTAAGCAACACAATGCAAAATGTACACAGATACAATGAGTCCATGTTACAGAGGTACAAAGGTTTCCTGCTTTTTGTGGCATTTTCAAAAACAGGATGTGAGACAAAGGGGTGCATTTTATTCATAGCTTGACTCAGCTTGGCTGATACTCAGCTTTAAGTGGTTGTATACAAACTCCCCTCTGGTGAACCGCATCGAGTTGACAGGCTGCTCACTCTCAGGAGTCACTCCCCCACACATGATGGGACTGCAGACAGGGCCAGAAATGAGTGAGGCATTGTTACAGTACCTGCACACACACTCTGGTGTGGTTTCCTCTGGGGTTTATAAATGAGTAGAGTCCCCCCATAGACATAAATATCAACACTGACCTTTAGAAATTAAAAGTGCTTCTATTGAGGGCAGCTAGTAATATTAGTCAATACATGCTGTGGCAGGATATGAAAAGCACCTTTGTCTGTTTTTTAAGACCTGGGGTTTTTACTAAACAACTTCTGAAGAATGAAACATGCTCACAAAAACCCTGTTTTTGTCTGGGGGGAAGACAAAGAGACTGACAGGACAAATGAGAGATTGAAAATCTACATTTATTCGCTGGATGAGATTTGATGCTCTTACTCTCAATTTTGAGATGGTAATTGAGAATTTTTACGCTTTCTTCATGGGAAAAACCAAACACTTATTGATGGTTACTACATCAATCATGTTGAAACTTCCAACTCTTCATCATACCTATGTGACTTTTAAATCTCAAGTGTTAAGAGTTTAGTGCCTTTCTTTGAATGATTATGTAACACAACACCAATTTTTTCAAATTCAAACTTATTCTATGTTGATATTTATTCTAATTGCAAGCTTTTTAATTAACCTCTTACAATTAAAAACACAACATTTTCCAAACTTTGAACAGAGTAAAATTTTTTTTTACTTTTTTCCTTCAAAAGGCATAAACAGATCTGTTATCAGCAGCTTGGACACTCAATCTGTTCCACTTCTTAGTTCCTGAATCACATCCCCTTTCTTTATGAGCAGTTTTTCAGTTCTTCCTTGAAAAAACAGGAAGGAATTTTCATGGTTGTTGATGAGGGCAGTCACATGGGCAGTAAATGTGACGTGTAGAAGATATAGTCAAAATAACTTTCTACAATATTTGAAAAACAATTGTCCTCGATCTTACACATTAATAAACAATAATATAAAATCAGTTTGATTATATGTTTGGACTGACATCTCTTCTTATTGTTATAACAATTCAGTGATTCTCTGGGAACTGGAGCAAAACAAAAGAGCAGTTTTGGAAAGAAGAAAACAAGATTTACATCTTTTATGTTACACTGTATTACATGAGATAAGTACATGATAAAAAAATGTTCAACATGACAATATGTAAAGCTGACCTTTTTCCATACCTCAGGCTGTAATGATTAACTTGTTTCAAGTTGTCTAAGCAGAGTTTTGAAATTAGAGGCCAGCTTGACCCAGTGCATGTTAAAAACCCTTTATTAGTGTTTCATCATGTTACAAAACAAAGAAAGTTTTTCAACTGAAACAGGATTCTGTTTTCAGGCTCATTTTACCTGATCACAATAACTATAATAATATCATTAGTAACCATGCAATATTGTTTTCCATAAGACCATTACATTTTCTATGGCATTGATTGTGCCATGAAAATCTTATGCTGATGCAATCCCACTTGTTGTAATGACATTTAAACTAAAGGAGCTTAGAGAACTGAACCAGCATACACATTAATATTTAGTTTGACTAAATTTGATGTAATTTCCAAATATATATATCCAACTTCAAATATATCCTCTTTCAGAAGAATGAAAAAACCCTCACAGTCCAGTTATTTCAAAGGGACTTTTCCACCGTGGAGTTTCATCCACAGTTCCGTGGAAATGACGACTGTGGCATCAGGGGGAAATGTTTACATTTAATCAAACATTCCCTAAGGTGGAAGGTATCCCCCTCATTTTCTGCTCACTTTGTTTGATGTGACTGTGAGGCATGTCAACAAGCTCCCTCCATACATACAGCTCTCTTTCATGGTTTCTGTAGTGCCCTCCCTTGACTGCAACTAGTAACTTCAGAGTTTCATAATAAAGAGATGGATACGGTGTTCCTGTTTGAACAACAGAGGGCAACAAACTCTTCACTTTGTTGTAGCTTCAGGGTTGTACTATGTTATCTGGTAAACATGATAACCATGTGATTAGTGGTCATGTCTCTCCACACTAGAGCCCTAAACATGAAGCTTTTCTTTCTTTCTGTGCAGGCTTACCTCAACATTTCAAATCCATTTCTTACAATTTCTGCATTGCTCAGAGTTTGAGCTCTACATACTCCTTTGCCGATGACCTCAAAGGCAGCTCCTTTGTAGGTTCCAACACACTGGGAGTCAGTGTGTAAGTCCATTTGAACCTGCCCCCACACTTTCTGTTTGGGGATCAGCTCTTTGTCGGGTTCGCCTGCAATCAACAAATCAGATCGATTCATTAGAACAACCCTCTCTGTTCTCCTCATCCATCATTAATGCAGGATTTACACTTCCTGGACTGTTATTGCATATGAATGTGCATTACGTGACTCAGAAAAGGAAAACCTCTGATCTCCAGAGAAAGGCTTCTACAAGATTATTGAAAGTGGCAGCTGGGATTTGCACAAGGAATCAGTGATGTTTGGCAATAAAGTCTGTCTCACAGTGAGGGCTCATAATTTTCTAAAGGTGTTTATTTCCATTGATTCAAAGGTTTTTGAACCTTGAGACATGAGAGGATCTTTTCAAAATCACCTTTCTTTCTCATACTGAAAAAATAACCTCTTTTCTAAAAACAAATTCAACTTAAACATTAGGTGTGTCAATTTCTAACATCACTATAATATCCACATTAACCTGCAAACAATACATAGTTTTTAAATGTAAGTTTTATGCCTTTGGTTTGTCAGTTTTAAAGAATATGTGGATCAGGTGAGAGTACCTGGAAAGCCTGGGAATGTGATTCTGTCCCCAGGCACAGCTCCACTTGGAGGGTCAAGGGTTTCCACTTTGCCTGGTGAGCAGGTGCACATGACCTCAGCCTGGGACAACAATCCTCCTATCTTTGATGGCTTCAGGTTACACAGCAGCACTACCATATGATTCTGCATCTGCATCACAGAAAAGAAAACTAAGTTCATATACTTTCTGCGTTCATATACTTTCTGCAGTTGACAACAAAAGTACAGACTGTTGGTTACCAAATAAAGATGTGGAAACAGATACAACATGCATAATTGAGTTTTATCTTGACAAAAAAAGTATTTTTTGCTTTTTTTTATACAATTAAGTTTTCTATGTGATCCTTGAGCTCAGTGCAATCTTTTGTGATCCAGCACTGATTCTGAATTAGAGGGCTCCCATCCAGGATCTACGTAGACTAATCAAATCCTGCTTTTACATTCAACTTGCATCCTCCTGAGTCTCTGATAATAAAATCAAAAATGAACCTAACACTTATCTACAAATTTCAAAATCATTTATTTTCACACCATACCTGTTCAGGAGGTATGTGTTTTGCTATTTTGCTGACCACAGTCCTCATTGAAGCTTCTACAGCATCAACCTGCAGCACATACACACCATCTTTGTCTGGAAGCTGCAGGACTGAAGTGACCAGATCAACACGCAGGTCCAGACAAGATGCATCCACCTTCACCTCATCTTGACTCAGAGGTGTCTGCTCCCTCTTTGCTTTCTCCTCCCCACAACACAGAGATGCAAATAATATTACAATCATCCCACATACCAGGTTACAACGACTAGAATGTCAAATTTTTAACATCCCCGTTTTCAAACCTAGTGAACTGGTTTTCTCGTTTTTTTAGTTATTCTGACCCCTGACCTGAATGTAGCCTCCCAAAATTGGGTTGAATTGGAAAGGAGAGTGTGAGCTAGGTCGGGAAAGTAGGGACTGACCTCAATAAACTCTTGGATTGATCATAGAAAAGTATGAGGCAAGCTAAACTTGGAGTTAACCGCGATTACTCTATCGCTTGTTTGAGCAATTGGTTTAAATGTTCACATTTTCAAAACTAATAGGACTCATTTCCTTGCATTAATTTAAGAATGTGCAAATGCTGCTGAATTTAACCTCATTAAAGCTTCAGGTTGAGTTTTAATTTGATCTCTCACAACCCTTTGTGGCTGTGTTTGACTGCTACTGTGGTGACTGACTCGTGTAAGGGGCTTAGGATAGGGCCAGGTTAAAGGATTCAAACTTCTTCCCAACATTTATGGATTTTTGAAAATAAGAACAAACAAAGCTGGATTATCAGTCGGGCAAAGTCCCAAGTTCACTACATGCAAAAGGGTTTCTTCATGATTCAATCACCTAAAATATTGGCGCAACTGAAGTGCAACATCCATAAACACAGGCCTTGTATTATTGAGAACTTAGCTGCTGCATCAGATCTACTTAGGATATAAGATCCTTTGCAAAGAATACAAGGTGCAGTCAAAGCATTGTCTTAGCTTACTAGGTATAAGACACAAAGGTGGTTTTGATTGTACTGTCTTGACTGTACCGTGGTGATTGTATTTTTGCATCTGTATTACATCCAATCACTGGGGGTATTTCAAGGGACATAGCAAATATTTTGCTGTTAAACTGCACTAACAGACTTTTGCATTATACTTCAGTATGGAGCTTAAAAAATGAATATTACCTAATGCATAAATACACTATGGTGTGACTTACTAACTGTAAATGTAAAGGTGCATTAAAATTGTTACTATTTTCAATTTTTCCTACAAAAAGCTGGTAGCCAGGACTTAAAAAAGCTAGGGTTGTGGTATAAAGGACAAAATGTCCTCAGTGAAATGTAAAAGCCAAGTACTTCAGCCTAAGATGGTTGACTTAAGTCTTAACAGGGAAGTCCAAAAACCCACAAAACTACTGAGGGCAAATCACTACAGCAGTGGGAAGGGTAAGGGTGTTGTCATAATTTCCCCTCTATTTAGGAGTGTTGTGTCTTGCTCAAAAGATGCAGGTCTAAAAATTGATGCTCTGTAGTGAATCAGAAGAACCAACTCCCATTAAGTCAGAGCTCTTACTCAGTAGCTCAGCTCTGTGCCATGGTAGGACATTGATTTGGTCACACGTGTTGTGCGAATGTAGCAGCATCTGGATACAAAGTTCTTGTTCATTTGCTTATTTTTCCTTTTGTTGTGCAAAAACAAAACAGATTTGAATATTATACAAATGCGAATTTCTGTTTTTGTATCAGATCAAATGCAAACCAAGAGGCAACATTCAAGGCTGCATAAGGTTACGAGGCATCTTGCGGGTTAAGGTGCATGTGGCTCAGTGGCAGAGTCAATCTCTGGGAGGGCTGTGGGTTTGATTCTTGCACCTGCAGTCATGGGCACTGATTCATAAATCACTGCCACTGTTTGTTGGAGGTGTGTGAATGGGTATGGATGGATTTGTCAAAACAGTTCGCTCCAAAATGTCTCTTCCCATGCATGTGGAAAATTCTGTTAATAAAAGGGGATTATGAATACACAAACCAGTAATATCCGTCAGGTTAAAAAATATGAGGCTTCAATCAAAAATTGAAATGAAACCAGATAGGAGTCGAAAGAGTCGGATCTTGGCAAAGAGTCGAACTTCCCATCACTACAGTTTCGGAGTGCAGTGCCGCGCATCCACATGATGTATTCAGGTGGGGCAGGTACATGATACATCCTCAGATCTCCCTCAACACTTCTACTCCTGTTGGAGGTGGACACTGGGCCGCGGAAGCCCCTCTGTCTCAGCTCCTTCCGGACTGTCCTGGTGCTCACCAATGACTGTATGTGGTGCTCACTCTGGCCCCGGAGGAGGCGGACTTTAACCCGGTGGCGACAGCTGCCACCGAGGGCAGACAGTTTTCCAGCGCCTCTCTCTTCAGCAGCTGACGGTCCCCTTCCCTCAGCCTGTGCGGTCTGCTGCTCCGGGGCAAAGCTGTGGTCTTTCCTTCATGTTCCCACTCCAGTATCACTGCACTGATCGTGGACTGAGGCAGCTTTAGGAGAGCAGAAATTTTCCCGACTGACTTTTTACCCGTGTGACAGCCCACGATAGACCCCCTTTGAAAGTCACTAAGCTCCTCACGACAGCTCATGACACCACGGAGGTTTGGAGAGGTTTGCATTTTACACATAGACTGTATAAAACATCGAGTTTGCACATCGTCTTCTATGTGTGATCATCCCTCTCATTCTGCGATTACGTTTTGTAGACTGTCCACTATTGCAGGGCACATTGCTGCCCTCTACCGGATTAAGTTGCACGACAGTGTCAGTTGTCACCAACCTGGCATAAGATGAATAATGTTGCATTCGTACATCTACCAATCATCCTGTTATGGGTCGTGGCTGGTTGGATCCCCACGGTGTGACTTCAGAGTCAAATGCTCCACCCAAGCATCTTTGCCAAAAGTAAAAACAAAAAAGCTTTCCTTTTAGGTGACACGTAACTTCTCTGCAGTAGTTTTGGGCATTGAAAAAAAAGCTATGTAGAAAAAAAACAATCTTTACCCTAGTGGTTTTTGTCTGCTTTTGTACCTCATGAAAAAGCATAAGTTTTACTTTGGATCTGTTTCATGGGCAGCCAAAAGCTCTTCACTTCAATGGTTCAGATTTTCAACCTAAACTGAGCAAACACCTCACACCTGCTGGACTAAATTCCCACTTAGAGGACCAAATAGGAAAATATCACACGCATCACAGGCACACTGAGGAGACCTCTCCATGATGACATTTTTTTTCTACAAGTGACGTCTAAAATGTCAAAAATAGGAAGTGTCCGGTGGCTCAGCATGAGGCTTCTAATAGTTGTGGATATACAAGCTCGGATAGTGTCCATTATAAACACTCTTGATGTTGCAAAATACCTGATTCAGTTTGTCTTAGTGTACTAAATTCACAACTCAACACATGCTTTATTGTACAAAAAAGACAGAGACACCATTCATCATTCATATAATTCTTTTATACTACAAAATACAATTGCTGTTTTATCTGCTGGGCATTATAGTGTACAATATATCGATATCCCACCCTCACTCCACATGTACACAATCATACAGACAAAAGATCACAACATTACAAAATAAGCAACAACTGAGTCATGTGCCAAGTACAGTACTGTAGCCCTCTTTCTCAAAAGCTGTATGTACAAAGAGACTTTCTCAAGTCATCCAGTAAAGCCACTCCCTGTTCACTGGAGGGTTAAAGTGCAGAGTAGGAAAGTATATGCAAACAGAAGAAATAATATATTTATATATGAGACAAGTGGACAGAACAAAACGAATGAGAGCCCTGATGAAGTTTAAGTAAAACACAAAAAGAAAAACATGTTAGGTCACACTTTAGGTCTATCATTTCTGAAATACTTTTAGTGAATTTCTGTGAAAACAACAAAATGATTTAGTAACTGCAAATAATAAGCTGGTTTGGAAACTCACATGAAGTATAACTAACTAACACTGTTACTCTAATAATGACTGTGTTGACTTTTTGGGCACATTTGATGACGTTAGTACGATACAACACATTTTTAAAAATTGATTTTCTACAGGTGTCAAGGCGGTGTTACTCATTTACAGCCAATTTATGTTGATCAAATAAAATATCAGGAAATAAAATTAAAATTCATTGATAATTCAGACAAAATATCCCAAACAAGCACCAAAGGAAATGGTTGTTTCCAGAAAACTGCTGAATGCACAAGAATTAATTAATCCTGTGCTTTACTCTATATATTTCAGCTGATTCGAGTTCTGATTTCTCTGAATAGAAAGTTGCTGTGACAAAGAAAGAAGGGACAAAAACAAACAAAAATTTGATGAATAGCCTTAAAGCTCACTCCCATTGTTAGAAAAAAGGCCTTAACCAATCTCTACATTAACAGTGGAAGAGTAATCTGGCACTTGGAGATAGGATATACTGTGCTGTTTCTTGTTGCTATGTTGACCAAACAGAGGGTCAGATGGGGACAGTTCTTGTTTAGTTTGTGTGGCAAACTGAGAATGACTTACAGTAAAAGCTGACAGAAAAGAGTGGTTCTTCTTTAATACAGAAAGCAGATGAGTAGAGAAACTGATGACTGTGTTTGGTGTTGTACTAACATAGTATCTATGTCAAGTTGTCTAAAATCTGAGTTAAAAATGTAACATAAAAGAGGCTTAGAGGACATTTTGGTAACATTGAAATAATAGGTTACATGTTGAGCTGGTCTGTATGTGCTTAACGTTTAATATAATGTGAGGTAATGTGAAAGCTTTTCTCCTTTCCTTTAGCTGTTAATTGTATGAAGTTTTGTCTTTGGGTATCAAATAGCTAGAAATAAGAACTCAAAAACTTCCTGACACAAAGAATTACAACATGACCCTCTAAAAAAAAACAAACAAACCCCAAACTGAAACTTTTCCCTCTATATTCCATGATTCTTCAATGACTGACTCAAACCAAAGAGTGTGCACGTGTGCACGTGTGCTATATAGGAGGAGTCCCAGGTGGCAGCAGGACATAATGGAAACAGTGACTGGAAACAAATCACTGTTAAAATTCCACTGGCTCAATGGGCTGAGTCATTGAGTCTGTGCTTCATCAGTGTGCAAATCAACAGGAATGTACGAGGAACCAGATCCAGTTGAGTTTTGGATCCTACTGGGCTTTTCCAAATAAGACATGAAAGAAAACATGACATACAAGAAGTGATAAAAGGACCACAGCAGAATAAAAAACAAAAGAACAGTAAAAACGACCTTGTCTACAAACTGTTAGAGGGTAAGAGTGAACAATCAGCTCTGCATTTGAAGTGTGAGACATTCACACTGAGCCCGCTCAGTTTCACAACATGTTTACATCTTTGTTTTGGCATACTCTAAAAAACAACAACAACTCATTACTGCTGTTTCTTTCACTCAACTTTAGAAATACAACCATAATCAACCGTAGAAATAAGTTATTTGTGTTTATGTGTGTATTTGACATCACTGTTTTTGCAGACAGGACACATTTGACGGTGATGAATCAAAACTTATAAAATATAATGCTTCTCAAAACAAACCCTGAAAACATACACTGCAAGTAAAAATCAATAAAAAATAAACCCTTTTTTGTGACTTGTGTCATTATTCCTTTAAATGGCTGGTGCTTATAAAAAGTGATCTCCAGAGTGGTAGAAACAAAACCTCTATACAAATATATAGAAAATGTTTCCTACCTTTTAAACCTAGCTGGGAGTAAACTGTGAGAGATCTTTCAGTTATGTTTAAAGAGGGGGTATTGTGCTTTTTTCAGGCCTCATGCTGTCCCTCTAGAACCCCTATAGTTTCTTATCTACACCTTGAAAATCCCTCCATTTGTCTCGCAACGGTGTTTTAGAAAACCCTTATTCCAGCCTCTGTTTTAAACACTTTGTTTCAGCTGCTGTCTCTTTAAGGCTGCCCACTCCACAAACCCCTTTCTCCCGATTGGCCTGCTCTCTGGAGGCCTTTCTTGGGCAGAGCTACTGGCAAACCTTGGTGTTTGAGGCTTGAGGTTTGTGGGGAAGACTTCATCTTTTCGGCAAACTTTGTGAAGCATTCAGTATGAACATCAAGCACTGTTACTTTATACTCATTCCTAAAATATGGGAAAGCATAATACCCACTCTTTAAAATTCAAGCAGCACCTTTCAGTGTTGAAGCCATCAAAATTCCCACACTTAGGGCATCAACTCATCAATTTGAAACCATGACTATTGTCCATGTAACCAATTCTGTCAGGCATTTGCTGGCTTGCTCCATCTCCATGGTGGGAAATGGTCACTTTTCCATTTCCTGTTCATTATCATGAAACATTTTAGTTTGACAGCCAAGAAAATCTGTGTGCTTAAAAGACAACTAGGTTTAAGATACTAATAATAATCTTGGCACAGACACTTTCTGACATATGTATAACAGCTGGTTTAACACATTGTCAAAAGAAGGTGCATACCACCAACATTTGGTAGAGATGACTGCTACTTTCAGCTGTTTTAAGCAGCAGTGTTAACATACACACAACCATCTACCTTCAGACAGCTGGCAGGGATTAATCATCCACGTCTTGTTGTAAATCAGCAGCAGTTTCATCAGGGCAGCGGGTGACATCACTTCAAACTGCTTGTGGTAAGCTACGATTGTCAAATGTGAGGACAGAAAAGTTTATTCCAGGTGAGTGTGTGTGTGTGTGTGTGTGATTTCATTCCTTTCAAGAGCAGGAATATTGCGTTGTTATAAAGTTGTTTACAAGGGTCCCAAAAAACATAACAAGGAACAGGTATATTAAGGAATTACAGCATAACATGTGCATACATATTTCAACTCTTAAATGTCACACAACCACATTTACTCAAAGACTGATGCCATAGGTTTTTAAATGGTTGTCACTTGTAAGTCTGTATTTGAAAATGCTGGTGGAAGCACACACCAACTGTTAAAAAAACGTAGCTGAAATAAGCTTTGTACGTGCTTTGAACCCACGTTCCACTACTTTGGCAGTGATTTGGACGTATTTTTATCATAAGTACAGCTGCACTTTGGCTTTTCAAAAGGCCCTGCTGCTTTTGGGCAAACACTGTGTCCAGCAGCAGGTTTAATGTGCCAGAGCGTGTAAAGACTAATTCTGCCTTCTCAGATCTTAAAAGGACTATGACATTTCTGTTGAGATATCATGGTTTTGAGTGTGTGTGTATGTAATGTGGACAAAAATTGGGCCACCACCACATGTAAGCTGTGACTAGCTGTGAAGTCACTATGGCAGTCAAACCAACAAAAAAAGGAAAAATAAAAGCAAGCAACACGTCCACAGGTGCAGTAGAGATAGGACGCGGTGTCTTTGTGCTGCCGTGTTCCATTGCTCGTCTGTCTGTCTTCAGAGTTGTGTCTTCCTGCAGGGGAGGAAGCTCCTGCTCTCCTCTTTCTTTCCACGGTGACTGATGCATCTTCAGGATTTACCTCCTTGACATCCCTGCTCTACAGAGAGTTCAATCTCAGACATGCCTACCTCTACTCCTGTGATGATTGAGGTGTCTGAATCACTGCTGAGGGGGGGCTGGTGCTCACCTGAGGACACAGAGAAAGGTCATTTATAACTTGACAAGTGACTGTAGGACACAGTTTTAACAGAGCGCCCACAAAGCCCATATTCCAGCCACAAATCAGGCCTCAGTAAGGAGCTTTGACTGGAGACAATAAATATCTTTCTAGAAGATGGAGAGCTCCAGAACTTTTAATGACAGCACTCATTATTCAAGATAAAGACACAACACACTAGTCCTCCACCACTGCCAGCCCACGGCAGCAAGAATTCTGTCAGATCAGCTGCTCGTCTCATGCTCAGTGCCTGTCAGTGACAACCTCTTTGTTAGTTCAGGAATGTCAAGACATAAGACAAATAGCATCTGATTTACATACCATTTAGCCTGGTGGAGAACTCCTCCTTGTGGTGGAGCGAACTACTGCCTTTCAAAAACACACAAAAGTCTTTGTGCTCCACCTTCTTCTGAATCCATTCCCAACAAACAGAGAACTACTGCAACAAAACGATATCCTTTCTGTCCCTTTACATTATAACTTGTAGGAAGGAGCTGCATCTTTACAACATGTTTTCGCAAAAGAAATTTAAGTCACTCATATACATTAGACAGAAAACTAGACAATGTTTGGATTTGAGAAGATGGAGGTACTTCTCACAGTCCCTTTAAATAAATAATTCTGATTTTGTTAAAACTGTTGCTGACCACAATTAATCGTTCCTTTCAAATGCCATACTCAAGTTAACAGAATTCTTCCTGAAATCACATGATGAAGTTCATGTTCCTGTTCTTTTTTAGTTACTATGCATTCATATTAAAAGAAGTGAAGTGAAAAAGCATGTTTGACCTCTGTCAGTTTGTTACAATGAGCCAGATTAAGCCTCCTGACTTAGTAACTGTGTGTGGAAGCAAAAAGAGTAGGAGCAAGTCTGACATACGGGGCAGCATAACTTGGCACAGGATGCTCAAACACTTCATCTGCTCTTTACTGTTCCACTCTGCTCCCCAGGTCTTCAAATAAAAGTTTAATTATTTACCATATGCTGACAGGAACCAGTCCTCTGAGTGGTCGAAAAAACAGAAGGAGCGGCAATAAAACCCACTAAGAAGAGTAATTACATAACCAGGTGCTATTTGTTGAATTTCCATCCAGGACGGACGGCATCCATTCATGGCCTGCTGAATTTCTTGTTTCAGTAATGTACTGAGTTGCCTTACTATATCCAAATACACATAAAATTAATAAATACAATTTAATTGCTGTTTATTCCTTCTTCAAAGTATAGAATGGGTGTTTTATATGGGACTCTTAATTTTTTAAGTCTTTGAAAGAAAAAACATGTGCCTGTGTATGTGTGATTACTCACATAATGAAGTGCTAAAAGCAAGCAGATGTTCAACAACTGTTTACAGCCAGTTTTTGCATAAGGTGCAGAAATGTTTTTAAACACTTAAAAATATTAAGAATTTCAGTGTTGATTATGGTTAAGTACTTAGTCGCCTCTATTTTAACCCTACTGTGTTATCCAAAGGGATCTGACGTAGTGCACAGAGTCCAGGTGCCTGTTGGCCTGGATAAAACCTCCAGACAAACAATTTATATAACACTTAACTCAGAGTTGAATTGAGTGTGCTTACTGCCGGCAATGATGTAGTTCTCCTCCCCTACTTGAGGTGCTGCCTCTGGATGGAGTTGCTGAAGGCCTATTGCTCTCCCAGCAGGATCCAGGACCACTGAGCTCTCGTTAACTGTGACTTCACTTGCTCCACTGATGGCGTTGGTGGGTGGACCCCCAACAGATGTCTCATAGTCTGGAGGAACCTCGTCATTACAGTCGGTGTTGAGCTGTAACCATGCAAAACGTGTCTTCAGACGCACTGTATTTCGTAATGTGGGTATTCATTACTTTTTCATCTTGCATTGTGATTTATCTTCATATATATGGGACTAGTAAAATTGGATTAAAAAGCAAAAGGGGCCTTACGGGGATTCCTAAAGCTTTGAGAATGTTCATTTTACACATGGGACACGTCCGGTGATCTTGCAGCCATGGATCTACACAGTGCTTATGAAACACATGCCTAATGCAACAGCAGGACAGAGAAAACACACATCATTTTAAAAGAAATGCTTTGCTTCAATGCAGTGGCAAGTTAAATGTGCAGTTTGAAGCTGTCCTTCAATAACAAACAATATGAGACACTTTTTTTACTTTAAGTTACAGTTGAGATTAAGCACATAAACCTTACCTGCATGGTAATATCCTTACAACGTCATTGGGTTTGTATCCTTCAATGCAAACTGCACAGTTGTCAAATTCCGACTCAGTCTCCTACAACGCAGATTAAAGGAAAGAACTAAAAATGTGAACATATTGTTATGCAATGTTAGATGTTAAAAATAACTAGTTAAATGACATTAACATGGATTACATTGGAGTGTTTTTCCACCATGAAGAAAATCATTTACCTTGTCTCCTTTCTTTATGGTGCGTACTTGCAGCTTACTGATGGCCTTTTTGGCAGCATCTCCCAAACGTCTCTGCAGAAATGAGAAACTATAATGATGACAAAGCCAGCTGTATGTAACACTGGTCTGTTCTCAGCACTATGCAGGTACCTTTTTGCTTTTCTTAGATCTGCTTGAGCATGTTTAGCAAATGCAAACTAGCACGGCTGGGGGCTCATTGGTTTTATTTCTTCACATTTGTTTTATTGGGAATAAAAAGAGTAGAGCTGACATTCGCCTGCTGTGTGTTCAGCAAATGGCAAAGATTTCCAAACACCAGCACTGTTGGAGAGCAAGTCAATGACTGGCAATAACTAGAGACTGAAGTCTAAAAATAGATACAAGGGACAAACTGAATTCCAGAAACTTCTACCAGGGATGAAGTTTGGACTGCGAGTCAAGATGCATTTCATAATATTCCTGGAATCAGAGGAGTTTATAAGAGGGAAAATTACCTAAGGAAATGCAGTTTGTGTTTAAGTGTTTATTTTAAAAGAGAATGCTTTACTATTAAGTACAAAAAATATCATGATAACACAGTTTTCTTCTCACTAAAGGAGAAAAACCTCTGCAGTGTTTAACAGAAGGGGGCTGTGAGAGTTTTTATTATCTGAGCGTGACTGTAAATATTAGTACAAGCTCAAACAAATATTTTCAGATTCAGAATTGACTGAGGAGTGGTGTGACCAGTGTTAAATTTTGCAATAGCCATCAAACACACCTTGTTCTTTTACCTTGCCAGCTGCCTCAGTGAAAATACTTTGGCTTTGGCTATCGATCTATTCAATGTGACTGACTTCTTTACACGGCATACAAAAAGATAATGTGAAGTGAAAATGCAACAATGGTGTGGTGCAAAGATGTGAAATTATCATTCCAGACGTCACAGAAATGTCACAGGACACCAATCAAAATAAAGACGTCGCACTAGGAGTATTTGCTTCTTGCTCAAAGGGCAAGAGGGAGCTGAGTGTGTTGATGGTTCACTGGTTTGCTATATTTCTGATTTGTCTGGCTGTCAGGCTAACTCTGGCCTTTCCCCACAGCCGTACAGTAAATCCAGATGGAAACTAGCATGACGAGACCAAAGCACTGCAGAATTGTCAGTATCCTTCGTACAGAGAAACACATCAGCTCATGAAGTCTAACTGCGGGTGCACATAATCCTACCTGGTTGCGGTCCCTTGCATTGGCGTAGCGGAACCTCTGGATGTAGTAGAAGACGAGCCAGGCGAGGGAGATGATCATGAGAACGATGAAGGAGATGGAGACAAACACCACAGACGTTCTGCTCACGTACTTCTGCAGGTTTCGTGTTCCGATGGTGATGTGTAACATGACGGCAATGTGCTGCTCCAGCAAGGCCACAATCTCACGACCTTTAGGCTCCGTGATCATGATGGCCACAACATCTCCTGTACCTGAATACACACACACACACACACACACACACACACACACACACACACACACACACACGGACGTCGGAAGAAAGAAAAAGTATGACATGTAATTGATGAGGTGAAACAAATACTGAAACAGGAATTGTGCTTTAACCACCTGAAGTCCATTTTAAGTTTGTTTACCACATAAAAATAACATATCAAAGTTCTCTGCAAGATTGATGGCAGATGAGGAATTTTGAAATCTTAAAATTTTGTTTTAAGAGAAAAACCAACAACACTTTTTTGAACTCAAAGGAAAACACCTCGATCTTTATGATTACATTTTTTGAGAAATTCTGAAATAGCTTGGTGATATTGTATAGAAATTTTAGCCTGACTTCTGAAACAGAAAGCATTTAAGTAGTCTTCATTAGCCGTAACACCTTTACCAATACTTAAAAATACTTTAAAAACCCAGCATGATGATAATACATTACCTTCATTTCTTAGTTATTCTAAAACTAAACCAATGTTACTAATTCAGAGGCAAAATGTAAGTTTCGTTCAGCAAGAAGCCAGACTCTGATCATTCATTGCTGACAAATAATGAATTGGGCTTGAAAGAGGAGCAGGTGAGAAAAGAAGCTGGAATCATGCGAGGAGCTTAGACAGGACGGAGCAGATAAAGGCTCACTTTTCATGTAAGAGGCTTCCTCAGCCTTCAGCTGCTCTACATACTGTGTATGATGACAGTTTCGAGTTGTAAAGTCAAAAAGCATCTTCCAGCCCCTACACCTGACAACTGTCTTTGGAAAACCTAGTTTACAGAACATGATTTCTGTGGGTTACTCTTAAAAAAACTCTCACTGTTGCATTTGTGAGATTTCGTCATCATAGCTAATGCAACGCCTTAGTTAAGTCTCCTGAGGCAAAAGATAAGCTTCACCTTCTGCTGTCAAAGTTACCAACAACCAGTTCTTTGAGGAAAGTTGCTTTTACTGGATGTTTCCATGATCAGTAACAACAGTTTTCAAAAGTTTTAAGTTTTTACAGTGTCACACTGTCAACAGTACTATTTTCAAAAATATGATGATGCTAAAGATAAGCACATTTTCCTATGAATTGGGATAAAAATTCTATATTTGTCCACTTACGCTATCAGAGAAAATAACTTATGACCCTCACTACTTCCTTAAGTCAATAACATACCTCCAAGTTTCAAAGCTGCTCTCAAAGTAGGAGAGAGTGAGCCTTGTTCAGGGGAGAGTAAAAGTGGCAAATGACTAAGACCACTTGTTTTGTCAGTGTTTTGTGTCCCTCAAAATTACTGGCTTCATATTGGTAAGAGGTGCTGGAAAATTGGCTTAAAAAGAGAGTTTTATTACATGCCAACACACAAAAATAGAGGCAAAGAGAACCATATTGTGCCGCCTTGAAAGATTGTAACCACAGAGCAAAAGATTTGAGAAATGACTGATGAAAGTGTTTTTTTTACAGTTAACACCACAGATAGATACAAAATGCAGAAGAGTTCAAAAGGGCCATACAGGTTTTTTATTCACGTAATACCATCTGTCCCTTTCTCTATAGCTGAAGCTCTATAATACACATCTTATTTGAATTTCTTTGTTTTTGAGGAAATGACACATAAGCTACAAAGCTGAACCAACCCTGAAGCATCAGGGATGGAGCTACAGAGCAGTCCTGGTTCATCCAGCAACCAGGGAATAGAAAGATCCCACTCTTTCATTTGCATGGCTATCGTTGTTTCCAGGAACTGCATCAGCAGTCTGACAAACCATTACATCATATTCCTTCTGTCGCCTCTTTATGGCTCCATGGAGTCACAGAAGCACCCTGTGGTGCTTCGATCCCTCGATCAGTCACCATAAACTGCAGCTTTATTCAACCTGCCATCACCAGAAGCACCCTACCAGATGAACTGTGCTGTGAAAAATTCTCAAGAACTTAATGAGGATCTGCTTTTAAACAATATATTCTAGTATGATCTTGCCAAAGCCAAAGTCAGATTAGCAGAAAATATTGTTTCTGTTTTGTAGAGGAGTTGAAGGCTTTGAATCTGACTGATATGCTTCGTTTTGAGGGTGAAAGCGATGCAGTACTACAGTCGTGCTCATAAATCCCTTTATGTAACAGAGTTGTTGTAAAATCTGCACAGCTGCAAAGTCTGAGAAATCCGAATGAAGCCAAGTTTTGGTACTATATCATGAATGCAAAAATGAGCACAAGCAGATATTCATGTTATCACCACCAGTAGCATTTTTGAAGGTGCACAACTCAATATAATGATTGTACTTCTAGTTTTGGGGAAAAGAATAGAGCATTTTCATTGAAAAAGGCAGTATTCTTTTCTTTAATGGTGCACTAGCTGGCAGTATCTCCACTCTAAAACAAGTTTTATCCCTGCATTACAATGGAAACTCCTTCAAACATTAGAGTGTCTGAAGTAAACCTTTCCACAAACAATGACAGAGAGGAAACAAAAGCCTTTGTTTGGAAAGCAAAGAGATGGCAAAATGTTGTCAGACTGTCAAACTGTGAGCTGCCACACTTCTTCACTGATGTGTCTGCCAGTGTCTTTGTCACAAACAAGTTATAACAAGGTAAACATGTGGTTAGGACATTATTAAGAGCATCTCAAATGAATTCCATGTGTTGATAAAATTAGTGGTTTATGTAACAATCATCTAATTTCTCAAGACTCCCGATGACCCAAGTGGATGATTATTCACTATTTTGTAAAACTTTATTTTCACGTATATGGGACACACACAAATGCTTGGGCTCTATTAAGGTTGACTATAGAGTGTGAAAGGGGAATAAAAATGAAATGTGAGCAAAGCTTTTAACTGCAAAACAAAAACCACTCCACAAAAAAGCAAAATATATCAAAAACAAAACTGTTGCAAACACACCATGTAGACTTCAAAAAGCACATGCATGGCCGACAGAACTACAGAAAGGCATAACAAGGCATGTAAGATTTCCTTAAGCCTTGACTCTTATCTCCTTCCTCTGTCCAGTGTGACGTAGCCAGAGTGGACAGAAATAGCTGTTTCTAAAACAGGAGGTATGGGACTGAGGCTGAACTTGTGAACAGATCTGTTTTCACACCCGTCTGACTGAAAAGCTCATGCAAAGTGGAATGAACAGAACGGGTTAATTTAAGGGGCATCAGACTTCATTAACAGAGCTTTGGTCAGCTGCAGAGAAGATTACACAAAGACACAGATTAGCCAAGAAGCAACTTTTTCTAACAGCCATGTGCTTACCTTAAGCTAACATATGCATGTATGTTATGCTCTGTTAACTCATCCAGTGACAGCGAGCCTGATTGGGTCCCGTTCTAGCCACAAACTAACATCTTATTCCATTACTGTATGCTTTTAAACATTCTTAAGTGTTATTTGGGGATCATGCAAGTGTCAGAGAACTATATCAAACGTTTAGGTTTTGCACAAATTGGGCAAACCCACAAGGAATCAAACAATGTTGCTGGTGGAAATATTGTTTTATCTTTTGGCCTCAGCTGGCTGCCTGTTTCCCCTTGTTTCCAGTCTAAACACTCAGCTTGACTGCTGTCATCCAGTTCAGAAAAGCAGCATCAGAGGCATCGATCTTCTCAGGTAATCCCCGGTCAGTCAGCAAGTTAGCGTTTTTTAATTCTACACAACTCATCTATGGGGTTAGATGGGGTTGACATTGCAGTCAGTGATAAGGTTCAGTGGAGCGAAACAGGAAAACCTTTAAGAGTTAATAAACATGGATTCACAGAGCAGGCTTTATGGTCCAAGGTTGAACATGACTCTGACACCACTCAGCCTTACATAATAGGGCCAGGACATGAGAGGTTTCTGGCTCTGGCAACAGTGAATTTTACAGCCCAGCTGTGTTGGCTCTGGACAGGGGGAGTGCTCCATTATTTCTCTGGCAGCCTCACATTCAGTCCACACATTACGGGCCTTTCTTGTCACTGCTCCCTCTGATATTGAATGCTTGTCTACTGCTTTGTCAGCACACCTTTCTTGGCAACTGTGTCATCGTCTTCGGGCGTTTAAGTTTATTTTCAGGACAATATTTGAGGCTGGGTGGTTCTTTGAAATAGGTTTTGCTTTGAGTAACCCGCTGGTGTACACTGAAGCCTTTGGTATGTTGGTATTCAATCATTGTAGCCATTAACCATCTTCTTGGCAGACAAGCCAACAAACCTTACACTGAGATAGAAACATCAATAAAACTAAAGAAAACATTACGTTAGAAATTAAAAATGAAATGAAGAATGGGTTGAAATAGTCGATTAAATATGCAAAATGGAGAAATAAACATTTCCCTCAGAATCAAAAATGATGTTTTTTCAGATTTGGACCAAATGGACTAAGTACATTAAAACTTCAAGATCAAACTTAAGCTGAACTCAGTGAACTAAAAAGGTAGAAATCTAGATCTGTTTCATTGCATCCAATTTCATGTGCTTTGTTTTACACTTTTCTGTTACTCTTGTACCTGCGTTCACTTGTCCTCACAAACCCTTTAGCCACACAAGGGAAGTTAGTGGAAAGCTCATCATGTTCAAATGTTAAAACCAATGTTTAATGGTGAAACATTAGTGAATTCCATGAGAAAACTAACCAGAAAAGCTCTGCTGTAAAGTGGACATCAGAAGTGTTTTAATGTGCACTTGTATGTGTATATGCGTGTGTATTTATATACTGCTCAGAAAAATAAAGGAAACACTCCAAGTATATCACACTTGAGTGAAATCAACCTGTCCAATAATTTTGATTCACATTTGTTATTTTTATCTAATTTTGTTCTCAACACACTATTATATTTTGAAAAAAAAAAAGATTTTCAGCTGCAATATTCCATTAATTGAGATCTAAGATGTGTTGTTTGAGTGTTCCCTTTATTTCCTGAGCAGTAACTGTCAACATGTACATTAAATAATTCCACTTACAGCTAATTGCATATTGTGGTAATGCACGATTGTAACATGACTGTTCTTCCAAAATACAGAATTGAAAAAAAGAAATGAAATGAAAAATGTAACCAACAAGGGTCATTTCAGACTCTTTACATCCTCCCAATCCCTTGATATTTACCCCTTCTTTCAGGAAAAAGAGGTGTTTTGGTGTTTATCAAACCCCCTCAACAGTTTTGTTTGCTTAAGACTCTTTTAAGGTGTTGAATTCTCATACCTCACTTCAATGTAGTAAATATGCAGAGAATACAAAAACACTCCAGGAATCAGCGACAGAGTATTTAAATTTCTTTTTTTTCATGCAGCTGGATTGGTGATACCAAGTAAAAATCAAAATGTAATTTCTAGCTTCACTGCAGGGAGCATATCAAGCTGTAAACAACAGTAAACTGCAGCATTAACAGGCTGTAGAAACTGAGTCAAACTAGCAAGTATCATATTTGCACAGCCAGCTAGCATTTGATCACTATTAAAGTGCTAAGTTTGTTTCTGTGCCTACTTGTGCCTGGCAGGAAATCAACAGTAGGTGTTTCTTTTTGCTTGGGAGTGGATTTTTCTTTTTTCTTTTTTTTTTTGGCATTTTAGCCTTAGCTGATAAAACAGCTTAGGATAGGCAGGAAATGTGGAGCAGAGAGTAAGACAAGACATGCAGCATGAAGGCAATAAGAAATCAGTAGATGAACCACTGACCACCGCATTGAGGGCTTTGGTTTTAGAAAACAGGTCACATGGTTGAACTGCAAGACCAACCAGTGCTCCGAAAGCCGTGGTTTTCACTGTAAAACAGCATCGAGTTTCGGTGCTTCAGATCTTAAGTAATAAGTGTATGCAGAAATTTGCCTTCATGATGCCATTGAAAAAAGTAACCACATTTGAATAAAGACTTCGGGGTATTTGCATTGAACTTCGATAATCTGTTCATGTTAGTATATATATCTGTAAAAAAAGATACTGAGGTTATAAAAAAGCTGCACCATCATCATAATGTCCCTCCCTCCAGGTGTTTTTTTTTTTTTGTTTTGTTTGAACATCTGTTTCTGTATAGACCCTTTCGTCAAACAGCCTTCATGCATTGTGCTGTTTGGCACAGGTGTTGAGATCTAAACAGGGCCTTTATGAAAACCAGCAACATGCTGCGAGCCCATTTCCAATGGAAATACAAGTCATGTGGAAAACATTTCTCTGCTCACAGCAGCTGTTGACTTCTTTAAGTCAGCTTTTACTCCTGCAGGTAAAACACTATCAGTTAGTTAGGCCATCTGTGAACCGCTGTCACAGCTGAACAAGAGAGTCACAACAACAACAACAAAATCTTACTTACTAAGGAAGAAACATTATGAAACTGTACAAAAATGATCAATAAAGTATTACATCAGACCCACAGAGGAAGGGTAGGTATCAAAAGTGTGGTTGTCAATCTCAGATTATGTCTAACTTCAGTAAAAATAAAATTCCTTTTTAAGTGTGTGGTTAATGTAACTCTAACATTTACATTTTTTACAGTTCTCTTTACACAGACATGATGAACTTTATTTTGCACCTGTTTTAAACCAGAAAAGGCTCTGCACTTCTTTATCTCTGCTCTATTCTGTACTTGTTTATCTTACACTTGACTCATGCTTGCATCATGTTAAGATTAGCTCTTAATTCATTACTTCATGTATCAACAAAGGAGTTCATACATTTTTGTTCACATGAAAAAGCTACTCCTTGAGTTAAGCCTTTGGTGTATTACCTGAACTGCAAAGAATAGTAAAACAGACAATCTGAAAAACAACTTGTGTATCTTTGTTGCCTCTTCTCGGATGTAGCTTTTGGTAACAGGAAAGTGGGAGGAAGATGCTCAGAATGACCTCAGCGTAAAACCACACAAACTAAAAAGAGAAGAATTTGACATTAGAGGGGAATTACACCTTTGGTTGATTAGAAAAAAAAAACACTGCAGTGACAAATCAACAAAGTGAACTGGCTAATTTAAACTTCAAAGAGTAGATAGTGACCACACTCTTCTGGGCTCTACTTTACTAAAGTTTCTGTTGAAATTATCAAAAGGTACTTGGAGCTCTTTAAACTACAAAGTTATCTATACAAGAGATTACTCAGCCTTTGGTCAAACAGAGAATTGAAAACCCCTATTGGTGAAACTGAGGTCTGTGCTTTCAGGATAAATTGCAAGTACTGTGTCAAAAGGTGTGTTCTCTAAACAAGGTGTATTGACACATGTCAGCTCTTAAACAAATGTTTTCTTTGGCACATTTTGACTGTGCCCGAGGTAAAAAGAATTAAAAGCTCTGTCTCAGAGGAGTCACTGAAATGTGGGTTTGCAGCCTGGGCTTGTCATAGAAATTTGAAATGAATGTTTCTATGTACATTCCACTTTTTTCAGTACACAGCTTAGTCATAAAAAAGAGACAGCGTTTGCAGTAAAAGCACACGTTTCCACACTTTGTTTCTTACCAGTTTCTGGCAAACAATTCCCAATTTTTTTGTTACACGATGATCATGAAGCATTCATTCGCTGCTTGGTCATAAATCAGGAGCTTTACTTGGAGTCTTTTATTTTTGTCTTTATTCAAAGGTCACAGTATAGCAGGTGAATTCCAGAGGAAGCACACGCGAGGTGCTGCAATGGCGTGAAACAAAATTGTCTTTCTTGAATCTTTGCAACATCAGCATTTTGATGTGCATGTGTTAGAAAACTATAAATCACCTTTGTAGTTTATAACTTCCCAACAAGAGGCTGCCTCTATACTTCTTCCCTTAACAGAATGAACAATGCCAGATGATGTTACCATGCATTAAAAGTAAGCCTAAGAAAAGTGTCAGTGGGTGGAAGAGTGCCACATTCACTTCTGTGCAGTCCTCATTTATTGTATCCACCACTAAACTGTACTTGGCACTAAATGGACCCCAAATATTGTTTGGGGATTGTTTACCATTTATCATTTGAAACATTTTAAAATACTTTAAAAAGTCGGCACTAAGACTTAAAGGAAGGGTGATGTCTGTTTTAAGATTAAAGAATTAGAATTTTGAGATAAAAAGTCAAAATTCTGCACTTATAATTTTGAGCAAGAAAGTCAAACTTATGAGATAAAAAGACAAAAATTTGGGACAATAAGTCAAGGTTTTGAGCAAAAGATTAGAATGATGTGACAAAGTCAAAACTTTGATTTAAATAAAAGTCAAACTAATGAAATAAATGGTCAAATTTTGAGATTTTAAAGTCAAGGTTCTGTTGAAATAGTTTAAATTTGGAGATATAGGGTTGAAATTATTTGGTTATTATTATTAGGTTTAAGTTAATAGATAAAAAGTCACAATTATAAAAAGTTCCAATTTTTGGGCTAAAAAGTCAAAGTGAAGAGATGAAAAGTCCAAATTTTGAGCTGTAAAGTTGAAATTCTGCGATAAACGGTCAAAATTATGAGAAAAAAGTTGAAATTTCACCGTTTATCTCAACATTCTGACTTCATACATGGGAAAAAAGAAAGCTCAACAAAGCTAGTTTTCTATTTTTTATATTTTTAACTAATGGAAATGGGCTTCAAAACTGTATCGATGTTTATAGTATAGAAAATATTCACTTCACATAGAAATGGGGAGTTCTAAATAAATGTATGGGTTGTGAAGCTACTCTTTCTGGGCTTTAAGAATATGGTTACCCAGCTCAAAGGTACAAAAGTAAACAAAAAGAAAAAAAATGTAACTCTTTGATGCAGAAAGATGGTACAATTGGTCAATCTGATTTAGTAAAAGCTGCCATGCATCATACTACACTTGAGAAAATGGCATAAGTAGGAAAACAGCAGATAGGCAAAACCTTCAGCCAGTTACACGGTGTTGATTAAGTGCTCATAAACAGTCACAACACTTTTCTACTTCACCATGAAACTAATCGATCACTTGGTTAATGAAGGGCAGCTCTAGGATTTACCCAGAGAGAATAAATATCAGTAATCTCAGCAAGAAATAACCCAGGCATTGCTGTGCTTATCTGAGGCATCCATCACTCGATGTGATAGTAGGGTGTGTGATGTGAGGATGTCTGACAGGTGCTCTTACCTGGATGGGGCATTGTGATGGTGTCGTTGGTGCTGCTGGAGCCCACATTGTATATGACAACTGCAGAGGCGTTGTGGTTTGCGACGTTACGGATCTTCTCCCGGTACGTACAATTCCCTGCAGCTATCAGAGCTATCCAGGTGGTGGTTTGAGAGACAGGTGGGAACCTGACGTTGGGGTCGCACGCCTGCCTGTCCTGCTGCGGCACCAGAACCAGACCTCTGGCTTCTTTCTTGGGGGATTGTTCGCCATAGCGCCCGCACTCCGTTTTCTCTGTCTTCAGCTCTGAAGTCAGAGGGTCCCGGTAGGTGATGTTCACAAAAGCAGTGTACCATTCCTCTTTCTCTGCAACCGTAAAATCCAAGCACAGCAAGTGGACGAAACAGAAGGACAGCAGCCAGGTCGAGAGAGCCAGACTGCGGCAAGCTCGGATGAGGGACGGGGCCATTGTGCGGCTGGTTTTGGGATGGAGCACAAGCTCTGGAGCTCCTCGAGTCCTCACTGGAGGGCTGGCACCAAGTCCCTCTTCCTGTCGGTGATAAGGGTGGAAAAAATGGCGTTAAATCTTCATTGTAACCGGGTCCAGGCACCGATCCTCATCGAGGAGGTGTCCTGGAAGTTTGAGAGTTACGTGCAGGAGTCCACTACACACCACCACCTGCAGGAAGAGACGGCGATAAGTGTTGTTGTTCACCGTCAGCTGTTTCATTACCTCGCTCAGGATTGGCTCACAGCGCATTGGCACGTGACCCGGGCGTGGACAAGGTGTCTGATGGCTTGAGACACGCGAGGACCACCAAATAACCACAAACCTTGTCAATACTTGCAAAAAAATGCAGGGGCCACTTTTCTCGACTTTGACAATAAACTATAAAGGAAAACAAGCGAAATGTTGAGGAAACGAAGGCCCACCTGTTGGTGTTGTTTTTAAAATGTACAGTCTGTGCTGTATGAGTTTGACTATAGCATGGTGACTTTATTCTTAAAACCCAGAAAGAGGACAACCACCACAACTCTGGAGATGCTGCAGAAAAACCCAAAGATACATAAACTAGCTTCATGACACTCACGAAATCTAATACACCCCTCTTCAGTTTGAGGTGAAAATTATCTATAACATACCCATAAATAATGCATAGAAACCCATGTCTGCCTGTTGAAAGTTAGAAAAGTTACAGTTAGAAAAGCTGGCTTTGTTAAGATTTTTTTTTTTTTTTTTTTTTTTGCCCAAGTCAAAATTTTGAGATGAAAAGTCAAACCATGAGATAAATAGTGAAATTTGACTTTTAATCTTATTATTTTGACTATATATCGTAAAACTTTGACCTCTTTCCTGAATTTTCAACTTTTTATCTCATAATTTACCAATCTCGAAACTTTCACTTTTTAATCCTAAACTTTGGACTTTCCCCCCATAATTTTGAGTTTTTTTTCTTTTTAACTTTTAATTATCTTACATTTTTGACGTTTTATTTCGAAATTTCTACTTTTATTTTAGAATTTTCATTTGTCATCTCAAAATTTTGACTTTTTACCTGAAACTTTTGACTTAAAATTGGCCAAAAAAGAAAAATAAAGAAAAAAAAATTCCCAACAAAGTGAAGGTTTCATTTTTATGAACAATTTTTTTTATTATTATTATTGGTGGATATTAGCTTCAATAACAATGTCTCACCACATACTTGATTAAAAATTATATGCAAAAATAAATTATGACTCATGAGCTTAGTTAGAGTTTAATGTAAATATGAGTACTCATCTGCAATCTAAGAAATTTGGGGGAGCTTTAAAAAATATACCAAGTGACATAGTTTCAAGACCAAAAAAGAGGACATATCCGGGCAGAAGAGGACATTTGGTCACCTGAGACTATGGTAAATCTTTTAGCTACTACACTACAAATATGACTATTTTTTGCCAAGATGATAATAATTAATCAGCAAATTACTTTTCACTAGTTTAAAGGTGAAATCAGACTGATTGCCAAAATAACCATTAGATAAAATATGCCATTTGTTTTAAGAACACCGCGTGGAAAATATCACATATCCGCAAAATAAAAATGAAACATTGCTTACTTGTAGTATAAAATGTAATTGTTTTATTTTAGACCATACATGCAGTGAATGGGTCGATGGAGTTATTACAAGTAGCGATAAAACGATGTAGACAAAACAGGATTTTAAGGAAGGTTTAAAGATGCGAAAATCTTTATACTAGGAAAGAAAGTTTGATGACGTATGTTTCAGCTCGACCTCATTCGGGGACCGGACCAACAAGCTGTCGGAGTACTGAACAACCTGGTAATAAAAACTACAAATCAGACTGTAAATAGAAATAACGCTTTGATGTAACATGACTGATTGGTGTTTTAACTACAAGACCATCGATACTTTATACATGTATGCTTGAACATCACATCTGTCTGTCTCCTGTGCAGCATCTCTTCGTGTCAACATGAGAACATTGAGCTCACATGTACCATTTTTGTGGCCTCAAAGTTTTTCACTGTTATGGTTAGAAATGTATATGAGTTCGCCAATTTGACCCTCGGTGTAATCGCTGCGAACATCTGTGAAGTAAATGTTCTTAATAACTAGATGTGAAACTTGCTCACGTTAAGAAATGAAGTTTGCATTCTTTAGGGTTTTTGCAGAAAACCGGACCTGACTTGACCCTAACCTCTGGACTTACTGAAGCAGAAATGCCCAAAAAGAAAACAGGAGCCAGGAAAAAAGCTGAGAACCGCAAAGAGCGAGAGAAACAAAGTCGGGCTAACCGAGACAATGTGGACGTGGCCAAACATCCCTGTAACTTTAACATGGTAAGGAAGTAGGAAGCAGTGGTTTGAAGTGAGGATGTTTATTATCCCACATTACTCTGTGCTTCCTTAAACTTCGACTGCAAAGTGTAGAGTAAAATCCCAAATAACTATGTGTCTGGAGAGTTTTCACTAAGTATACAGCACATTAGAGACATCAGCAACCAAATCAATGTGATATGATATTCTGGATAAAGACTTCAAAGATTGAAATTCCGCATGTCTTTTATCACTGTACAAAACCATAGCTCAAAGTATCCTGTCTTAATGATCATAGTCACTATGTTACTGTCTTCTACTTTGCAGGAATGTGACAGATGTCAGAGGTGAGTAAATCCATAACTGTATGTCCAAGTAAGTGATTTCTTAGGTGTATGTGTGGTCACTTTCTCTAGTCAACCTATCAATCCTTTTTCCCCCTCATTACTTGACATGTCACTGGATAGAAAACAGAAAAACAGAGCTTTCTGCTACTTCTGCCACTCACTGCAGAAACTGCCGCTCTGTGCTCAGTGTGGTAAGTAAGCTGCATGACACTTGATACTGTGCATCATATAGTGGTATTAAAAAAAGAGACTTCGAAGACCAGATTTCTAACAGGAGCTTAAAATGCTTTTACTGTTAGAATAATCACAAAAAACACACAGGAATGCATCCAGCATCTTTGTTGTGACAGCTGAGCAAACTTGAGAGTCTTAAACATTTTATGTTATGACTGAATTTGCTTTTCTGTTCTCAGGCAAAACTAAATGCATGAAGTCGTCAGACTGCGTCATCAAACATCCTGGGATCCACACCACTGGAATGGCCATGGTTGTGAGTTGGAAGAGTTTCTAAAAATATAACACAGTAGAAGAACAACTTTGTGTAAAGAACTGTCCCCAGGTAAACTGAAATAAAGTGATATCTATTCAGTGTTCTCTAGTATTTTATAGATAAGAATTGGGCATATGTATGATGAGTTCTGCATGTTCAAAACACGCCAAAATACTGCTTTTTCAAAACCTCAAATCCTGAAATAAGACAGAAAGAGTCTTGAAAATAGCAAAGTTCAAATATATTTTTTCATTGTATGTGCTAACACCAAACAACCAAAACAATAGATGACTGAAACCATAAAATTTGTGCCATTAGCACATGAGCACAGACTCACTATAGGCAGCAATTATAACCCGCCTATTCATTTTGTGATGGAATATGCTTCAGCAACCAAAAAACCTGCTAGTTACTGCAAAGACAACAATTGTTAATGATGGAGAGGAAAATGCTGTCCTGAAAAGATCACTTCACAATGAAAGTTTGTGAGAGTGTTCATGGATAGTTGGATAAGGTATGGAATGAACGTTGGTGCACTGATGTGTTAGAAGTCTGTACAACAGAATAAAACATGCTAGAGAGATTTTAAAAATCAATGATCATCATTCTATAAATTGTAATATTATTATTTTTGTTTACTTTATTTCTTCAATTCTTTGAAAAGGGGCCTTAGTCAATGTCCAGTTAAACTGTTTTTTTTTTTTTTCAAGAAGTCTTTCTCTTGACCCCTAGGGGGCAGTATGTGATTTCTGTGAAGCTTGGGTGTGCCATGGCAGGAAATGTCTGAGCACCCATGCCTGTGCCTGCCCGCTGACTGATGCAGACTGTATCGAGTGTGACCGCAGTGTCTGGGATCACGGTGAGAATCCCATCCTCCTTTAATAAAATCAACAATACAAGGTTACAACTGTGTCCATGGTAGATCCTCAATGATTGTTCTAACATCCTGAATAGGAGGAAGAATCTTCCGCTGCTCTTTCTGTCAGAACTTCTTGTGTGAGGATGATCAGTTTGAGCATCAGGCAAGCTGCCAAGTCCTCCAGGCAGAAACATTCAAATGTAAGTCACCATATTTTATGCTTATGCTGTGTTATGCCTACAAGGTATGTGTATAGAGGAGAAAACATGATGAGATAATCTTTGCTTACAATTCCTTTCAGGTGTGTCCTGTAATAGACTGGGGCAACACTCCTGTCTACGCTGTAAGGTAGGGGGAGTTTCTTTAAAAAAACATATTTTTAACACTTAGTTTAACACTGGGTTAAACTAAGACATAAAATCACAACCTGCTAATCAGCTCACAGGATTCATTTATTCATTAAAAAAAACACGTAACACAACTGACAAAACGCAGGTCCAGTGAAACAGTCTTCATTTTTACTGAGCATTTGCTCCGCCCTTGAACAGGAAATATTCCTCGTTTGCCAAATGTGTAATTGCAACAAGAGATCCAATCAGAAATGTTTGCCTTTATTGCAGCTAGAAAATGCTATGATTACAAACACTGGACTCTCAGTGTGAGGACAAAACCAGCTGTGAGGTTTCTTGACAGGACTATGACAAGACAGCCTCAGCATAAAATATCATTGTATCTTATCTTGAAGTTGTGTTTTCAGTTTTTTCAAGTTTAATCCCAAGAAACTTTCTTCAGGTCTTGATAAACTCCCATAAAATCTTGCAGATATTTTCATCCAGCAACATTACTCTCTGTAAAGTGAAATCTCTTCTTCATCTAAGTAGGTTACACTGCGGATGACAACTTAGTTTTCGTCAGTACAAGTATCCACCGAATTGGAAACTATTTTCTTTCATGTGTCTTTGGTAGCCCCATACAAAGTTTAATATATACACAACATCAATAAGTAACATGCAGGCCACACAGATAGAATTAAATAACTTATTCAAATTTACCCCTGAAGCCATGGCTGTATGTCTGCAGTAGCTCCCTCCTTAATACTCAGCTGCTGTCTGAAAAACCTAATAGTAGAGGTTATTTCCAAGATTTACTAGTAGGTATACACCTTTAACGTTTCTGGGGGTATTTTAAAAACAGCTGTGGAATGGATGTGTCCATGGGTAGTCATGTAATATATGTGGAAACACAGAAGAAATGTGTTCACAGATTTGCTTAAAGATGGAATTAACCTTATGCTTGAACTCAGGTTTGTTTCACCTAAACATACAACATCCCATTTAGACAGAGGTGTCACCTTGTCTTTCTTAGAATGTTTCTTCATATCTTGCATGGGCTAGAAAAGGGTCTTCCTTGAATGAGTTTTAACAGGATACACTTGCACTTTTGCTCTTAAGTTTTCACTTTGTTGAGGCCCTGACAGAAAAAGTGAATCTTGAAAATCTTGTTAGTTACATTTCTTCAGTTGCAGTTGTACAGACTGAATTATCACCTAGCTTTTCAAAGACAGGGTAGACAGGTGAGTTTTTATTGCCTTTGGCTGTGTTACTTGAAAACTAAAACAACAATTGAAGGAAGTGAAGCATAAAAAAATCTGTTGTCTGAAGGAACAAAGGGAGACATACAACGAGCAAACATTGAATGAGAAAACTTGTTTCAACATCCTGGGACAGTTGTTGGATGTCCAAACAACCATTTGGAGCCAAAACTGAAATATGTGCAAAAATAAAATGTGAAATGTTAGAATTCCCACGCCATGTGTTCATTCACCCCTGTCTTCTCAGGCCTGTTACTGTGACGACCATGCCAAGAGTAAGGTCTTCAAACAGGAAAAAGGCAAAGCTCCACCCTGCCCCAAATGTGGACATGAAACCCAGGAGACCAAAGACCTCAGCATGTCCAGTGAGTCTCACACACACACACACACACACACACACACACACACACACACAAACAAAGGCTTAGAGTAAACAGGTAATTCACATGAAATTATTGTAACTTTCAGTTTGTGGGAAGTTCCCGCAGCCTGAGCTTTCTGTTACAGCTTGGTGTAAAAGTGAAACAGATTGAGCAAGCGCTTAATTTCCTGTCAAATTTTGGTTTCATCTGAGGGTTTACAAGTAGTTTGTAAATGCACATTCTATTACATAGTTTTTTGTGCATCTGGATGAAAAGCTTATCATTCGAACTTTCATGTAAGTAACATGATGAAAATAGACATTTCACTGTAGAGGCCCAACTGATACATCACATAGAGGTATGAAGCTTAGGTCAAAATGTCCTAGAAACACAAACTATTGGTAAATTACTTTCTCCAACAACTGGTGAGTAGAGCTGTACCCAGAATTCCCAGAGGAATCTACAAATCATATGGATTTTGAATTTTTCATCCGACTGCTAAGAAAAAAAGATGGTGCATATAGACTTTAATGCAGATTCTGGGGGTTTTCATAAGTTTTAGAGCAGTGATTCTTTGGCCCCTGGTGGGCTGCAAGGTATTGCAAGTGGGCCGCAAAATCATTTCCAAAATAGTGTGATGTGTCTGAGTTGGGAACCAGGGAAACACTGCCTTAAAGCATTTCATAAGGAATAAAATAACCAAATAAAGAATGTAAACACTAAATGTCTATGATTTTTCTGTAGCTCGCACGCTGAAGTTTGGCCGCCAAGCTGGTGGTGATGATGACGACTACTACGATGGAGCATCAGGGGGGTACGATGATTACTGGAAGAACTTAGCATCTGGTAGTGGAAACCGACAAGATAACTATGGGGAAGATGATGACTACGAGGAAGATGAGGAGGATGAGGAAGAGGACGATGATGAGGAGGAGGAAGAGGCAGAGGACGAGGAATTGGAAGATGAAGTGGAAAAAGCTGCTGATTCTGTGGCTGGTCTTAAAGTGGATGGGACTGCCTGAGCAAGTGCAGTGACTGAGCAGCCAGCACAATCCTACAGATCTTTTGAGGAAGTTCACTTGTTACAGTTAAAAAATGAAGTCTGTGCGCTAAGCAACTTTGAATTCGGGCCAAGTGATGCACAGACCAGTAACAGGAGCATTTCAGTCCTGGACTTCATGACACAGCTTATCTTTACAGACACCTGTCCACCAAGTTAGCCACACCCATGTATGGGCAAAACTTTGAAAATTAACAACTACTGAAATATGAAGCTTGAAAACAATCCCATTGCAGAGCAGTTTGTGCCGGCAGAGCAATGAACCATTTAGATCGAAGCCCATTTCTGACTGGGCTCTAAACATATCTATTTTTGTTGCAAAAATTATCTAGTTTGATTTGATGTGTAACTGGATTCCTGTGCTTTGGCAGCTGCAGTTTTTATCACTTCAAGGTAGGCTCCACATTTTAAGACCAGAGGTTGCTGCTTGGTTTCACCACAAAACTTTTCTTAGCGCTTTGTACTGAACTATGTCCTTTGCTGGTCTTTAATCAACTTGGTCCAGATTAAAAGCTGTTGAAAGGCCTTTTTGGTTTGCTGACTTTTTACCTTTTAAATAGTTTTTGTGTAGATATACACCTTGAGAGCTTTTGTCATGGACAGTGCAGTGCTGCAACAATAGATAAATTTGTAATACCAATCATACGAACACCTGCTGTCAAAAAATAGCGTGTTATTAAAGTTAATGCAGGAGTAGGACAACCGTCATACTCATTCTGCAGCTTTATGTTCTTGCAGATTGTTTTTGGGTTGTGTGATGGAAGTAGGGAGGAAGGGGAGCTTGAAGCTGAACCATCCTCCAGAGGGCAATAGCTCATATTCTGAATAAAGAACATGAGAAGAGTCCTTTAAAAAAATTTGTGCCTGATTAAAAACAATATTTTCAAACAGAAGGGGCAGATAATCTTTAATACCAGTCACTTTCACGGCACATAACTCTTACTCATAAAAGTGCGCCAAATACTACGATAACAAATACCACTATAAGCAAATTGGATTGTTATTGGCGCCCAGGTAGAGTACTGTTGACTGTTAACATGTCAGCAACATGTGCATGTGTGCATCATGAGCTTCATTTCATTTGTTAAAAAGAAAGTGAGGGAAAACAAAGATATTTTTCAAAGTCATATTAGAACTGCAGTGATGTAATTCAGTATTTGGATCAGTACTTGGTATGGGTGAGTACCCAAATGTAAGTACTTGTACTTGGTTTAATAAAAAGTGGTATTGTGCATCCCTATTTACTATGACAACGACAGCATTTGAGAGGGTCAAAATCACATTCTTGAAGAAAATGCAGTCCTAGGGCCAGTTTGACACACAAGAAATTAACATGGTCACTTCAGCTATTTGTCCATCTAAATACCAAATATTTATATGAGTCCACCTGCTTAATTACACTGTAATTATTAAAACAGTGGTCATGTTATTAAACTGCACTGGGTTCAAATATCATCTCTCTAGTTTTGTAAGTGTTCAGAATGAGATGGTGTTTTTCAAACCAGGCCTGAAATATGATGACTGTCTTGAGATAAACAGATGGGAGCACATCAATATAACAAAGACTTAAAGTGAGTGTTTGTGTGTGAAATGAATTTACATATTGATAGTAAGTTTGCGCACGTGTCCTTGTGCTTTTACACGTACTGGTGAGTGAAGTTGGTGACATCAGAGGAGGAGTGAACTTCAGCAGCAGGGCGTGTGTTAGTTCTGGAGTCTGTGGAGCGAAACCTGGACCGCGCTCGCGCTCGTTGAGGTGTTACCAGTGGTGGACCCAGACCAATGAAACTTCTGGACTTTGTTGGAATACGTAAAATGCCAAAATGTGATCTCCGTACGGACGGACGGCACCCGCTGCTGTTGCGCAGATGAGAGGCTTCATGACGGCGCCCCGGGTGATCCTGGTCACCTCCTCCTACTCCGGGGACCTGCGCGTGGTAAGCCCGAGCCTCTGCCTATGTGTTTACGGGTGTCTAACCCACCTGGAGCGTAGCTGCGCGTCAGGTCTTGACTTGCAGGAGAACAAGATCACGATTTCATCTGAAAAAAAGAAACACAAGTAGGAAAGCTCAGGATATAAATAGTGCGGAATGATCACAGATTTGTCACCTTGCTGGTCCACGAGGGTCAGTCGTGCGTGTTTCAGCTGATATGGTCAACCGTGCACAACTATTATTTGGTCAAAAGCCAAACGGAACAGCTGTGTGCATTTGTTAGGTTTCACTTTCGGTTTGTGCGGCTACAGTCTCCATCTTATTTTTTAGTCCACTCTGGGTCGGTACTCGACTGTCCAGCTGTGACCCGTGTCCCGGGGGCGAGATTTGAGGGTGAAATCGTGAAATCCACGCCCCCAACACACGTGATTGGTTCCTCCAAAGTCTCTCACTCCCACACGCTTCTACCTCCAATGCGCCCCCCGGTTTCTATATGTTCACTGCGATTACATCGCCGCTCCCACCACGCGGTGTTCAGAGTGTTTAGTTCTTGAATTGAATCGTAACATGTTTAGGGTGACCATATTCTGTTTCTCTGAAAAGAGCCCCCCTCCCGTTAGGGGTTTTGCGTGGGTCAGGGGGCTTTCTGTGCTTCTAACTCAGTTAAACAAATATTCTGAATTCCCCAGAAAAGAACACTTTACCTAGATATACTGAGAAATAGCCCAAAACACTCACAAAAAGTTGCTTTATGAATACTATATTTATCAATTTAAAGCAATTCTCCTAAACAATATTATCAGTCACATACAAATATGGCATGCTCTAGTCTTTGATAGTTATTGACTCAAGTTCTGTAGCAACACAAGTATTCAGATGTTTAACAAAATAAGAAATAATCATCTCTCTTAGGTCTGACACTTACACCTTAGTTAGGAAAAGTGAGGTAGAGTACGATTTTTCAACATAACCTCCCAATTATCAGTTACGTAAAAAATAGAAATAGTGCCTCAAAATATTGAACAAAAAGAAAAAGGAGAGGTAGCCTATTCTTAAATGTTTTGTTGCGGCGATATGGGCTTGCAGATCGTTGGAACCATTCTTAGCCACAGAGACATAAGTTCCAGCTTTGCAGACTGTACATTCTGCCTCCCATTTGTCACGACCCGGACGAAAACAGGGGTACTTTTTTCGCATTTCATCAGTGAAATGACATTTGCGTTTCGGCATTTTCTTTCTGATGGAGTGTTCTCTGGCAGTGTGCTTACCTGCCTGTCAGCCTGCGAGTGAGTGAATGTGGAGAGTGGAGCGCCTCTGTACAGATTTGTGAATGCATACACGTTCCGGGGTTCGACTCAAACTCCATCTCTCAGAGCGTGTTTCTAAAGGAACCACTCAACGTGAATGATAAACACACACTGGTCTGTGACGCGCTCAACCAAGGCAAGATCAAAAACCCGGACATTTGAAGGATTTTAGAAACCCCGACCGGACAGGCCGGACGGCATCTAAAAAGAGGACATCTCCGGGCAAAAGAGGACGGTTGGTCACCCTAAACATGTTGTAATTCTAAAGTATTTTAAGTGAAATGTTAAATGTAATTAATCTTTGACGCTTATTTAGTTTCATGCTTTTACTTTTCACTTACCCAAAGTGCATAACTAGATAATAATGCATAGGTCTTGAGTTAATATGGCTTCCTTGAAGTTGGACTACCAACATCAACCCACCATAAAATAAAATCCACGATACAAAAAATTGATTACCATTTTTTTCATATATTTCATTTGGCTCCAACATACATTTTTTTCATATATTTCATTTGGCTCAAACATACATTTTTTTCATATATTTCATTTGGCTCCAACATACATTTTTTACATATATTTCATTCGGCTCCAACATACATTTTCCCCCCATATATTTCATTTAGCCCCAACATACATTTTCTTTATATATTTCATTCGGCTCCAACATACATTTTTTAAATATATTTCATTTGGCAACAACATACATTGTTTTCATATATTTCATTTGACCCCAACATACTTTTTTTCATATATTTCATTTGGCCCCAACATACATTTTTTTTAACATATTTCATTCGGCTCCAACATACATTTTTCATATATTTCATTTGGCCCCTACATACCTTTTTTTTTAAAAATCATTGGGCTCCAACATACATATTTTTATATATTTCATTTGGCTCCAACATACTCCATCAGCTAACTGCATTAGCTTTAGAAGGTAGGCGCGCATTTCCACTAAATAAATAAATAAAATAAAATAGCATACAGATGATGCTGTTACCAAACGTAATTTCAGTGCAGAATATTTTACTTTAACATAATTTCTAACCTCTAAAAGCGGACTTCTCGAGACTTCGCCTCCTGGCCGTTTGCAATGCTGATAAAGCTAGCCATCGCAACAGGAAAATAATCAAAATCCGCGCAATTTTAGCGCATTTCTTCTTGTTCTGATTTTATATGTCATTCTGATGGGTAAATGTAAACTACCTGCGAGGCGAATAAGATTCAATAGCATATAACCTATGAAGGACCAAAACTGCCAAAATTAAAAATAAATAAATATATAAAAGTGGAAATAAAAACCAATGTCCAAAAATGTAATTCAAAAATTATGTCTGAAAAAATAAATATAAATGGAAATAAAAATGACCATAAAAAAATATATACACAAATAAATAAATAAAAATAAAGATGAATACAAAAATTGAAAATAAATGTGGAAATGAAGGCATATCTTGTCAATTTCTGCACTTTCATGTCGATAAACCAGTAGGCTGATAGCTCAACCCAAGACGCATTTAGGACCGCCCCCCTCATTTGAATAATTTTTCCTTCTGCATTTCGTCTGCAGCAGGAAAAAATAAAAGTGACACCAGAGCGCTTTATTTTTATTGATTGATATTTAAATATGTTTATTTTGTATTTATTTCCACATTTGTTTTAAATTTTTGTACTCATTTTTATTTATTTATTTATTTGTGTGTATATATTTTTATTGTCATTTAGACATAGTTTTTGAATTATATTTTTTGACATTGGTTTTTATTTCCACTTTTATATATTTATTTATTTCTAATTTTGGCAGTTTTGGTCCTCCATAATAACCAGCTACAATTTTCTTATCTCAGACAGTGAAATATTTCTTTGACCTGGAATGTGTTAGAAATACCAGATACGTTTTTTTTTTGCTGTCTGTTTTATGCTGTACACCAGTGTTACTCAACCCTGATCATTGAAAAAGCCAAACTGTTAAAAACTTTATTTGCAAAAGCAACAAAATAAGTGGTGAAACGTTGCAAAAATAAACTAGCAAAAGTGTTCAAAAAGCAAAAAATGTGGCAGGAAAATTGGGAGAAAACTTGGAAAACATCAGAAAATTGCAACAAATGGTTCAAAATGGCAAAAAAGAGGAAAAGTGACTAAAATGGGCAAAAAGTGGACAAAAGTAGCAAAACATATTTCACAAGTTGTTGTCACGCTGTAATTAATGTCAAAGTTCATTTCCAAAATTGTGTTTGTGTAACAACACATAAGATGAGAAACCTTAAAAAAACACCAAATAAATCACGATTGCATATGGGGGAGAATAATCGCAATTATATTTCTCTTGCAGCCCTGGTACTATTACCATAACTGGTTTGATTACTTTTACTGGAGGTAAATGTGAGGAATCCACACTGGTTTAAAACGTGACGCATAACATATTTTAAGGGATAGGTGTTGGTTACCAGTTCCTGCTAAGAATCCCTATGAAACAGTTTGATCCATCAACATATTTAGCCTTTTGAGCTCAACGTTTCTCTTACGTCGACTGCATGTGACGGACAATTCTTCTTATTTTTATTCATTTATGAATTCATATTTATTTACCCATAAACACAGTGAAATGTTGTTGTCAATGAAAACCTGTAAATACTACTTTTTGTACACACAAAATTTCAGAGGAGGACCTGATAAGGAAATTGATTAGAAAAAGTCAGATCGATGAGCAGAATTGATAAGAGCATTGGTATGAATAGAATCTTATCAATGTAGTACCAATGTTAATTCAATGTAAAATTCCTTTTTCAAATGTTCATTATCTCTGTTCTTGTCTGAGCCCACTTACACATTTTTACCATTTAAAAAACATTTCTGTTCAGAGATAAAAACACAGCTTCTGTATTTATGCGTTTCCTGAATTATGTAGGTCAAGTAAAACCCGTTTTTATTGTGACTCTGTTCCATTTGTGAATGCTTGTTCATTGAGTCATTTGTGTGAAATGAGTCATCCAGCCCAAAACATTAGAATTATTGTCAGCAAAGCTATGCTGCACACTCTGCATTGAAGTTTAAACATCAGCCGGTTTTGCCGTTCAAAATCACAAGTACGCTTCAAAGCTTCATTCAAATTTAGCCAAAACCAGGAGTTCAGTGTTTTTCTTTTCAATTCTCAACAGATGCTAAAAGAAACAGCAGTGGCTCCATATGGTCTCATTCCCTGTAATAACGTTGAAAACCTATTGGCATTTCTTTTTTAATCCAAATAGTTCTGTGACGCCTCCCAAGCCCAATGGTGTAGTCTGTTTTTTGTCGGTGTGGGTATGCTCACCTGTTCCAAAGTTCACCTCTCTGAACAACAGCTTTCTTGGAGCAACACCTCATAAGCACCATCACCACCTCACATCTTGTGCTGCCTAACATGATGATGACGACCAGTCTTTCAGAGTGCTCTCAAGATTTGTATGTAGGCTGGGCTTTAGTGAAAGGGATTCATTTTCAAAGGTTTTTTATTCATGTCCTGAAAAAAACCCTGAATCTGAATCTCATTCAGAAATGCTGAGCCTACATTTCAGGGTTAAGGTGAGCTGCAGCACAGACAGTATTGCCAACTAAGCATATTTTCCCTTATTTAGCGACTTCTCAGACCCCTCTAGTAAAGTTTTTTCCAAAATCAACTTGTGACAAATCGAGCTACTTTCCTAGAGCTTGGAGGCTCTGACATACAAACACGAAATGATCTCTTATCAATGAGCAGCAGGCGCTGCCATGAGGCGTCTCTGAGGTTCAATAGTTACGTGATCACAGAGTGGGTCAATTTAATGAAGTATTGAAAAAGTGAACTACCTTTACTAATGTCTGTACAAAGGATGTGACCTGTAAATCATAAAAAACAAGCCATCAAAAAAGTAAATTGATAAATAACTTAACAATCTGAGAAACAGAATTTGTTCAGGTGTTATTTCTGTAGTTGATATAGATGGATGTCTACAAAATTGTCTTATGCATGGTTGTCTCAGTGTTCCCTCTCAGTATTTTGCTTATGGATCATAGGGGCAGTTTAATGTCTGACAGGAAGCTAATGACTGCCTTGTTTTCCCTTTTATGAGCCATTTGTTTACAGAGCAGTGAGTGGGAATTAGCAAAGCTCAGATATAAACATGACTCATAGTCGAGTAAAGTGCAGCTAGAAAATTCAAAATACAAACCCTGAAAGGAATCAAAAGGCTTCATAGGTAAATCTTTCAGCCTTACTGAGGACTAGTAATCTAAGCTATGAATATTTGGGGACTATTGTCCAATGTGTCAGCAATGAAGCACTATTTCAACTGATACACCTCAAAATGAGTCAGATACACCTCAATGTTAATACCTTAAACACTGTCCTCCTTACAGCGGGAAACACAACTGATAAAGGCTGCGCATGTGATACAGCTTTAAGCTGCCAGGCTCAGTTGCTAGTTCAGTAGAAATGCTAAATCAACATGTCTACTTATTGAAATCCACTTCTTTAATCTAATTAATGTCTGTCAGAAACAAAACAACACAAAAACATGCATACAGGTGAATACACATGCCAGCCCTGGCTTAAAACTGGGTAATTTCCTCACACAAGAATGATCAAAAACTATAAAACTGGTATTAAGAAGCAAGTCTGACTCCTCTCATCATCATATGAGTCTGAATGTAGTCACTGCCCAGGTACAAGTCTGTCATTAGTGTTAAAAAGAAGTTGAATCAGCAACCCTGAAAACCAGGTTTCAAGTTGTATTGAAATCTAGTCACTAGACTTGATTCTGTTAACGTTGATGGGGAATAAGCATTAAGATAAATGTATGAAAGTTTACTGAGTTAGACAAAGCTAAGAAATTGTAGAATTTATCAAAGATTTACAAAAGAAAATAACAACACAAAAAAAACAAAACCCAAAACACAATTTATGGAAATGAGTACATAAAATATGCTAGTTCATACAAGATGTGACTATAACAGTGTTGAAAAAATATATTTATGCTTTGTACAGGCATGTGCATCCAATAAAGGTAAAAGTGCCAGGACCCAGGCTGGTAGTTTAATGAAAGTTTCAGCATGAAATAAGATCATTGTTTAAGCAAAAGGTTTAACACAGGGTTTCATCTCACTGATAGTCGCTAATTGTTGCTGATAGTCATCTAGTGTAGAGTTAGTCTCAAGACAGTAAATGAGTGATAAGAGGTTAATAATAACTGCCAGGGGTTAAATGAATAGAGGAACAGACTGTTTGTCCAGTTTGACGGCTACAGACAGGAATGACTCCATGTGGTGTTCTGTTGTACATTTTGGAGGAATGGATCTTGCACTGATTAAGTTATCTCCATGTACACAGCATTTCCTTGAGCTGGTGCGAGGCATTGTCTGGTGACATTGACTGCCATTTTGTTGTTGCCTCTGAAGTGTCTCTTTATAAAGTCATGGTAGACAGTCACGTGTTTATGATACACTAACACTCTGTTGTCTCATTTCTAGAAAGGCATCCAGTTCCAGTTGACCTATAAGCTGTGGCCAGACAGCCACAAAGCAAAGGTCTGGCTTTTTTTCTTAACTCTGAGGTAGGCATAAAATGTTTGATTTGTTTGTCTCAAGTTAAATATTAATATTAAAGATTGACAGAGATATGTTTTTAGCACCAATCATGAGGATAGAGAGTAACACACCAAACAAATTTAGCACATTTCAGGTTTTTTAGATTGCATACATAGACTCAGAGAAAGGGAACAGTTTTGTTCAGATTATGTCACGTTCATTAGTCACATGTACATAGTCCAAGTTGAAGTGGTGTGGAGTTATTGCTTATCATCTAATAGACGTGTTGAATAATTTGATATTACCAGAAATGTGATAACTAACAAGAAGAAAAGGGTTAAGCTTGGGATTAAAAAAGAAAAAAAAAGGCAACTGCTTTTTTTTTTAACCTTTATTTAACCAGGGAGCCCCATTTAGATTAAGAACCTTTTTTTTCAAGGGAGTCCTGGCCAATGGGAAGCAAAAATTACAGTTCAACATAATTTAAAATGACATATATACTAGTTAAAACAGTAACAGGTTAAGGAGGCTGTCTCATGTGCTCTCAGTCTGGATTCAAAGTCATTCAGTGAGATGAGATCTGTTGCAACTGGTTCCATGTCAAACTGTGACTCAACTCAGGTTATTATTATGTGATACATTAGTATTATTATGTAATACAATATTATTATGTAATACAATAAATGCATAAAGTAACAATTCAGTTAAATTTACAGCATTATAATTACATGGCTAATTCAAGTCAATTGAATATTTACTGTCTTTAGTAAAAAAAAAAAAATCAGAACTCCCTAAGTGACTTTAAAAAACAGTGACCTCAAATGTCAATTGATCAAGTATTTTATTAAAATACGTTGAAAATGCATTACACTGAACACCAAAAACATTCATCAAACTTATAACTGTACAGCAGGGCTCGGTAACTAAATTTAGCCTTGTAGTAAAGGTGTATCCAGATGTTTTTGATGACAGACTCAATGGCAGGCCAAAGTTACATTTCCATTCGGCAAAGCCTGTCTCTTCTACTAAAAGACATGCATGTTGTACAAAAACATAATCTAATAAAGTTCATTCATCTAAAATAAATTGCATTTGCTTCCGTCTGTTATAATTGGTACACTTTGTTTCTGCTTTGGTCTGCATCAGAAAAAGACATTAACTTGGCTTAGCCTTATAAATGCATGAATTATTTTAAGGATATTTACTATAATAATTTGGTCACCTGTTACTAATGCAGCCATACTCACATGACATCCCAATGTTGTTAATAATTTTATGATGAGAAAACATTATATGAGATATTAGTAAGAAAATGCAAGCTGGGGGTCAAAATATCACTGTCCAAAGCAATGCAAAGGAAATTGACAGTGTAGGGAGAATGTACAAAAGAGGAGTGGACAGAAAAGAATGCATTTACCCTACCTGATTTTGTAAACGCCAAGCCAGTCCGTCTCATCTGCAACCAGATTGTTGCAGTTTGCGAGGAATACAATTGCAATCCAAATGCACCAGGAAATGAAAGATGGTCACTTCAAAGAAGCATATCCGCCCCAGACAGAAATGATTGCTTTTCTGATATCAAATATAAATATTTTTCTTACTCAGTTTTTTTAATCAATGTCATCTGTTGGGCCAGGTGTTAATTTTTCCTGCAAACCACGAGTTGCTGACCACTGTTCCACAGGTCCTACACTCCTGTTGACATGAATATGGGAAAAAAACAGAAAACTCAAGAAATGTTAATATTTGTTAAAACATCAAACATGTAACCAAAAGTAAATTCTCTCTTTTAATAATAATCTATTGTAATCATTGTCTCATCCCTCTTCCACAGCTTTTTGAGCACATGCACCTTTGCTGCTTCTGTGAGGGATATAGCACATTTACAGATCTGCTTGGACAAACTGAAACCCTCCATTGAGGTGAGAGAAGGTATCAAATAATTTACATTCGTCATTGTTTATCGTGAACACTTGCACATAGAGCAGGTTTTAGAAGTGGGAACTACTTTTATTTGATGAATAATATCCTGATGATTGCTTTGCTGTTTATGGGGCCTAATTTACTAATTACTTAATATCTGAAATCTGATGTTATACTGAAATGCTGGGTCTTACAGGGTTAAAAAATAAACCATTTACATAACTTTATCTTTTCATCTTTTAAAAGGACTGAATTATGTTGTTATGTTTATGAATTAATAAATTAAAAAAAATTGAATAGATTTGGCTATTTTGATATAGTGCACAAGGCAACTACCACGATTAAAGTAATAACAATGATACTTAAGTTTATTTATGTAGCACTTTTCAAACACAAAGTTACAAAGTGCTTTTAGGCAATAAAAACAACAACTCACTAGAAAACAATTCCAGTAAAATCAGGCAGCAAAACAGGTAGAAGAACAGGATCAGCTGAAATAATTCCTAAATATGCAAAACTTAAACAACAAGATAAAACACATATTTGAGAAGTGATTTAAAAGAGGTTACTGACTTGGTAGATCTGATTTCCTCTGGAGACTGTTCCAGAGCCTTGGAGCATGCACTGAAAATACCTGGTCTCCTTCCGTTTTCCGCCATGTCACCGGCACATTTAAAAGACCTTTGCCCAAGGACCTTAACGGACACAGCTGATAAGAGGTTAAAAGCTCTAAGAGGGAGCAAGGCCTTGCAGAGCTTTAAAAGTGACCAATCAAATCTTAAAATCAATTCTAAAACATACAGGGAGCTAGTGTGAGGAGGATAAAACTGGGGTAATGTGCTTATGTCTCCTGGTTTTCGTTAACAGCCTGGCAAGTAACTATGATTTTTCCTCACATGCTACCAGGACTCCTCCGAGGTGTATCCTTTGTATAAATGGCAGAAAGTGTATACATTGTGTCTGTTTCAACACCAATCGAATGCATGATGGCAAATTTATTCTTTAATTGCTTTTTCCACATTTTCAGAAATCTGATGCTATGCTGTATGCCCCATCAGCAGACGATGTTGAAGTAAGTTTTAAAAAGATGTGGCAGAAGATTGGTTATTGTCCCCTCTGGATAGATAATTAATTAGTCAGTCATCAAATGCTTCACACATGCAGGTTATATTTACACAGGGACATATCTGTGTAATTTGGGAAGTAGATGTGAGATATCACGTCAGCAATAGAAACATTGAGTATTAATAGTGAACACTGAACCATTATTTTACTGTTAATCAATAAAAGAGTCCAACTGACAAAGATCCAGGAGTTGGTAACCATAAAATGTTACCCCAACATTATTACATTTTTTATACAGTAAGCGTAAGGTAGATCACATCTAGGTTCGTGTTAAAAATCTGACTGAGGCACCTCTTTGCTACAGGAGAACTGTAGGATGATGTCACTAAGATGTTACATGTTGGAGTTGGTGATGGTCATTGAGGAAGAAGATATCTGGGATAACTACACAAAATGCATCAGCGACTTCTCAGACACTCTGCCAAAACTTGTAAGTGGTGATTCTGAAATTCAAATCAAATTTGTAAAGGAAGTGTTTCTTTTTTTACTCAATATCATTCCCTAAGAATCACTGATACACTTGGATTAACAAATTCTCAGATTTTTATTTCACTGTATCTCAAACGTTTTCACCACATACTTTTAAATGGTTGATATCTTTGCAAGATAATACCGATACACTAATCTTATCACCACTAGTAACACTTTTTATACTGATTTGAGCTTTCTTAATTCAATTTATGTTTGATGCAAAGTTTTGATGTATCTCTTTTGAATTTCAGGTTGGCTGTCCACCATGTGAAGCATACTCACTCAAAAACATAACAAATTTCCTTGAAAGGCTAAATAAGCTTTTGAAAGAATTGACAACAACGATAACTATCCCGAACACGTGAAATGATGTGAAAATCATAGCTGTAAATATGTACATTTGTGAAGAAATCCTTTATTTATAGAAATCACATTTTAAGTACGTCAAACTGTGACAAAGCAAACCATCCTGTATTTTACCAAAGAGGTGGTTGACTGTAAAGTAAATGTGGAATGTAAGAGTTTGAATGTATTGGATGACTCCTCAGGAAGTTCATTGATAAACTCCTGTCACAATCTGCCTTCCAGTTGTACAGTTTTCAAAGGTGCTTCAGAGAGTAGCTTACAGTAGCAGTATCTACTGCAACAATTATTATACACTTTATATATCATAAGCTAACTGCCGAACACTCTTGATTGTAATGTATCGTACACCAACAACTCCATGACAAGATGTTCTTTCACAACATTATGTCGCTCCATTAATGTCTCAGCTGAAAAGTATTTTTTGTATTTTTTTCATTTGTCTATCATCTTACCTCACCACCTTCAGCTGATCCTCATTGTGATCTTCAGGGGTTTGTTTGCATTCACTGGGGGCCAGCACTAAGAATGAAGCAGTCTTGTTAATCCAGTATGTTTGTGTGTTATTTCTCTAGATAATACACAAAGAAGTATGAACCAGAGGCAAAGTTTGGGTCACAGTTAACTGTAGCTTTTAAGGTTTATCAACACCTGTATTTTAAAACTCTGCAAATTAATCAAAGTTGAGCAGCTTTTATCACCTCAGTTATGGGGTGTCACAGCATCTTCTGAGACTAAGTCCAAGTTTTCAATGTAATTTAACTGTAGGGCGAGGTCGATTGTTATTGGACTAACCTTTCACTGAACAGTACTGATATTTTATCAAAGCTGAAGTTGGCCCAGATTTGAACATACAAAATAAATGAACAAAATAAATGGTTAAGCTTAGATATCATTATTTAAAACGCATTCCTTAAAAAAAAAAAAAAATGAAACATGTATAGATCGCCTTAACTTTCACTGCCTTCATTGGTATTCTTGTTTGCTGGAACATTTTTGTTACATCAGGATGTAATTCATGTTACACACAAACATCTTTGTAATGTCACTCATTAGTTTCTGTGAAGTAAAGTGATGGAGGTCACTCCTTTGGAAATGCTTTGGTTGACTGAGAAACAAATAGATGGAATTGAGGTAGGTTTTTGGTCTTCTGTCAAACAGCTACGACACATCTACCTTATCATGGGTCAGTGGTGCCTTTGATTATGCAAATTTACAGTTATGCTCTTAAGTTCACATGCACTGGTAGAATTTATGATTTCTTGGCCATTTTTCAGAACATATAAATGATAACACAAATCTTTTCTTTCACTCATGGTTAGGTTGGGTGACACCATTTAATAACAAACAACTTTTTACTCTTTTTAAACTATAATGGCTATCAAAATGTCCCTGATCAAAAGTTTACATACCCCAGTTTTTGATACCTTGTAGTTTTTTGTGGTAGTTGTAGATGAGGGTCTAAATTTTCTCAGATAGTGAAGCTATCCATTCTTCTGGGCAAAAAGCCTCCAGTTCCTGTAGATTCTTGGTCTGTCTTGTATGATCTGCAGGTTTGAGATCCCAAGAGTGGTTCAATGATATTCAGGCCAGGAGACTGAGATGACCATTTCAGAACTTTCACTTTATTCTGCTGTAGCCAATGGCAGGTTGACCTGGCCTTGTGTTTTGGATCATTTCCACGTTGGAATGTCCATGTACTCCCCATGCACATCTTCTGGGCTAATGAGTGCAAAATTTCCCCCAGTATTTTCTGAAAACAGGCTGCATTCATCTTTTCATCCGTTTTGACCAATTTTCCTGAGCCTTTGTAGCTCACACATCCCCAAAACATCAGTGATCCACCTCCATGTTTCACAGTAGGAATGGTGGACCTTTCATCATAGGCCTTGTTGACTCCTCAACAAATGTGATGTTCGTGGTTGTGGCTAAATGCACTCCAAATAACTTTGTTCCAGAAGTTTTGAGGATTGCCTCTGTGCTGTTGGGCAAATTGTGAGCGTGACACTATGTGAATTTATGTAGAAAGTTATTTTTGGGTTTTTCTTTGCACCCCAAACAATTTTTCCAGCAGCCGTGGCTGAAATTTTTGTTGTTTTATCTGACTGTGGTTTGGTTTCAACAGAATCCCTCTTTTCCTCTTCTAAATTAGAGTTTGAACACTGCTTATTGGCATCCTCAATTCCTTGGTGATCTTTTTTGTATCCCTTTCCTGGTTTATACAGTTTGATTACCTTTTTCCGTAGATCCTTTGACAATTTTTTGCTTTCCCTATGACTCAGAATCCAGAAATATCTGTGCAGCACTGGATGAAAGATGCTAGAGTCTGTCAGAAGCTCAGAAACTCACTGATTTTTTTTGTACACACACACTGATTACAAACTAATAGATCACGGGTGAGGATGGTTACCTTTAGTAGACATTCAAACTCATTTGTATCAACTTGTGTGCATATTATCAGGCCATAATAACCAGGGTATGTAAACTTTTGATCAGGGTCATTTTGGTAGTTTCCGTTGTCATTATGGTTTAAAAAGAGTAAACAGTTGTTTCTTAATAGATGGCTTCACCCCTAACTTAATAACCACTAACCATGAGTGTCAGAACAGTTTTTGTGGTATCATCCATATCCTCTTACAAATGGACAAGAAATCATAAATTCTGCCAGTGTATGTAAACTATGAGCACAACTGTAGATAAAAGCTTCTACCTTTATAATTTCCGAACAGATGCTGCCAACTGTACATATTTGAAAGTCTTGGACTCAAGTTTTGTAATCTTATTCAATGCACTGATATCACTCAAAAATGCAACGCAAGAAATGATTGAGAAAGCTGCAGGATAATGTTCTCTGCCTGTACTAGAACCAATGCTTGCAATCTCTTCAGACTTTTACAATCATCTCCTCACAGTTTTTAAATGTTGAGTATTTACTGTAGCTAGTTTTTTTTGATACAATTTCTACACCACATTATTAGCACAACAGCTTTTCTTTTGCTAGCTAATATTTACACAGCAGCAATTCTCCTGAGGTTCACATGCACCTGACAACATACAAGTATGTAGAAAATACAACATAAAATATGCAACTCTTTATTTGGAAGTTTACAAGTTGATTTCTTTCACATTATTTTAATTTTTAAGCAAAAAAAAAAAATCAATCATGACTCATTTAAATATGGACCTAATTGTTCACCCGTGATGAGAATTGAAAACATTAAGGCTTTTGTGAGGCACTAGTTTTGGCCCCTGGTGGAAGAAACACACTTTTCTGATCTTGTCCTCCATATGTGAAAGTTTTATTTACTTTTTTACCAGTCAATTGAATCATCCAGCAGATTCACTGCCATTAAAAATATGTCACAGAGCTTTCTTAATTGCCTCAGCTGACTCAAGTATTGCAACCTTAAACATGGAGTGATGAGACATTGTTAATATTTTCAGTCTGTTACACAATCAGCTAAAAACTCCTCACACAAGCTTTTAACAAAATATAGGGCTCAAGAAAAGACACACTACAACAACAAACATCCACATTAAAATGTGTTTTTATTTGAATCCATATAGACATTTATATTTGACCAATGTGTGACACATTACATGCAATTAAGCCCAAGGTACCAACCCTTAGAGTATAAAATTATTTCAGAATATAAAAATAAATAATGAAACTTTATGTGAAGCATTTAAAAAAAGGATGGTCCAGAATCCTCTCTGAGCTCCACCTCAACTGATTGGGTTCATCGACCTGTACCTTGAGATATCAAAGATCATGGAAAACAGTCAAGTGCTACTTTAATGGGAACAGAAGGAGTTATAGAAGGAAAAGGAAATAAAAATATGATTTAAAAACTTTGTTTGCTTTTATGATCTGTAGGACAGCTGAATCTGACTCGATGAAACCTGATCAACCATTCAGGAAAGTTTAGACCTCATATCTCAGTGGAGCTCAGCTCAACTCAACTTTATTTATAAAACACTTCAAAATGCAAAAATGTTGGCAAGAATGCTGTAAACAGCTGGACACACTTTCACAACATCCAAACACTGACAGATTATTATTTATGGCTTGTTTGTATCGCGGAAAGAAGTATTCAAACCACAAAAACCATTGAAACGAAGAAGTCATGGTAAATGTATTTGTCCTCTTTTGACCTCTTTTAAAAGAATCTCAAAGTCTGCCAACAGAGCTGGATCTGATGTCATCTGAAATCTTGCTCTTATGAATAGCAGTAACTCTTTTATCACACATGCACAGCTGCACAAACACACACATAAATCTTTGTGCACAAAGGAGTTATTCAGACACACAAGTGCTGAACAACAAAATGAAATGATTGCAATTGTTACTGAACTGTTACAGAACCACAAAGTGAACAATCAAAATAATTGGGTTTAGCTGCACATTTGTTTTGTTGTTTTCAGCCAAGGCCACCAACATAGTCAAGGCAAAACTAGAAAGTGCATTTACTTTTTTTCCTGTCTTTTTTTTTTTTTTTTTTTTTTTTTTTTTTTTTTTTTTTCCTTGCAAGCAACCAATTTTTTTGACAAATCCAGTTTTGGGTTCTGCCAGAGAGCAATGAAAAACTTGATTAAATAAAAGTGAAAAAAAAAACAAAACAAAACAGTAAAAATGTAAAAATCCAGCAGCAGATACTGGCTAGCACTGATAAAAATATTCACTATCTCTATTGCTTCAAAATGTATACATACTACATATAACACACTTTGGATTTTACAGCACATGTTTATTTAATATCCTCATGAGTCAACTTTCCCGTATGTTCCCTCTGGAGGTCTGTAGCACTTTGGGAAGGCCATCAGCTGCAACATATTGAAGGCATATTTCCTGCATCTTATATTCTTTTGAACATTCTCAATGCGACATCCTTCTCTGGTGATCAAATGAAAAGAGGGGAGGGGGGTGAGGATAGGAAGAAACAAAATATAAGAGTGAACATGAATGAACTTTTAAAAGATCTATAATGAATGAGACATTTCATAAAGAAGCGCGTGTGCGTTGGACAAGGTAGCCACTGTTAGTTTTCTTGTTGATTAAAGTTTATTCTTACATCTGTGTATTCTCTTCACCAAAAAGAAAAAAAACCTAAAATTATGACCTCCTCTTTCCTCCATCAAATCTCAGCTAGAAGTGCAGTTTAGCGTTAGCCATTAAATTGTCTCCTTTAGTTACTTCATGATAGTCCATGTGTCTTTAGTTTGGCTTTCTTCAATCATCAATCAATCATCCACTCCCCTAAATGCTCCAGTGGATCAATATCTGCTTCTTTTTCAGTCCTCTAAAGGATTGTGTGAGAAATATAATAGAAGTAATTGTAAAAATAATACAGGACTAGTTTGATGCCATAATCACATACTGCCAAAAAAAACCTCTCAGTCAACTGCAGTGTTCCTCCTTTAACTTTTTCTTTCATTGCAGTTAGATCTACTTTCATTATCCTTTGGATTCAAGAAAAATTTGTTAGTGTGAGAAAGTAAAAAGATGTCTGCAAGTAGGCTTGTCAATCTGAAACTGAGAAAGAGGAAGAGCAAATGAAAAAGCTCTTGATGCACGAGCTACCGTTCCTATTGTGTAATACCAGTGTGTGATAACTAAAGTAAAGGGGAGAAAGTTGTTTGGTTTTTCTTTGAAAAAAGAAAGCACCTGAAACACCATGACTTCTGTGTGGATTTTAGCCCTCTCTAAGGTCCTATAAATGTATTTCAGGTTAGGAACTTTAAGTGCCTGGTCCAACTTCTGTTGTGTCTGATAAGACAACTCTTAAGTAGATTTTGTTTCTGGTGCTAAAGTGAAATGGCATTTCTTATGCATGCAGTGCCACAAGTAAATATCATTTGCTTCTGAAGAATCAAGAGGCGTAGAGTAATACAGATTTTGTGAATTTGAAAAGAAAATGAAACTATTAGAACAACTTGACAGTAAATCCACCAAATGAGGAAATGCCTTCAGCAGTGTCATTGCCAGGTTTCCAGGATCAGAGCTGCAAGGGTTCTTCTTGAGTAGAAATGATCTTTACCATCAGCTACATAAAGGCACACATAAGGGCAGTTAAAAAAAGGTTTTTGGGAACTGGGAGTTTGGTGCCTTGAGGCATAGGAAAAATTCAATGACAGACATTAAATGACCTCAGTGAGTAGACACTGTGCATTGTACACACTTCAATGCTGTGCTGGGTGCAAATAGGTAAAAATGGTTCTCAGTTTGTTTTTGTCTGTGCTACTTTGCAGCAGTTTGCCAGAGCTCCCTATAACGTGTCATATTAATTTTGGCATGTAACTGTAATATTCACTATGTAATGTTCAATAAGTGTCAAAGCTGTCAGCAAAATGGACTGTGAACTTAATTTTTTGTGCAGGTTTTATTAAAGCTCCTGTGAAAGACTCTGTTTGTGTTGATTCTGGAGCAAAGTGGTCACTCACCATGAATATTTGGAGTACTAAAATAAAAGAGGGATTCTTTTAATGTTCTGTGAACCATTTTGCCTGACACCTACCCCCTATTACTAGAATCAGAATCAGAATACTTCATTGATCCCCTGGGGGAAATTGCTTTTTTAGTATATAGTTACTCCCATTCAGAAAGTGTTAGAAATATAAGAAAGTACAAATATAAACGTAAGTGTCAAGTATAAGCACAAGTGTCTTACCCAAAATTGAAATCTAGGCATAAAAATATAAAATAAAATAAAATATAGAATAGAACATTAAGTATGTACATGTCTACCTAAAATGTGTGGTTTATACATGATGAGATTGTTATGGAACATTGCACAAGTACTGACATAAATAACTCATAAATTAATTAAATTAAATTAAAAACTGCGAAACAGAAATTGTGTATGAGTCTGCTGGCGGTTGTCTGGAGGTAGGATGTTGATAGTTGTCTTGATAACTTCTGCAGATCAAATAAAAGCATTACTTTTACTTTGAGACTCTTTGTAAAGAACTAAAGCTTCTTACAGCAGTGCAAATCTACAAAGAGCTAAACTAATACACATGCAGAGCACATTTACACTCTAATTAATTAGTCATATCCCTTGTAGGTGCTGTTTAGAGCTAAAGGCAGTATAAATATCAATGGTGTCAGGATAATTTAATGGAACAAAATAGTAAAGGTCTCAAAGTCGTCAGAATTTATACTTTGGTGGAGAGTAAAAAAAAGCAGATGTTTGCTCTGAACTTGCTGCCAAAACTGTACTGAGATCAGCAGGGTACTGTTCTGTGAAATACTTATGAGATATCTGGTTTGAAGATAGGACTGAAGGGCTTATAGTTAATTCCCTTGAAGTTTTAAAGCAGTGCTAGAAGACTCATCCGTATATCAACATTTGAATAATAAATGTGCAGCACCTGTCAGCTCAGTTTGTAGAGCCAAATTATGTTTAACTTTTTCTTCTTTGTCAGAGAGTTTATCTTTTGTGTACAACTTTGAGCGAGTGGTGTCCATAGAGTTTTCTAATAAATGTAATTTAGCTCCATTGTTTGAAGGGCAAAGTTTTTTCCTCATGACAATTTGAATGCTTACTTGTGTTATACATCGCTTTGGCCAAAAGCATCTGCTTCATGAAAATTTCAAGTTGTAGATGCGTATGAGAGCTTAGCTTTATTTTGACTCAGACACATTTCAGCCTGCTGCTGAATGTAAAACTGCTGTGTTATTATTTTCAGGTTTGGCTGAAAAGAAGTTACAGTATATGTTTTTTTTTTTTTTTTTACCACACCGCTTCACACAAACATTGTGTCAGGCACTGATATCAGCAAGCATGCTGATATCAGTGCCAGACTGATCTATTTAATGAAGATGGTTGAGAAAAAAGTGAGGAGTTTATCAGAAAAGATTTCTTGGAAGACGGGAAACATTCAACTTAGTGCCAAAGTAAAACCACTACCCCCAGTATTGCTCAGGCAAGGCATAGAAGATAAGGTTGATACCAAAGCATTTGTACTGATTATCCTTGCACCAGATGGCCTATTAGCCTCTATAATCACAACCACTAAAGAATTATCAGCAAACACAGAAAGAAAGGAGTGAGTAGAGATGGCATTGTCAGCAATTTATTGATATTTTGCAAGCAGAAAAACAAGACTTAAAATGAGCCACACAACCAGTAAGTGGGAGCTAACGAGCAGCAGGGCAATGGGGTAAAAGTGTCGTGACGCTGGTTTGTTCTCTGTCACGGCGCCCGCCTCAGGGTCCTCCCACTGCCCAATGTCTCCCTGGGTCAGCCGACTGCAGAGTGCCCGTCAGAATGAAACAGAACGGACACAGAAAGATCAAAACACGCAGTGTTAGTACAGGTCACATGCTGTCTAGGTGGGACCTCGGGCAGGCATTGATCACTAATAGGAGCCCACTTAGACAGAGCATTGGTACAGTTTTCAACTGTTAAAGCCACAGACGGAGCAAGAAGGTGAGAAACGAGCTGACAGAAAGCTGAGATGGTAGGAGATGCAGTGAGGAGACGTGCATGAAGGTGTAATGAGAAATGTGTCTCCATTGCATCTAATCCAGGTGAGATGCAATCAGTTAAGTCAAGAGCGCAAGAACTGTGTTTATGGTGGTGTAACAGGTTTCCTTTTGAAACGTGACACTTGCTTTTAGGTTAGTTTTGCAGCACTGACAGACTTGACTCACTGCCAAAGCACTCCAGATCCCTCTCATCAAGTAATTATTGTTAGAGATCTGGGTGCCATGTGAGAAAGTCACAGAAACAGCATGCACAAAATATTTGATGGTAACACTGACAAGAAGAGTAGACTCCCATTTATAAGGCTTTTGTGCTTTGTAACAACCCTTATTTCCTCCACAGCTAGATCAAACAGAGTTACTTTTTTATAACCACAATCACAAGGCCTCAATAATTATTACACTGAGCCAAAAAAAAAAAAAAAAAAAAAAAACATTCTGAAGTCAACACCACACAACAATATGATATTAATCTCTCACCTCCTGAAAACTGCATGCATAGTTTCTGGAGCAACATTACAAGGCTGAAAGCAACTTATAAAACTAGAGTAATAAGCTGCGCATGAGGTGTGACCTTTGTTACGGGACATAGTTTCTATGCAGTGTTTGACGTCACTGAATCACCAGGGAACGGGAAAACAAAGTCTTTAACTTCAGTAAACAAGAGGTGTGTGACACATGCGACAGTCACAGTCTCAACTCTCAGGAAGTGTTGCATTTAACCGCACAGACAAACAGAGTAAACTTTTACTTTTGTTTTTGTGAACCAAACCAATTTCAGCTGATTACTTTGCAGTTAATGATATAAAAAAAACATTACTAAAAAGCAACACAACAGACAAATACTCATCTCTACAAATTATGAAAGGGTCAAGATATACAACCTTTTTTTAAAGATCCTTTTTTCAGCTTCTTTAATTTATCCCCTTCACCTCAACCTCTGCTCATCCTTCTCAGAGACCAGCTGATCTCTAAACGCTAGGGGTTCACTGAAATCCCTAACCTTGAAAAAATATGGTTCAAAAATAAGCGCTGCTCAGTGTGTGGATTGATGGATTGAGTGAAATGGATTGAGTAAAATCTCCAAGTGAAAAAATATTATTTTTCTTTAACAAACAAACGCTTTTAAAAAGATTTGATAATAAACACAGTCCCTTGTGATGTTTGTGCTTTTACATCTATACTTCCATTTTTAAATGTAGTTGCTCAAAACAATTAAGCTTATTGTCACAATACAGACTAAAAGGTTTTTTTATTACCAACATAATAACCACATGGAGACTCATCTGATCATGACATATCTATAGATAGCTTTAAATACACATTTATAAACATGTTGCTCACTGTTCATGGATTTTGCTCATGGTGCCAGCTTTGTTCAGTCAGAACAGTGTATAATGAAGAGTTTCACTTTTTTAGATAATATAATTTTATGGCTTTGTTTTTACAGATGGCAGATCGCCTATGTTTACTTACTACCACACTTGTTCGTACTAATAATCCAACACAGCTGCAGTCAGGTCATTATCACAGGTAATTAAGATGGGCACATCGTCACAGCCTTAAAAAATGTCTTAAATTAAGATTTTCATATTTCGACGGCTGGCCAACCCACACATTAAAGGCAACAATGTCCCCACAACACTCTGAGGAACATGCATGGCTGCCTTTGGGTGCTCAAGGGTGGGTTGAAATGGGGGGAGAGGAACACATGTTGATGTTCATATTGACACATCAAACTGTGATAAGAAGGAGATAGTGGAGAGGAATGTTTGGCATGAGTGATGGACATCAACTTTGATTTATAGGTGGTGCAGGTGCAGGTTATTACTTAAACCACCTCTAAATGTTTTCCTGTATTATTTTTTGGGACCAAATTGTCTGGTATAGTTTGTGGTCATACAAAACAGTTGAGCGTAAAAGAGCTCAAGCTTAGAAATGTCTGCAGTAAAACCTGGTCATATAATACAGTGGAGAACAAAGGTATTCACCCTGTACTTCATAAAGCCCTGAAGCCAACAATCTTACTGCTAAACGCTCAGAAAGAGCAACGCTTTTTGACTAATAGAAAGTAGTCCCACTGAAACAGCTCAGAGGGTATTTAGAGTAACATTTAATAATTAAAGAAATCCAAACTGTGACTTGGGTGAAAATGTGTGGATGACTGAAGTGTAGCAGGTTTTGGATTGGCTGGAATAATAACGTGCACCTATTAGACTTATTTCTTGGGGCTGTCTTACCTTCGCATACAGTCAAGAGCACGGATGAAGAAATCCTTGCTGAGCTGGTGTTCATCACGTAGGAGAGCACACTGCTCTAATGTGACAGACATGGATGTCCGGTCTTTGGCACTTTTACAGCTGGTGAACCTGATGCCATTTAACCTTCGGCAGATCTGGTGTCAAGTAGAGAAAAGAAAACATGAACAAAGATACATTCAAACTGTAGCTTTCTTATCAGGTGATATATGTTTTGCATACTTAACCCTGTAAAGCCCGATCTATCAAAAAATAGTCAGAAAATTGCAATTTTTTAGAACTTAGATGTTTATTAACCCTTTTAATAAAATCCACAAAATATATTGCTTTATCATTTCATTAATGAGATATTTCACACTGGGCAATTTTGCGTTTTACTTAATCTATTTTATTAAAGTTTTTTTTTAGTAAATATGCAATTATTTCATGCAGAAACCACTCATTTTTTAAAAAAAGTAACTAGTTCCATGTTATTCTTGCAGAAACTTCTTGAAAACCAAGTAATGATTTTCCTGAAAATATGTAAGTAGATGATTTCATGAGAGCAGAGATTTTGAAAAGAGCCAAAATACAACTTCAGCTGACTGTAGTGGTATGACAACCCTCAAGGTGGTACAATATGTTTTTTTGAAATGTTTTAAACCGGTTTTCAAAGAAAATCTATAGGGGTCTTTGAACTGATGTATAAAATATGATACATTTGGCTTTATAGGGTTAATGTTTGACATCAGCATCAGAGGAGCTTCAGGGGAGCTAGCATGGCTTCACTCTCTCAGTCAGGCTTTAACAGATCCAGAGGTGAAGCGAGTTGTAAGCTCTCTAAAAGCACGAGAAACACTTGAATGACAGTCAGTCATATCAGGTAAAAGGTCAGTGTTTATCAAGTATCATCTTCCAAAGTCAGTAGTACATCACGCTAGCATACTTTCTTTTTGATCGCCTCAATGCACAAATTTAAAGACCATGAAACATAAAAGGGTCAAACTAGACTTCACCCTTTTGTCAAGGGAAGATGACAGAAGGTTGTTTAGAGGAAACTGGTTTGACAGAGGGAGAAAGTCACAGTGGCAACACTACTCACCGTCCCAGCAATCCACAGTATCTCCACATTCTTTCTCTTCTTTGTAACTACATTCTGGCCCAGGGTTTCAAGTAATTCCTTAATGTCAGTCTGTGTCTGAAAACACGGTAGACCTGTTCACACAAAGCACAATGTCGGGAAGTGGTTCAGTTTCTTGATTTTTCCGCAGATAGCTGAATTCATGAGACTTTGCTTCCACTCAATGCAGAAAGAAGGTTCTTTTGGAATAATGTGAGTTATTAACCTAATTCTTAATCATAATCAAATTCTGTTTTAAAAACATTTTTATAAAGAAAACTTTAATTTGCTTTGGCTTAAAAGAGTTGATTGCTTTGCACTTACATTCTACTGGCACCTTTTCACTTAATGATTTGTAATAGGCTTCTAACATCTCAAAGTTCTTCTGGTTTATCCTCTCTTGTAATGAGATATCTCCAAATCTGAGAGATGGACAGAGAGAAAACGGGCAGTTATTGTCAAGCATCACCAAGGTGCCCCATTAAATGTTATGTTAATATCCAATAGCTAATCATACAGTGCAGCAGTAACACAGTAAGTCAAAAACAAGGTGACAATGCTTTCAGAGAATTATGAATCAATGGTTAGCTATGTCTGACTCAGTTCTGACCATGCAGGATTTTGTGAACATGTTCACACAAGTGTTTTTTCTTCAGTGCAGCCTGGAATTGAAGTTGTAGAGACTAAACAAAGACTTCTTGCAATACCTCTCTGCTATAGTTTGCTGTTCATTGATGCCAACATTAAACAGCACTGGGAATACTCGTAGAGGCTTGCCCTCCTTGATCTCCTCTGGTAAGGTCTGGAAAACCAGTCGAGGTAATGGCACTTCGACAGTGAAGTGGTCTCTGAATCCAGGGAGAGAAAAAAAACAGGAAAGGAAGTAAAAAAAAAAAAGAAAAGATAAAATGTCCCGAGAGATATTCAATATGTTTTGCAATCTGCTAGAAATTGATGCATTTGAGAAGCTGTACAATTTGACACCTAGGACAGGCTTGTGCAGGCCATTTAAAAAAAGACTGATAGTGTGTGTCTGTGTGTGCATCAGAGGAAGAGTGTTAGTTGTGTGAAGCAAAAGAGTGATTAACAAGTTATCACACTTGGTAAAATTGAAACATGAACTTGCACTGGTACCCTTGCGTAATGTTGCGTTATGTTTATCGCCTTTTTATTACAGTCGGGACTCTAAAAAGTCGACCTGTCATGCCACACTGCTGAGCATTTCAGATTATACCGATTTCTTATTCATATTTGATTTGAAGATCGGCAGTCACTTATTTCAGGCTGCAGAGTACAGCTGTAAATCTTGGCATTAACAGACAGAGCATTCCTTCTTGTTGAAGCTGTGTTGGGGATTTCTGTCATAAACCACACAGACGGGGCGCAGATGGCCTAGTGGATATGGCCGCGCACCATGAGGCTTGCCCTCGAGCGGGTGGCCCGGGTTCGATTCCGGCCTGTGGCCTGTTTCCTGCATGTCATTCCCCACTCTCTACCCCCTTTCATGCTCTATCCACTGTCCTCCTCTATCCAATTGAAGGCAGAAAAGCCCGAAAAATATCTTTAAAAAATAAATAAATAAATAAACCGCACAGACCAGAGGCCCCTCCACACTAAGATTAGTGTCTCTTTGAAGCCATAACCCAGACACACATCTACTTTTAAAGTGAAATGCCTATCAGGCGCGTTGATTTATCACACATACCCAAAATATTTAAAGCTCCAAACACAGGTGATAAATTCTTTAAAATGCATCAGTTTCCTCTCTGTGGCATGTTATGGGCTTGAACAGAGCAGGAAGCGATCACCAGTGGGATGGTTAACACCACTTCCTTTGTTCATAAGTAACCACTGATTCCAGCTGTTCACCACCTCAGTATCTTAATCATATAGACTTTACCACCTCTGTATCTCTGATTGGGTCAGACTCAACTTTTGAGCCCTTGTAAAGCCATCTAAGCCATGTAATAAGATTCTTGTCAAAGAGGAAATCATAATGCTATTACCCTAAAGATATTTCACATAGCAGAACTTTCATACTCCTCTTTTCCGTCAAGAAGGCAGGGAATAATCTCTGAAGCTCTTTGAGCAATGGGATGAGTCAAACAGTGTTGGCAGACAGGTGGATTAACTTTTCTGTCATGGTGGCTTTGGTCTCAGTACAATTAACCCCTGTGGCTGGGAAGGGAGTGGAGAGTGCCTGATTCAGATAAACTAACATCCAGTACAGACACCTAAAAGGTCCTGGCACACACACCTCACATTTCCTAGCAAGTCACAGCTTCTCTATTCTGTAAATTTCTAAAATCACTGCTTTTAGAAGAAAGATTGGGAGTAAAGCAGAATCCAAATCTGCTGATGAGATGTTTACCAGCATTTGTTCAACGAGAGTTCACTGTCTGGTGCAATGAGGCTGTTGCTCCATAAAATCTTATGCATCCTTCGTGCTTCAGTGAACAACCAAAATGCTGTTGGATGTTTGTGACATGAGCCAGTGAACATTTTCTTGATAAAAGTGCTATATAAGGACCAAAATAAACTTCAAGTTTAAAGACTCATTTTAGTTGTCAATAATTTTCTACGATGTTAAGCCCAGTGAATGACAGCAGATTGTCAAACAGTTCTAGATTGTAAAATTGGCATTAAGTAGCTCATTGTGTTGCATGTAACACCTTGTCTTGAGGGGTCTCAAATCTGCATTCCCCAGTGTCCCAGAAAAAAACAGCATTTCACTAAAAGACTTATCTCAGTTGTTCTGTGGCCAGCAATAAAACCTACCCACCTACCAAAGGCCACTCTATAAAATAACCTGATTTCAGAGACCCAGACTCCTGAGCTAATGTGAGAGTGTGCAATATGACAGACATTTCATTACTGTGTCTGATGGCTGTCTGTGACCTCTGTAAATACAAAACTTCACCGAACAATAAAAAATCAGCTCATTAGACTGACTTCAAAACTCTACAGTCAGATTGTAGGTTTGAAATACAGCAAAAATATCAACAGGGTAAACTTTTCACTTTGCTTTTCTTTTTTTAATCATGTCTCTGTACTTTCGTTAACTGATTGCCTTTTTTTGTTGACTGTATGTCAAATCAAAAGCTCTTGGTGCAATTCCTCAGACCCCACAGGTTGTAACACTTTCAGACCTTCATTTGACAAATTTGCATAACTATGTGTAAGGAATAAATTATAAATATTTACTGGTATCAACAGCAACAAAAGAGCTTGGCCGCAATTTTGAATATAACATGACTGAAAATTCTGTGCTTTTGCTCAAAGATGTATAAAAAGTTACCTGGAAATAGAGATGGGTTTTGACTTCTTTGCAATTAGAAACAACAAACATGTTTCTTTTCGAGGAAACTGCAGATACACCCTGTGATACCTTTTGAAAAATTTGCACTTGAGATAATATCTCACCGTCGGCCACAAACTGAAGGCTGGAGGTCGCTGAGCTCATCCGTCTTCGCCTCTGTAATTTGGAAGGCAACTCTCTGCAGGTCTGAGATTCCAACCTCCATGTCCTCCAGCATCCCAATCTCTTCACCTAGGATCCAAACACTAAATTAGTAGAAGTCTTTTCATACTTTTTGCTTTTCAATTTGAATCTTGAATGGAAAGCCAAAATGTCTGAGGTTTAACTTGAGAGTGAATTCTGTTTTCCAACTGTCCATATCTTAGGTGGCAGATGCATTATTCCAAAGGAAATATGGGTCATAAAAAGTTGCTGCAATGAAAGGACTTTGATCAGAAAAAGCCGTGGCTCAAATAGCTTATCTTTTATGAGTTTATTCCTTTATCAATATAATAAACACCCATTCCAGAAACTGATACACTTTCACGTGAACATTACATAAACCATATGGCAAAAAATATAGAGTGTAACGTGCAAAATCAGGTTTTCTTATGTACTGAACAAGAGCAGCCTCATTGTTGCTCAACAGTAAATGGGATCAAAATAAAAACAAACACCTTTGTTAGTTTGCAGCTGGATTCAGTGGAGGTTGCCAGTTCTGATTTGAGGCTTACAGATTTACTCACTGTAGGTGCTGAGCAGACTCTCGAACTGGGCCACCAGGCCCACCAGGTGAAGCTGCCTCAGGAAGCCTTTGTCCTGCATTCCTGCGTACAGCTTCATGACGAAGCCGCACGTCAAAGCTGCCAGCTGAAAAAGCAACAACAAAAACAAAAAATAAACACAAATTTCTCCCACATGGCTTTTAGGTTGTCTCTGACACAAACCTTCACAGCAGCTGAGTCTAAGAAACCCTGAATGTGAAGAGTCAGACATAATTTAGCAGCACAGAGGGGTAAAGAAGTCAGATACTGAAGGAGCTGCAGCTGCATTCACACCCCAACATCTGAGCTGATGACATCATGCTCTAATCATTATAACAGTTTACCTAAAACTAGCTTGATAACAATTTCATAATCCAAGAATTATTTCAATGTTACCTGAAGAGAAAAATGAAATAGATGGAGGACAAAAAGACATGCAGCAAAGAGGAGAACCATACTTTGCATCTTGGACTGAAGCCTCAGTATTTAGGGTGGAATCCAATTGGCTCATTTTATTAGCTTAAAACTATTTACCGATCTCTGAAAAAATACTTTCTAAGAAATGGAGATCTCAATCTCATTACCTATTTACCCACTTTGCAAGGAATATTTCCAGCTGTTTTGTACTGGCTGATACCCAACCATGTCTTTAAAAGCCCTCTCATGCCCTGGCTCGTTGAAGAGGATTTCAGTATGAACATAGACTTCTAGATCACAGGAAAAGTCGTCAGTAAAAGTTCAAACATTAATAACCGAGAAATTCTTGTTTTGACAGACATGTGATAATAAAATGATTTATCATTTATTTAGATGATCTTCTAAAAATGTGGTGAAATAAATCTGTCATTTGTTCAGAGAGGCCGAGCTATTAAATCAAAGAGAGGAGGAAGCGATTGTAGGCTGTGTACAAAGTTCAGCAGAACGCACTTCAAACTTAGATAACAAACTGTCCCGAGGTTGAATTGGCTGGATGTCTGACATCAGCATCTATAAAGTCGTAGATATATCGCTATTTTTAAATTGTGCCTGGTTATTTTTAAAAGCATTACTTGCACGTTTGTATTCTATCAAACACTGAAAAAGATCATTACAGAGTGTTGAATAGCTTATTCTCTCAGTGTAGCCACCTACTGCCTGACTGAAGACCACGTCTCTCCTCTGCTGGAGGAGGAAGCCCTGTGGGATGCTGCAGGCTGCCTCCTGCAGGAGCACAAAGGTCATAGCTCTCTTTGCCTTCTCCACCACCTCCAACACACACTCCTTTAACCTGGTCACCAGAGGATGTAGCTGCTCCCTCCAGTCACCTGCAGAAGAAGACAGAACATTAAAGAAGTCAAAGATGGAATGACTGGTGCAGTGCTTTGGTAGCTTAAATATTTCTTTTGCACTCAGCTGGAAACCACACACAGCTCATCTGTGCCATGGAACAGGTTCAGCCATTCATGTTTCTCTGAGAAGGGGGGTGGTTACAGGAAAGAACAATACAGGAACAACAGACTGACTGGAAACCTTAATTAACAAATTCCATAACACAAACCTGAATAAGTGCTAGTTGAAAAATATGGCCATAACATTCTGCTTGAAGCATGGGTTAATTTCCTAGGAGTCACAACAAAATGAAGAAATACTACCATCTGTCATGTATGACACGATTTTGTTCCTTTCAAAATTATCCCTCCTCTGTTTTTAGTGCATGTGGATTTTTTTAAGGGTAAAAACTATAACTGTCTCTAAATATATTAAAGATGATGAATGTGGAGCCAGTGTTCAGTGTGAGGACTTGGGTGGAGCAAAAAAAATACAACAGAGGTCAAGGTGACCAAACGTCCTCTTTTGCCCAGACATGTCCTCCTTTTTAGTAGTAAGATTATGTCTGAGAGATTTTATAAAATTCCCCAAAATGTTGGGGTTTTTCTCAGCTTGTTCTATAAATTGCTGATATTTACAATAAAGCTCTGCACTGGGCTACTGTCATTATTCTGATGCACCAACCTGTCAAGAAAACCTCCTCAGACTGTTTGTGCTGCGCTCTAAGACAGAAAATGCTTAAGTGGAAATACACTTTTACAGATAAACAGCAGATATATGGGAGTACCCCTTTTTTCCTTGAGGTGGTGACCAGTGAGAGGCAGCGTGTACTGTCTGTGAGGCTGGAAGCTTTGTGTCAGCTGGAAATTGAACGCCTCAGAATCTAAATTACACTTTATCTGAGATTTGGAGGCATAATTTATAGTTTTTCCATATTTTTCTTTTTATTTGAGCATGTAGTGAGACATTATGGATGCCCATTTCCTCCAGTTAAAAAGATAAAAATCAAAACATAGCTTTGTTGAGAACTGTTTTGGCCCATGTAAGTTAAAATGTTGAGATAAAAGGTCAAAATTTTAAGGAAAAAAGTTGAACTACTGATAAAATGTTAGAATTTTGAGATAAGAAGTCAAAGCTTTGAGATAAAAAAAAGCTAAAATACGATAAATGGTCAAAATTTTGTGATAGAGAGTCAAAGTTTTGAGATGAAATGTCAAAATTTGAAGAAAAAAAGTCAAAATACTGTGATAAAGTGTTCAAAATTTGAGATAAAGAGTTAAAGTTTTGAAATGAAAAGGTATGACATGAGTTTCAATTTTGGGATAAAATGTCTTAGTTTTGACTTTTATCTAAAATTCTGGCTTTATATGCAAAAAAAGAGAAAATCTTACCAACGTTAGTTTTTCTTTTATATTTTTTTAAACTGGTGGTAACTGGCTTCTTAACGTTATCAATACTTACATTTTATGACATGCTCACTTTAAATAGAAAAGGAGTGTTGAAATAAATATGAGGAATGAAGCTACTTTGTATGCCATGATGTTTTTCCAGGCTCTCTAAGACGCTGGGTAGTGGGTCCTCCTTTTGAGAATATGGTCACTCTAAATAAGAAATACACACAATGGAGACAAATCAACTCTCAAACAATCACACCCCCTTTTTCACAGCTCCACAACGTCTGTACCAACCAGAGAAATATGACAACGGTAGCTCTGCTCACCTCCTTGAAATCATATAGTTGTCTTGTGATGGCATAACACACACTCAACATAAATCTGCAGCTGAAGCCAGATGGCACAAGTTTTTTTTTACACTCAGTTTACACTTCAGTGAAAGACATAAATCATTTGAAAAGTAGCTTGTTGAAGCAGTTTATGGGGTAGTACCAATACCACTTTATTTAAGTCATAGTTCCACACCACATTACCTACAAAATGATCTTACTGTATTGTAATCTATTTGACTCACCACGATGCAAATCAAGCATAATGTTTGCTCAAAAACTTAACAAGGCAATACTGCACTGAACTAATGAACCCAGGAAATCCAATGCCCCAGTCCTGAACACTCAAAGCATGAAGTTAGTAAAAGTAACTGGACACTTACAGTGGTGTGTGGTTGTTTAGTTGTAACAGTTCTGTTTACATTTGACTAACAATGGTGAGCAGCCTCATTCAGAGGCTCTGTTATTGCACTCATCAAACCTTGGGCTTATATAAAGTAGATATATTATACAAAAGGGTGCACTCTTGGTAAGGAGTCGAAGAGGTTGAAAAGCTGAGTGTTGGGGTCAGACAAACAGAGTGACATACGTCTCAGCTTGGCACCAAGAGATTTATTCTTCAGAAAGGATCAAATGATAGGAGTGAATAGATCAAGTACTGCTGCAGTCCTGGGAATCAATATAAGGAAGAGAGAGGCTTAATGACCAGAATAAGATAAAAAAGGCTGTACTTTCTCATAGCAGGTCAGCGCCTCCGTAAGTCCCTTCAGAAAAACTCTTCTGTGTTTTGCCAGAGGTGCATGTTTGTATTTCATTCTTGCAAGAATTGTAAGTAGTTTTGTATGTTCTTCTCATAGAGATTTTTCCATCATAAACCAAAGGAAAAGCTTGTGATACCTTGGATCAATGCAGCCTTTTTGCCTATTTGCTCAGTTTTGATAGTTGCTCCAAACACAGTCATCACAATGACAGTGAAATTACTTGTTGTCTGACAACAGTGGTTCTTGTTGGTAGATGTCAAAAAGCCAAGTAATCAACAAACTATTTAGCTCTTGCTTGTTTTGAGGACACATTCTCCTTTTCTCAATTCCTGTCCCACCTCTGCACCAGGTAAGGAAAAAACAAAAAACAAATAGAGAAAATAATAATAATAATAATAATAATAATAATAATAATAATAATAATAATAATAATACGTTTTGAAAACAGGAAATTTCTGCTTGAAACTAAGGTAAAACACAACTTTGAGTCATCAAATATGCCACAATACACTTAAAACAAAACAAAAGAAAACAAAACTTTTTGTGTACTCTTCCTGGTCCACTAGAATGTTGAAAGAAATTATTATGAGATCAAAGCTGTCTGTGGCATCACTTTACTGATAAGCAGTATCTTTATTTCTACAAATCCATGCTGGAAACTCAGCATGACGTTTGTTTAACCCTCTTATATTGGAAATATGAAAGCCTGTGTCAGAAATTTTCCCCAAGCATTTTTCTTCTTGTAAGGTTAGGAAAAAAAAAAAAAAATTTTTTCCCAAATCTTTTCAAAAAGGTTTTTTTTCTGAAAGTTTCAAACATGCCCTCTCTCATGGATTACATGTGCCTGAGCGTTAAACAATATGAACTTGATAAAAGAATTGATTTCTGATTTCTGGTAATTTCACAAATACCCTATTCTTTTTATGCTTTGAAAAACACTTTTACATTTAACATTGTATACATCTTAACTTTATCTATTCTGTAGTTAAGAGGCCTTGTCTGCAACTTAGAGTAAATAAAAAAAAATTGAAAGAAGAAGTTGAAAACATTTTTCCTGCCTTAAGAAGAATAAAAACACTTTGAGGAGAAATCTTGACACAGTTCCACTACAGAAACCACTGCATTTAGGTGTAAAGTCTTTAGATAGCTGACCACTGAAGTGAAACACATGTGTTGATCTCTGAATCTGTGTTGGTTAGTTGCGGCTGCCTACATGGAGAACAAACCTTGTGAGGAATCTAACATGGACACCATGAGCATTTCATTGGGAAGAAAGCAAAATAGTTGTACAGACATATTTTCATTCATTTCTTTTCCTCAAACACATTTCTGTAAAAGCTTATGTCTGAATCATTACTTATCTTACACAGTATGAGCATGAAAAGTATTTTCTAAAAGAATCTCCTGTTGTCTTTTATCAAGCAAATGAAACACAAAGTAAAAAACCTGCAGGAAAAATTCTAAAACAGGGCACCTATGGTCTGAATGTTGTGGACTTTTCAAACTTCTGACTTGTACTTTTGCATAGATGGGATCTACTTATTTTTTAACGTTTTCAATGTTTTTCTTTATTCTTCCAAACAGGTTTTTGCCTAGTCTATTTTCCAGTCAACAGGGGGCAGTGTTGGCTAAGAAATGACAAAAGTCAGGTTTTCAGCTTTCCAGTGTTCAATCTGTTCAAACTTAACATACTGAGAAGTTATAGAGTGAAGATTTGGATGACTACACGCACGCACGCACGCACGCACGCACGCACGCACGCACGCACGCACGCACGCGCGCGCGCACACACACACACACACACACACACACACACACACACACACACACACACACCTTTAAAGTTAGAGCTGTACTCATGAATGTATGGCACCTCGCCCTTGCCTTGTCAGACAAGTCATGTCTTATCTCCGTCTGCAAATACCGCCTCTGCACAAAGACGTAGGAAACAGAAATCCAGCTGTCATTTCTACACCTGCCCACCTGTCTAAATATCCAAACCCCAGTGATGCCTTGTCACCAAACACCCAAGCTTCACCAGTCTTGGAGATAACACCTCTGTCATTATTCCATCCATGTTTGTATTTAGACAAGCAGATGACCGCTTGCTCTCAGCCTGTTCACCATCTTCATAAAGGTTTCTCAGGGAGTTGAGCTTATCTCTCAGACTGGGCAGCGAGCACATGGCCTTGCTCTTACCTGCCAGACAGACACACACTCTGACACACACAGACATGCAGGCATTAAAAGGGACGCATGCACCAAGACGAGCACAGATGTCTGAGGATGCTTTTGCCTGTCTCTCACACACACACACACACACACACACACACACACACACACACACACACACACACACACACTGATACACGAACAGAGCTGCTTCTTGTCGCCTGGTCAGACTAATGCTTCTGCTCTGTGTGCCAGTTGGCAGTGGAAACAGACTGGGCACTTGTCTGGATTCAAGCTTGAGGCAGGATTTCATTGGATGCAAGGGGAGACTGGGCAGCTTGTGGTCAGCAGTGAATGGCTCTGCATATCAAATATTGCTTTCATCCACTTCTCTGGCAACACTTACACTTTCTCTTTTTCTAATGCTTAAACAACAGGGAACCTCAAAGTTGGACCAGAGTCCCAACAGTCTCCTTCCAATTGAGCCTGTAGATACCCAGAAAACACTGATTTTACTATTTATTTCCTTCACAGTGAAAATATATCAGCCATAATTCTGCAATATCATTCTCAGGCCAAAAAACACCTCTCAAGCTTAAATTAGCTGCAGCTTTGTAGCAGGAACAGGAGTCCCAGGTAAGTAATATGTTGCCAGTGATTACCATGTATATGTTAGTGCCAATTCTGATGATGCACAAAGTAACTTATGATACATCCGAGCTCCTGTTAAAACTCCAAAGCAGAGAAAGCTTTAAAGAAACAAAAAAACACATAACAGGGGGAAATCATGAGCTACACAAGCTATCATAAGCTCAAAATAACGTTTCTTATGTTGTTAAGTTGTAATGTGCTTCTGACTTTTACAGATGAACGTGATGAAAACATGAAGTCTAAATCCTCAGTGAGACTGAGCCCTTTAACACACAGCAGGCTGTTTGAAAATATCAGATCTTTTTTTCATGTCATGTAATAGCTTTAATTACTGCATATTATGACAGTTAATACCAATTTTGGGACTAATCATGCTGAAAGCTACAACAAGCACCCGGTCGGGCCACCTGTTCTCCCATACTTCAATCTGCCTTTTCTGAACGTGAGCTTCAGAGAGTCAATTGATTATTTTTTGTGTATTTTTTTTCCTGGCAGGGTTTTTACCCCCCTTAAATGTGATGTAGTGTTTTTCATGTATTTTTAGTACTTTTCAAGCTTTGGGCTTTGACCTCAATCAACAATTATGTCCATAATGTTCAACTCTAGCTCAGACTTTAGACAATTGAGTGCTCAGCTAAAATCTCACATTTTTTTTTTAAATTTCAGCACCAGAGGATCACCGAAAACATTATTTCTTTTCATTTTGATAAAGATGTGAAAAATATAGCCAAAAGCCTTTAACAAATGAAAACTGATAGACAGAGACTGAGCAGAGTCCTAATCCAGTTGGACACAGTTGGTGTGAGTTTGTGTTGTCTTTGCCAACCGCTCCATTTAAGAGAACTTCAACAACAAGAGCTGAATGTGAACTGATACATATGTGAGGCAAGAAAGTAGAAGACATGTTGTCATTACTGCAGCTGCAACACATCACAGTTGCCCCCTCTTTTTTTCAGACTCTTGACCCGAAACAGCAGTCATACATGGATCATATCTGTGATGCACTGGTGCATTTGTTTTGGTGTTTTACTGCCTCTGCGACTGTCTGCACAAGCCTAGATCCTCCCCACTCGGTTACATTCAGGCCGCCAAAAAGTACAGCGCCTCCTTAAAATAACATCCCTGCCCAATCAGATCACTGCATGGATAACGAGGTTAGAAACTGAGGGATGTAAATCCTCTACAGAGGCTGAATTTGTGATGATTTCTGCAACCAAATAACACTGATAATTACACTGGCAATAACTATAATGACACTTGAGCCGTCCCAGTGACAGTTACTTATCCTGTGCTGATGCGGGAATACCATTCTGAGCTTAAAGAGATTTATGAACAAGATGCACCAAAAAAAAAAAAAAAAAGAGATTACCAGGGTTGTGTGAGGTAATGACGTCAGCGAGCTGCTGCTCAGGGACCTGCTCCTGCTTGTTGTTGTGTTCCTCCTGGAGTTTGTCCACCATGGCGATGACACAGTTCAGACATTTGGCCACGTTTGCCCACACTCTGTCCTGGAAGAGTTGAATACACAATCAGCAGTCAGATCAGGCTCTGTGATTACATCCCTTTCTATCTCTTTCTCCCTTTTCCAAGCTGTTTGATATAGTGTTGTGTTTGGTCACATAAATGTGTAACAGAGACTGTTGAAGCAGCTAAATACAAAGCTCAAAGTGTCCAGATCGCTTTCAGCTTTCTCTGTCTTTTTTTTTGTTTTTGAGCTCACACTGTTAATAGCCAGGAAGATCATTTCACATGTGTGTGTGAGTGTCTACTGTAAATTGTAGAGTTTATTTTGTTTTGGTTGCTTAAAAAAATGTGAGTATTGCATGTTGAAATGGTGCGGAATATTTTGTGAGATAATTAGACACTGGTTTGTGGAAATCCTGAAAGCTCCTGCTGTTAGTGAGGCAGACACTGTCCTCACAAACTAAAAAAAACAACAATCATACAAGCCCCAACAAAAAGCAACAGCAGGGCTTTGAACCAGACACACCAAAACAATTTTTCTTCTGTCTGGACTCGCATTGAAACTCCTTTGAGAAGACGGCTCATTAAAAATGGAGAGTAATGCTTAGTATACAGCCAACATTTAGCATTGCCGCCAAAAAAATTCCACACACACTCTGATATTTGGTTAGATTGCCCTTAGCTTTGATTACAGCACACATTCGCTATGGCAATGTTTAGATAAGCTTCTTCAATGTCACAAGATTTATTTCCATCCAGTGTTGTATTAATTTTTTTTTACCAAGATCTTGTATTGATGATAGGAGAGTCTGACCACTGCTCAAAACCTTCTCAAGCACATCCCAAAGATTCTCAATGGGGTTAAGGTCTGGACTCTGTGGTGGCCAATCCATGTGTGAAAATGATGTCTCATGCTCCCTGAACCACTCTTTCACAATTTGAGCTCAATGAATCCTGACATTGTCATCTTGGAATATGCCTGTGCCATTAGGGAAGAAAAAATCCATTGATGGAATAACCTGGTCATTCAGTATATTCAGGCAGTCAGCTGACCTCATTCTTTGGTCACATAATGTTGGTGAACCTAGACCTGACCAACTGCAGCAACCCCAGATCATAGCACTGCCTCCACAAGCTTGTACAGTAGGCACTAGGCATGAAGGGTGCATTGCTTCACCTGCCTCTCTTCTCACCCTGATGCGCCCATCACTCTTGAACATTCTTGCAGTCTTTATTAATGTGTTGGACAGTTCTTAACCCTGCAATCTGCTTAGATGTTTTCTCTGCTTGATGCATGCCAAAGATTTGACCCTTCTTACACAGACTTTCTTAAGACATCTTTTTCATGACCACAGGATATGTCTTTCGCCATGGTTAAGAAGTTACTTATTGCATCAGCTGGGGTTAAATAACTTGTTGCCAGCTGATGCAGTAATTGCCCAATAGGAGGCTTGTACCTATTTGCTTGGTTACATCCAGGTGGTGACTTATTTTTTGACCAGACAGTGTATAATCTAACATGAAAATACTTTACCTGCGGCTTTCTTTCTGTTCCCTTCAATGTGATGACTAAGATCAAAATAACCATCCAAAATGTAAATGACTGGATGTATAAAAAGCAATCTTAATAATTCACTCACCCATTCTTCCTCATCAAACTCTGTATGGTGCGGTATGGAGTCTTGCTTCACAGGCAAAGTCCCACCTTCTCCTCCAGCCACGGTTTGCAATGCCTCCACATTATTGCACACCACGGTGCTTTCAGTGGCCGACAGAGCTGGGCTGTGGCCTGGCAGTCCCTGGACTGGACTCTGGTTCTGCTGGTTGCTCTGCTGGATATTGCCTTGATGTTGGCCTCCCTGTACTAGAGTCTGCTTCTGGTTCTTGGAAACGTACCCGGGCTGCGCAGCGTGAAGCGCCAGCAACGCACTCTTGACCAATTCATCCTTAAGTGTGTGAACAAATTGCTCTGTCTGAGAAAGAAAAGGAGGAAATTGGAAAAAGTTATCGTGGGACGACAAAACAAATGAAAATGTAAGTGCTGTAAGAGCATAAGTGACAGAGGAAGAGAGAGATTTAGAGGGGAAACTGTCACATCGGGGAGGTGAGTGGGTGGAAGAAGAAACACTGTTAGAAGCAGGTAACTATTTACAGGGGAAGGAAAAAGAAAAGGAAAATAAACACCTTCCTCCACCATAGAGTCACTGCTCTCTATTATTGCAGCGTAGCCGGTGAGCAACAAAAACAGCAACAAACAACAAACAATTCAATTACTCCTCCTCCAGCCTGTTTCTCCAAGGAGAACACCTCCTTTGATCTCAAATACACTTGCTAGTGTAAGATGATGATGATCCCAGCACCAAGGAGCCCCACACAGGCTTCTGCAACTGCGTAAAAAATGATAAGGACTCTCCAGAGTAATTGAGTTAGCACTGCAATAAGCAATTTTATTACCACAGGAAAATGCAGTCTGACAAAAGTCGAGCCAGGTCTTCCATGAAAAGCAAACATGTGAGGTCATTATATTCATACACTTGCAGCACTAACACCCTTTCCTCACTACTGCTACTCTAATGTAGCCTGAACAGTGGGATTGTTGAGGCTGCCAGAAGTTGAGGAAAAGGCTGAGTCGACAGAGAAGTAGATAAGTGTGGAAAAGAACCCCAGGCCAATCCTGCCCTGGTGCTATAGATGCTTTATGTAGATGTCAAAGAGAGAGATTCTGAACTTTTCCTGACTCTTGACCCTGTGACGGACCGAGCCCTCTGGCTTCCCCCCTGTTGGTTCCTGCTTGCAGGAAGAGGGGGAAGGGCATATAAAGGCTTAATCCCTGACTGTGCCACCCTCAGGGCTTACACACCTTCATAATCCTGCTTCTACAACAACTCTCACAACTGTTAATCATCCATGCATGCCTTTTCTATCACAGGTTACATCTATTCCTGGGGAATCTCTCATTAATGTGTTATCCAAAGAAGTGACTCTGGCCTTGAGACATTTGTTTAGTGTGCATGTGTGTGTCTATGATTTTTTCCAGTTCCCTAAAGATGAGGCAATGTTGACTATTTGCTTTTGCAAATGACCTGTCAAAGTGAAGGTAGGACAGAAGTTAACAGAAGAAGTGACTGTCAAGTCAAATAATGTCTGCCTTCCTTTTAAATCATCATATTTGTTAATGCTGATATAAGGGCCGTAGACTTCAGCTTTTATAATTTTTTCATGACACTACAGGGCACCATTACCACACTGTAGTCACTAATATTAGACATACGGTATTTTTTTGTAATCACATTGTTCAGTTTTACTTTTTGTTTGTGGTGCTCTCTTTGTTTATCTCAGATGTCTTTAGAAAAGAAAATGCAAATGAAAGTAAAAAAACATTGTCTGCTTGAATGTTGTTTTTCTTCCTATATACAAAGAAATATGTGTTTGAGTTATGAGTTTTATTTTCACTTGGGTTGTGACCTTCATAATGGAAGCTCTATCTCCAGGTTTGATGATACTGAAAATCTGCATTATACTCTGGTGAAACAAATCTTTAAGGGTTTTACATAAAAGATATTTTCTCTTTTATTCGTTGTTTATTCTTCTACAGAGGTGATAAAAGGCTCTGACCCTAAATACGAGTTCAGACACCTCTGGAGAGAAAGAGTTTCCTAAAGTTGAAGCACTTCTTCAACTTCAAGAAAAAGTAAAAGTGGGAAAAAGGAGTGTTTAACATATCAAAATGATTTCTTCAGGCGTTTTTTTCTGATTTACTTCCTCACACCCTCTTTCCTCCATAAAACAGCAGTTGTATTGAGACACTCCTGCATAAATGTATGTGTACACGTGGAGAAACACATACTAATGGACTGTAATGTCTAGAAACATCTTCAATATTCTCTATGCCACTATTTCCTAAAGCCCAAACATAAAAGAAAAACACAAACTCAATATTTAATAGCAGTAATTCTCATGATCAGATCAAACTAAAGACTTACGTTCAGTGGGACCTGTAATCTCAAACACTGACTTTTTCTTCAGTGTTCCTCATCTTATACAACAGCCATTTAATTCAATCATTGTCAAAACAACACTCTTATATCTGAGTCTAACTACTCCACGCTTTGCTTGAAACAAAACAAAGGTTTTCATCCATCTAAAATGACACATTTGATCGATGTTCGAGCGACAGAAGCAAATTACCACAAGATTAAAAACATCATTGTGTTTCATTCATATCCCTTTTAATTGCCTTGCATGGATCCAAATGAGTTCCATTGCTGTAAGTCAGTGATGTGTGAGCTGGAATATATGCACAAGACTACATGTGTAATTGCCTGAGAACAAGAACCTTTGCTGAGACTCTAATCAGTGATGCGCATAATCACACAAAGAAGTAAACATTACTTTAAGATAAAAATGTCAGAATGTCTAAAACCAAGCTTGATTCAGAAACTGAAACACTTAACAGGGAGTGGGAATTCAAAATGTAAATTCATATTCAAATTGAACTCTGCTTATCTGACCTCAGTGTTAATTTGCAATCTATGAGAGCATGCATTATTCATCATTTTTCTTGGAAAGAGTGAACTAAACCACACACTCTATTTAAAACAATCTGCCACTGCTTAACCAAGGGTCACCGCAATCACATATCTGACTATGCCACCATTTTCTATATAACTTTTTATGCTATTGAACCAGATTTTTTATTATTTGAAATCCATGCATTTTTATTGGTTATCTTACAAATCAACAGCCTAGCCATTCATCCTCATTCAAAATATTCAGCAACGGACAGTACAAACATCCTCTGCGATCAGGACACGGAGCACAGGAGATTTTTCAATGACACACTTTTCTGCAGGATTAATGTGGATATTGTGTTTATTTTTGTTCTGTAAAGCACTTTGGGCTGCATATCTAAATGCATGAAAGTTACTATATAAATAAAGATGAGTTTGAGATCGTTTCCAACTGAGACATCAGAGTTGTACTCCTTCAGGCAAAAAGAGAAAAGCATTGCAGTTTTATTTCCTTTCAGTGGCTAAACCAAAGCATCTTTGTTTCACTGCGTGCACAAGTTCCTCATAGAGTAGCTCATCCACACCTTCCTGGTTTAGCAATCTGAAGAGCTCAGAAAAAAAACCCTGGAGCATTACTGTTGCTGTTTTTTTTTTTCTTAAATATATCTGCTAATAAGATCTTGGCTGAGCTGGAGTGCAAGTTAGAGAGTGCCTCTGTGGACGACTACTTTTAAAAATCAGTTATGTTTGATCTGAAAGAAGAAAACTGAAGGATTCTTTTCTCCCTGAATGATTTCATAAAAAGTGTGAGTAGATTTGGCTTGAGTTAAAAATAGAGATTTTTAACTTGGAGCAACCTCACTTTAGGAATCGAGGGTGGCTGAATGGAGTAAGTTGGTCAGAATTCAACAGTACTTTGCTGTGAGACCCTTTACCCTCTGCAGCACATGACCTTTTTTCACCGAACAATTTGACCCTATCATACAAAGACAATTACACACAGTTCTTCAAAGGTGACAAAGGAGTGACGCATAAAACAGTGCAAGATGTAGCTGAAGGGAGGGACAAAGTGCTAACTTATCGACTGGTTGTGATCATCATCAATCATCACAGCATTCGAATAAGCAACAAGACGTTTGATATGTTGAGTGCTAACCAGGATCTGCCTTCCAAAAAAAAATTTCTTCTGCAAAGTTCTTAATAGAGAAGACAGAAATGTTTCAACAGTCCACTGATTTTCCCTGCAGGTGTCTTATGCTCCCCAGACTCTCCTGCAGGTGTGACTCAGTCTTTATGGAGGAACTCAACACAGTCCAGAAACACTCCCAGATGAAAGTGCCTTCATTTATGTCTGCAAGATGGACATCAACCATCTGCCTGACCTTAGTGACTGCATGCAGTGTTGTCTTAAATGTCTATATGTCTTTTCTTTATTTCCCAACCCCCTCTCCATCCAGTGTTCTGAGATAATTAATGTTATGTGTAGCAGCCAGCATTTTTTTTGTCAGCATCAGTGCTTATGATTTTGAACACATTTTTTGACCCATTGAATATGGTTCATTGTATAAAAGTGGATTTGAAAAATAAACTGCTTCTTTTTTCACCTGATCAAAAACCAGTGTTAAAAGGTTAATTTAACTTTCATCAAACGCCCAAAAAAGCCTGGGTCATACATAATAATGAGGTGAAAGGATTTTTTTCCCGTCCACATTTCTTTGCACTGAAAAAAATGAATGTGATAAAAAAATGAAGATAAGTCATAGATAGAGGTGCTCCAAGGCCTTTTTAGGAGTAAAAGTGAGCTATTTCCCCATGCTTTCAGACTTAAAGCTTAGCTAACTAGCTGCTGGCTGTAGCTTCACACAAGAGGACTGTCTTAATATCTTAAGATGAATGAGCAATTCATAAAACTGACAGGCCTTGACTAAAGTGTGCACAAGTATGTCCATGCTTGACTGAAAAAGCTTGTGTGTATGAAGAAAGAACATTTATGTGACACATGACCATATGTGTAGGTGTAAATATTGATGAAACATGTGCTACTGTTCACGAGTGGCGGCTCTGTGGTTCGAAGTAAGTGATGCCACCGTTACATCAGCTGTTAAATACACACAAACACAAGCACACGGTTTCACACCTCCACCACCCTTCAACCACCACACACACATAGACAAACACAGCTTGAGATTTTAATCAGAGAGCAGCCCTGTAAGTGCTGACCAGGCCAGGGGTTTACTGGGCCACAGTGTGCGTGTCTAATCAAGGATGAGAGGAAGTGGTGACAGAGCGAATGTACCAATTAAGCGGACTGATTGGGCTCTATTCCACTGTGGCAAAAACAATCTCTCCCTCAACAGATTGCAATCTGACAGCACCAGATGTAATTCATTAATTAAACTGATAAAAACGCCTCAACTCCGTAAACCTCCACGCTGCTGTTCACTTTTGTTAGTTTGGCATTTTTATGATGAGTTATAGATTGTTCCTCAGGTTGCCTCTTGAGTTTGGGCATGTGTGTGTGTGCGTGTGTTTGCTCAACTGTGTCAAATAAACAGCTGGGTTGAAATTTAGGTTGAGAATTGATAAATGTTGCCGTTTTTGTTTGCAGAATAATAAGCGGAGTGATACCACTGAGGCTGGCATGAGTTTATTGCTGAATAAGTCCTCAGAAGAGTTGATTGTTTAGATCGTCGTTGTCAGCTTTGGTCGATACATCCACCTCAGTAGCTTCAGATTGCTAAGGGGGAAAAAAAGCCAGTGATAGGTTCAGAAGCAGAACCCCTGGGCAAATTATTAAGCTCTTTTAAGGGGAATTTAGGTTCAAAGGAGCTCATTTCAGGTGGATCTTAAGTCTTTCAGGCTGTGGTTTGGTAATAGAATAAAACAGGAGATTTGAGTTTTGGGGCCAAGAGGAACAAAGGGAAAGCTTAGATAAAAGTGAGTGGGGTTGAATTGCTCAGGGGCTGTCTCACCTTGTCAGAAAGGTTCTTGAGTGCATCCCTCAGTCCAGGCGCAGAGTGCTCCTGTGCTGCCACGAGGAGCTGGTCTGCTAAACTTGTGATGAGGGGCTGGAGGAGGCTCATGGTGCTGAGGACCTCGTGAGCTTTGGCTGTGTGCTCTGGAGAGTAGTAGATGCACTGGTAGGCAGTGCTGAAGCTGTGGGGCAAACAAAACAAAACAAAACAAAGACATTAAGGTTAAATGATAAAACTCCACCTCAGTTTTCAAGATTATAAACCACATACAGTGTTCAATAATTTGGCAGTTGTTTCTGGTCAGCATATATTTTTTGTTATATTTTTTATCATGTGATTTTAGTTTATGTGAATCATTTTGACACAAAAATAAATTGAAAAAAAATGGAAGTGGCCCATATTTGATAGTAATTGAATTGGCCTCTGCTATTAGTAAGTAGATAATGCAATGCAAGTCTCACACACTGTGAATAATAACCAGGGAACATACTCAAACCCCAATCAATGCTTCTGATTACATTGACCTTACATTTAAAAATGCAACTAAATCTTTGAAGACAAAACAAAATGCAGAATAAATTGAATTGATAAAATCAGAATAAGAGAAGAGAGTCTTCAAAAGAGAAGAGTTCTCACAATTGCTCCTTGCATGTCCGATCAAAATACATGCTTTTATGTATAAACTAAACTGCAGGACTGAGATTATGTAACGGCAAACAATAAAAGGTTCCCGTTGCTCTTAAGAGTGCTGATTTTTTTAACCAGTCTATTTTGTGTTACCACTTTAAAATGTAACTGCAAACGACACGTTCAGGGTTCTCAGCTTGAACCTGTCAAATTGGATCTGCAGTCCAATGTCAACCCAATTTTCCCATTCTGAATAATTAATCCCTTTTTCATTTCTAGGGAACTATTTAATCTTAGAAAAAACACTTCTTGTCAGTTTCTACATTTAGGGCAAATCACTCCAATCAGACATTCTCCTCTGTTGAAGTTTTAGTGACTTTCAATGAGTTTCCCCTGACTTTTTACCATCAGACATAGCACAGTGTAAGGCAGTCATTTGTAACCCCAGCTGCTTGTTTAAAGTCAGCTCTCCAAGCCTCAGTGTAGACTGGGGCCAGATCCTATGGCATAATTGATATAAGAAAAAAGGGAAGGGAGAGTGAAATAAAGCAGATCAGATACAAAAGTGCAGTAATACAGAATTCTCCTATTGCAATACTTTGTAGAAAGAAAACCTAAGTTCTTTTATAAAAGTCACCCCATGTCAAACAGCTGATCCATCAATACGCCCGAAAAATGTGAAGATCTTAAGAAATTGGGAAATCTGCTGTAGGTGCTTGCCACTAACTATGTCTTTGACTGCCTAGCTTTAAAATCTTGGCCTTGTCATTACAGCTAATGAGCCCCCTGGAGGACTACCACACACAAGTTCAAAGCTAATCAAAGGAACCTCTAACCGAGAAAGACACACAGACCTCCAACACCAGGTCTGCTCACAAACTTCAGTTATACCCTCTCCTGTAACCGTACCTTCAAATGCTAAGACTTCAGCCACAGAGAAGGCCTTAATTGAATAATCTCTTGCAACAAAGTAAAGTCTGTAAAACCCCTTTCATCCTCTGTGAGCTTACACTCGTCTTATTACATTATGTAGAACTAAAGAGCAAAAATCCTACAGGGCTGCAGCAGCAGAGATATTCCACACAAGAGGCGAAGGAGGAAGTTGTTGGAAGAGGACAATTGCTTCTGCGAGTGAGATTCAATAACAGCCCTGTTGACGCATAAGTACAAATCCAATCCCATTAGAGAGCATATGCAGGCAATAATGAATGCTGGGACCAGCCACCTGATGCTAGAGGATGAAATTGATCCATTCCAAGGCTGGCTGAGGTAGATGAACTTTAATTGCCTCATCAGCATTGCTGTCAGTCCAAACATGGGTACCAAGACAGCAACACATATAGAGACAAAACTGGCAAAATCAGCGGAGGAACCTGATGAAGTACTGAGAGAGATTTTAAGACTGATACATAGACTTCAATATATATATATCAGTGTATCATTCGTTCATTCCATATCCGTTTTAGAATCCAAAATCGGAAAACGGATAACGACTCGTTATTTCATTTCTCGTTTTCAAATCAAAAATTGAAAAACAAATAACAGTGCATTTTTCGCTGTTTTGATTTTGTTTTGAAATTAAAAATAGAATATGAGAGAATGGAATTATCATGGGATTTTTCTTCTATTTGTTTTTGGTTTGTATCATTTTAGATGTGTTTTGACCCAGGAGTTGTTGACTTATTTCTAAGGGAGGCCAGTCCATATCTTCTGTCCTAAGTGTGACACGCTTCCCCTCTTTAAAAAGCATGTATACGTCCGCCATCCTTGACAAAAACGTTAACTAACAATAACAGTAAAATGTTAGCTATCGTGCTGCTCGATTCACCCATCAATGGAATCATCCAGTAGAGACTGACTGAACTTCCTGAGAAAAGAAAAGTCAACAACTCCCGGGTCACAACACATCAAAAATGATACGTACCAAAAACGAATAGAACAAAATCCAATGATAATTCCATTCTTTCATATTCTATTTTTAATTTTAGAACAAAATCAAAACAGCAAAAAATATGCCGTTATTTGTTTTCCCATTTTTGATTAGAAAATGAGAAATGAAATAACAAGTCATTATCCGTTTTCCGATTTTGGATTCTAAAACAGATATGGAATGAATGATACAGTGATAAATATAGGCTGATGCACAGGGCCCCTCTAATACCACTGGGGGAAACAATACATTTTCTGAACATCACTGATTATACACAGTGTGCTCACTTGGTCTTAAGGTGTACACACAACATTATAAACAGGCTGATTTTTGTCCCAATCTTCCCCTTATCATCAGGTCTCTGAATGAGAGATTGTAGATAATGAACATGTTTAACATTTGCGACCAGAATCCTGTGGTGTGTGGGGATCCCCAAGAGGAGCTGAGTACACAGTGTGCAATCAAACATTGTTTTAGAGACAATGGGGCACACAACTTCATCTCTTGAAGAAATAAATTCACAAAAACAAAACAAAACAAAACAAACAACATTCTCACCATTGGCCTCACAATGCATTTCTCCTGTTGAATGTTAGAGAGGTTATGCTTTCACCCCCGGGGTAATGTCAGAGGGAGATCTTTGTTGTGTCATTGGAAAGCGAAGCATTAGTTAAGAAATACAAGGGAAAAAACTCACTCATACAGGCAGGACTTAGCCTCAGGCTGACTCACAGCACCTGCATTCACAAAAGGCCTCCTTCTCTCCAAAGCGTTCATTTTTGATTAAAAAAGCTCCCTGAAGAACTTGCTATTTATTTGTTTGATGGCAGGCCTTTTTTCATGTTGAAATATGCTTGAGTTTTTTAAGTTAAACGTTTGTTTTTATGCAGTAGCCATTAGATCACACAGTTTGAGTGTTTGATATTGATAGTACTCTTTTGCCTTGCAGGTACACATTATCTACACTGATTACAATGAAAGCGGAAAAATTCCTTGAAAATAAAATAAAGATTAGACGGCTGTTAGTGCTCAGTGTGTAGATTTACCAATTCCCTGTAACATTAGTAGAAGCTATACAAGAATTATAGTACCTGAGGCTGTATGGTCTACAGTGTGATGATGTCTTTGATATTTTTTATCTGAATGTGAGCTGTTTGTCCAGCCGTGCAGAAATCTGAAAGTCTTCATGCTACAAATGACTATGTGTGTGTATGAGTGTATGTGTGTATATGCATGTGTATGTCTATGTCTATGTATGTGTGTATGTGTGGAGCCCTTAGAGACCTGTTAGATTACATCACTTATATTTGCAGAGTGATACAAAATTAATTGTTTTCATGGCTTCCCCACAAAAAGCAGTCCGATGAGTAACATCAGTATAGAGAGCAGCCTACTGAAAAGTAACTGAAACTGTAGAAACAAACAGTATTGATGATGATATACAAAGATACTATATACCCCCTTTCACAGAGAGAAATCTTTCCTTCCTTCCTAATTGCATATTACTTCAATTAATTTAAAGTGGAGCAACAGTTGATGAAAGAGGCTCCACAACACAATATGTACTCATTATGTATATGAGGACTCATTGACCTCATTATCTAATAATGTCCAGCCACAACCACTAGCATGCTCTGAGTCAATAGTGCACTACCATGCTGCACAGCTGTTTTGTTTGTGGAATTTGATTTCGATCAAAAACTTGACACTAGAGTGCTTATTATGTCTCTAAAAAGGAATCAAAAGATGGCAAGTTGGATATTTCATCCACTGTACTGAACTTGCCCAGCTGACTATTTCATGCAGCGCAGTACACACCGGAGAGTGTGCCCCCCTGAAGACAAATAATCCAGGATGGACTGACCTTTGGCTGTGATGAACTGCTTGTTGTAGAGCTGCGGAGAGCAATCAGGACTGATCGAATAACTGAGCTGGTAAAAATGAAGAGCAGTGTGACCGGCTGAACAAATCTGTTATGAAACTTTTACAGTTTCTGTATTTGTGCTTTACGTTTCAGCAGTTATGTTGCAGTATTTCTTGACAGAAAGCATAGTAAACAGCTTAATCTCAGTTTATACCGTCAGGCACTCATTTCTAATTTCAAATTAAACATTCTTTCTTATTAAATTAAAAACTGAAACAAAGCAAGAACATATTTTACTGAAATAAACCACGTAAACAAACAGGAATTTAACTTATCTGGTTTAGGAGGACCATTTGACTTGAATTTTATTTACATCTCCCGTCCTTTACTGATACCATTAGGTGAGCAAATGTCCTCTTTTGTCTGGACTTGTCCTCTTTTTTTGGTGGAAAAATTATGTGCACTGGGATTTTATAAATTCCCCAAAATGTCCTTTTTTTCTCAATTTGTTCCACAGCCCATTGATATTTACGATACAGGGATACACTGGGCTACTGGCATTACTCTGATGCACCAACCTGTCAAGATGTTGAGCATTAGGAAACATGCTCTGACTGCTTGGCTAAACCTCAAACAGAAAATGCTGGAGTGGAAATAAAATGCATCTATATGGTGGTAGCCCTCTTTTTGCCGTGGTCATGACCGCTGTTGAGAATTTTTTTGGCCCATGTTAAGTCAAATTTTCAGCTTAAAAGTCAAATTTACGGGATAGTAGTCAATATTTTGAGATAAAAAGTCAAAATTATGAGTTAATCATTATTTTGGAATACTAAAGTCAAAATTTTGAGATAAACATGCACAATTTCAACTTTTATCTCATAATTTTGCATTTTGTCTCAGAATTTTTACTTCAGTATCTCAAATATTGGCTATCACATAATTTGACTTTCTAGCTCAAAATTTGACATTACTCATGATCTTGACTTCATTTCCAAATTACTTTTTTTATCTCAAAATTGTGACTTTTAATGGCAAATTTTTGACATTTAAGCCCAAGGTTTAATGTTTTATTCTCTAAATTTTGACTTCATATGTGAAAATAAAAGAAATTTCAACAATGCCAGTTTTTTTATTTCTGTATTTCTAACTGGCAGAAATGGGCGTCTGTACATTATATATGTTTACACCATAAAAAACATTTACTTTAAACAGAAAAGGAGTGTTTTAATAAATGTATGAGTAATGAAGCTACTTTGTCGTCTCTGAGTTCTCTGGGTACTTTTGCAGGATCCCCAAATGGCCGGGAAGGGGTCCTCTTTTTGGGTATTCAGACACGGTTACCCTAGACACCATGTAATGGTACATTGATCAGTTTACATTGTGTTTTAGTTGTCTTTCAGGAAAGGTTTGAGGTTCAACTGACAACATCACAAATATGGCCTCTAGGAGAATCTGTAGTCCTTCAGTTTCTAACCTTATTGTCCATGAATTTACCTGAGTGGGTGACTGCGCTGATGGTCTCCTGTCTATTGTCTGAGAGATTAGGATACAGACTAGGTCATTGTAATCAGATCTATGGCCAACGGGCATTCTGACCATTGCCCACAAGCGTTACTCCAGAGTGACAACAGTTACACTGATGCACAACAATGCATTAGCCACTATGGCATAAAGTGAGCACAGAAGTATAAACAAAAGCTAAAAAGGCTATTATTTTGAAGTAGGTGGGCCACGGGCACGTTGAGACTTTATCACTCTCACAGTCTCTAGGAGACAGCTTGGCCACAGGATGACAATATTATTAATTTACAGGCAAAGAAAAATATGTTTTTCTTGGGACCTTTAAGATTATAGTGTCGTGTTTTGCAAAGCTTCTCCAGACCTTACTTGATGGCATCAGCATGTCAATGTGGGAGGCAATGCTTTTAAAAAGAATTGCTGTCAGACCCAAACACTCTCACTGATAATGTATGATAATGGATTCCTCTTAATCCCACCTCATTTCCATGCACGTCATTGGCGCCCCACATGCCTCCAGCCATGAAAATACAAAAGGTGTTCTGCCACTCCACGATGTAGATGCTGTACTTGAGACTTGCCTTATACCTGCTCTTTGATGCAGGACTTTTCATGATGTAAGTCAGCAAACACACTTAAACATGTAGTGCAGAACTCATTGCACAAATTCAGGTCAAAGAGGAGACTCCAGTCTTCTAAAAGAGTAAGAAAACCAGCAGCGTGTCCAGGATGAACTTCTATCTTGGTTTTCTTAATGATCAATAGAAGATTGGTTATAACAGTAATGAGAGGCAGAAAACCGCTGGGCCCAGCGGTCTAATTAAGCCAGCATCTCCAGCCGTGGCTAATTAATAGTGGAGGAGAAATTAATGAAGAGCTTGTGGTCTGCTGCTGACAGCCAGCAGGAGTAGAATGCAGCCACGTCAGCAGAGAGTCCTACAGCACTCCAGGTGACTGCCAAAGCCTCCTTCCTCATTTCGACAGCACTCTCTAATCACAGCTCTTTCACCAGGCCACTGCCACAGGACCACGGGAGAAAAATATAGCCTCACAGATACCGGATCCAGCCTGGAAGACCTGCTTCTTTTTAACAACTGAGCTCCATCTGTTGTTGAATCCTCTGCGAGGCAGCGATCTCATGACAGTTCTCAGAATAACAGCCAAAGTTTTCCTCAGTGATTCCAACACAAGCTAAAAACCCTGATCTGAGAGCAGATCTGCTGCCAGCATCCTTTTCTTTCAGCGACAGAATGTGGAGCAGGCTGACTCCAGAGCAGAAGAAGTGCTAACAAGCTGCTATCAGCATGCAGTCCCAGCCCCTGCCAATGTCCTGTCTCTGAACGCACACAGGAACCCTGGGAGTGAGTTACTTTGTTCGGACAACATGCTGCTAGTCACATTTAATCTGAACACTGGCCCCAAGAGACCCCATTAAGTGTGTGATGGAGTTTTGAACCCTCTCTGTGTTTCAGAAATGTGTCAGTCTGCTGCTGGGCTTTATCAGGGGGTTGGGTGAACTGACAAGAATCCCTCCAACACAGTTCTAGAGGCAAAATCTTAAAAACATGAGTCAAAAAACCACTGTTGAATTAACCCAAGTGTAATAAAGACACACAGACATAGACAATGTCATCAACGTAGGTGAGAGTGGATCTGCATCATACAGGTCCGTTTAATCAGTCTCTAAGCAAAGAGGAGTAAAGATGATCTGAATAATTCAGATCTGTTCAGGCTGTTAATGAGAGATTAGACTAGCTCAGCACATCCACAGCTCTGTCTATAGGGTTCAATTAAAAACGGATAAAAATCCAGTGACTTTCAGAACAGCCATTTGAGTGGGGGTGCATGCTTTAATGAAAGATAAATGCTCTTGCCCTGTGTGAGCATCTACAGGGTTTCTAGAGGAATACTAAGTGTAGATATTGATTAAACTCCTGTCTGGACCATCCTGAGAGACAAACTACGTTGCATACTCTGGACATTGCCAAGTTTAGCCAGTGCAGGTTTTTAATGGATCTGGAAAGAACCCCCCCTCCCCGTCTCTTCCAGTGTCTGAGGAACAAAGACAGATAGCTCTTTTATTGCTCCCTTGGTAACACCTCTGCCCAGTTTCTTTTTTTAAGCCTACCTCAAATCTTTTCTATCTTCTTTCTGATGAATTAATACAGCTTTGAATAGCTGAGGCTCACATTTGACGATTGTTCCCTTTTTAATCAATTGTGATTACAAAGGGCTTCTTCTGAAAGGCGAGACTACGCGCTGGGAGAAGTATAATGACTCCGTGTGTGTGCACACTCACATGAAACTTCGCTCCTCCTAACTAGGCTGACTTTTAATACAATTAAATGAATCTCAACTGAGACTTGTGCACATATCACATCAGGTCCTTGTTGGCTAAATACTTAGTCAGACATCAAGTGCTTGCATAATAAAATAAATTAAAGCATGAAATAATTAATGTTCCTGATGTAAAGTATGCACGCACCTTCATTTCCCCAACTGCGAACAGTTTGGGAAAAAAAGTCACTGAGAAATGGACTTTATTCCTATTTCTGGCAATGACGGACAAATGACTGCACATCAGGTCAAACATGGATAAGGCTCAGCGCGGGCCGGAGTCAGTCAGCCAGGCGGAAAATTGGAAAATTTAAGCTACAGTGAGTCATTAGCTAAGTCAAATATGAAACAAAAAGCTCTGTCTCCCTGGGGGATTCTTTCAGAAGTCTAATCTCTCATTGAAAGAAAATGATTTCAATTCAGTGGATTCTCAAAAGTATGCTAACCTTATCGTTGTCACGCTAGCAGATAAAAATGACCATCACCACATTCACTTGTGCACTTCAGCGTAAAGAAGCCCCTTCTTTATTTTTCACCATCAGCACATATCCCTGACTATTTTCCCATCAAGTTATCCATTTCATACCCACACCTCACCTCTCTCCATCTTCCCCTCTCTTCCTCCCTCTTTCTTGAGCTGCAAACTCTGTAACTAATTGGATCTGGCATGGTCTGTAATGACTTTGCACTCTATGGGGAGCTTTGGGAAAAATCACCCTTCATTTCTCCTGGCATCTATCAAGTGACCACATACTGAACTCCAGTGACATATACCTCCAGCCTGCATTCAAAGGGCAGAGACAGCAGAATGTACAGAGTATTGCTGATCTAAGGTTGGAGAAAGTTGTTCGGGTATGTGACCCAAGTGAGCTTTTTCCACAAGTGAAAATGCATTATGTATCTGTCTCTGTATCTACATCTGAGTGAGACACTCAGCAGCAAGGTCTGCCACTTTCAGACAAAGGGTTTAGCACCCAGTAGGATTGTGAGTCGTGTGAATGAACTGAATTGGGGGAAGTTGAGAGTGACTCATATTTTTTGTATTGTCCTCATTATGATGAGTTGAGAACTCCTTTGATGAATAAAAAGTATTTCTGCACTGTCTTGGTGCAATAACAACAATATAAAGTTAAAACATTGGCCGTACTGTTTAAAGACTTGAAAGAAACGTCAGGATGATTTATTTTGTTTTATGAAATATTAATATTTTATCTGTGCAGCCCAGTTTTGGCAGGATAATGATGTCTTGTTAGATTTTTGTTGAACAAATTATTTATGCATTCTTGATCTGATCAAATCAAATCATCATTGCACTGAGTGTTTACACAGCTTGTGGTTGCCGTCCATAAAAGAAGCTCAAGATGTAATTTTGCCATCAAGCAATCAAGGTGGTTCACTTCTATAGACTGAAATCAGTCAAACATTACACTCAATCTGAGAGACTTTCATTCAATAGCTGTGAAAACTGACCACATTCTGTATCTCTAGCTGGACTCCACACATCTCAAACTTTTTGTAGGACCAACATTAAAATGAGTTTTGAAACAAAATGACCTCAACAGTGAGTCTTGAACATAAGACATTTTAAGCATGAGCCCCAGGTGGGAGCTACAAGTTAACATTCAACTTAAGGGGAAAAGAAAAATATCCTTGCCAAGAAAAAGAACCAGCACAGAGTCAGTTCTGACACAACAAGCCTTTTCTATCAAACTTGTTGCCTCTAGTCAAATTCAGCTGTCAGAGTTAGTGGAGTTCCAGTCTAAATTCACGGGACTTTTTGGCTGTAAGTAACAGTATGAAGCTGTGAATATCCTCTCCAAGGGCTAGGGACAAATTCATCTGGAACTATCAATTATGCCTGAGCTAAATTCTTTCTCAAAGCAAGCCTGTTTTCACACCCAGACATGTATGTTGTGTTAAATCACCACTAGAGCAACATGGTACTAAAATCTGTAAGGTCTGTATTTTGATTTACCTCTTTTTGTCTGCTTCATATCTGTTGAGGAGTCGCTGCAGGCCTCCACACTTGAAGCCCTGGAAGTGAGCTGCAGGGGCACCAACAGTGATGATGTCGTAGAACGCATCTGTGAAGGGACAAAACAAGAAGTGACTCTTACAGTTCAATATAGGACTGGATTATCAGTGCCTCATGTAAAACAACAATTAGACAAGTGTTCCCATTGCAAAATGTTATCTAAAGGTCAACTGTAACATTCCCTGTAAATCCTTGACAAGCATCATGTGACTCACTTTGTCTGACACCCACCCAGCAGTAGTGGTTACAAGCATCGAAACATTTTGTTCAGAAATGATCAGTCTTGTATTAAGTTGTCTTGTTTGTTAATAGGTCATATCAAGATCAGCCTGTTCTTAACCCACAGGAAGCATCAGAAGTTGATGTCACCTGCATGAGATCAGAGTGCTTTTGAATTTGACATGTGGCTGTTTCCCCTCAAAACATGAAAAATGAAAAACACTTTGTTGATCCATGAAGGGAAATTTCAATATTGTAGTAGTGTGTTTTTTCCAAATACATTAAAATGCATTTTTGATTTAAATCTAAATTCTAAATAAATATTTCAGGGTGTAATATACACTTTATGCTACAGCAAAGTGAACACCAAGCAAGTGTTTGTCTTATTTTTAGTAAAAAAACCTTTTTAGTCCTGATATGTGCCACATTAACCAGACCAGTCCAGAAAAATATCCTGTTGTTTAATGTCAAGTTATTTAAAGACAAAAATGATTTCTGAATTGCTTGTAACATGGAAAAAATCCTGTAATTGGGGTAAGAAAAAAGTTTGAAACTTGACGAGCAGATTTTTTTACCCCATCAGCAGATAATTTTTTTACCCATAACAAGAAGTTCAGACATTATTTTTTGCCTTTAATATCTTGAAATACAACAACTTCTGGACCTGTCAGTTGAATGAGGCTCATATCAAGACTAAAAAGACATTTTTACTAAAAATAAGACATAAACACTTGCTTAGAATTCAATTTTTGCAGTATGATTCCTTTAATAACTTGCACAGTGTTTTAGAGCCAATATACATTCATGCACAATGTTATTCTGCACTCCGTATTACTTTTTAAGCATACACATTTTAAAGTGTTTTTTATTGTGTCCATGTTGCTCCATTAATGATCATCCTGCAGTTTTATTGTAGTGTTGATCCTATGTTGAACCAGAAGGACGACCAATGTCACAGCGCTTTATTCCAATTTGCACACAGTCGTCAAAAGTAAATAAACACTTCACAGGCATCCAGGCCGGCACCGGGGTGCTTACAACAGGCCTTGTTTTGAATGAGTAATGGACGAGGCCGACAATTAAATCAGAGACACGGGGAAGGGCAGGAAGGGGGTTTGTAGAGGTGAATATTTCCGTGTGGTCGAGTGCCAGGTCAGTTAATGATCACCCCGGGGAAAGCAACAGATCCAAGAGAAGGAAACACTGCTTGAAAAATAGTTGAAAATAGAAATTAATGACTCGACACAGCTCCAAGTGATGCCACAGCGGCATATATGAAACTGCGGCCAACAGAATCCCGGTCCCTTAACAACACCACAACAGACCAATCTCGGTTTGATGTGAGGGCTCCTCTGTGACCCACCGCTTTTTCCATTAATTATCCCCGTGTTTGACCATGAGGCTTTCTGTCTGCCACACGTTCAGCCCCTGGAGTTTTCAGATGCTCTCTTAATTGGTCCTCCAACAGCAGAAGTCCTCTGAAATACAATGGCAGGTTTCAGGACATCGAGTGTGATTACCAATTTGTGCTGATTTTCCTGCTCACAGCATCTTTTCCCTCAATAAATCAACAACAGAGAGAGTCATTTAAGCTCTGAGAGGACTTAAGCTTTAAAAGAGGAAATTGATTGTGGCAGTCTAGATGAGTGGTTATAATTTATACTTAACCCGCCCCACAACTCTGTTTAACAGGGACAGAAAACCCCTTTACTTGACCCAAAAGAAAGTCAAACAGTGCTTCTCGGTACAGCTTTGCTAAGCTGCCAAGCTTTCAGGCTGGAGATATTCTTCAGTTGTCATTTCAGAAACAAAGACAGAAGCCAATCCCAGCAAAACAAATGAACACTGATGGAACTAGAAATCTTTATTTCTTGGGATTTCCATTTTTTTTTTACTGGATGATAAATAGACAGAATGAAAGTGAATGGTTTACCATTGTTGAGTGGATTGCGTGGCTCAGCTCAATGAATGCATCATTTCAGAAAATCAAATAGAACAAGAGAGCAACTGACTGCAGACAGAGACTGAGCCCCAGTTTCATTATGGAGCAGGTTGATCTGTTTTCTGAGTGTTTCTTGCTAAATCACACAAAATGTTTACTGTTGTAAGTCATTATCAGACAAGGCTCTAGAGAGGAATTAAAACAAAAACTGCTATCTATATGTGAGGCTAGGACTTTTCTCCAAAAGTTAAAATTGTCATGTTTTCTGCCACAGATATAAATTAGGAGAATGTCAAAGAGGTTCTCTATTCATGAAGAACACTCTCATTATAAATAAAACAAAAAGGGGCATTCAGAATGACACAATGCAATGAAACTGCACAGTGATTTTCTGCCTTAAAGTGCCCACGTAATTCAATCAGTGAACCATTTAACCATTTTACTATTTGGGCAAGCAAGAAAATTCAAACAGCTACTTAAAGAAACAAAAACAAGCTTTTTGGATATATATATATATATATATATATATATATATATATATATATATATATATATATATATATATATATATATATATATATATATATAAATGGGACATTTTGATGCTGCACAGGAGTCCATGAGCAATGAAGTTCCAATCACAGGCAATAATTCATGCAAGCTGTTGTCATTGCCTTAACTATTACACAATGTAAGCAAGCAAAAAAAAAATCGAATGTTTCTTGAAAGAAGAGAGGTTGAACTCATTGGGCATAATTTCCAAATCTTTTAAGGCAGAAAAAACAAATAACCCAACAACAAAAACAAATCCAGGGGCCTGTACAATGTAATAAGATGAACATATCTGGGATCCCTCTCTGTTCCTTGGATCAACTTAACGAGACATTCATAGTCCTGGTGAGTGGTATTGCAAAGCTTAATATTAGCCCGGTGAGTGAACCCAGGATTTTCCCATCTTGATCAGTGCGTGCTCATATAAAAGGGATGGTGTGTGCATCTTCTGACCTGTCCCAAACATGGAGAAACAGGAGAAACCTTGCAGGGCAGCCTACTTTACCAAAGAGGAGTGGACACTTATCCTTTAAAAATACCAAGATACATGCACATCACCCAGGCCAAAAGCAACACTGTTGCCACAGCGAAAGCCAGGAAGGAATGCTGGCATAAAATTGACAAATCTGTTAATGCTTACACTTGCCATTATTATTAACCTCATTGTTTTAGATACACCTGCCTGAGATGCATTACATTTGCAACATGTGGCTCAATCAGATCACAAATGTAGCACAGTGCATCCAATGAAAATCTGTATCCTTGGTACTGCATCAAAAGGATTGCATCGATCTCTAAAAACTCTTCCTCTCTTAAGTGCTCCTCTCATGACTTGTGAGGACAGGATCTTCTGCTCAGCATAAGTAACCATGGTGATTTATCCTGGTAAGAGGTACACCAGTGCCATAGAACTGGAAATCCAGGGTTAACCCTAAAGTTACCTCGATCAGAGAAAATCCAGCCATGTAGTGCAGGCCTCAGGTGGTCTGAGTGACATAGTGCTGATGAAGGGGGCTGCTTGTTATTGATAGGATTAAAAGAAACCCAGGTTTGGGCCTTGTGTAACTATGGCCCATGTAACCTGATTTTCTTTCCATAAAAAGTATATCCCACAAATTTTAACATAAATGTTCTAAAATAGACTGAAAGCATAATATTCAAGAGTAAGCACATGAAAATATGCATTTTAGTTGGTGCTTAAATACTGGTTACAAACAGTGGCTAGAAAAAGGTTTAACAGTTATTTTGTTGAAATTATTCAGGTGAAAGAAAAAAAGAGGCATCTTAATTATCAGAGCCTTGAGCTTCTGGTAGACTTTCCCACAGTTTTTTAGATGTAATTTAAGTTCTGTGACTCAGCCATTCAGACTCTATTTGATGTGAGTACTTTCACATCATAACCCAGATTTCTTAATTAACATCACGAAGCTTGTGGGAGCTGTGTTTATCCTGCGGGAGTGTAACTTCAGGTTCTCCAGGTTCAACTGTAGCAGACAGAATAGAGAGTATGCATATGGACACATCAACTACAGCACCACTGCTTGGAACTGAGTCAAGGTGGGCTCACAGAGGGTAATTATCAGTCTGTCAATCAAGTGTAGACAAACTCCCCTGAGCCTCATTTTATCTCGTCTTTTCCTGTTTCTCTCTGCTGTGGTGCAGGACAGTTGCAGGGTTGTATGATGACTTGATTTTACCTATTTTAGCTGTCAGGTCTGATGCCTTCACTAAAAGAACCACAGTTTATGTCAAGGTTTGTCTCTCTTCAACTCTCCATCAATCATGTGGTGTAGAGTTGAAATAGAGCCCTCTCACAGACAGAAAGGCAGCAGGTAGTCGCCTTAATACACTCAGACAGATCCAGGGCAATGACAGACTTTGCCTCCCAGATTGTTGTGGCAGAGAAGGAGATGGTCTGGACTTTCTCTCCAGGAAAACACAAAGGGCTTAATTAGTGTTTGTCTGTCTGTCTGAGGCCACATTAATTTTCACCTCCAGACTGGCCTATGACCTAGATCCTCCCTGTTTGAGCCTTTTCAGTGTCTCTGACAGATGGAGGAGTCAGGGGTAGGAGCAGATGAGAAACACTGTGACTTATGGGAATGTGTAGTTTCAAACACCTGCACATGATTATACTTCTTTTAAGAGATTTCAGGTAAAGCAGAATTATGAAACTAGAACAATTTAAAGCAGTTTGTTTGGGTTTCAAATACAATGAGTCATTAAAGAAGAAACTAAGTGATGATGAGAAAAGAGTGGCGATTATCACATGAATATGGATTTACCCACTCCTTTATAGAGCTAAGTGGTTTGTGTAACATATTTTTTTTAGCAATTTGCCTGAAACTTAGCGGTTTTGGGTGACTGTATCTTATCCCAAAATGTCATTTTTGGATGCATTTCCATCGCTATGTGACCCTGTTTTGGACCAAACAGCAGACAGACATATTTATTGACTGATTGAGAAATGAGCAGTACTTTCCCTTGAACAGCTCAGAACAAAGGGCTAAGAGAGGGTTAATGTTGCACAAACATTTGGTCCTCAGCAGGCAACCTTGTTATTAATAACTGCTTCATGCAAAAGAGTAACTTTTTTGATCTGAACTTTAGAGGTGTTCAGTGAGAAGTCACCCATGCATTCAAGACCTGCTTCCTCAAAATGCACATAATTTCTGAGACAGCAGCATCAGCTATGAGAAAAGAGACATGTTTCATTTCAAGTTAAAGACTCTGTCTTACCTGTTTTTCTGGGACACGTCACCCTCATGCGCTGTGTGTGTAAGTTTATGGGGATAAACTCCAGAGATTTCTGAGCTTTGCAGCAGCTCGGCTTAAATGAACGACCTGAAACAAACAAAAAAACAAAAGAAATAACAAATTAAAAAAACAGATAAAGTTTATGCGCTGTTACATTTCAATGTGATTAAATGTGATTAAATTTAGGTTCAAGAGGAATAAAATCATCTGAAAGCTCCTTGTGTCAGAGACAGCGATACCATGACCCTTCTAGCCAGATAATCATGGATTATTTTTTTCTTTAACAGTGTTCCTGTGCTTGGGTCACAGGCACCTAAACAATTTAATAAACATTAAGAAATGAAATATATTGATTTTTGATTTTTCTCTTTATTTACCCACAGGAAAAACCTAAAGCAATTAAATGACAAAATCTCTAATTTCATAAAATCAATTCAGTGACTAAATGGATTGCATAAAACTAAATCAAATCAGCTCAGTTTAAAAAGTGGTTGAAGTAGCTAGAGCACTGAGTCATTAATACTTCTGCAAAATTGTGGGTTTTTCCTCAATTTGACTGCTTTAATTTTCAGAGAAAAAAGTGGAATACACAAGCATTTATATTATCCCTGATGATACTTAATTATACAGTACAGCCAAACTTCTGTCACAGGTTAAACTTTGACAAAAACATACAAATACTTGTGATAACTTAAGCTATTGGGATGATAAAATTTCAACAGCCTCACGAATCTAAGTTGAAACTCATCCAAAACCATTTATGGCATTTATAAACATCAATCAGGGAAAGTATTAACAAGACATCAACAAGCATCTTGTGTTTTTCCCTCATCACCTCCTCATGGCAGCTACTAATGTTCAGTGTAATCCTTAAGCACAGGATTTTATGCTCCCTGCAGCTGCTACTTTCCTCAAAATGGCCAATTAAAAATTTCCACCAAATAACTTTTTGTTTGTGGCTTAAAGTTGAGCTAAACATCACAGTCTGACACACTCAGATCTAAAAACGGTTGATGAGGCTCTTTGAAATTGGGCTCTGCTTTCAGGACAACAACACAAAGAGGCAAAGAAGTCGTCATTATTTTGTCTGGCAGAGGATGTGGGAATCTTGAAATCAAGTTATACAGAGCAGGTGCAGAAGACCAGAATGGAGGGAGTCAAATCATCACACTTGAAACTTTCACTGTCTTGTTTGGCATTACAAAATTTGGTTAATTCTTCTTCTGAAAAATAGTTAAATTCAAGCTCATAATTACTCAGGTAGATGAAGGGGAGGTTACATTTTCCCCCCATTTTAAAACAAGATACATATTTCATAGAAGTCAGTCAGGATATGGATGCCGGTGGATTTTTTTTTTCAAATGTGAAATGTCACAGATTTAGGTCACTTGAGTTGTGGAAATGTTGTTAACATATAGTTAAAAATCAGCTCCATACAAAAAGCTTTCAGATCTACAAGCAACATCATACACATTTGATAAAGTAGTATAACACTGCATTGATGCTGAGAGCAGCTGTGGATAAGTGATAGTGTGTTGTCTCTCAAGTGGGAGGGTGACAGTTCGATCTCAAATCCTACACCAGACACTGAACCCCAACTGTTGGTGCTGACAGTGAGTAAAGGATGTAAATGAGAATATGTAAGAATGGGATTATATATCATACAAATGCTCTTCTTCCAAAGCATCCTCTGCCATGAGTGTATGAAAATATGAGAGGATTGAGTCAAGTCTTGTGAAAGCTTTTTCAGTAGTCATAAGAGCGCTTAATATATACAAGGATATGTACTATCTTTGCAGTATGGGGGCTTATATGATAATCTATTTTTACGTTGGTTAAGTTCCGACATAGTTTTCTTTTTTGTGTTTGAATACATTTGAAACATTGTCTGATATGTATGTGGTTGCGCTATGATCAAAGAGATGACGTGACATGTAGTGTTGCTGCCATATGTGACATCTTTTCAAGATTTGACTGATTACAGAGTTGACATTTAAACTAGCCAAAGCCTCTGTCACTAAATTGATCTTTAATATCGACCAAGTTTTCCAGCTTCTGACTCCTCTTTTGTCAAAAACGGGCAACATCCCATTCAATTTGAAGAAGTATTCTTCCTCCCAGGAATGAAATTATGTGACATTGGGGTAGAAAATAATCAGAGTTCTTGTCGACAATTAATCAGTTTGTTAGGAAGATACTCAAAATACAACCAATTAAATGTGATAAAAGAAACTGCACCTTAAAAATTTGTGTAAAAAACCTATGAAATAAAATAAAAGAATCCTGGTGGTATTTCCAAATACAGTGTCATAAATGGCGACAATGTGAATCCATCTTAAAGGGTGTGTGGTGCTCTAAGAACAGCAGAGTGTGTGTATTTCATTATAGCTCATAATGTTTGGTAATTGAAACATAATTAAAATGAGCAGTATCTTCACTTTCCAGTTGTTATTCATCATATATTCTACAGCTCAGCTCTGTCCTTGTCAGTCATTTCTCCAAAGAAAAAACACCAGCATGCACAACTCAAAACCTCTGAGCTAAAAAAAGAAGAAATGAGAAAATCTGCTACCTGGAACAGATTTTAAAAAACATTTTTCTGCAGATTGGCCACCCTGAAAACAAATCTAGAGCACTTCCATTACTGTACATAATGCTGAACTGCCAACTCACTGAAGGTGAAACGTGTTGCCTCAGAAATGGAAAACATTTTCAACTCAGCTGTGGCGCTGATGTGATAGGGCTTATTATTTTCAAGCACTGGAATCAATCATGTCTCCTTCTTAAGGTGGGAACAGATTTGTTGCCACTTATCACAGAGCAAACGTAAACAGATGCCATGTCTAAACGCTGAATATTTATCTTCCACCGAGTAAGAATAATGAGGGACAAGACATAAGCTGTGAATGACAAAATGTGCAGTCAAAAGCTCTAAGGACCAGATTTGCGAAGGCCTCGGGTTCTTTTCAGTGAAAGTCAATGAAAACTGCAGAGCACGTTCCAAGGCCTAAGCTTACTGAAAAGCACTAGGGAAACATTAAGACATTAAAATATTCATTAACCGTGAGTGTCTATTTGTGCTTTTAGCACATCTGATGTCAAGTGGATGTCAACTATTATTTTTTTACCAAAGGCACAAAGTGTCTAAGCCTTCATGGGGCAAGAGACGTGATGCTCTGCTAACGAAACTGGGGAGTTAACTTTGCTGCAAGTGAGCCTGTGCACAATGCCAACAGCAAGAGCATTTTGTTCATCGAGCAGGACACAGACGTTAAATGCTCTGGATGTGATCAGCTGACAGTCTGCCAATTAAGTCATTGTTTCTGATCAGTTACACTCATATCTCACAACCAGCCAATACTTACACAGGGTGGTCCTTTCAAACAGACCGCCCTCTCACTCATCCCCTTTTCACAGTGCTACAGACTTCTCAGGAGTGTTCCTCCAACACTTCAGATTTCTATCTGTTTTACATGTCTAAAGGACAGCCATGGTGACCATCTAAGTTGATCACCAACCTCCAAATATTTCATTATCAGATTTTGAATTCTGTTATACAAGTAACTGGTCATGAATCTAAGGTAGTTTCTGGCAAAAGGAACATTTCATGGTGTCAGAAAAAAAGAGAATCATCAGTACATCAAAAGTTATCTACGAGACAGTTAGCTGCAGCACTCACAAAGAGCTTTATTACTCCACCAAACACTTGAGAGGCTTTTGACTGCAATCTGCAATCGCACTTCAACTTACATATTGATATGCTTTTATCGTGCCATGCAAGGTCACGTATACACTGATCATTCACACAATTTCAGACCCTGTAAGCTTTATTAAGGGAGCTTGATGTAAGGAATACCCAGAGAAAACCAATCATGCAGACAGGAGGACCTCAGGATCGAACAACAACAACAACAACAACAACAACAACAACCTGTTGTCCACTTGAGGTGTGTGAGTCAGTGCTGTTCCTGCTCCATGGACTTTTACTGCAAGATGTATATAAGGTCTAAGGAGCAGGCTGATTAAGCTCGAGATCTTTGTGGGTTTAATACATGAGCACTGCCCAGCATGTGCCCATAATCTTAAGAATCATCCAGAATAGAAGTAACCACAACCATAAGCTTTTACAAGTATCAGTCTAATTGTCTGAGGAGAAGTTGTGAAGAATGAAAGAGGAAAGATCACAAATGACAGCAATCAGCCCTGTAACCTGAGGCTTTCAAATGGGGTCCATCAGATCAATGTAGTTCTATTACAGGTTGTTGAGAATTTCACCTTGATGGTCCTGGGTGCACAGCAAGGTTTCGCTATAAATCCAAAGTGGAGGATTTAGTCCATGCACTTTTCACTGGGTAAGTAAGTCATGACTGAAGGTGCAAGTCTAAATGCAGCTGATTCATAACAGTTCGGTCATTTCATCCCAGGCTTTCTTTACTGTTAGTGTCTAAATTTTACCTTTAAAAACAAGAAAAATAGAGAAGTGAGTGTACTTCACTTCTGAACATATTACCTGGAGGCAACAGACTGCACAGACAACTGTTCTAATGCAGATATCAAAGAGAAAAGTAAGATATGAGCCTTAATCTACAATACCCAGCTCTGGACTTTAAGCTGCATTTATCCCTTAAGAGCAGTATAAGAGTGACTGACAGTCAGTGCAGAGAAACGCCGGCAGTGTTGAAGGTCCAACAAACAGCACCCTGACGGATTATGTCTGTGCCTTTAATAAACAATAAAAGCAGTGATGATTAATTTATGAATGTATACAGTTATTAGAGAATCTGAAGTGTTTGCTGAGGTCAGTTCCTCATTAAAAATTAATAAAATGAGGGTGGTGAACCTGAACACAGGACTCTGTTTCCACCTCCCAGCAGACTCCTCTCATTTCACCATCACTGACTTTCCTTTTACACTTTTTTTCAGAACACTGCGTAACAGGAAAAAGGCAGAAAGACTTCCATCTGCCACACAAAACCGGCACAAACCACAGCTTTTCTAGTGTGCACAGAATCACTCTGACTCAGGATTGACCTTAAATTAGTTGCGCATTAGAGTCAGTGTCTAATTAATTTGAATGTATTAATAATCCCATTTAAGCAGAGAAACACTCAGAGCGACGCAGAACTAGCAAAACCCAAAGCTTAAAAATACCATTAAATTGCAGACAGTGCTAATGTTGCTCTGAAGGGGCATTTCATGATGTACCTTGTTTTTCAATTTGTGTAATTGTTTTGTGCTCCAAGACATCTTTACTATTTTAGATTAAATTTAAGAGTTGATGAGTTCAAACTTGAAGAACTTCACATTTGGGAAATATGGATCATTTTACTGGTGAGCTGTAATTTCCAGCTGTGGCATTTTGTTTGTTACACCCCCCCCAGGTTCCATTTTGTCAGCTGGAAACCGCTGTTCGCTTATGTTTTGCTGCCTATACTAGTACATCTCCTGGTAGGGGGGCAGTGGCACATTGACATCATCCTCAGCTGCCTTTACAGGGATGTTAGCCTCCATCTCTGACATCCTCACTCCAGAGCCATTAGCTTGCCTCCCCCCACCTCCTCACAGCTCTTGCTGTGTCTTTGCCCAGGCTTGACTTGGTCATGCCAACACCCTGGAGTAGATGGACAGCTGCACTGCTGAAAAAGCCTGGGCTTCAAACCTCCATGGCATACCTCGGCTTTTCAGCCCTATGTTCTTGGCACTCTGCCTCCAGCTTGGCGCAGATAAGGCATTCTATTTCATGAGCTGATATGATGCGTCTACTCAGGGGAAGGAAATCATGTAGAGTCCCTCTTCACAGCAGACCACCTCAAAAATGACCACAGAGCTGTCGTTGCAAAGAACAACTACTTCCTGAGGTCCACTAACACCGGCCATTCTTTGCTCGACAAAAAGCTCTCAAACTTACTTGCTAATACTTCGTACACTTCCTAATCAAAATAAAAGTCACCACCAAAATGAAGGTCACACACTCTAATATTTGCATGGAATGCCTGTAGTTTCGATTACAGCACAAATTAGCTGTGGCATTTTTTTGATAAGCCTCTGCAATGTCACAAAAAAAAAAAATCTTGTAGGAGAGTCTAACCACTGCACAAAGCTGTCTTTAGTACATCCCAAAGATTCTCATTGGAGTTAAGGACTCTGTAGTGGTCAAGCCATGTGTGAAAAAGATGTCTCATGCTCCCTGAACTGCTCTTTCACAATTTGAGCCAATGAAACCTGGCATTGTCATCTTGGAATATGCCCTGCCATGAGGGAATTGAATTGAATAAGATGGGGGTAAACAACTCACCTATTCAGATACTCACCTATTCAGTTATTATGCAATAGGAGGCTTGTACCTATTTGCTTTGCAAAGTGGCAACATTTTTTTTGACCAGGCAATGTATAAAGAGCAGATGTAAATCGTATTCTATTTTTCATTATTTACACTGACTCAACATTAATCCACCTATGTGCATTTAGCCACAATGGCAAAGAAAATCTCGCTCAAGCAGGCAGAAGCCACGCTCATTTGTGAATACCCACCTCCTGTATTCAAAGTGTAAACATTCTTTTAGCACACCTGTAAAGAACATTTATTGCCATGTTCAAACCATGAACTGTATGTAAAATAAACAGCGTGGGTCTGCCTTTTATTGTTGCATGGCTTTGATGTGAAAAGAACTCTGTCACAGTTCCTGCCATTGTGCAGCTAGAGTCTGCGTAGTAGAAGTAATACCGAATCTGAGTGAAGCCAGGTGAAAAAAGCAAAACATGTATATATTTTTTTCTTTCCAAAGTCTAATCTATTCTTGACTCTCTTTCCAGAGAACATTGCTACTCCTGAAAAAACTTCACAAAAACAGCAGCTGTCGATCAGCGTAAAATGTGACTTGAAACCCTGTCTTTAAATGTCTGATAACTAATGAAGGAACAGCTTCACAGAAAAGAGCGGACTTGTACAAAATGCAGCCAAATAATATCTTCTTATCACTGCAGCATGCACAACATTGTTCTATGAGGGAATTTTTTTAAGTTTTACGATTGAGGAGACCTACACTTCAGCCAGTCACCAGGAGGAGAAGTTTTTGTGTCTTACATGGCGTCCATGTTTTTTACAGTCATAGGTTCAAACAGGTTGTCTTTTTATAAAAGTAATCTTCTCTTATAGCTGATACTCATTGCATCTAAAGTTACAGCTTCTTTAGTCTACATGATTGTCTTCTAATCACTTATCTCTTGACCTTGGCTCACCTACCAGGCTTCAACTCTCAGTCCTCCCCCACATTGTCTCATTCTGTCCCCATTTTTAAAGTTTTGAAAAAGAAAGAACCTATGAATAATTAATTTCTAGCAGCTTGCCCACCAAACTCGTAAAGCTGGGCTGCCATGCTGTTAAATTAATTCAGTGTTTGATCAGGGCGTGGAGTTTGGCAGCATCTGGCCCACACAAGAGACTTGTCATGAACCATAATGACCAATGTCACATTATCTATCCTCTCTCGCCTTCACCGTTCAGGGGCTTCAACACAGACATCTCTTACTAGCTGAGCAAAGCAAAACGCAGCTGAAACAGAAATCTCATTATGGGGATGATGAAAAACACAGAGTAAAATAATCTATACTGTTAACTCAGAACGCCCAAATATGTGAAGACAGAGACCACTGGAGTGGAAAGAAAAATACTCCCAGTAATTGATCTGGCTGTAAGCTTGTAATGTCTCTTGTTGTCCCAGTTAAGATTCTCAGAGATAATAATTTTGTGAGTTAAGTTTAGGACAAAGTATGGTAATTACTGTATGGATAACATCTGCTGTTTTGTACAATACCGCGAGTGTATTTAGGGCTTGTGCGATACAAAGACAATGCCTACAGTATTTCCTGAACACTCAAAGCATATGTTTTTATCTCGCTTTAAAACTTACCAAAAACAATAACTGCATATCCCTGAATCAGTTTAAAAACACTACCATCAGCATGCTTTTCAACAGATATTCTTAATTAACACTGGCAACAAATTAAAAAACAGCCAAACTACAATCAATGTTAACCCCAGGGCTAACTGAGAAGCTTATTTTTTTTATGTACAACGTTTACAAAAGAGTAAAAATAAAAATAAATCATGTTGGCCTATCAAGCAGAACACTCATCATTTGCAAATGAGATGAAACTCATGCTCTTCTTTGCACATAGTGTAGACTTGTATCAGTTATTATGAGAGAAGCGAACATTTACCTTGACAGTGCATAGAAGAGCACAGTGGCTCACACATCTCAAGAACTCCTGAAAACCAAGGTTGCTATGGAAACTTTTTTACAGCAAGTAGACAAATAATCACTAAGCGCTCTATTGACACACATCACCCAGAATTCATCCTTCAACCCAGAGACAGCTTCTCTTTTTGGATTTTACTGCATAGGTGAGGAGATGAGGCAAAGTTTTGTGGTGTGATGAGGTAATAACAAGCCGATCCACAAAACAGACACTTCACACCTTGCTCCTTTAACCCCCTCCCACAAGTGTCTTTATAGAGATTACACACCACACAAGAGTTTACTCTCAAAATTCGAGCTGTATTTTGCAAAGAAACACTGATTGTGCTTTGAAAAAAGAGAAATAGTTGAGAGCTGGATAAGGTGCACCGCTTCTTTTAACAGCACAAAAAAAACAGAATCTCGACTCAGTTCGTGGTTGTAATACCATTTTTAACACAAGGTTTTCTTTTATTGATCAGTCTGTTATGATCATGGATTGTCTGTTAAACAGTCAGTTTAAGACTGGGACACTGAAAGATTTAGAGTAGCCAAGGAAGTCAGTGTTATTGCTTGTAAAAGCAACAATAAAACAAAACACAGTTAATGACCTATTCATTTTTTCACTCCCAAGCACTTGGTCCAATATTCAAAACTCAACCAAACTCTAAAACAAAGAAATGTAATTTTCACACTGTAAACACAAGGACATGAAAACTTCTGCAATACTTGAACTTCATTTTACCTTTTCATAAAATACCTTAACCTTCTGCACAACGCCACTCTTAAAAGCTACAGAAACGAGGACACCTTAAGGTCCCTTCCGAACACAAGTAAAAAAGATTTTTGAGTCAATGGCAGTGAAGCTTGTGTGGACTTAAGACTTTAAAGCAAGCATTTCCATACCTGTAAGCTTGTCCAGTTCAGCCAAAGTCTCTTGGTAGGTGCTGATGATTCCTCCATATCGTGTCATTACCTCTTTTCTTAAGTTGTCCCAGTGAGGTGAAAGCTCCCCAAGCTCCTTCAGGTCCTGCACCCTATAGAGGAATACACATTTGAATGTAATGGATTTAACAGAGATCAGATTAGTAAATAGTCTTCACAGGCTTCAGTTTTAGTGTTTGCTCTATTTATTTAATAGAAAGCTGACATAATGTAAGTAAGAACTATCAATAAGTTCTCTATATGGAATCTGGTTTGAGACTCCTTAGAGTCTTATGAAATCATCAATTTTTTTAAGTCGTGGTCAAAATCATTAGAAATAATACAAAATTCTAACACACACTGAGGTAGTCACACATTCACAGTGAAATCCTAAAGCAGCCTTCGCTGAGCCAAACACATTTGTAAACCTCCAGCTAAGCGTCCACTTATCTATCCTGCCCCATCAAATTTCTCACCTGCTCCTTTCTCTACCATTACTAAGAAAATAAACCTATCCAGTCTTCACTGATGTCACTGGAGCGATTGTTTAACTCTCAATCTGTTCCTGCAGCCTGAGGCGAATATCACCTGTTCCTCTTTTAGAAGAAATAGTAGTGATGGTGTTTGTGTGGGTGCGTGTTTGTGTGAGTGTGTGTGTGTGAATAGGGTAGTTTTCATGGAACCAAAGCCTCTATTGACTGATTATTTGCATGTGAGAGGCGACACTGAATGTACTAATATCTTTTTGAAACCATTCACTTGCTAAGGTAAACCGCAGTGATATTATAGAAATTAAGGGTTGAAGGAGGTTTAATTCGGTGGTAGGATAATAAATAAAGGGCCTCAAGCACTGCTTTCATAAAAAAGCCCAATTTTCAGTGATTACAGCTCATACATTTTATATGCTGTACCTCCTAAAATGAAAGCATCATATTTAAATGCTTGTCCGCTAGACTCATTGTTAAGACCATGCATAATTGCCTTTAATGCATAATTCAGGAGTTGTTTCTTTGTTGTAGTTCAACTACTATAACAAAGCAGTAGGTACTCAGAGCCTCTACAGACTATTTTTTGATTTCCTCCAGGTGCGTCAGTTATTTATAGAGTACTTTGAAGTATTTCAATACACAGCAGAGTGTGATAATAACAGTGCCAGAGAGGAAGAGGCAGACAGATTCAAGGTCACATGTAGCATCAAACATAATATACACTCCTGATCAAAATCTAAAAACCAGTTGTCCAAATTTACGTTCTGCACTGTTAGATCTAAAAAAGATTCAAAGGAGAGTTTCAAAATGCAAAAATAAGACATGGGAGTGAGACTATCAAAAAATAAATTGATTCATAAAGAATGATAAATAATTCTAAAAATATATGAGTAAGCAATTCATTGCATACACAGAAATAATTTGTTCATCAACTAATCAAAAGTTTAAGACCACAGCCTTTAAAAGCCAAAATCTGAGCAAAAATTTGGATTTAGCATCATTTTCTGTCAGGTAATCACACTGTCATGACCTTCTCTCTGACGCCACATTGAACACTGAAAAGTGGAAGAAAGGTAGATTCTCTTAGAAGAAAAAAATTTAACCTTGACAGCTCTGATGGCTTCAAACAATACTGGTGTGACAAGGAGGTCCCACTTAAGATGTTTTCTGTGTGGCACAGTGGTTGGGGGGTCTAGGCTGATTTTTCCTTCAGTGGAAAAATGGAGCTTCAAGTTGTGCAGGGGTGTTGGCCATGTGGAGGTGTTGCAGGAGGCATCCTTCAAAATTAAGGGCCCTGGTCTTTGAGGTAATGACAGGGTTTTTCAACAGGACAGTGATGTAGTTCACAATGGCCGCTTGACATTGGATTTCCTCCAGAGGAAGACAGTCTATTTTAGTTCAATTGTTTGCAATAAATTTCTTACTGAATTGTTTTTGTCTTAGTCCTGTTCTTTTCTGTCTGGGTTTTGAAACTATACTTAGAACCTCTTTAGCTCCGACAGTGCAAAATGAAAATGGATGCATTTTTCTACTGGTCTTAAGATTTTTATCAATTTAATATACAGTTATAGCCAAATTATTGCGAAAGAGATACATTTTTTTCATGCACTCCTGACACCATATTCTCAGCTATTGTTTAAGGACTCATATCTTGTGAGGAATGAAGAATGAGGAGTGATATGTAGCAACAGGCGCAGGACAGGAGTTGTACAAGCGACTGCTGTGATAATGACTGGGTCCTTTTACATGTGGCGCATGTTTCAACCCGAGAGGCCAACCACTGCCTGTATCAAATGTCAAACTGACTCCTCTAATTATGTAATTCTGCTGTCAGGTAAAAACCCATTCTCTTTCTGCTGTTGTTAGCATTTCGAAGGCGCAACCTTTACCAAAACATCCACCGCTGGTAACTGAGTCTTCTTTTGATGAGAGAACCAGAGACAGGTATAAGAGCATTCCATTTTCTATGGGGGACAGTATCAGGTATGTGGTGTTTCTTCATGTTCATTCTGACCATTAAATTAGGACCTTGAAGAGCTGAAATAAAAATCATCTTTCTCTCCTAAATGTACAGAAAGAATTTCCAAATTTATTTCCACTTGCCAATTGTCTTTAAAGCTTACTGAATTTTAAGAGATGATAAATTCCAGTTCTCAGAGGAGAGTTGTAAAAAACTTTGGGACAGATCAATGAAAATCTTAGCTAGTTAAAGCAAATTAGCTGAATGCATTGAAATAGATAGTTTGTGTGATAATTTGGATAAACTGACTAACACTGTGTGTTTGTGTGTGTACATTTATACAGCACAATTATAAATGTACACAGGGAGAGGTGTTTTTCAAACAAAACCAACTGGTTGCAAAATAAATGTAACATCATATATGAGCCCATTCTTCTTATTTTTCTCTCATCTTTACAGATACTAAAGTTTTATACAAAAGTGCAGCTGACAACAACTGCAAGCAGAGAGGCGCCACATGCTGAGCAAGTCTGCCAACACACTCTGCAGGTGGTTGTAAGTAAGTTATGTTTATGGCTGAATTAGAGGCAGAGAGCTCTCTCTTGAAGCGAGGCAATGATAATCATTTTAACAAGAACAGGGATAAAGGTTCTGATTGTTTAAAGGAAGAAGTATTTTTACTTAAGAGATGTGAATTGTACCTGATACTGATCTTAATGATAAATGGATTCAAACTGAGAGCAGAGATGAATAATTATCTTTAATCAAAAGGTGTTGTGAGCTTAAGTCACAGAGACGAGGTTCACTTTAATGTGTCCAGCAACTTTCCAACTGAAAAAAAGTGAAATCTAGCATTTCTTCTCTAAAAAGAAATCAAAAAATTAAAGAAAGATAACTGATCCATGTTATCTTAAGCTTGACACCACGACAATGAGGCAATTTTTTCCGTTTTTTTCAAGAATGAAGAGGTTCATGTTACATTTAGATCTAACTTCAGTCACATTAATTTTCAGTGGGTTCACAGTTAAATCAGTCTTAATACTATAAATGAGTCATTGTGACCATTCAATAGGGAATGTTCTCTAATTCTATGGTTTGGAGCTACAGAATTTACTTGGAGCTTGATCGTCACACTGCTCTTTGAGTAATTGCGATAATTTCCACTCATCTTTCTTCCTTTGTGAGTATTGCTGAGTTGCTGTGATTTCACATGCTGTGATTATTTTCCCCTGAGAGGTCTGTGATTTGTGTCTGCATGGCTGGAGTAAAGGTCAGGGTGGATGATCCTGCATCAGTAATTGATAGTAGATTAAATAATAGAGAAATCCATCGTCTTGTAAATGACTGTGATACGATAGAAGAATTTTGAACAGAAACATAATACTGCTTCTTTAATCAGTGGAATATTGTCTATAAAGAGCAAAGTTGTTACAAGAGAAATATGGTATCGGGGTTGTTAAAGGTTTACTGAAAGTTTCTAGAAAAGTTGAGGTCCTTTGGTTTTAAACCCAATAGTTGACACTTGAACAAAGGGGCTCTGACAAACATCTTACAAGAGAAATCATCCAAAAAAAAAAAAAAAGATTTGTGGATACTGTATCAAGTCTAATATAATAAGATCTGCAAGAATCTAAAACAACTGACTACAAATTGAAAGCACTCAAGTTGGGCAAAATAGTTGGTATTGTTCATGGAAAACCGATGGCAGTCACAACAGCTCTCCTAAAGTGAAGTCAAAATTAAAAAAAAAAAAGGTCCTGGTTTGGTTTCCTGGGTAGACATGTCTTTCTGTGTGGGGTTTGCATGTGACTATCAGGGCATACTGGCTTTCTACCACAGTCTAAAAACATGCTTGTCAGGTTGCCTGATGATCTCAGTCCTGAGACTCAAGCAGCCAGACAAATCATGATCTCAGCAATCTACAGATTTTATTCCCATTCTGCTGCTTTTACGTAACTGATTTATCCTGACTTACACAGACCTAAGAAATCAAATGTGAAGAACATTTAGCAGCACAATACATTCAATTGACTTGGACAGTTGACTTTCATTGGAGAATAAATCTTTCATCTGTTATGCGAACAGCTTTGTTTTATGTTGTTACACTAAAACTGCAATTTAATCACTGCAGCCTTTGTATGAAAAACCACGTGAAGGGACTGAGAAACAAATAAACTATTCTCACAACATATGCTGCTAGTTCTTAAGAAAAATCAAACAGCTTTATCCAACAAACTGAGTCATTTAGACTGACACTGAACAAGCATAACAACAGTAATGTCAAAGTGTCACCTGTGTGATCTCCATACACAATTACGACTTGTTTATTAACAGGGAGAGAAAGGGAACATGATTTTTTTTACACTAATGAGAAAGCAGACAGCTCTTAATGAATGGGGTTTAATCGACACCCACACACTGACACTCAGCACACACACACACACACACCCATACACACACCAAGAAAAGGAGAGAGAGAGAGAGTGAGGAGGGAGAGAGAGAGTCAAAGCATCTTAACCACAGAAACAAAGAAAAGTCTGACATCACTGTCTTTGATTAAAACATGACTGCAGATATCAAAGGCTAACAAACACAGCAAGGAAGATAATCTCAGAGTGAAGCAGCAAACCACCCACCATCCGCCATCCCCTACACTCCCAACTTTTCAGCTTTAACTGAATCATTAAAAACATGGAGCTAGCTCCATAGTGAGACTGTGAAGAAGAATGTGCTAAATGTAGAAGCAGCTTTGAAAAAAACAACATGTAAAGAGGATTATAGGAGAAGTGCTGGAGATATGGAACACATGCCTTTTAATAAACAAACAGTGTGTATGCTAGTCATGGTTGAGAGCTGGCTGTCTGAGCACAGGGCTGTATTAAACAGATAAAGCATTTTATGGATATTCTATAATTGTCATCTAAATTTAGCCCTGATTTAGATGATCAGTTAGCACGGCAGATTCTTTTCATAAAACGAGAAGGTTAAGAGGACAAGAGGGAAAAATAGGGCATAAGTTTCCAGGATTCTAGTGTTTAAAAGGTGAACTGACAACACAGTTTGCCGAGTCCATCAATCAGTCAACATCTGAGTGATTCTTTCCTCTGTGGCAGGGTTAAGAGTTCATGTGTGTGTATGATTATTTTGCATGTGAATGTGTCCTTGAACTCTCACAGTGATTACAAATCAAACTCTCTCCTCCCACTACCAAGTTCATCCGAACCTTTGATTGCATTGTTTAGTGCCTTTCCTTGTATTGAGATGAGCAGAAAACCGGCCCCGAAGCCTGTTGGTGTGTGAATGTGTGCTTTTGTGTGGTATGTATGAGAAGGGGTTTCCAGGGACAACAGGGCAGCTGAGTAATGATCTGCCTCGACAAACACTGGTGGGGCCGGAGGGAGGGGGCTCTTTGATCTAATTACAGGAACAAACTCACAGACTGTTGAACATCACCTGCTTCTGACCTTGCCTCCACCTGTTCTCATTCCCATACAGCATCAACTGGACTGAAGTTTAACACCTCTTTCATTTACTCTCTCAGAATTTGCAACAAAGAGAAAGCATCCAACAGAAAACAGTCACATTAAAGATCATTTTAAACCTTTGGAGAGAGACTAATGGCATCTAAAAGACATACTGCTAAATACTACAATTTGAGAAAAGAAGGCTGTTTAGTAAAGAAACAAACTGCACTTTGCTCTATCATTCAACAAACAACCTGCTCTGTGGGCAGAATAATAGTTAACAATGGTCTGGATGTTAAGAGGTCAATACAACTGCTTAAACAAAATTTTAATCAACCATTTGGTAACACATTACTTGACGCCTATGTTTATACTGCATTATAAACACATTTATAGTGTCTAATAATAACATTATAGCACTGTATAACTACAGTTATAAACATTCATAAGTTACTATAATGCTTTATAGCAATAATCATTTCACACTATAAAGCATTTACTCATCACTTATAAGGTCAGGTATTATAATATGTTATAACTGTTAGCAACTCACTGACAATGCCCACATAGATAATGCATTATACAAATATTTATCATATTCTTATAATTATGTATAACTATCATTATAAACACTCATAAATTACCATAACTCTTTATAATAATTTGCATAACACATTCACACGCTCCTTCAAAAAAATTTTGATGACCACATTCACAATGAGTGGCTAGGCTGATAAACAAAAGTCCTTCAAAAACAAACAAAACAGAAAAATACACATCCTTTTTTCCTTGCAAGAACAACAGATAACATAGCAAAACTTATTTTTTATTAGTGTTGTGACTCCTTCAAAAGACTTATATGGCAACTATGATAATTATAATACCCTTTGAGCCTTCCAACAAAAATCGGTTATCAAGGGATCAACAATCATGACCACCAATCATATATGAGACATTATAAAATGCTATTTAATGTGTTATGCTTATTGTTATAAAGAGTTATGGTAATTTATGAGTGTTTATAATAATAGTTTTACATGTTTATCAAAATATGATAAATATCTGTATAATGCATTATCTATGTGGGCATTGTCAGTGAGTTGCTAACAGTTATAACATATTATAATACCTGACCTTATAAGTGATGAGTAAATGCTTTATAGTGTATTATGACTATTGTTATAAAGCATTATAGTAGCTTATGAATGTTTATGACTGTAGTTATACAGTGGTATAATGCCATTATAAGATATAAATGTATTTATAATGTGGTATATTCTATTAAATATCTAAATCTAATTATTTTTATTGTTCATTTTATTAATTTCATTTTTTCCCCTTAATTATGTTCATTTACTTTGCCTCTCTTCTCATAACTTTTCTATTCTCTTTCTTTCTTACTATTTGTCCATCTTTATTCAATTCTTACATGCAATAGTGGAATAGAAATACTGTTGTTGCAGTTAAAGCCCCATACGCAACCTCAGGTGTTGCCAAATAAAGCACTACTGAAGTCCTGAGGAGTTCAACTTTTTATAATACCTAATAACTCTCCAAAGTTTTTGACTTATTCAGCACTAGTGGCAGGATGTTCCAGGAGCGTTCTCTCAGTGCTACATGAGAGGATGGGTGGAAGGTGTGCTGGAGCGAGAGTTTGAAAGAGACAATGTTTGCCGTTTTCTGGATCCATGGACTATGGAGCTTCTTTTGAAGTGTTAAACAGATCTGAATAATTCACTCCTCTACAAATACGGGCAGATCTTTTAAATAATCATTTACATCGGAACTGGGTCGAGAAAGACTGTCTAGAAACTTTATATTTATAACTGGAATTTTTGCTTTGAACTTTTGATTGTTCGCCTTCTACGGGTTCAATGACAATGCACAAAAAAAGAGAACAATCTTTCTGATGCAATGGGAAAGCTGGCAGTGACATTTAGGTGGGGTTTCAAAGTGGCTTACCTGCTCGTGTCCTCTTGAACATACAGAGACAGCAGCTGCTTGGGGATGCTAAAGGATAGCGTGCACTCCTCCATTTGTTCCCGCACCAGCATCCACTTGCTGTCCACTGTTTGAAATCTGTATACCTTGCATATTGGGTTCTTGAAAACTAAAAAAGATCAAGGAGAGAGAGAGAGAGAGGTATTTCAAACTTTTGACACAGCAGGACTGCATCACAATCTCATCAGTTTGTGTCAAATTCACAAGTTTTACAAAGTGAGAACAGCAGATCTGAAATAACTTTGACAGCTCTGAACCTCAAGGACAGAAACTCATCATAACTCGCATGAGGTATGAAGCCAAAATAAAATTCTATAATCAATAAGTGTGTCTGCTGTAGATAAGGTGTTGCAAATTTGTGAGGCCTTCTCTCTATTTACCTCAGCAGAAACACTGCAGAGTTAAAGACAGTCTGAAATAGAGCTCTTGTCCTGTTAATCTTCACCTTATTATTTCCACCATTTCCATTTTAATTGCTTGCTTATTCTATTACAGTACGACAGAGACTGTAGAATGTTTAAAACTTTGCTTGCTAACTACAACACCCAGCTTTCCCACTTAAACCCATTCAGATCCGAAACCATCTTCATCATTTTGCTGAGAGTGGCTAATAGCAGCAAATCGAAAGCCCGGAAAGGGAAAACAGCTCTAATGCTCTTATCTGCATGCTTGCAGCAGAGGGCAAGAAAGCTGTGCGCCTTTCACTTTGCCCCTGTCCCTTCTACAGTTGAAGTCAGAAAATAAGTCACTCAATAAGCCAGAGCTGAAGCACCAGGGGTGGAACGCTGACAATCTCGCTTGAGGAAGCAAAACATGCATGGCATCAGTGAAATGCTTCCCACTAGGAGAAGCTCTTGCATACAGAGGACAGTCCTGGCACCAATTCCTCCGTACTGCGCTGTAAACTGATCCGACCCCAGATAGTCTTTTCTTAATGTCAATGCCTGAATGTTGGTGTCATTAATCTTTGTGAAGCAAAGCTGTGTTTCAGTTCACCAGGGTAGTTCAATGTGAAGCGCACAACAGATGAACAAATGCCCACAGTACTAATTGCACTAATAGAAGCCAACTAAAATAGGCCAGTTAACCTATCAACAAAATACTCACTGACATTTGGGCAGATGAGCATCTTTGTCCAATGCTGAAAATCACCCTGGTTCAACAGGCAGGACAAAAACATTAAACCTTGGGAATGAGGTCAAAGTGTATTCTCTCTAAATCAAAAACATCTATTGAAAGAATAAATTTTGTATGCCCAGGCGGTAACACTTGGATGACTCATGAAGTGTATCTATTAAAACAGTTTTATAATGCTGAGGTTGATGTTGAAATTGATGCCTAGCGCTAATATGACCTCTGAAAGGATTTATTATTGAAAGAAAATGAGATCAGATTTTCAGATACCGTTGGCACAGGGACAAGAAGAAGTCAGAAAGTCAAATGGAAGACAAAATAAATGAGGACTGTGACGCATGTGCAGGAGAAAAAAGTACAGGCCCAACTTGAAAAAAATCAGAGGAGCAACAGTTGCCCACTTACACCTCCAAAAGAGAAGTGGATTAACCTCTGATCCCCCCCTGCCACCACACTAATCTGACCGCCAATCAGACGCCTCCATTTCCCTCCTCGACACCTCTTAGGAAAATGACTTCTGGATACGTGCTGTGCGTGGGCTCCCATGTCTCCCCGCTCTCTCTGCATGCTCATTTTGAAAGATAATAAAAGTGGAAGAGCAAATTGCATTACTCAATCTGGCAGGGTCTGCAGGGAGGATATTGTTTTGACGGGCTGCAGATGTGCACCTGCAAACGTGGCTGCAGTTCACTGGCTAATCACAGCTGAAACAGTGAGCAACAATGACAACAGGCATGGGGCTGCTGAGGAGTTCAGGGAGACATTGGGAATCTGGATGAAAGAGAGAATAGAAATGGAACAAATGAATGCTTGGAGTGAAAAAAAAAAAGAAACTAGTTTCCCGAGCTCCCTCTGCACAAGGGCTGTGAAGTTTCAACTCAGCAGGAGTCGTGACCTTTTTCAAGTCTATCATCCCCTTTCTGTCTACAGGTCTTTCCTTTTTTTATCACAGCTGTTCTGCTTCTCTGCCTGAAAGGTAGCCAGCTTTCTGTGTTGTCACCAAATTAGTCTCACACAGCTAGCATGGCATCTTTTTCTTGTGTTCACTTAGTCAACAAAGAAGTGACAAGGGTTCACCTCTTTGTCAGTTACCTCTCGTTGCTGTGTCTTCCTGAAAGAATCACAGGGAAGCTTTATTCAATAGACGGATGTGTTAATTTTTCCGTCTTGTGGGTTTCTGCATTAATACTTCAGACCTTGTCAATGGAGAAGAAAAGATCATCAAGGGCAGTCGGATGTTGATCATTTACCAATCAACCCGGAGAGACTTCTGGATAATGGAGGATGTTATTGTGTGTCAATCAGCTCAATGCTGTATGACAACAGTCTGTCGTCTGTGTGATCACAGGTTGAGTTTTTTATAGAAGCAAATCTGTGCTGCTCAAAAACATGACTGCATGAAAAGTTTAGTGTTCTAACAAGATGGTTTGACTGAAGTGATTTAAGAGACGCTGAATTGTGCTGGTGTTACATAGATGTATGAGTATTGCTCTGCATTTTGATGGATGCAGTTTTTTTTTTAAGCTCATTTTTTATTTTATCATTCAATTCTCTACTAATTTTAAACTTAACAATCTTCATAATTTTTTCAACAGGGTGTTACAGAGATATTTGAGTTGATTTTACTTTCTTTTTTTCCTCAGTCGTATTATTTCAATCCCTCATGTCATGATCCTGATATTTTCCTCATGATATATGATGGATGCCGCCAAATTAAAAAAATAAATAAATAAAAAAAGTATGAAGATAGAAGTGATTGTCCTCCTCCTTTTGGGGATTCTACTTTTCAAGGATATGGCTGTACAGGTTAAAAACATGTGCTTAGAGTATGTATCTTACCTGGCCCTGTCATCGGATTATTTCCTCTGTCGATGGTGGCATGGTGGGAGGCAGACTCGCAGACCATCGGACACTGGAAAAACAAACATATGAGGGAAACAGAAAATGAAATGAAGTTTACATCAACTTTATCCAGTGGGGAAAAAAAAGATAAAGAATTGTTAAAAGGAACTTGTGTACAACAGGCTTAGCTTTAATGAATCTATGAGTTATCCTAGGGATTTCCACACTCTGACTTTACCAATATTTTATCTCAATGCTAAGTGGTAGTTTAGCAAAGGTAACACAGAGTCATCTTTAACCGTCAGAAGCAAAATGACACCAGTGTGAATCCTGTAGTCATCAGTCCCAAGTTTTGTGTTCGGTTCAGCTAGTTTGACTTAATCTGGCTGAGCAAGAAAACAACTTTAATTTCCACATATTCAGGATTATCAAGCTGTTTGAGCTTTGCTGAATCATACTCATATGTTCACTTTGGTAAATTTACAAACACTCGAGAAATAATCTAATGCTTGATTAGGTATTCCATCTCTGAAAAAAACAGTGTAAATTCTAACAACATCTAGAGGGAAAAAAGACTTGCACCCAACTTATGATGCACAAATACTACATCCAGAACCCATAAATCAAGCAGCTGATGAGCACAGCTCTATTTGAAATTAAAAGAGGAGAGCCAGGCCTTTAGTGCAATCAGTGATGTCACCAGCTGAAGGAAAACAGCTGCTGCGACTTCACTGTCTGGGGGTTGGCACTTTATAACATCAACTGTCATTTCTTTCTTTCTTTCTCTCCTCATCACTACAGTACGGCTTGTTTATTGTACTGAATAACAACGTTACAAAAGCCCATGAGATGACAGATGGACAGAAATGTCACTGTGCTGTAAGAGTGCTCTACAGTGAACATGTTTTCACCTTCTGGAGTGGGATATAACCTTGTGGGTTCAGTGCATTTTATCTAGTGGTTACTGCACATTCACAATGAGAGAATTAAAAGTTAACCAGGACGCTGCACAGAACAGTACATTCAACTTGGATAGTATTCAGTGTCTCACACTCTGTAAGTTTTGCTGTTCTTGTCTTGCTTTACATTCTCATATAAAGGCCTACTGATTGCATCAGTAGAAAATAAAGGCCAAAATTTGAAATTAAAAATTACCACTTTTGTGCCACTGGTAGAGAGAACTGCTTTCAGAAAGAAAAAACAAACAAACAAACAAACAAACAAACAAACTAAAAAAACAGGTTTTCATTTCTATCAGATTGAAATTTCAAGAGTGATTGACATTGCCAGCATGTTTAAGTATCTGATGCTTGCTGGCAAACTAAGCTCACGTTGGCGCCTGTTTCTGGTTGATTTCATTTCAGTTGCTGCTTACAGTTGGCATGTTCTAGGAAAATTACACTAAAAAAATATTCTGATTAATATTAATTGTATCATGCTAAAAACTGAAGCAGAGCAAACCCTTTGAACGTGTGTTGCTGAGTGAAGCGAGCTTGAAAGAGAGGAAGAAGTCAAGCAGTGAATTTTGTTTCTTTTGAAATCAATAATTTGGCTGCAACTTATTTACTTCTTTGTTTTTCAAACTAGGAAGAAAGCTAGCCTACAGGTTTAGATCCTATTTTTGTATTTTCATTTTTGCATTACATTGGTTGAGTAATCCTGTGACATAAAAGCTTTGAGGCAGAATAGCTAATGTCAGTCTGAATCCCTGGCAGTATCCTAAACCAGCTTCAACATACTGGATATGTACCATAGAGCAAAAATAGCTATTATCAAAATACTTTTTGTTTTTTAGCTTATCTTTTGTTCTTAAAACGAATGGAATGAAGATATGTTAGTGCAGTCAGAACACAGTATTAAATTCAGCCTCCTTACACTCATGTGAATGTGTTTTATAAAGGCTAAAAATACTTGCTCAAATCTCTGAAGCTTTCTCATGTTAACTTGATGCTTTGCATTTTTAATGCTGCATGTTTGGGTGTAATAGTATAAAGCTGTCAAGCAAATTTAACCGTTATAGTGTAAATCTGTCTAAACTTTACCACTCAAAAATCCTGAATAGGTCCTTGTCAAAATGATGTCTGCTTGCCCTTTGATACTGAATACCTTCAACGCCTTTTGATGCTTTAACTCTGGGATTCCTCTTCAAAGCAAAACTGACAGCTAACCATCCATTTCACATGCTGTATGTCAGCTCTGCCCCATCTGATGAACCATGTAACACAGTCAGACAGCCAAACCTGTCCCCCAGAACAGGACTTTAATGACTGCTAGGAACAATCCTTCAGCCCTCCCGGTTTAAAAAGTGATCCTGAATCAACTAGACATCAAACTAATATGAAGGCTCATCATAAACATTCACAAATAAAAAGCGTCAGGTGAAAAGAAAAAGTCACATCTGGAAATTTCACAGAGCCTGCAAGAAGGTGTCTGGTAAAGAAAAGTATTAACAATGAGACAAGGGCCACAGCTGTGAAAGGAGTGCCATTGTTATGGTAGTCAACGGCCAGCATGTGTTTGATGGCTCTTTGATGACCAAAAAATGCAAAGAGGTCCGATCAGAGGTGACCGCACTCTCTCTCTCTTGTTACACATGACTGTTTTTGCAAGGTCAGAGGCATATTCATGACAGAGCATGATCAAACAAGTGCCTCCTACTTCCCCGACAGAAACATGCACACAGGAGGGAAAGACACACAAACGCACAATGAAGGTACACTGCACAAGAAACCTTGTGAGTCTTGAGTGTCAGGTAAGCTCTTCCTAATGTTTGTCACATGCCTCCCCTCTTTCCTCCCCTGATCTTCTGCAAAGAGAAACAACACACATGGGGAAATGTGCAGTGACAACGCTCACACCCATACCCCGTCACACACATATACACACAAGGCAACACATTCATCAAGGCGACATGGGCAGATTGTCAGTGACACTTTGGAGCCTAGCAGGGAACCTCCCTCCACCAGCAACAAGGGTGGGCAGAAGCAAAAGTCAGTCAGCCATGCAGAAGCCCTTGGTCAATTATATAAGACAGTGATTCATGCACACACAAGTACACACAATACGAACACACACAGACACACGCCGACACACACACACACACACACACACAACAGCAAATCAAAAGAAAGCAAGGACTCCAAGTCTCCTAGCTGCCTTGCAGAGCTGTGGTGTGGTTGGAGAATGTTCCTTTTTTACAGATCAGACACATCATTAAAGCCCCTTTCTTACTTTTTAATACCCGACTCTGACTGCACATCACAAATTCATTTGACAAATGCTCAACAAATCTCACTCCAAAAAGAAACAGAACAGAGAATCAAGTGAAATCAAAGTACGTACAACTTCATTTCTGGTGTGCTGGCAACCCATTTGGATGACACAATCCTCAGTTTTATTTTCAAACTCTGAAGGAAAGAACAGTGTCTTCCTCGTTCTCTCACATGACTCCGTGAGTCACCGTGGACCTGAGCTAAGCGGTATGTATTGTATGAGATTAGAGTGGATAGAAGTGGGTGCCAGGATCATGGAGGAAGTATCATCCACTTGGTCATTCTCAGGAAAGGTTGCAGGTCTGGTGACACAATCTAGAGTCAAGTGAATATAAGTCAGTATGCTAATGTTGGCCGTCTTGTTTAATCTTTCCTCTATATGACAGAGACAAGGCAAATGTGCTCAGGGACGCAGACATTACGCATATACACGTCCCTTAAATCCCCATTAGGGTTTACTGCAGTTTACTTAATCTCATTGGAGGACTTGAGCACTGCCAGTCTAATCCCAGCATTAGCGCTAGGCACTTAAAGCATAGAGACTCCTGCTTTGGCTCTTCCTCTTTGACTTACTATTTTTACCTTCTGTGACTGAATATCAGTGGTGATGTGGTCTAAGTCGACCTCCTCCATCTCCCCCATCTTCAGACGACTCACCACCACTGTTCCCGCCGTGCACACACCATCAGATGACCTAAAGGGAGACAGGAAGAGAGTTAGAGTGTTAGCTTCTCCATAATCTGCTGGATAAAAGTCTGTTCTGCTCTCCTCCTCTCGCTCCCTCTCTCGCTCTCCCTCTATCAGCCTGAAAAGATTCACTTCTGTGTTTAGTTCCTCCAACTCCCCAAACTTAATAAGCTTATTTCAAAGCTTGAGCAGGTTGTGAAATCATAAAAGTTGTTTGGATAAAAAGTGGAATCAGGAAGTAGATGACTGCACTTCAGCAGCATCTTTTTCAAACAGAGTTTGCAGAGGAGTTAGTGTGCAGAATAAAGCAGGGCTGTCTCCAGAGGGAAGGTTGATGCGAGTGTTCAAATGGCCGTCTAATAACCCAGACTATTTGTCCTGACAGATGCAAAATTGATACTCGAGTTTTCATATATCAGGGAGCCCAACCAATCACTTTCCCAATCATGGAGCCATGATTAAGGAGCTGATAGAAAATCCATAGTATTGGCAGCAGGACACGCGCGCAAATGAAGAAAAATGGTCCCTCTGCTGCACGCAAGCAAGATGATCACCTTAACAGACCCATCCCTAATGTGCTCAGTTTCACTCCAGCTGGAGAAAGTATTGAATGTTGTGTGCCAAGTGAATGGTCTTGGGAGACGGGGAAGGGGGAAAGGACGACACACCCCCGACTGAGGAGGAGAAAATGCAAGGATGGTGATGGAGGCAGAGAGGATGTTTTCAAGGCCAATCCATCTTGGTCAGACACTAGGGAGGAAATCTAATCGCACCCAAGAGAGAAGTGGAAAGGGAGTAGCAGAGGAGAAGTAGGAAAGATTGTGAGGTACTAGAAGAGGAGAGGAGAGGAGAGGACTTGGGTTGGGGAAAAAAGGTCTCTGCAGTGGGACACTGGGAGTGTCAGTTAGCGCTTAATGTCTTACAGGAGTCCCTGAGCAGAGAAAATAACATTGGTCGCTTTATAAATCTAATCATTGTCCCTTGCCAGACACCTGTCTCAGTGTTTACTCATCGTTCTGTTTCCCCCCATTCCTCATCTCACTTTCTCTCTCCTTCTGTTTCTCTGAGCAGCACAGAGGACTGAGGCGCAGTAAAAGAAAGTCACCCTGACTTTGAACAAACAGTGTGTACTGACAGTGGCCTGTACATAATCGAGGAAATGGAGATTAACATGCATCACATTCAGCGATAGTCCTCCCTGGGCAAACCTTAGGGGTTACTGTGGCCCTACACTTTTTAGACTGCTCTGCCTCAATCCACTAATGAAAGTCTCCTTTTAAACAGACCAGGGAGACTTTGTTAGAATTGTTTCAAGATAATTGGTTTATGCCTTTGAGAGATATATTGTGATTTCTTTTTGAGTTTTGTTTTTGTGTTTGCAAATCAGCAGCTGTTCCACAATCTCTGTACTTAATGATGTGAGAGGAAAGGAAGTCTTAAACAGCTCATTGTGTGGTTGGAGTAAAGTTTCAGATCAAATAGCTGGTTTACAGTGGAAAATAGATTCAAGCATGGGTGTAATAATCCAATTTAGAGTCAAGGAGGCCATGACCCTAACTTAAAGGGCAAAGTTCACATTAAATAATAAATCATAGGTAATTTGTGACTCCTACTGTGTATAATTTTGGTTGGATCATTGTAACATGCACATCATAATGTCCAAACTTTAATATTATCCCTAAAGCCACATTTTCTCTTCCTTTGGCCAGTCACAAGGAGAAGCTATGTCTTTATTGGGGCGTTCATTCCAGAGTTTGCACTCATTACTTCCTTCACCATGCAAACCATTGAGAGAAGTTGCCACCAACTTTCATCACACTTCTAAGAGCAACATACAAATGAGTTAAATGACAAAACATGATGAAAATTTGATGATTTTAGAACACCAAGTGTGAAACAACAATAATAATATCAATGGGCGAAATACATGTTAATCTTATGCTTTAATTTTTTCCAGTGCAGATGAACAAATCTCTGCTTGTGGAAAATGTTTGAGCAGAGATCATAAATGCTAAATATTTGTAATTGATCCAATCCATCCAGAGTTTTTCCATCTTTCAAAGTTGTGCACCATGATAAATGATTTTAGAGATGAATATGCAAAGAAGATAAGAGTGTGATTTGATTTGTATCATGCTTATTTAAGAATTATCTTAGCTAGTGCAGCTCCAACACATCAGTAGACATCGGTAAACTGTCCAAAATTAGAAATTGCGGAAACTAGGTTACATTTGAACTTTGAGCTATTTTTTATTCTTTATTGCAAACTACAGTCAGTTAAACATGCACTTTACCTGACCTCAAATTAACTTTGAAGGTTCTGAGGATGAGAAAGTAACCAATCTCTCAGCTTCCCCCCCCCCATCTTCTCTCTCTATCTCTCTCTCTCTTTTTCCGTCTGTTTGAGCTGGCATGGACACAACTCTGCAGACTGTTCTTTGCCTGCGTGAGCCCATCTTTTTCAAAATCTAATTGGCCCAGGATCCGTTTTATGACAACACTTAATCAGACATCTTTGTAAAAGTGACAAAAATAATGTGCTTAAAAATGTCCGCTATGAATTTGGCACAGTTCTGAAAACAATTAATTATCAGGGAAGTGCGCCTCCATTTAACATTCATTTTCTTTTGAAAGCCTCTCTTGCAATTTGCAAACACATTTTCAAATGAAGAAATATATAATCTGGTGGAAACTGTTCAGACACTGCTGCATACTCTGCTTCTAAAGGACAAGCCTTTTATATTGAATACCTTCACAAGGATAATAGCATGAAGCAACAGCTCAAAAAGGGAAACTGGTAATCTATAAGAACTGAAAGTGTTCTAATAAATGTGATATCTTAAATTTACATCTTTGGCTTATTCCATCAAGACCCTCAAAATAAAATCTGTCAACTGAGCCGCATTTATTTCTTCTTCTTCAATATTTATCCCTCACTACAGAGTCCCCTAATGTTTTGCAGATTGACGCTGACTCTACCATGTGTAAGTAATTCTGTTCTTTGGTTAAAAATGCCCTTTATTAAACTTGTTAGTTTGTCTTTGAAACAATGACAAATGAATCACTGTCACTGTTCAGTTTGCAGTTCAAAGTAATCTGAGAACTCTTACGATGTGGAAATGTACTTCCACTCCAATGAGAAACAGATATCGACCAAAGCAAAACACTGTGGGGAAAAAGTCTAGACAAACTAGTGATGCTTTAAAGCCAGAAACGAGGTTACTCTTCCTTTTTGAGCGGTTTGAGTAAACACATCCTACACTGTGGTTTTGGCTGGATCCATACTCCACAAGCCTGAGCACGGTTGTATTTTTGCTCTTTTGTGTTCATCATAATATCCATTATTACTTTAAAACCATAAATGCTGTCATTTCTACAGTGTTATTGTATCCCTCTTTGGTTGGTTAATGACAGATACAGGCTGGGGAGATAAACATTTTTGTTTGTAGTTTGGTGAATACAGCAGTGATAGTGTCTGCTATCTGATTGGTGCGTTGTTACCAATAAAATCCTGTAGAAAGTGGAGAACAAACAATCTTTTTAATAACTTCAATAATGGTTCTTGTAAATGCTCTGATCTGAGTGGTAGATTGTACTTATGATGACTATGAACACACCTCAGGATAAGACTATATTGGAGGAGTGTGGGTGTTTTTTTATACTGAAATCTTGCACCAAGAAGAGGAACAACTTACAGAGTAATGCCAAGCGAAGTTAAACAGCTCTACATTTTTCAGTATCTGGATCCGACAGCCTGTGAGTCAGAATAGTTCATCTAAAACTTTGCAACTGCCCCACTTCTGTTATTGTCGAGTACTCTTCTCCGTGGGAACTCTCAGAGGAAACACCTGAGCCTCAAAAATGAAGAAAAACCCCATCGGCTTTACCCCCACTAGGGCTTTTTCTTCAACTGTATAAAGCTAAAATACACAGCAGGACCTGAGAAAAGTTTTTTGTCGCTCCTTGCTCTGAATTTTGCAGGCAGAAGATTTGTTCCAGGAGTCTTTCAAGGCACCTTAAACATGTGCATTGCCTGTGGAATGGAATTGGACAGAGGAAACTAATTGCCAGGATCCTACACAGGCAACAAGAGAGCTACAGTCTTGAAGTGCAGCACTGGAAGTGTAGATGGGATTCTTGACCTATATAAAGCTGGACGGGTGGGCTAAATATAGCGCTGGCTAGTTTTCACTAAGGACAGATGTTAGGACATAAGGCTGTAATAATGGGTGATGCCAGCTTCAGGATTGATAGTGCCAGTCCTGATTTTTATTGGGGATGAATGACATTATCATGTGACTCTGCAGTAATTGCATATCTCGCAACAGGAAGACTGACTCAATCAATACGACTACACTGCCGGCATTGTTCAGAGAGCTGGCTGGAATCACCAGGGGACCCCAAACAGAGCACACTCTACAGCTTGTCTGGACCACTTCAAGTATATTTCCAAAGAAAATCTGCCCTCATTTCCTTATGATGAAAGAAACTTCAATGAAAAATATACTGTTTATTCATTCTGAATCTAAAATGAATGCAAAAGAGTTTTGCAGAAATCTGTTTGGTGCTGAAATTAAGTACTTTTATGGAAGCAGTGTGATGTCCAGGACTTTTTATCCCTAAAGATCAAAACCAGATGATTTTTCCCAAAAACACCAGTGTGATCAACCTCTAACAAATCCAAGTTCATGCCATACGAAAAAAAAAGAAAAAAGAAGCTGTTTGTCTGTTGCAATACATCTGTAATAAGCAGAAGAGAAGCAATGTCAGGGCAAGATGCAAACTCACAAGAGTTTTAACACATCCTATTTGTTCCAGTTCCATCATACACACTGCTGTATTCCTGCATGACGAAGGCTGTCTTCACACCACATTTATTTCTATGTTAGTGCTTAACCAGTGTCAGAAACAGTCCAGGATAAGCTGTTTTCACAGCACAGAGGCAAGCAGAAAGTGGAAAGAAAATAACCCGAGAAAGGAGTCCCCCCCCCCCCCCCCATAAGTACTCGTGTTTAAAAAAACAGTCAGGACACAAAACAAACTGCATCAGGATGTTTTTGTAAAATAACTGTACTTTTGTTAGTGAGTCAGATGAGTGAGGTGATGAAAAGTAGATGTGGCTTAAAATTGCAACAACTCATTGAATGAGGCTTTTGTTGTATACGAATTTACTGTAATGGCAAGGAGGAAATCCAGAAGTAACCTCAGAGAAAACAATAAAACAAATGTTCAGATTGTCATGGTAATTTATGCCCGGCAAACTTGAGCAGCAGTTGTCTTGCATGTTTGGCTCTGACAAATATTCACAAAGGTACTTTTAAAACGTTCAAACTATCATTTTTAGCAGTATATGAAATATTTCAAAGATTACTCATTAAATCATAAATTACTGGCCACAGAAAAACAGACGGCAGTCTCAACTGAATTTAAAACCTCAGATCAACTCATTCATAGTCTGGAGGTGGTTTCAGTGAGAACTGGTGTAAATATTGCAGTCACCTCCACAGCCTGCCCTGTTAACCACAGGCCCATGGAGACAAATAAGAATGAGATCATAATGCTACAAGAGATCACAGTGTTCATAGTGGGGTTAGGTTGCGGGCTAAAATTAAAATCTAATGAAGCTTTTTCACAGCTTCTTAAGACGAACCTCAGAATTTATTACACTCAAATCACCGAAGAACTATCCATTTGATGGAGCAACTTGAGTGAAACATAAACATCTGAACATCTAAATTACAAAGGGGCTCAGTGAAGTTTCTAAAAGGTCACACTGTTTGGAAATGATGATTTGCTGAGCCACAGTGGTGTCCAAAAGTTTGTTTTCTGCTTTTTACAATATGCAAAAAGTCCATTATTTGGCTCCCTTTTTTTTGTCTAAACCAGACTCGTCCGATCAGAAATCTTTGAAACATTGTTTTTTATGTAAACCCACATAAATGACCATTTTCATTATGCTAAAAAATCTGTTGCTTGGTATTTTAATTGAAATGCCATTGTCACTAATAAGTCACTAATCTTGCATTTAAATGACCTCCTGAGATGACGGTCACACACACAGTTGTATGTTATTTTTACTTACTGGTCATGAATATCCAATCAGTCATCAGCCAATTACGTTGGGCTAGTATTTCACTGTTTCACGAAAATGTGAAGGTCTACACAGGACTCTTTTTGAGCTATACAGAGAGTCAACATTCAGACATTGAAAGATTTAACTTGACCTCATCTTGACCTCGAGCAGAGCATTAGGACGCATTTTGTCTGCTTAACAGACAGAAACCTTTATATGATTCGACTGATTTTAAAAGAATATCTGCTTGGACTGCAAGGCTCTGGATAGAGAAAGATGCAGAAAGAGGGAGGTCAGTGTACAGTTTACAGGAACAGAAGGGCGATCATCATTGTAATAGCACTGAAAGTCAACAAATGTAATAGTAAGATTTCAAACTATGGTTGTGATCATAGGGATAGAAATGACAATGTGAACAATTGTAGACAAATTTAAGATCAACATTATCATTATACATGGTTATACAGGTGAGAGTGATATTTACAGTTGTCAGAGCATGGCAGGTCCACAGCAGAAGGCCATCCATACAAAACACAGCCACTGTGACTGAGACACCAGATCAAGTGGTTTGGCTGTTTCTGCCTTGAATAAATGTGTGGAATACTTATTGGTGACTTGATAATGCTGAGTTCTCAGTGTCAATCAAAAGCAGAAATCATGTTCCCCGATCCCCCACTTTATTCCACACTTACACTAAAATACACTTAATATGTGCTTTCAATACTCAGTACAGTTCTTCACACTTCTGTAATGCAGCACCTTTAATGTCAAGGTTCTTTGATATATCTGTAAAATTTCGGTGTTGCGTAATCTGAGAACGCATGTTTTAACTTGGTGTCTACATATTTAATGATGTTTTAGATGAGCAGCATGCACTCAGTATGACGCCCTCGAAACCGCTAAGTGTAGATCAATGACAATTGAATAAGCCTGGGAGATGAAGTTAGAGTGGGAGAGGGCACGTGGTACAGGGACAAAGAGCATACCACATGCCTCGTTTATGAACTTCATCACCTCTTTTGCAGCAAATTCAATATTAAGACTCCGGATGACGCTAAGCTAACATGCTGTGATGCAAAACACTAAAATAATAATGAGAAAAAAAATACAGAAAATTGTTCCTACTCATTCATCAGTTTCTTAAAACAGTGAGGAGAAAATCACAGTCTGTTTCATGTGTAATGACTCAGAAATAGAGGGAGAGGAGATGCCCCCACAGAGAGCCACTAAAGCGTCATAATTATTTTTCAACAAACTGTAAAAGAGCTGACAAAACACAGTCTTGTGTCATTTCTGTCAACAGATGCTTTTTGTCCTGTAATTGCTCTCAAATAAAGAAGCCAACCAGCAGTATCTTGAGAACCGCTGATTGTGAAAAAAGGCACTGAGTGCACGACTGGAGGTAAGCCGTTGTTTTTTTCAGAACTGCTTGGTTCAGTGCAGCTTTTTTAAATCTTAGAATTACTGCAATTTTCTTTCCTGGTGAGGGTTTGATTTGAGTTTGGAAGATTGATGTCACTCATACCCGCCAACAAATCATAAGGCAAGGAGAGAATAGTAACTGCTAGACTGACTCCATTAAGAGGCAACTAAATTAGCATACCAACACACCTATGACAAAGTTATAAACAAGATGTGTTGCTTCATTTCATCTATGGAAAAACATAACATTTGAAAACCTGTAGTTGCAGTTTAATGTGCACTTATTTTCAGGCAATTGCTTGGCTGTGTGTGGTGCCTTTTTAGGGTTGCTGCACCTTCAGGTCTTCAGGCTACACTAAGCTAAATAAGGATTGCATTACATGTTGCTGGCTTCATTGTTATGGCAAAGATAAGAGACATTAAGATGTGGTGTGTGATTGTTACGAAACTGAAGCCTGGAAAGCTGCAGCTGTACTTTGTCATCTGTATCAGGGTCCTGAGAGACACAACAGAATGTAGCCATAAGGAATCGCAGCTTTCCTGAGGAATGGCAGGCTTCCCCAGGGGAGGAAGCATAAAAAGACTTTCTCCCAAACAACACTCATGTGCGTGTGTGTATGTGTGTGAAGAAGGAAACAGACTGTGTATATGAGAGTGAGGTACAGCGTAGCAGATGAAAAGTGAAAGCTACTGTTGCTAGTGGTAGCGATTGCTGCGTGATTGTGGCTCTTGTCCCAGAAAAGGACAATTAGATGCATAAAGGTTGATGACGACTTACTACATGATGTTATGAAATCCCAGAACAGTCTATCAACCAAATTTACAAAGTAGCCTCAGTGTGCGCATTATTTGAACAATTCTCTTTCATGAAAAGTCATGAATATTTGCTTTAAAAAAAAAGGGGAAAACCTTGCAGCCTCACAGACTGACTCATGGCAACGGTCAGAATCTAGTACAAGAAATTAAATGTGTTATGTACTTATTGAAATCCAGGTCCCACACAGCAGATCTAGGTCCAGACAGTGAAGAATTTTGATTGGAACATTTGTGTCCTTCCTAAAAATGGGGGCTTGACTTGTACTTGGATTCAGATGATGTGAAGTCTTCTCTTCCCAGACTTACTTAAGATTCTTATTTGATGTCTTGGACTTCGATTGAGATAAGGTAGACTAGGCTACAACAGTGTTTACAGGACTGGATTCTACAATGCTGACAAAGTCATGTGTTAGAGCTTTACGCACACACACCCTACTAAGATGTCCACCATCAACTGATCGTGCTTCCAGAATTAAGTCGTAATCACTCATCACAACACAATTAGACTTGTTAACCAATCCTCTGCTACCAGATCCAGCCTAGAGATTAGACTATGACTTGGTAAAAAGCAACAGTGACTTCAGGTCCTTTACAGTGTCAGGTAGACAGGTAGTTAGAATTCTGCTTGGCCCTCCTTTCAGGCCTTCCTGAAAAATATAACTTCAAACTTACAGGAAGTGGTGCAGGATATAACTTTAATGCAAACAGTCGAGTGTATGTTCACTTCTCATAATAACAGAACTTCTATGCTTCAACCCTGGACAAGGAAAAAAGAGACGTGCTAAGAAAGCAAAACTACAGCCAGAATATATTACTTTTCCCTCCAGAAAGTTATCACACTCTCTTCTCTCTATACTTTTGCAAAAGGAAAAGAGTATGTAGAAAGATACGCACTGTAGCCTAGGTCCCTAAAAAGACAGTGTTTCTTGTTACAGTGCAAACTTGCATGATTAATGCAACAAAACTGATACTTGACCCTGACCTAACAACAATTTAAAAGACTCTTACATGAGAGGATTTGGCCACAAATCTTCCTGACCTTGTGCTGTGTGAGATGCGTCTACTCACATGTTGTGCAATACGTCTATGCATATCCCCTTTCTGAAAAATACACAAACCACCCACACATACACATAATACATATGCACAACCACATATAAATCTGATGACCCCATGATGAAATGTAGTTAAAATGTAAAAGAAAATATACCATAAATACACCCAGGATTTTATCTGAACAGTGTCAACGTTGTGCTACTATGCAGAGACTTCAAATGGAGACTTGTCCTTCATAGTAAGCAATGTATCTAAGACGTAGACCTAGTGAAATAATAAGTAATTTAGAGAAAAAAATTGGTGAGGAAAGTGAGTTGTAGAGCTTTTTATCATAATTGCACAGTTTATGACAGCATTAAAATCAATAATGATCCTAAGCACAAGATGCAAAAGCCTTCAAAAGGCACTGCTCATGCTCTGTGTTCATGTTTATAACACTGTTTAACTTTTAATGTCATGAGTTAGATGGAATATCAAATAACCCTCAAGAGAGATGACATACAAATGAAAAGATTTTCACGTTTGAACTTCATAAGGACGAGATGAGTCAAAAGCTACCAGATCAGTGTAACATGTAACACCAGAGGAAGAATTTATATTTTGGTTTGGATCTTCAGCTTTCATTATTGTTCAATATGCTTTACAAGACTTAGAAGCATTTGAATATTTAAAGCCATCATATGCTTATAAATGGAAACAGTCCCTGAGGTGCATAATATCAGACAGGCACCTGGACAGGATATTAAGCATGACATCAGCTTCTACAGCGCACATAATGGAATTGTAGCAAGAAGACAGGTTGCATTTCTTTCCGTTACATTGTCCCATCAGGGTACTTGAACAATGGACCAACACAATTTAATCTAAGAGCATAAACAGAAGACTATCTTACACACCTACTCTCAACGCCTCTTTCTCCCTCTATTTCATCCTCATTATCGTCCTCTCATCACTTAGTGAGCTATGCCCCTAGCATACCTCACCACCACGTCAAGCCAGATTTATTAAATCTCCTTCTCCTATCTCTATCTCTGAACACATCACATTTTCCCATCTCTTTAACCTCCAAGGGTTGTGATGCAAAGATGTGAGCCAAGACCCAAAAGAACACTTGACCACAAGGTGTAAATCTCAAAGTGGAGCTATCATTTTGTTTAATATGAATGTTAGGACCTAAATACAAATCTTGTCGTTATCACCGATGTCACTGCTCAGTTTGTCACAAAAACGTAATTACTCACAGAGGATAACTGAACTAACTTGTCAATGACATATTTTCTTTTTTGCCCCTTTCATTGCTCCCTCAGTGTTTCATTTTGATGCCACGGTGCAGCATTGGCCGAGTTTGTTATTTTCATATTCTGCCCATGAGCTGTAAAGCCTGGGGGAGCTCTCAGATTATGCAGCAGAACTGTGCAGCAAAGGAGCAGTTTTAGTGATGAAGGAGTAAAACTGAGGGGGCCATATGTGCATTTATCTCTACACAACTGAGTGCCCTCTTCCCCTTTTCTTTTACATAAAATGCTGCAAGTATGTTTGTGTGTCTGGATGTAGCTGTAAGCAAAGGCAGGCTGTGTTACATGCATGTTAATTGTGCACATTTACGTCCATGTAAGGTGTTGTAGGTGTGAATCTCCTCCACCTGTTTCAATTGCATCTTACATGAACCCCCCCAACACACACACACACACACACACACACACACACACACACACACACACACACACACACACACACACACACTCGCTCACACACATTTGTTTCAGACAGTGCCCCTCAATGTGCAAACTCAAGATAAAACATTTCCCAGCAGCCATAATTCTTGAATAAGGTGGCCTTAAATGTCCCTTAGTCTTTGCAGCATGATTCAGTACATATGTTCCTCTAATCCCAGTTACAGTAATAAAGCTAGAACACCATAAATAAGAATATTTATAAGTTTAATAAACAGCCTCGTGGATGTATTTAACAATATTTTTCAGTAAATACCTTTTGGGTTTATACTGAGCGGAAAATGACTAAGCAGTTAAATATGGCAACCTACAAACTGTGGAATTGTGTATGGCTGTCACAAAGGACAGATTTAGAATCACTACTTTGAGTTTTTTTTATGAGCCAGGCTGTTTTGTATTTGGAAAACCTGCAGAAAAAAAACAGGGATGTTGTTATACAAATTTTTTTTGGCATGTTTCATATTTTGTTGCATGAATATGGAGAGCATTCATCATCAAACCAGATAAGATAGATCGATCATTCTTTTTGCATAAAAAATCTGGGGGGTTAACGCTTTCTAATTGCATTTTCAACAGGTCCCAGAGCACTTTTTCCATCTACTAATGTGTGCTGAAATCCAGTAATCCAGGGTAAATGGCAAAAACATTATGATCCAGAAAGCAGCTGTTCACATTGCTTCCTAAATTCAACGCAAGTCGTCACATTTTTTACATTTAAAGCCATGACACTTCTGTATTTTGAAAAAAAAGTTCAAATAATATGGTTTATTGCACTTTTGCAATTGCAATTTATTTCTCTGGACATATGTTTATGTTTAATTAAAGTGTGGGATAAAGGGATTGTATTTGCATGGGAAAAAAGAGCTTAATTTAAAAAAAGACACTTCAAAATGTAAAAATGTAAAGATATGCTCTGGCAGACATGGCATGGTAGGTCTCAAAGGGTGAAGAGTTTCCTTCAATCATGATGAAAATCTTAACTGTTACCTGGAGTGAATACCAAGTGTTCACCCTAAATTATCACCTGGCTGTGTTTCATGGTTTTGATTGATAGTAACTCTATAATACTGGCAAGCTAAAAAAATCAAGGAGGGCATTTTGAAATAAGATCCTTCTTTTGCAATCCAAGACAATGTCAGCTGAATTGATGTACACCTCACAGACTGTGTAATAAGTGGATGTAGACTCTGTAATGTCATCCACACAGACATAACAACAGTGCAATATCCCAAAATTGTCAGGGTATTAACTATAAACACAAAAAGTGTTTTACATTGATGCTAACCTTGAACAAGACAAGCGGTCAGAGCATTGACAATGTTGAAACAAACTCTTTGTTTCATCTGGAAACCTTGGGTAGTGTCCTCTCAGTGAGAAAAGATGAGTGCTCCCACAACATGATAAATATCAACACACACATCCTGTTACACACAGTCACACACTTTTCTCAGTAAAACTGGATCACAAAGTTGATCTGTAGGCTTTTAGTCAGGCTTGAATAGCATTGGTCACAGGGGATGCTGGGTAAGGAAGAGTCGCTGTCTGTGGATGAGTGTGAGAATTGGAACAGGGTGATAGTGAGGATGGTAAAATGGTTACATCGTGATAGCAGGCTCAACAGTTACTGGTGGGACAGTGGGGAGAGCTTCTTCCTAATGGAAAAGGATAAATTCGCTGAGGAGCCAGGGAGCAGAGGCACTGGTCTGAGATAATGTAGCCCTGTCATGGTAAATCTCTGATGCACACGCATGTGCAGGCAGTGACACATGCACGCTAACACAGGCACACAACTTTATATCTAAATCACATCTCAAACTGTGCTGCAGAACTGGGTCAATGTGTGCCTCTAATACTGAGTGTGCAAAGTTTTAGATAACAAGGAGCACAAAACGGAACTACATTGTATAAGACAGAGGGGGCAAGAGCACGAACAAAAAGGTTTCAAAAAGGCAGAAAATGCAAAAAGGAAATTGTGGGAGTGCTTTTAATTTGGTGAACATTTGCTTATACATATATTCTTTGCGTGTACCTATATGCGCTCGGGTACAGATTATATTCACACTTCCACAATACCTATTGTCCAATTTAGACAACACAATTTTATTCTCTGCTAGGATGAAGGAGGCTCACCTCCCTTTCTGGAGACAATAATCTTTCCTCCCATGTGTATACATAGCATACATTATTGAGAGACCTCTGCAGCACTGACATCCTTCCAGCTCCTGTGGCACACTGGTTATGCTGCCTGTCCCGGGTCCCTATTTAAACTATGCTAGATTTAGAATGTGCATGCCTGCAAAACAAGCCGAACTCTACACTAAAAAGAGAAACAGGTACATCACCTCTGAAGTTAAAAATGTCAACAGAGTTTGCAGAGAAGCTGTGTAAAAAGTTGCAAATGTGCAGAAATGAATTAGAAACTTGGCTCTGAGTTCAATGAACAAATGACAATTCATGACAAGGGCTTTTGAATAGCTTTAATAAGTCATCACCACAGTACTGTGTATCATGTGCATGCTTGTTTGCAACCAGCAGACAGTTATGTGAGAGGTAAGTTACTGCACTGTAATCCAACACCTCTGACTTGGTAAGGCCATGTGATGCATCACTCTGCCAAGTTATGGAAGCATTTCTGAGGTACAGTAGCTCTTTCATTCAGTGTGAGTAATGGCCATGAGGGAATCAGCCAAGGAGTCCAAGTCCATATAACACACAACCAGAAAAGATTTACAACAAGCTGTGAGGATGCAGGTACCAGGCCAAAGGAAGTGTAGAGGTCACTGTTCACACTCCTGTGTTGTGACAGCACATTTAGTGTGAAGGAGGCTTAACAGTGAGTGCAGATAAATAACAGTATGTCTTTCATTGTCAAAGGAAGAAACCAAGGCACAGGTTAAATCAATAACTTAGAAAATTACTTGAAATAAAGGTAAACTCCCTAATTCACTACTTCTCACCTCTTCTGTAGAATGTTTTGCTTTCACAAAAACTGTCTGGGTTAATTCTCTCTCCGGTAATACTCTTTTAGAAGAAACACCATCTTAAAACAAACTCACTAATCACAACCAGCTCAAATCCAAATGGAGGAATGAAACGACTCCAAACCAGCAGTTAATCATTTATAATTTATGTCAGAATCTTCCGGCCCAAAACAGAGCAAATGAGAAAGCATGTATTGGAAATTTATCAAGTTGACAGAAACATATAACTGATAGTAGTTAAATGCTGAAGTGTCCTCGAGCAAGACACTGAACCCCAAATTCTAGCAGCTCAGTACTGTAAGTATAGGTATGAATGAAATCAAGCTATTAGCTAACACTGATGGCCCCACACTCTAAAAGACTCTGCCTTTGGATGGAAGTATTTAAGAGATCAAAAGATACGGAAATCAAAAATCACACAAGCCTACCTACTAAAATAACTCCATACTCTAATCCTTTTTGCTGCACTGTGTTGAAAATATACAAATAACAGTGAATTCTAGTGTATATCCAGTAAATTTAGAAAATGCACGAGCTCATTCAAAAATCCACTCGTTCTAAACACTGGAAGCAACACTGCTCTCAAGTTACTACCAAATTGCAACAAGCACACCACTGAGAGATGGTTGTATCCAGGATCTGTAAGGCATAACCTGAGGCAGGCGAACACAACGGACAAACAAATCTGATGCAAGCATTTCTTCAAAGCACAATGTACACAAGCAGAGTGATGCAGACAAGCATCATGGCATACAGATTAGAATATTCCCAAAACAAGGGAAGTATCTCTAACACCAGACCCAGCAGGATGATACTGCAACTTCTACTTCTACTGTTTGCTTCCAATTACTTCTGCTTTTCTATTTTTACTATTCGTTTCTTTAAGGACAAATTCAAAGGAGAACAGCCTTTAAATAACACATCCAATATGTAGTTTCTGTCAGGTAAACTTGGACTGACTTTGTGAGTGCTGCTAACAAACCATCAATAATTCTCTTTAAAACAGATTCCTGCTCTTTCACTAATAGAAGTCCAGACTTCAAAGAAAGGTTATTCCTGTTCTAAGTTTTTGTCCACGATTTTATTATACATGCATGTGTGTCTGAGCTGCTTCTGTTTGTATGCAGGTAGAGGTGAGCCACTCTGTTTCCTTTTTGCAGGAAAGGTGTGATTTTCTCATCATCATCATTTCAGTGGCTTCCAGTGCATTCCAGGAAGATAGATCTACACAGAGGGTCGACTTTATGCATCCACCACAGCCACATCATCTGTCATGACACTGTCAGGAACCTTCAAAAAAGTGACCTGAACCAAACCCTTTGTGCTGAACAGAAAACAAAAACAATCCGTGACAAACATTCAAACTGAGCACACATGAAAGCCAGCTTGAGGCCTGAGACGGAAGCAAAAATGCAGCGAATATTCACGTGAATAAGGTATGAGCTCTGAGGTGGACAGCTCTGTAGCAGACTGAACTTTACTGAAGGCCAAAGTCAAAGCAAAAGTCACATATACACGCAGGCACTGGTCAAACACCAATTTCCTCTCCACATATGCTCAGCACCAATGTAAATCCAGAGCTTATAAGGAGAAGTTGGCCAAAGTCATATTGGTTTTGAGATTCACTGAAGGGAATCAATCCCTGCCTCACTAAGATAAAGTAGTCCTGCGTTCCCTCTGCTGAGCAAAGTCGACTCAAATTAACTGACTTTCTGCAACAACTAACCCAAAGGAGATTAAACATTGTATTAAAATAAAGCATCTTTTCCTTAACACGAAGAATGAAGTGCTCTCCTGTCCATGTCAGAGCTGCTGCATCCCCATCGCTTGGCCAGCAGAACTAATTTGAACCATGAATCATATAGGCTCATCCACAGGTCAAACAGCCCCCAATGAATCATACATGGCCATGAAAAGCTGCTCATCTTTGAAATGTTTTCTCACCGGATGAACCAACAAGCAAACGGCATATCGAATGGAGGCAGTTTTCTCTGTGTGTCTGCATGTGTTACGCATACATGGCTGACTGTGCGGTGTAACACTCTCAAGCTGCAACACCGCACAAGTCGCAGCTCTTCAGGTTGGTGTAACGCTGTGTGTCTGTTTTAAAACTAGAAATATGCAGCCTGTTGTTGTATAGGATGGGGTAGTTTCATCCGATTCACTCTGCTATCAATGAATAACCTGTCGTTATACAAAACTTGCTTAATGTGAAAAAGAGTAATTATCCTTATTTATCCTAAAACTGCTGCCTTCATGCCACCTTATCTTCATCAGACAGAAGAGTAGAGGGACTTACATCTTTGAACCGAGGAGCTTTTCTTTAAAACAAGCAGCAACCTCCAATCTGAAAATATGGGGCAACGCAGAGTGCTAAAACCTGCAGTTTGTTTAGAGTCCATTTGAGGCTGGTTCCTGGAGTACCAGAAAACACATATACCAAGCCAAAAGAGTAATTTCACTGCCAAAATAAACATGCTTGCTGCCTGGTAGAAAAATGACTTCAGTCTAAATAGATAATTTCTCCAAAGGCGCATTCTTAGCTGAGTGTGAATTTTTAGCAGATAGTATGATGACGAGTTTGCCGATCAGGGGCACTGAAGCTAACCTTGCAGTGCAGATGGAGCTGCCTGATTCATTTCTGAAATCCTGCAGATCCATCTTGCTATGATCCAACCACAATCAATTGCACCCAGTCCAATATTGACCGGACCAATCAGAGAAGAGAGACGGGAGCTGCAGGAGCTGCAGACGTGACGTCAGCGGGAAGCGTCTGAATGTTTGATAACAATGGCAGAGTGTGAAGCGGTGGACGCGGTGATATCTGCAGTTTTATCAGAAATAGACTCAAAATCTTCTCTAAATGAAGAATAGAGAACGTCACTCAAAGCCTTTTTGATGGGAAACGATGTTTTTGCTCTTCAACGGTCGGGAGAAGAGTAAAATCGGACTAGTGAATTATCTCCGCAGCGGATATACGAACTTTCTATCTGGTGTCAGGTTACAAATCTGCTACGTCACCGTGGTTTGATGTGGATTGGTCTGTGATGAACACGTTGTCCAATCACCAGCTGCTAATTTTTTTTAAGTCCCGCCTCTGAAAGCACGCTCTAGCACCTCTTACCCAGATGGACTCGTGAAATATCTCCGTGATGGATATATGAAACTGTCCGTCTGGCTTGTCAGGTTACACTGAAGCCTAATCAAGCCCACTCCATTTCCAATATGACTCCTTCAAGTTAGATGACCAACAAAAATCAAAGACAAAAGTTATAGATTTTCTCAAAAACCTGATAGTCTTTAGGGGGCATATTTTCTTTTATTGGATAGGAGAGCTAATGAAAGACAGTATCTGTGAGGAGGAGAGAGACGAGAAAGATGTGCTGCAGCTAGTTGAGACTTGTGAATCTAGCCAGCACCCACATTGTCAAAAGGCAGGATCTACTCTGTATTTGGAGAGACACTGATTTCAAACATTTAGCCAAAAGCTAGTCTTTTGATTCTTAATGTCTGTTTTTAGGTGAGCTACAAAACTTGAATATGGATTTTGAAATTTCCAAGGTGTTTATCATTTTTCTGTCTCTCTTGTTCATCGGATGCTCCTGTCACTGAATATATAGTCTTTTTATTGTGTAGGCAGAGCTGGCAACTGTAGTCGTGATACTGATAGCAGAGCAAAAGCAGCTTCTGACTATTGAATTCACTGCTGATATACTTTCCCCTCTTGTTATCAGAGATCCTTGTGGCAGCATTGTAAGTATCATGTAAGGACTTCATGTCATCCTCAGGATTAAAATCACACACTACCAAACAACAAAATGAACCAGAAACACATCTCCGCAGTGTGACTACGAGGGAGTAAAATGACAAGTCTGTGCTTTTCAATGCCTGCTTGAAATTGCGCATGCACGCACACACACACACAAATACACAAAAACACCATGGGGTGGCTTTAATCTTTATCCTCACTGCAGCCTGTATAGTGAATCATGCAAGACACAATTATACGCAGTGACCTGGGATCACCTACAGGAAATGAAAAGCATAACAAAAGAGAGACGAAAAAGAGGAAAAAGAGGGCTGCCAAAGGGGAATATTTTGAGCACGAAGGAGGAAGAAAATTCAGCTCGACAATACAAACATGAGAGGCAGAGACAATTTATCTCAACAGTTTACAGGTGGAGGGGAAACATCCGAGGCTTTTGGATCACACACAGTAAGGCATTGTGCATACTTAATTTAGCTCCGACTGTCACAAACACAGGAGGGAGGTGAAGTAGTGTGACAGAGATGTTCCTGAAAACATCCACAAAAGCCTGCAAATGATGACATGCAAAACAGCTAAGAGTCATCAAAACATAAAAAAGGACGGCTTCCTATAATCATCATCATTGAACATTGTCTCATTACCACGGAAACAATTATAATATACACTGTTATCTTTCAAGTAAAGCCACTTTCCATGTTATTTCTGCAGTTTTGAAATTGCAACATACTTAGATGATGAAATATATGTAAAAATGTAGTGTTGCTGAGTCGTGCTCTATTGAGAAACATTTAGTGAATCAGCTTAAAATGCAGTGGATGCAGCAGGCCAAGAGCTGAAACACTGGAGATCAGCACAAACTGGATTTTAAGGGGGTGTCAAGTTACATTTAACAAAGACTTGGATCTTTCTTCTTATACAAGGCTACAACTCTGTCGAACATGTTTCCTTTGTTTTCTAAGTCAGCAAGTTTGATCAATATATGACCCGTATATATGGTCCATTAAAAAAGTTAGTCATGACACCAAAGACCTGTCTCCCCCTGAGTGCGAACTGACAAAACACAGTTGAGAAAACATTATTTCATGCCTGTCAAAACAGGGTAGCCATACTTATAGACCTGCATACTTCTACTTTGCAATCACGTCAGGCACTTCATAACATAGACACACCATTAATCTCGCTCAGGAGCACAGCTTATCTGTCAGGTTGTGTTGACACTTTGTCCTTCAAAGCAAACATTGTTCTGTGTGGAAAAATGATTAATATATTCTCATGGTTTTTCCTAAACCAAGTGCTGTGTCATACAGCAGCATTCTGAAAGTAAAGCCCACACACTCATGTTCTCAGTTTTCTTTTTCATTTCTGTTGGTAATAGCTTGCTGGAGCTAAATTCAGGACGAACTGTCCTTAAAAACATTTTTTTCTGTCTAATTTAGTCAAGACACAGTAGTTCTTCTCATTTAATTTCTTTAACTAGAGAAGACAGTTATTCCCACCCCATTTACCATAAAACCAACAAAAAAAGATCAGAGTGTTATATATTCCCACAAGCTAACACAAAATCTCTAGAACAAACAACGCTGGCAGCTACCGCAACATTTCTGAAGCTGCTGTTGCAGCATCTGTGAGCTGGTTCCCTTTCCTCAACTCATCTCAGTTTGATGTTTAAGTTGTTCTGTCAGTTCTTGTGTTGAGAGGCAAAGTCCTTCTACTTTCAAGTCCTAATTTTACTTAGCCCGCAGGTTCACAGAGCGCAGTGAACCGAGTGTGACAGAAGTATGTTCTTACCTGAGACTCAAGGTCAGTCGTTCATCTTTTGCTCTCAGCAGATCGCCGACTGAAAATGTGGAGCTGCCCAGGAAGCTGCTCTGTAAGAACAGACAAAGACAAAATACACAGGTAGTTAACAAAGGGCCAAGAGGGCAGAAACAGATCAGAAAGCAACTTGTTTTTTTCCAGCATTATTCCACAGGGACATAGGAAACAGGTGAGCGTTAGTGCATTTGCCAGAAATTACTTGTGCTGTGTGATCTAAGGAAATAAAAATGTGCACTTCTGTTGGCAGGTGGCAAAGGGATGAACAATTCACCCTTCTTTACTCTTTCACCTTTTGTCTCCACTGTCTCAACACTCTGACAACATGTGTTTGCTCCAGAGATGATGTGGACGAGGAGGGGTGTCAGCAGACAAGTACTGGGAGAACTGGGTCATAGAGAGTGAGTTAGGGGACGAGGCCCTCACTGTGGATGAGGGATGACCCACATTGGTAAAACACACACACACACACACTGAAAAAGTCCTGAACCTGCATCATCAACATGCTAGCTTGTGCTGCGGCTGGGGAGGGCTATGAACGTGCCAAGGACACAGGCTAATGTAAATAAAACTGAAGCACAAGTAGGTAATTAAAAACAGGTACAAATGTAATCCCCATCATCCTGGGAAAAGTTATCTTATCTCAAGCATCCACAGCCTCTTCAAACTTCTCTCTGAAATACTGAGATGCTACAATATTATTCCAGTTTTTCATCTGTCAGATTTAGGTGTTTTTTTGTTTGTTTTTTGTTTTTTGTTTTCAGGCTTTGTCAACAGTGCTTGAGATAGGCATTTAAAAAAGGACAATGAGGAACAAGACAAAATATGTCTTGCCTTGATATGCTTTATTACAAAACTGTCAGAGGTTGCAAATGAACTCTGAATGAGAAATAAAAAGTTTAAAAAATACAGGCAAGGCTCAATGCACTTTGCTTATTATTGCAGTCTATCCCAAAGTCAGCCAGCACAAACCTGCGCACATCCAATGTACTGGGTCAGTATCAGCCCAAAAACTGACCTTTCTAAGAAGACTGGCAACAAGACATGACAAAAGCTGAAAACAGTTATGTAACATTTGGGAAATAATGAATCACAGGACCACCTTTTATGTTCTTTTGGAGTTCCCCGAAACTTTTCATTCTGTCATTGCAATGTTTTCATATATTAGGCTGCCACTCCAAACCAACAAATAGCCTTTTTGGTGTACAATCAAATAGACAGCAGACAGCCAGAAATTGAAAAGTTTATTGACTCATTTGCAAGTGCTTGGTACAGTTTTTCACTCTCTATCTCCTCTACTTTGCTAATCTGGTAAAGAACACAGCTGGGCCATATTTCTCAACAGCACTGCCAAAAAATAATCTTTTCAATGTCATAATGACTAATTTACTCACTATAACTAATAATGGATAGATTCTAACATCAATTATTCAAACTAGAGTTCTCAGAAATTTGAAATCTTACTCATAATCAAGCATGTAAAGCACGCTGTATGGGAGAAACCATGCTTTCAGACTGAGTCAGAGGGGAGAGCTCTAAAAGATAGAGCTTTTCACAGGCTGAATGTTGTTCTTACCACTGTCTTATATGGTCTTTTTGCATTTATTAGTTATAATTACTCATTCCCAGATTGCTGCACTGCAAAAACTGAAATCTATGCAAGTCATTATGTCTTATTTTTAGTAAAATTTGTCTTACTATTCTTGATTTGAGCCACATTTACTAGACAAGGTCATAAAAATGTCTCATTTCAAGTTTTTAAAGACAAAAATGAGGCATCAATTGCTTGTAACAAGTAAAAAAAAAATCTGCCAATGGGATAAGATAAAAGATTCTTGTTTTAAGACATCTTTCTAATTTCAAGAAAATTCCCGGGCGAATTCGTCTTATCCCATTGGCAGATTTTTTTGACTTTTTTTTTTGTTACAAGCAATTTACACCTCATTTTTGTCTTTAAAAAACTTGAAATAAGACATTTTTATGATCTGATCTGGTGAATGTGACTCAAATTAAGAACAATAAGACCATTTTTACTACAAATAAAACATAATTACTTGCTTAGATTTCAGTTCTTGCAGTGTGCAAAAGAAAAAAATGGGTAAATAGTATTTTCTGAGAGGGAGTGAAGAAACACTAAATAAAATTATTTATCATTCAGAAGAGGTGTTTGTGTGTGCTTGTGGAGATTCTGTTCCCTCCTTGCATTGTCTGGATTTATCATTGTGGTTTATTTATGCTGTCAATAATTGTGAGACAGTATGACACTCAACAGTCTACAGGTCAGTAGAAATGAAAACACGCCAAGAGTCATGCCCATCGTTTCACAACACCCAAAGTACTAAACAAAATGTCTGTATTAGCTGACCTGTGAAGGAGAACAGTTTGTGTATTGTCAAGGCTTTGTGAGCCGCAGCTGTGATGGAGAGCAGAGCAGACACACACACTGCATGGATGAAGCGCACAGATAAAACAATTTACCAAGTCATGGGTGTGGTTTTTACTTTTCTAACAGCTGTCAAACAATCAACTCAAAATGTTTCAGTTCTTTCTTTCACTACTTTGTTAAGATAAGTGGTGCTCGCTCTGATGACGATTAACCACTCCTTCTTTCTCTATCTGTTATTCTCAAAACCTTTAGGATGCGAACAAAGATACCACACCTTGCTTTTCACACGAGTGGAAGTATTTTATGATATCACTGAATGTAGAAATAAAGATTCCATTATTTCAAAGAGTCTGGCTATCAAACATTTTGACAGACATAATAAGGATTCATAATATTTGAAACAGTGGGTATTAGAAAACGAATGTTAGATGTGTTGATTTATAAGAACATAACTAAGGACACACTGTTGAATGGTAATAAATCTTGATCACGTGGCAGCTGTTGTAAAGAGGGGATGACTGATTTGATATAGCACCCTGAAACACAGCAGGACTTACAGGTCACATGACTATTGCAGTCATTATAATAGAGCCATCTCAGCCATGACTCATTGATTTTTAAACCTGGAGGATTAGAGAGTGTTTCAGCGAGAAGTATTAAGCTAGTATGTTCTTTTCCTTCAACTTCATTCTTCTTTTTTGTTTGGTTACCGGGCTCCACTTTTACCTTTAATCTTAGTTTACCTTCCTTTTCCTACAACAGCACTGTGCGTTCTCTCCCTGTTTTTCTGGGTCTCCCCACAGTCTCTTATATCAGATTAAAAAAAGGGCATCCTGTCTACTGACCTTTTCTCTCAATCATTTCCTCCCCAAGCATTTTCCTGCTACCCCACTAGACTTCTGCATGTTTTCATGGCAAAACTGCCCAAGACATGTTCCTCTGCCCACTCGCAAGTAAGCAAACCCTGGTACACATGCATGCCTGCACACAAAGGGAGAAAGAGGAAGAGACCCAGATAAAAGGTCAGACAGCAGTACTATGAAAATAAAACTCAATAACAAAACAAGCACAGTGATAGCTTTTGAAAGCAGCTAAAATCTCTACCACCCAGAGCTTACACTCAAGTTTGTGCAGCAAAGTGCCATGACTTGATAAATTAAACAGAGTCAGGACCCCAGTGGGAAACACTCACTATGCACAACATCATATTCTCCAAGACCAAAATCATATCCCAGCCAGTTCTAGTTTGCCCCGATAACCCATACCAGCGGGCACAGAAGGCCATTACACACCGTGGAGGAACATTATATCCCCATGTAGCCATTACTCGCAGGCCGGTACAGAATGTCTGGTAAATGGCCTTAGAATTCCATTCCTTAGCATCTTTTTATGGCTCCTCACAATGAAGGCTTTAAAAGTAATGAAGCTCAAGAGACTGTCTTCTTACGCAAGATCGAAGTGGCTGTATGGCAGAAAATGAGAGAAAGATGGGGGTAAAAGGAGGAGTGGAGTGAGGAAAGAAGACAAATGATGCTCCTCCAGGATCATGGAGGATTGATTATGATGGTCTCGCTCTGTTCCCTCCTTGCACGCTCCGACACTCTTTTTTTCCATTCGTCTTCTCGCCTGCTCCTGCTCGCTCATTTGACTGCTTTCTGTTGACCAAGACAGTTGTGACCTACAGGAGAAACTTTTGATCTACGATCTCCTTGGCTAGTTTTCCAAATAATGTGACAGTTGTTTGCCAGCAACACTTTTTACACCAGCTCAGAGATTAATAACACAATGCTTCAAAAAGACCAAGGAAAGTGCTTTTGAGGAAAGAAAGCAGGCACAAAAGATCAATCACAGAAATTGAAAGACACTTGTTCAGGAGCACGCATAACTGACAAAGTGCACGCCTGCTGACAATCCACAGCACTTGTCTGTGGACCTTTGAAGGCCATGGTGTCTGCCCATCACTTGGAAGAGGTAAACGGTCCATCTCAAGCTGTACATCTATTGATTTCCTCCATGCCCTGAGTGACACACTCAATCATCACCCCCTTTCCCTGTCTGTATCTCACTCACACACCCCAACACACACACTCACACAGACACGCACACACAAGCTGCAGTGAATACCTGGAGGAGAGGACATTCATTCATATGCTATGCCGACAAATGACATTTTATATAAATGGCAGAAGAAACAGTTTTAGCAGCAGCTGGAATTTTGGCTTTAGCCACACACACAGATACATACCGTCAAAGTCACTAATGTCTTCATGAATACACAGCTCCTTCACTATAAATGGGGCTCACAAAGTGGTCTAATTAAGTCATTTGAGATGTCATGTCATGCCATTTACCCAGGCATACAAATATGTGCCCTCTAGCAGAAAATCTGAACCTGGTAGGTTTAGATTGGCACATAAGAGAGAGACACAACACACAACATTAATGAAGGCACAGGAAGAAGTCCACTTACAGTTACGGTGCACACAATCCCAGCAACAAGCCAGTACACCAGTGTGAGGGTCAGAGGGCTACAGACAGGAGGAAGGGCTGGCAGAACGCGCAAGAGTTGATTTCAGAAAGAGGAAAGATGTTATGTCTTCCTTCTTCCTCTTAATGAGCTCCAGTACATCTTCCTACATGTCTTCCTCCAGTCTCCAGTTAGAGTAACTCCAAGGAGAGATGTATTCTCTCTTGAGGGAGCAGAAAGCACCCCGGCCTCAAACATACATAGTAAACACGCAACGCACAAACACACAGACACACACGTACTGCAGCCTCCGCTGTGACTGAGATCTGGCACGAGTGAGCTACTGGCGCTACCGCTGTTGCTGCTGTGGCTGGCTTGACAGTAAGCGAGAGACCAGCAAGAGGAAAGAGGAGGGGGAGGGAGCCACGAGAGGGGAGGGAGTCGACAAATACAAGCAGCAGAGGTGGTGAGTAGGGAAGGGGGAGGCTGGTGGAGCGATGCAGAAGAGGAAGAGACTAAGAGGAAGGAAGGCGAACAATTAATGGGTAGAGAGAAGCCAGCCTAAAAAGAGAGAGAGACACACAAAAGAACTATGAGAAAAAAGAGAGACAGAAAGAGGGAGAGGGGAAGAGTGGAGGGGGGTCAGACAGAGACAGAGACAGAGTTGTGTGTCACACCATGGCTGCAGCCTGTGACTCAGATGGCCGACAGGAAAAGGGACACTTGCTATGGCTACTAAAATTAGCCTGTATCTAGACTGCATGGTGCAATGTATACATCTGGATGTGTGCTTAACACATTCAAACTCTCTTAAAAACATATTTTCTGACTACTGTGGTTACCACACAGAGAGAAAGAGACAGAGAGAGGAGAACAATCCATTTTGAGGAATGGAGACAATACACATCCTACAATCCCACATACTGACACCAGGCTTAGGTTTAACCATCTAAGCTTAAACCTCAGATTAAGCAGGGTTTAATTCACCCGTGCAGGCACAGGGGGGGTATGAGTATGTCTGCTAGAACAAAGGAAACACTCCACACTGGCCCTTATCACTCCAAGCAGGTACACCAGCAAACACAATGAGACATGCAGACAAACAGTAGAAAGCACACACATGCACACGTTACACCCTAGCAGACAGCTGACATTTGTAAGCACATATAAAAAGAGAAGTGTTATGTAGAAGAAAATGGAGCACTGGAGGTCATGGCAATGTGTTTCTTAATACAAGAGGCAGGGGGGTTGGGATTTAAGTGTGGGTGGAAACTCTGGATTTTTTGTGTACTTACTGTTTTTATTACTTAGGGCAAAGTGGAGGCCTTAGCAAGACAAATAGTTATATTCTCATCTACAGAGATCACCAAAGATGCTTATCTGCCAGTGAATTGACTGCTGACTAACTGTACTTATGTACTGGCTTTTGTCAAATACATCTTTTGTTTTTTGCTGCTCAGATATTCTCGACATAGCTTAAGTTTTATGTGGCCCTTTTCATATCATTAAAAGGATCTAGTATTTGAATTTATTTGAGTTTTAGGGAAACTAAAATGTATGTTGGGTAGCAGCTTGGGCAGATAATCTTTGATCAAAGCTTGTCCTGAAAACTGAAAAAGGCTCCCCAAAAAAAGGCCATTTTAATTGCCCTACTTAACTTTGAAGTTCAAAATGTTTGACATACGTAGCGGCCTTTAGACTTTCAGTTCCTGAAAAGCACACTTAGGCAGATTTTCACCTACAGTGATAAGACTGTTGCAGGCTCCTCAATAGCCTAAGTATTTCTTGAGTTTTATTAGTTTCTTATTTTTTGTATCTTTTCATAAGCACACACACAAGAACACTCAGTATTCACACACCGGCCATGAAGCTGTGAACAGCTTATGTTTTCAGAGCCAGAGAGTGCAGCGGCTAAGAAAACCAGCCACCTTCAAATCAGAGAAACCCAGAAAAAGCAGGTTGTTGTGTGTTTTTTTTTCCCTAGAACAGTTAATGTTCTAATTCCCAGCTACCTCCCCTCCCATTCTGTCTTATTTCTGTCAGGGTTTTCTACCTTGACCTCATACCCCAGCTCTTCATCTGTTAAAAAGAAAAGAGATAAAGCATGTGTGCAGAGAAACAGAGATGCATTCTGACCTAAGTTCAACCAATTTTGCCCTCCCATATCTGTCTCTTCATTGCACTGCAGAAAACTTACATGAAAGGGGTGATCCAGCAGCTTTGACACTATTGCTTACTTTTACGAAGACAGACAACTTCACGATGCAGGATCTAACAAAGGTTGGTACATTCTTCAGAAAGCTGCTTTTTTATTGACCTTTTGCAAGTGACTTTAACATGTCTTCCTGTCCTCACCGGGATAGGAATATTTCTGATATTTCCTAACCAAGCAGCAGCCTTCAGGGTTATAAAAATTAAGTCAGTGTGGAAGAGCAAAAACATCAGTCTCTTAAGTCTCTCAGGAGGCAAAGGAAACCTCATATAAGCCCACACTCAGATGCTCATTTTTAAAGCATCATTATCAAGAGTTACATATGCCCAAAGTCTAGCAGAGAAACAGTTTGGTCTTAAATCCTATTTCTAGGTTTATTAGGTCTATTCATATCAAATTATAAGGGTGTGAGGCTAATTTGACAGACAGGTGGGAATGTTAGAGTTGTTTGCCAAGTGGTGGGGCCTTGGCACAGACTCTTTGCCAGCACAATCCAAAATCATTTGTATTCAACATTTCAAAAATTGTAACCACCATCTTTGGCTTAAGTACACAATACAGTTTTCCAAAGCATCATACTTCTTGGTCTTTTAGTCATGGTTGTCTTTGGGCAGTACGTGCTGACTCCAAGGAATGCAAGACTGGTCTGATTTTTTCTGAGAGTGAAAATACTTTTATGTATTTCTATTTGTATGCAATTCCATGGAATTAATGATCATCTGTACTAATTTGTCTGCTTTGTGAATAACTTATAAGATGAAGAAAAAAAATGCCCACTGAGAGACATAAAAGCATGACTCCTCGCAAACATAAATCTGAAACAGAAGAGATGAATGCCTTCTGGGTCTGCTTTTAAACAAATGAAGGCTTAACCTTAATCTTTTTTTCAACTCGGGTAAGATTATTGGGTGTAAAATCATAGAAGAGAGCTCTTAATTGGCACAGCTTTCCATGACTTAACTTCTGTGCTCATATAATTCTGTGATAATTCTTATCTGTCTTTGAAGTCAAACAAATGCAAATTACCATCAGAACATGTGGAGGGTTTAAGGAAAATCCATATCTAAACTGGCTTATGAAGTGTAATAAAGAGGAAGAACAACAAGGCATGCAACACAATGCTTTGATTAGAGGTTGAATCAATATTTTAATATCTGTGTGATGCCAAAATTAGACATACAGCGGTGCTGTTTTGTCAATAGTTGATGTAGTTGGTTTAATTAGCCAGCTGTTTGAGGAAATGGCTCACTATGCAGACAGATGAGCTGCAACGACAAACAAACTCAAATATTATCCCTGCCCGATGTGCCAACTTTGATATTGATGCAATAACTGAATATTAAATCTCGTTTTTGGGGGGGCCTGGAGATTTGTCTCTGCATGAATTTACCAGTCTGCTATTTTTACCAATGCCTATCTGTAGTGATTCAAAGCACAAAATTTTACTCTCTAGGGCTGTGGAATTCTATCTTCAATCAGATAATGTCACAATTCATGTGTGCTACGAGAAAAAAATACAAAAAACTCACAAATGATCCGAACACAACAGGAGACACAGGAGATAAAGACAATACATGCAGTGAGTGAAAACACTCTTTTCATGTGATATTTTCTCCTTCTCAAAATAGTAACAAGTGACTCACTTGTGTGCAACTTCACATTTTGCACCTGACTCAAACACTTTGTAGGCTCTCAAACAAAAACAAAAAAGAAGAAGAAGAAGAAGAAGAAGAAGAAGAAGAAGAAGAAGAAGAAGAAGAAGAAGCTGGACTTGTTCAGCCTAAGAGGTAAATACTTACTGGGAGCTGACTGCCTTGAGATGTAGGGAAACTCCTTCAGTAACCTCACCTCCTGTAGCACTTTGACTCAGAGGAGATCTATAATGCTGTTTATGATAGCGCAGCACACATTAATATCCCTCTTTTGCACAAAAAAAAAGAACAGTTGAGTTTCCTGAGTGTCTGTAATTCTCTGACAGAGATAAGATGAGAGATGTGCACAAAAAAAAAAATCCCCACTGCGCCACAAGCTGTGTGTTAATTCCTGCTCACACGTACATTCTTCAGCTTGTCAATGCATGTCCCCCAAACAAGAAGCCCATCCTACCACTCTGTTAGACTTTTTACATCTCCCTTCCTTTGTTCCTGCTTGTGTTTATCCAGCCACGTTTTGGCTGCGTCTCTCTGGGTCCTGGCCAGCTCTAAGACAACTGGAGTTTGTCTGAGTGAACTCTCCAAGCACTACGGAGGCTCCAAAAATGATAAGGATGTGCTTGAGTAAATGGAAAATCAGATACCTGGGTCTGTGTCTATCTATCTCACAGAAAAAGCTGCAGGTAGGAGGGAAAGGAAACTCAAGTTTTGGCACATGCAGCCTGCCCTTGGTTCACTGGAAGCACACGATGCCTCCCCCTACACTCTCTTATTTGGTCCATAAACTTTAATGGCTAACCTCACTGCAGAGGAGGTGATAAAAATCAAGGCTTCTTCACTCACAGTCTGTAAACATGACTCGGTTTCAGGTCCAGAGATTGTACAGCCCCATTCAAATCCCTTCTATTGACTCAAGAACTGAACTGAAATTATAGCACAGCAAACTTGCAATTGAGTGCTACATTTTAAATCAATCTTCTTTCCTATTGGTCAGCAAATAAGGAAAATCCATATGATCATACACTCACAGCAAGCAAGTTTTTCTTATCAGCTGCTTAATGTGAGCTTATCAAGAAGGCCTTCCTGCTCACTGTCCACCAATGCTAGTTCACGAAAAAGAATGATTGGTTGTATTAGGAAGTAAAACGACAACTAAAACTCATCTGCCACCACACTAGTATACTAAGACACCTTTATTGTTGAACTTTTTAAATGATGCCTGATGACCTTTTATTTATTATGACTTATTTCACCAGAAAAGGAGCCAACCACACACAACAGGAGAGCAAAAGCTTAACAAGATGATCCACATTCCTCATTCGCAAGTAGGAGTGTGGCTGCATTTTGATATCTCAAACTATTTTAAATTTTCATCTCAGGGTTTAAGCTTCTGTCTCTTTAATTGGCCAGCCCTCTGACAGCCTTTGGTGGGAGAGCACTGGACAGACCTTGTTGTTTAAGGTCCACCCCTCTAGCATGTCATATAGCATTTAGGATGACCTCATCATGGAGAGCCCAAACTATTTTTAAAACTTGCCAGACAGATTCAGGGATTTCTAAAACAAATAAATATCTAGCAGTTTGAAAGCTTGCAAATGTTTAATGTAACGTCCAGCATTGCTAAACTATATCAATGTTATAATATCAGAAAGAATGATAATACCTCTCTAGGAACAACTTGTGATAACTTCTGTCTCAAAATAACTACAACTTTTCTTAAACTTGAGATTTTTTTACTTGTAACCCCAGGACCTCTTGCTCAAACGTTTATGATGTTTTTCTCTTAAAAAATTTAATTCTCAAAATCCCTGTTTTATTTATTTATTTATTTATTTTTGCATGTCCCTTGTCCTCCCTTATCCTCCCTCCAAGTAAGCATGGATGAGCCAAGCTAAAACAGTCAGCTCAAATAAACCAGCAATCTCCACAGCATAATTTAGAGGGCCAAACGCTTGTATTTCATACAACACACATTTCTGTTTATTTTTTCAAAAACTGTACATTTAACTTTTCAGCTCTCCACCTACCCTTCCATCCATCCATTCAACCACTATCCATAATTTCCAGGTGATAACTGGTTGTTCCAACATTTACAATACTTAATGTTTTTGCTGTCAAAGTAAGCACAACTAGACCTCCAGTTTTTGTTTGCATCTGTAAGTTATATTTTAAGTGGCTACAAATGATTGCACAGTGACCATTTGTTGAATATGTCATCAAAAAATTACCTTTTAAAACGCTTGGCATCCAAAATATCATAGGGATTAATGTAAATATTATTGATGGACCTTCTAAGATTGATCTAAAGATTGCCACAAGGTTATTAGAGGGGTTCTGTAAAGATTATAACAAAGGGGTCTTTTTGAACAGGTACACTTCAGCATAACTTTCATTCACTGCAATACTGCATGAAAAAGGAGCTAAAAATGATTTTTAAATTAGATGCTTTTTGTCGTTGGAGGTAAACAGTTGGATAATAACGGCTTCTAGATGAGAAAATTCCAATTTGATGAAAAAAAAATTCATGGTTCATTTAAAATAAACATGTCTCTTCTCTTTGCCTACTCTTTCACCACTTTATACAAGACACTTAGTTAAGGCTAACCAACAACAAAAAACATTGGTGACCTTTCTACACAGTAGAAGCTGATTCAGGGTCTGTGGTAAGCAACTTCCTTCACTGTGACTCTGTGGATCAAGTTAAAGCCTGCAATGTTGAAATGTTTCACACAGTGTGAGAGGAGGATGAGCTTTATCATTTTATCTTCAGCAAAACATGTTGCTAAGTTTAACATCCTGTTTGTCAAATAATCTGTGTTGTCTTGCTTCCGGCTCTGTACTTTGGTGTTTGGCATCAGGAAAATGTTTTTCAGACAGACAGCAACTTTGTACACAGCAATGTCACAACACAACAAAGAGTTCTGTGTTGTAATTTCATTACACATACCAAGGAAAGAAAACAGGGAATGTTCCATGCTCTTATGCAAGAGCAGAAAGCTGCAAGCTAACCCCCAGGCCTGTGAGGCTACAGGCTATGCTGGGTCTGTTTCTGCACTCTTCTTACTATCTCTCTCTCCATTCCTGTCACGCTCTCTCTCTCTCTCTCTCTCTCTCTCACACACACACACACACACACACACACACACACTCACACAAACATCCAAACACATGCACAGTAATAGTGCTCTAATATGCTAGCTCATGCCTGAAGTGGTTGATAGCTCTCTTCTTCAAAGAGTGGGGCTATAGGGGCTGTGAAAGTAAACAGCTCGGATCAAACCAACTCTCAGCTCTCTTTGAAGAGTGAGAGACAATTACTGAGATCAATGGTGCAGCCCAGAGGTGGTTAACAGCCGAGACAGGCAGACAGACAGGGATTGATGCACCGTAATATCTCCAAGAAAGTCTGCTCCTCAATGACTTTTACTGTACATAGAATCTGCAGAGCATTGCAGCCATGCAGAAAATACATGTCCGGGCACAATGAGTTCTACAGAGAGCTGGGAGCATTTGGCCCTCACTGCAAAACATTTAAAACCATGTTACGTAGATTTTTCTGTTGTAAATTAGTTGTGGGGGCTGTTGCAGCTCTGTGTGGGTGTGTAGATTTCCTGCAGAACTTCCCCACTTTAGTTAAACCTTGCAATGGGCAACTGTTTCAAAGAGTAGTCAGCATTATGTAAACTCTGTGCTCATGTCAAACTAAGTGCATGGTTTTGTGAATGTTACTTTTTCTTTCTTCTGCATCCTCTTCAAAGTGGTATTGCAACCACATCCTGAAAAGCCACAAGACCAAGTGTCAGGTGCAACTGTGTGAGTATGTGTGTCGCTTATGGTGCAATAGGTGCACTGTGAACTGTAGCTTAAAAGCTCCGGCAGCACACTTGCTCTCTCACTGTGTGGGCGTTTCAGAACAAGCTTTCCAGCCCTTTTCCTTGGAAGATAACTTGAAGCTAAGTCCACACAGGAGCTGCGATCTCAGACAGCTAATACCAACTTGACTTTTAAAACAACAAGATGCAGGAAAGAGTGAGAGAAGTAAAAGTGCTTCCAGCTATTTTGTTCCACGGCACAGTGCAGGCATATTAGTCGCCTAAATGACATATTTGCCAGTTGATGTGGAACATCATCAACAAAAGAGCCTTTTGAACTAAATATACTGCTTCTGTGAAAGTAGAATTTGTCCTTGGTGGCTCAGAGGTGGCAGATGAATAGATTCAGATTCTTTCTTTTTTTTTGTTGAATTTGTGTACACTCATGAATAGCACATAAGACTCTTCAAAAAAGGAGATAAGAACAAAACAAATATAATTGTATTTCCTGGGGAGGGGAAAAAAATGCTTCTTCGGGATGTTTAAAAGGCTCCATACCCTCTTTGGGCGTGCAGAGAGGAAATAATGTGCAGGCTGCTTTCTGATCATCATATAATTCCATCTGAACCAACAAAACAAGACAACAAAGCAGCAACAAGCATCCTTATGCCCCACACTTATTTGCTCCTTAGTCCTCCTGGGTGTGATGAGGAAAGGAAGAGAAATGTGTCATTATCTTCATCAACAAACCAAGAGGCAAACTGCTGTTCACGCAGTGATATACAGTACTTCAGTGTTTACACAGACAGAAGGGGAAAGTTATAAATTACTGTCATCAAACTCTGTGCTAAATCTATCTCAATTGACCAACTGTTGTGTTTTAATTGCATAAACCCAGCATGAAAACTTACACACACACAAACACAGCACCATGAGTGCTACTCTCCCAAAGGCTCACACACTTGCGGAAACACAAAAACACACACTGTACAAGGGCCTGGTCTAGCTGGCAAGCCCATCAGTGGCTCAGTTAGCCATGGAAAATAGCTGCCTTTTACACACTCACACTTATACACACATATATACACAAGCCAACAAGCATCAGCAATTTCCACCAGTGCCTCTCAAAGGAAACCATTACACTGCAAAAACCCGCGGGAAGCCAGGCAGAAAGGGGATTTTCTCAAGCACTTTTCCGTTCTTCCCCTTGCTCTCAAAAAAGAAAGAAAAAACTAACCTACACTAAGCTACTTTTGCCAAAGAAGAAAAAAAGATTACAGTCAGCCAAGCGTCTAATTCACCTGTGACCCAGTAATTCATTTGGCTGATAATCTGCTATTGCAGGTGACACTAACAATCAGTGATATGATGGGTAGAGAGGAGAGGGAGGGTTAGGGGAGGAATAGGGTTGGGCTGATTGGTGGTGGAGATATTTGATTAAATTCTGAAAATGAATAATGCATTATGAAATTGATCCAGACAAATCCCACCTTGAAGAGATTGGAGTGGGATTATACCGGGAGGGGTTTTGGAGAGGTTATGACAAAGGGGAGGTTTCCTGGAAAGGTGCACTCCAGCATCAAGTGGTTACCTGCTGCTTGATAAGACAATTTGCAAAGCTTCATTCATATGCATGTCAGGCTGCAAGCTGGCAGAACAAACTGTGATGCACATGCACTGTGATAGATTATGTGAGATTCAGCCTGGATGGTGTACCGCTCATGTCCATAACCTTTTGTACCCATGGCCTTGAGAAGAGAAAATTACTGAATGTTCTCTTTCATCCTCTTTTGTAAGCAATTATAGCCCAATGGTTGGCTGGATTAATCAGAACAGCATCAAGCGTTAAGTGAATAAAGCTCTGTTTTTTGCTATTGAAATGAATCTGTAGGATCATCTTTGATTATAATACTTCTGGTCATTTTTTATGGCCATTGTATTTAGTTTCCATTCAATTTCTGCTCCACAAGTAACCGTACTTAAATGTTGGAATGCATGCTCAGTGGGCCAGGTCCAGAAACTCACATGACCTTTTGAAAAGTTTAAACAAGTAATTTATATAAATATTGGCAATATATTATCCTTATAATTTATCATATTATTAATTTATTGTAATGATAAACTACCACTCCCAAAAACAAGTTGCCACCTGGATTTAACTCAGTTAATAGGTACAAGCCTGTGGTGTGCTATGATCTGGGGTTGCTGCAGTTGCTCAGGTCTAGGTTCAGCAACAGTATGTGCCCAAAGAATGAGGTCAGCTGACTACCTGAATATACTGCATGACCAGGTCATTCTATCAATTTATTTTTTCTTCTCAAATGGCACAGGCATATTCCAAGATGCCAATGCCAGGATTCACTGGGCTCAGATTGTGAAAGAGTGGTACAGGGAGCATGAGACATCTTTTCACACATGGATTGGCCACCACAGAGTCCAGAACTTAACCCCATTGAGAATATTTGGGATGAGCCGGAGAAGGATTTGCACAGCTGTCAGACTCTCCCATCATCAACACAAGACTTTGGTGAAAAATTAATGCAACACTGGATTAAAATAAATCTTGTGACATTGCAGTATCTTATGGAAACAATGCCACAGTGAATGTGTGCTGTAATCATAGCTAAAGACTTTCCAACAAAATATTGGAGTGTGTGACCTTTATTGGTGGAGACTTTTTTTTAAGTCAGGCAGTATGAATTGCACAATTGTAGTGTAAAATCAGCTGTAGAGACAAAACCATCATTGTAAAACATGTAAACTTACTTTTATGAATTTGAGTTTGTTTACTAAACAAACCAACATCCTCATGCTTGCTAGTCAGCACCAGAGTTCTTTAAAATAATTTCTGACGTTATTTTTTGTCGGTCCTAAATGCTGGCAATATGTTTCAATAAGCTGTGGAACAGCCCCTGCTACTAGTCTGGGCTGTAGTTCCTGTGATACCCTTTGTGCCCAGATGTAGACAAGTACACACGAGACTGTTATAAGGTTATTATGTTTGATCTATGACACAGAGATAAAGTTGTATGCAGACTGTATCTGGTGAAATTGTCATTTTCTTACTTGACTATGGCAAAGAGTTAGCACCAGAGGGAAGTAGAAGTTGAAATCCTGTCCATACAGATTCTGTGATCTCTCATGTTTAAGTGTTATATTCACCTTCAGTTTTGGATGTTTCAACCTTTAAAACAATAAATGAATTTATTTTTAGCAATTTAAGGACAACAAGGACATTGGTTGCTTTGAAACCCCATTTTTTTAAGTCGAATATTTTAACTAGGGCTTAATGAGACTCCATTTTTAAACCAGGCCTCAGGGACCATTCAGAAAATTACTGTTTTTGGAACCTGAGGCAGAAGTCAAAGGGTCAGTTTATTGTTTTCATGCCACTCTGAGTTAACATGCAACTAAAACACAGCTTCACCTCACAGACCTCAACAAATAATCATCTCCTGACTCTTATAATGACTATGCATATTTTCCACATAACATAACCCTTTTTGATTTGTGTGATTTGCTCTTCACTTTCTTAAAGCTTTCATGTCTCATCTTTATGTCATAACACCGATGTTTGGTCCATCTTTTTTGTAGCTGGTGCTGTTAAAGTTGTATGGGTTGCCAAGCAACACCCAAAGTTAAAAAAGCTTGATTTTTTTTTTATATGATTGTTTATGTTCCTCTTTACAAGCAATCTTAAAAAAAGGTTGTATTGTTAATTCACTAAATTTGTAGTCAAGATGTTTTTATTCGTGTGTTCATTGTCCTTTGATAAAGTTTCACTGAATGTAATGTGACATCACTGACCAGGAAGCTAAGCTACCTGCAGTAGCACAGAAACAAGTGAGAAAGACATGTACTGAAGAGAACTTTATGACCCCGTCCTTATTTGTCTTTAACTGCTGGCCAGCAGGCAAACAGTAAATATTGTTTACATTGTAATAGTGTTTAATTTACTTTGGAGAAAAGTATTGGTTTCAAAATACGGGACACGTGAATTTGATGTGATTTTAGCTGAAGGGTAAAACATTGTCTTATTTGTTTCTACATTTTTCTAGAAGTGTCACATTGTTAGGTATTTTGACCCTACAGTGAGCACATAAAGCCTGTTTACATTGAAGAAATTTATTACAAAATCAAATTAACCAACATTTAATACAATGGATGGTCTTATTTTGCTTTTTTGATATATTTTTTAAACTGTAAAGAGATTTTGTGGACACCCTGTACATTGATCGCATTGACTGCCCATATTTATTTGGTTTAAATGATAAAACTAAATGTAATACTTAATAAAATTACTCCACCCACTGTAAATCCAAACAGAAGAAACAATTAAGTCAATTGCACAGAAGTGTTATACTTGTGTAAAAATAAACTGTTTACTATGTTGTGTTGGCTTGTGGCTCTCCCCTGACAAGAAAGGGCGTCTCCTCATGGCAGCAGTGGCAGGCATCTGCTCAGCAGTTTTTATAAGTAATTAGCTTCACTGCTTAGATTTAGCTGGTTTCCTTTAATGAGCATGCACTGTTCCAACAACTATTTTCATGAATGACTGCATGGCGCCTCACGACAAAACCTAGAGTGCACTTAATTTTCCAACAATAGTAAATATTCACTGGCACAATGAGTCACTTTACTGAGGGGTAAGTCAACACAGGGAGGGAACAATGTGGGAAAAGAAAGTAATTATCTGCTGCCTTCCTACAGTAAACAGGAGTTTGAAGTATTGTCAGCCAATGAAAATTATATGATTACATCAGCAGCACTTCAGTGGCTCAGGCTTAAAAAAACAGGGATGGTTTGTAAGTAGTTTGATTTAATGTGTGTTTTTATTTATGTAGCCTAACATATATCACTGTCTGAAAAACAATCCACAGGGTCTCTCAGATGCCATGAGAGACATATGTAGTGTTAACCTGACATGGCAGCGTGAGTACTCGTGCTCTGATGTCAATAAAACACTGCTAGTGTTTCAACTTTCTACTCTCTGGGGTCAGGGACCATTAATCTCCCTCAATTGTCATCTGTCTGGCTTCAACACCTTTTACAAGTGTGCTCAACTTAACTCGATTTTTCCTCTTAATATGAAAAAGAAGCAGGGCACTTTGTTCAAAGCTTTGAAGGCAATCTCACCTTGTCAGTATGTAATTTTATGTTAAAAAAGCACTATAATTCATTAGGATCACCCGAATGTATCAGGCATATAAAAGGCAAATCCCATTCTGTTTCTGGAGTTCTGCCATGAGGTGTACACACCAAGTCATTTTAGTAAAAGCTGCCATTTTTAAAGGATGGAGTTGATGTGAGGACTCTGGCCACAAACAAGACATATTTTACCCGTCTGATATATGTGTATTAGCTGTAAATTTTCTATAAGACTCGCCCCACACACAGACATGAAAAGTCCTGCTTTGTTGCTGTGATGTGGATCAAGCACTCAAAGCAAATTTCTCACTCAGTGTTGTTTTACTGCAGCCAAAGTAAAAGCATTGCAAATTATCGTACAATGCAAAACAGTTCGCTCTATCTGTTGTAGCCTGATGTTTTATTCTCTCACTTTAGTCTGTAATGGAGCATGAAATGCTGAGACCACTGGTGATGGCTTATAGGAGAAGTGTTAAAAAAATACATCAAAGGCTTAGTAATCAGGTGAATAATAACCACTGATGTCAAAGCAAAGACATTTCCAATGAGAAAAAATAGGTTGAAATCAATGTGATTTTATGAAAGAGGATTTCTGAAGACTTTCTACAATGTCTGTTGCAAAGGAGAGGCAACGAGGGGATTTAGAGAGGCAACTGGAGGTTCACAGAAGCGTAATAGTGCAATCCATCAAATGCACTCTTTGTTGCCTGCCTGGCTGGAATGTGAAATTAAATGCACATAAATGAACATAATTTAGGGCCGCTTGTAACGGGTAGAATGTGAGATTGGTAAAAGTGGAACATCTGTGCACACTATGTCATATCATAACCACTGAGGCTGCTGCATTGGAAGTGTGGGTGTTGCAACATATCATACAGCAGCAGTATGCTGAAAACCAAGAGTCTCCCTCTCTCTGTCTCACACACACACACACACACACACATACATACACACAAGTGATGCCAGTAGCCACCCCTCAACTTCCAACTGTTTTGATTGTTCCCCCTCTGTGCGTGTTCTTGCCAGTGTCATGATTGACGAATGTCAAAGCTGTCAGAATCCCTGGAGCTCACTCTTCTCTGTTGTGACTGGCAGAGTCTAACTTTTCTCTGAATTTTTCAGTAGAACTTATTATGCACACACTGACATCATTAACCGGAGATATCTTTGACTCACTTATTCTTGGTTAATTACACTCTATCTTTGTCATAGCCATGTATACCCCGCATAGTTCTCTTCACATAGTTATTCTCAGAAAAGCTGCTGGTTAAATCGCTGAGAGGTGCATTGTATGGAAGTTGGCAGCCTCTCTCTGAACAGAAATGGTGGAAATAAGATAGAATTTTTGTATATGTATGTGAAGTATGTTTAAATAGGTGTACAACAATCCCCATACAACTTTTGTTTTCTTTTTGTTAAGTTACAAAATGCTTTTTATATTTACATTACCGCGGCTCCAATTCACAGGGGCAGTCATAACGAACTGCCACATTTATTGAGGGCAGATTTTTGGGGACATAAAGACCAAAAAAGGTTTTCTATATGAGCCTGGCTGCTAGTCCTGAAATCAACCTGGAAGGTAGGCAGAGAAGAGGAGAGACAGCGGTTGTTGTTTTTACTGTAGAAGAAGTTGACAGTGGTTGTAGTTGAAGAAGAAAAGGAATAATGAGAAGAATAGAGTGAGCCTTGATGTTCTGCACAAAAGAATTGGTATGATAGCATTTTATGATGGAGAATCACAAACATGTCACATGAGTGTGAATCCATCACACATTTATCAAAGAAGATCACAGAGAAATTAAGTGAAATCTGGGCAGAAAACAACTAAAAAGAGAATAGACTTCAGTATGGAGATTCCAAGCTGGGAGTCATCAATGAAAAAGCTAGGTCTGAAGGATGCTGCAGAAGTTGGATGTTAACTGCTCGACAGGTAAGGCTCCAATGTGGAAAACTTAGTTCATTTTAAACTGCAATGTTCATAGTTAATCTTAAAGTCTAACAAACTGTTCCTATGTTGAAGAGTTTATTTTTGTCTGACAGTCAGGGGTGTATTTGTCTTTCACTGTTGAAACATGCACTGTAACATGGGGTATCAGAGGATTTATTCTGAAGGGTTATACAGGAAGGCTGTTGCTAAGGAAGGCAGCGCAGGTTAGACATTTATCATGAGGTTGGCGATTGCTGCTCCTGTAGTAAGCAGTAAGACAGTAACCACAGCTTGAACCCAGTGACTGTCAGGGAACTGATGAACGAGAAGCAACTTGAGAGCGCTTTGTCCATTAAAGTGTTTCAGCACTATCTAAATGTAATTTAAGTGGAATTCATTTGCCACTTACTTCAGTTGTCCCGGGGAAGTTTGTAGTGTGAGAGTATGTCACTGTTTATCTGTAAAAATCTGTGTTTTTAGTGACCAAACTAGAGACTGCTAAAAAAGGCAACATATGTTAAGAGATACTTTCACCAAGACAGTTTCTTAATAGGGAAAGAAGTTAACATGAAATACTGTTTTAAGATAGAAATAACACTGATTTCATCCAAGAAGAGGCTCTGAATTTTCCAGGAAGTCAAAAAAGAACAGGTCTTAATTAAAAAAGCAAGAAACAGTTGACCGTTTCTGACATTTTGAGTTGACATTATACTAATTGGACGAAAAGTATGCTTCCATTGGCATGGCATGCATCCATTAGAGAAGTAGATATAACTCTAAAATAAGAGGAAATGGTTTTATGCTGCTCATAGCTAAAGTTACAGTATCGTTAAAATCTCTCACATTTTCTGTCTGGTGAGTCTGCCAAAAAGGACAAGAGAGGGGTCACTAGTTTGAATAATTTCAGTATGGCCAGCTTGAACAGCAGTACTTTTCAGCACTTGTGACATTGGCTGACATTGGCACAATGATGTTGAGGGAAGCAAAGTGGCCATCAGACAAGAGACAGTCCTTATCTGAAGACTGTTACTCTCGTTGGTTATCACTGCTCAGCTGTCCACCCAATCACTACCAAGACCTTTCTTGGATATCTCTGAGATTGGTTCTTGTAAGAGAGAGTGAGCGAGAGAGAGAGAAAGAGAGAGAGAGGGAGAGTGTGTCCCCCCAGCTCTCTCACTTCCTACTTCCTTCCCCTATCTTCTTCCATCCTATAGCCCCCCCTGCTTTTCTGGCAGTAAACTTGTGCACTTACAGAAAATTCCCACCACATTGACACTCATCCAGCTAAAAGCAAGTGGCTATGCCAGAAATATGTCAAGTCACCGCCTTTTACACATCATGACTATTGACAGGGCAGGATTAACTGAGGCCGGGATTCTCCATACTTCAGCAGTTCATAATTGGAGCGACAATTCACCATGGAACAGTGGCTGCCCATACCGCCTCCTGAGATGTAGCTAATATCTGTCAGTCAAACACTTCCTAAATCAGGTAGACAGCAAAGTGGGAGAATCAGCAACCACATATTATAAACATTAAACATTTCATTTTGTAGAGGATCCTAAGACTTAAAATAATTCTGTTGTTTGAAATGTCATATTAAATTAACTCCCAATACATTTAATTTTGTCCAAAAAAAAACTGAAAGGAGGGACTGAACACTGTCTTTCAAGTACAAACCTGGGATTTCTATTTCATCAATTGAGCTACTGGATGGGTGCAAGAATTATGTACAAGTTCTTGGGTCTAATAAACATTTTTCTTTGTCAGGTAATGAATGTGCTTTTTTAAGTAGTACCCTAGGCTGCAGCATCTGTTCAGGATTTCACAAAGGGTATACTGATCTGGAAATCACCTTTATTGAGGCACTGTTAAGCAGTGCTTGGTCCAGAAACATGGACATAGGTGAGAAGTTTTTTGGTAAATGGGAAAGTGGTTGTTAACCTCTAGGGAGGACTGAAGGCTGATAGAGTTAGCTCTGCTAATGTTGGCCACACTCTTCATACCAATCTGACAGTCTACCTGCCGACTATGATGGTCCATGTTTTGTTTTGTCAGGTGGAAATTTACATTTCTTACAGTAATAAAAATACTTTTAAAAAAGCATTATATTAATGAGCTCCCTTCAAAACACTCAACATCACCTTACAGGGCAGAGTTAAACATGAAGAACTGCGCAATGATAAATTAATAAAAATGAACTATCCATAATCCAGTGTATAATATCAATGTCTAGGATTTGGTAAATGGGAATAAAAGTAAAAATGAAAGTTCAAATACATGTAGTTTGAGAGTATTGTTTTTTGATATTCTCTTTGAAAAATAAAGATACTTTCCGCTTCAGAACATCTCTGTATAAACAGCTGCAGTAGTTTAACAGCAGTATTGGCAAAGGTTATAACTGTATTTTTTCTACTTGACGTTTGAATCAGTTCATTTGTGTTGAGCATATGTTCAATGTTCTGCTCAAGCAAACGTCATTTCTTGGTGAACAAGCATGTGGAGTAATTCCTCCTCCAGACTTTACCCGTGTCTCTTGGCTCCCTTAAAATAAAGTAAAAAATCCCTTTTAGAAAGAATCCTAAAAAGTACATGTTCAATAATAATCAATTCAACTTTTTCAGCAAAACAAAGGCAGGTTACAATCACCTTGAACAAGATCAGCTGAAACTGTATGACAAAAAAAGATTCTATTAAAAGTAAAATAAAAGCTTGAGAGACCCTTGGCTGTTCTTTTCATAGTATCTGTGACATCGCTTTTTAACACATGGAGTCAGAAGAAATAGATCAAAAGCACCAATCAGACAACATTAATTACTGCTCTGCCTTAAAGTCTGACGCTTAACTAGTCTGAAGAGTTAAAAACAGGAACACACTGAAAAAAAATAATCAAACAATACCTCAAACTATCTTTCGCTTGGTATCTCTCTCATACAACCTCTATCCAATTTTCCCAAAGTATGAATGTGTGTGTGTGTGTGTGTGTGTGTGTGTGTGTGTGTGAGTGTGTGTATATAGGAGTGTGTGTATGTGTGAGTGTGTGACAGACAGAGAGTTGCAGCTTGAGATCGAATTTTGATCACCTCTTCCATTGCCCCCTGAATCAAAGATATTTTGCTTTATCCCTTTAGTACAGATAGTGTGTATATTAGTAAATGTGTAGGTGTGTATTTTCTTGTGTGACAGTGTGTGTGTGTGTGTGTGTGTGTCTTTTTTCATCAGGTTGCTTGTGGCAGCAAAAGGATGAAATGGCCATTATAGTTGCACAGTAAAACCCCCCCCCTGCTTGTGTTTTATTTGATTGAATACATTTTATTGCAGCTTTATGGAAATGGCTGGACATGCGCTGTTTTCCTGCTTCACTCAGATGAGGTCTTTTGTTTGTCACACTGCGCTGCACAGCACAGAAAGCAATCAAAATTCCTCACCATAGCCGGTAATAGGAATGCAAACCGATAACTGCATTACACGTTCATCCCAGATTGCAGAGAGCAAAGGCAGGATAAATGAGGCTGTGATTAGAGAGAAGAGCTCTTCCAGAGGCAGCTGTGCTCTGCTTCCAGACCGCGAGAACACTCAGTAATAGGTCTGCACTGACAACAAACCACAGGTCTGTCATTAGTGGGGTGTCTTGAGCCTCTTCAATGAGGTAAGTGAGCAGAAACCTGATGCACCCAGCATCCATGGATGACCCTATTTACTATTTACTACTATATATGCTCTTCACTGGAAAACTGAGTGTATCTACTATAACCTCTACCAACTCAAACAAACCCAGATAAACTTTGCTCTGGATCCTGTTAACTTTAATGATAATAACCAGCTATCAGGGGCCTTAAATTGTGTGCTTGACTCTGACTCCTCCTTTCCCTGCTTCCCTCAGTGAATTAATTCAGCTTCTGTAATGGCATTTCTTGCATTGTTCACTTCCTGCTAGTTTTTGTGCTCCCTCCTATCGTCCCTGTATATTGTATCTGTTGACAGCTTGCTATCTTGAACCTGCTTGCTGCCAACTGACACGACTATTATCATCAGTCTTGCTTTTAGTATTATTAGTGTTGTTGTTATCATTACAATTAAAGTCACTGTTTCTTTTATAAGTCATATTTCTGCCATGTCTACTGGAGTTTCTTCTACCAGTCTCCAGCACCTGTTATTATTTATGCTGCTGTCTCCCTATCTATGTGTCTGTCTATCTACACATAAATTTGGGCCTATCTGACTTTCTAAGAGTCTGTCACTCTAATCCCAGAGAAACAAGTCAAAGCACACATACTTGCTCTGCCTTGGGCATCATTTCTTACCAGTGAGCTATATGTCAACAAGGTTAAACTTTGGAAGAAAAAAAACCCAAAAACCTACAGTACATCTCTGACGAGGTCCTACACTTTGAACACTAAGTGAAAAAAGTCCAATTTTTTCCTGATTTACACAAGCTGATCTTTTGTAAGGGCCCAGCATGGACTTGTGCCTTGCTGTATATCTGAGTTTTTATCCCCATATATGCCTGCACACAAAGTGAGATCCTCTTGTCGTGTTGTACTGGCTGTTTAGGGGTCTAGATTTCTTTAACCTGAGGTTGATAGAGCCTTCTCTGTGACTTCCCCTAGACTTTGGAACAGCCTGTCAGAGGACCTCAGACATGTACAATCAGTCCCCTGCTTTATCTCAGTGCTTTTTTAACGGTAAAGCTGTTTGCTTTGGTAATTTTATCTTATTCTTATCCTGACCTAATTGGTTTGCACTTTTGGATCCATCTTATTTCTTGGCTGCTTCACTCGATTTTTATTTCTTAAACTGTTATCTTTATATTTTTTAGTACATGTTTTTACCTAGTTACTTGTAAAGAAATATACTGTATTATTATTATAATAAGGTTAAATTAGTTAAAATTGGATTTTCATTTCACAATACCACCCAAATGTACAGGAAAGGATTAATAAAGAAACAAGAGGTGCAATCATGTTAACACAGATTGCCGCTAACAAAATGAATATTGTCCTCCAAAATGCTTGAAAAAGGAGTGCAGTTCTGCTCCAGGTTTCTGTCTGCTTCAAGGAAGTTTTGCTTATAAAACATAGTCTTGTCTTGAGTCTGGACCTGATTTCAACAAGATTCTGCTGATTATTTCTGACGTATGTTGGCCGAAATCAACCCCCCCCCCATTTTTAAAATTGACTTTTCAGTTCCTTAGCTTGTTACTCCAGTTTTTTTAATTTAGTATCCCTGTGTCAGATCTAATCCCAACCTGGATTACTAATTGACTTCTACCTCCAAGTCAAAGCTTTTGTTAAACATAAGTCTCCATCATTTCTACAGTAAGAGCTGCATCATCATTTTGTGTTCTTTTTTTTTTCTTTTTTTTTGTCTACCATGGCAGATAAAAGAAATGTTAATTCCTCATTGAAACAGTTTTTGAGATAAATAAGTCAGACTTTTAGCTGTCTTTGTTCAACTCATTGTGGTCACAGATTTGTCTGAGCCTTTGATTAAGTTGCTCTCAACAGAGTGATCTCTTCAGCCAGAGGTAAATCTTTCTTCTTCAATGATCAGAATGCAAGCTGAAAGGGTATTTTCTCTACCTTGGGATCATTCAAAGTGCAGTTGCAGGTAAGACATCAGTGACAAAGTAAGGCTACCCTGTCATCCTTTGACAAGCAGGGCTTGAGGGTGGGATCACTTACACCTGAGAGATATCTAACCCTGTCGTACTCCTTCTCACACCTCCACTTCTTCACTTATCATCCTCTCAGCTCCTGTGCGTGTTCTCAAATATTCATGACCGAGCAGCCAGTGTCATCTCAGAATATCTAAATGGGAAGCCCAAAGCGTGGGGAAATCATTCGCCTATGAAATTCTCCACGAATGTTAAAGCAGTCATCTATAAACCTCGCTCCATCAGTTCCCTCCCCCTCGTGTTACAGTTTCCTCCCTTCTTATTTCCACTCCAAAACTTGTATGCTAAATTGTTGCTGTGGCGTATCAGACAAAGTGGGATATTTGCTGAGTTTTTTTTCCCCCCATACATATTCAGTGGTTACCATGTGCACTATCTGTTTTCCATTGCAGTGAATCAGCTCGTGGCACAACATCTGCTGCTGGAGCCAAGAGTGATATGTAAAAGTTTTGACAGCTGATTTTTTTAACACACACTCACACACGCAAACACAGCAAATTTACCCCAATGCTTGCTCTCTTTCTCTCTTGCAGAAAAAAGCAATATTAAATGACTAAGGCTGGGTTGAGTGATTCCCAATCTGCCTCTTTTAAGCAGCTTCGGGCTGATGCATTGTGCCAGCTCATGTTCTGGGTCATGCATGTGTCACTTGAAGAGTCTCTAATGAGAGCCAGACAAGAGCACTGTGCCTGGCCCAGCAGAGCTGAAAATGTAATAGCCAGCAACAGCATGATAGTGTTTGGTGACTGAGGAAAGAAAGATTCTCAAGAACTGAGTGGATTCTATGTGAAGTCAACCTGGAAAAATAAGGTGGAGATTTCTTGCGGGGTTTAAAGGGGACTTCAAAAAATATGTGCTTCTGTTTTTTTTTTTCCTGTGCTCACAGAAAAGGTGTGCAACTTGTTTTTAAACTTCCTTTTTTGACACTGATGGGTGGCACTGAGTAGAAAAGGCTAGACAGGACCTGTCCTGTTTGGCTCCTGGTTCAGCCTTAAGCTCTGGATGCCAGGATAGAGTGAAACACCGAAATGTTTATCAGTGACAGCCTTGACAGACTGACAGGGGCTGCTAAGAATTATCAATCAAAGAGAGTGAGGGAAAGCACGGGAGAGGTTCAAAATTATAAATTCTAAAGCATCTTCCAAAAAAGTGTCCCTTTGGAGCAGATAACTGTGCTATTAAGATGCACCTACCAATAAAAGTTGTCTTTAATGAGGCCATCTTATTATTTTGAATTTAGTTGGTAAATATCTTAATAGTGAAACATCTAAAATATCTCTGTATTTGCTGCTGTCTGGCCTCGTATTCAGTGGGTTTAGTGTTCAGTTAAATCTCTGGTGGTAGCTCACTACACAACACAAGAAATACTCCCAGGAAGGAGGCGGGCAATGAACAGAGAGTTTATACAACGTTTAGCTCACATGGGTGTTGTTCGACATGAATATTCAGCACACACCTAAGAATAAACCATTGTGTTCCCGTTTCAGGCTAATTTCATCTTGGTAAATGAGGTAAACGAGACACACTCGCTCATACCACCACACAAATGAATGCTTACAACCTATGTTCTGCATGACAAAAACTCAAACTACAGTCAAAGGGAAGAATATATGAGCAAAAGCAATCAGGAGGAAAAGAAAGGACAACAATTTTTGTTTTGAAGAACATACATTGCTGTGGCAACACTGTGATGTGTTTTAATAATCTTTCACAAGAATTTGTCAACAGCCTTGAAGACTGGGTTCATTCATTTGTTGAAATTGGGTGCAGTCTAGCAGCAAACTTCTCAAATATTTTCAGAACCACTTTGTTTTTTGCTAATTTGGCAAACAAGTTTATCCTGGCACAGCACTGCACAATCATGATAAGATGCCAAGGCAGGTTGAATACATTAAAAAAGTTGGATGAATACCTGACAGGTGTTTGATTCAGGAAGTCTGTCTGTCTACATATTTCAGTTCAGCATAATTATATTTATATCAGGAAACATATTCATTAGACATGTTCCTTGGGACAACAACCATGTCAGTCATACGATGGCAATTCATTCACACTCATATGAGCACATACAGTCAAAATGGATTTTTAACAGCAGTCACAACTCCTGAGTTTAATGTGAGAAAATGCTGCAAGAAGTAAAACTATGTTTTTAGGACATAAAAATGCACAAAACCTGCTAGATGGTGATGTAGATTTATATACAACTACAGCGTTTTTAGACTGCAAAGGTAAAATATAAAATGTACTCATGACACTGCAAACCATGCTTGTGCTACTGCTGGCTTTCATCCAGGAGATCATCATTTGCTCATACTCTCTACTGCTGCAGTATAATGGAGTCCTTACTCATTGTAAAGCTCATGAATGTTTCATCGGAAGTTATGCCAGATTAAGATTCTGGCATCCACAGCTGAGTGGGTAGCTTGATTAAGATCATGCAAACACCCACACTGAAGAGTCTGTTTCAAATGTCTGAATCAGAGAGCCCGACCCATTCAAGAGTCTGTGCCTAGCTCACTTTCACATTCCAACTGATGTGCCGGTTGGTTTTCCCAGGAGATCAGCGCCAAAGAACAGCTGCCATGCTCAGATCCTCGTTGAGGATTATGCACCCTGTGACTTCAGAACTCAAGGCAAAGGTCTCAGTCAGAGATGGATTTGAATGAATGATTACAAGGATGGTGCCATGTTTACTGCCAGTTGTAAATCAGCATACAACCCTTTGGAGCTCAGAATGTGTTGGATAAATTTAAACATAATGAGATGCTTCTGCATACTTCTCTCAGCTTTTTCATGTTCATTCTCTGTAATGTTTAAAGCTCAGCGCTGCAAAGTCGAGAGTTGGAAGTAGGCTGCTTCACACTGGCTACACACACATCCTCATCGTTAACTTTCTGGCAGATAAACAACGTGCAAACAACCACACAGATAGACGGACAAACAAACAGAAAGACAACAACAGTTTACTCACTGATTCCTGGCTCTTATCCTTTGCATCATACACAGTCAGCTTGACTAGTGTCTCCGGGCTAGCAGGGTACTCTGAAGGGAAGGTCACCCCCGTCAGAAACAGCGGGTCTTTGTTCGCCTGTCAGACAGAGGGACAGCACAGAAACAGGTTGAGATACTTTATGTGTGTGTGCATGTGTGTGTGTGAGGCCTTGTGCAAGTTAGTGCTGCAACACACGTGTTCATGAAAAAATCAGGAAGCCAGAGGGAGAAAAGATAGGAGGGGGGAGAAAGACTTTGGTGCCTAAATGAGTGAACAGCTGGGCTCAGTCTGCCCTCCCCCCGGCGTTTTCTGCCTCTTCCTCTCTCCTCCCCTGCTGCTTCTCATGGGCACCACAAAGCGAGTAGATAGAGCACTCCCTGGTGGGCCTACCTGCAGCTCTGGAATAACTACAGTCTCCATACTAAGACTACAGGCCAGGAGCAACAAATGTTGACAGGTAGGTTGGCACACTGGCTGAGGATAGGATTAATCCAGTGCTCCAAGCTGTCAGGTCTTCAAACTCACCAGAGGGCTGCATGGTGTTAGCTAATATTCACTCACAACTTTCCTGGAATCACAATACCAAGTCATCACTTCTGTGCCTCCTGAACTGCAGGGTTTGTTTTTGTCATGGCCTGCAGAAACTCTGCTTTCATTATTCTCTCAAAGTGTCCACTTCGACAAGGGTGTCTCAGCCGTTTTTCTGTCACTGTAAAACCCTCTTTAGGATTGCTGCAGAGTCAGATGAATGAAGACCTGTGGGACAGTCCTTTCATCTGTTCTTTTAAACTAAGAGCATTTCAAAAAGGCATGTTTCTCTGCAAGTATCTCAAAAAAGTTGCCAGTTCAGAAAACTGCCTGAGAAAGGGACATTTTCTGAGAGAATCAAGGTAACATCCTTTGATCCTTGCCACAAAGAAGATTGCTGCAAAACAACAAAACTGACCTGAAACTCTAAGAAATCATATGCTGTTTTTTTAAACCTAGAATAAAATATTGCACAACCTAACACAAAAAGAAATGTTTTGCAACAGGAGCTGAGTTTGCTTTTCTAAGAAGGGTCAAGGAATGTTTAGCCAATTGGTTTTGTCTTCTTTAACCATTTCAAAGCACTGAGTGTTTACAGTGGGGACTTCCTCTTCCTCTGCCCCCCTCTGATGGGCGTCTTTAGAATGCAGCCCTCTGGGACACTGTGGGGACAGACTGGGGAGCTGTAATGAGTCTGACACAGACAGACTGGCAGACATGGATGCACATATGGGAACACCCAGAAGATAAAAATGATACACAAGTGATGAGGGTGGTGATCATGAAAAATAAATAAATAAATAGATGAATAAACATTATGGTAGGAACTGTGTGAAAACTTGCAGTACATTGATTGTAATGATGACCATGACAAAATCACCAGTCAAATATTCTCTCTACCAAAACTTGACAGAAAAGTAAGAGAATTGTCCTCATTAAATCCTTCATCGTAAGAACGTTTCTTGGCAGCAAATCTTGTACAGTTATTGAGCCTGTTTATTTCTCTTTTAAGTGGCCGCTACATTTGTAACAAGCATTTGTGGCTTGAGCAGCAGAGCTAAGGAAATGAGTTGCACCCATGAAAAATTTGCCACAGCTTCTCTGCCAACGCCAAACAGCTCATTCTGCCGTTAGCTTGCTTGCTTGCTTGGTGTGTTTAATGGCTTGAGTCCAAAAAACAAGACGTGTCTAACAATTTAACCATCTAGTAAACAAGAGCTTCAGTAGCATGTGGAAGAACAGTAACCACAGCCACAAAACAGCGAAACCTCCTCCTCATCCCACAAATGCATGTTCCTTACAAACATGGCACCATATAAATGGGAAATAAACAGGCTTTACACAATATAAGATTTATTGCCAAGAAACATTGTTACAACAAAGAAATGATCTCTACTAAACACAAATTGCCATAGTTGATGTGGTAGATGTATAAATGTTCAAGGAGAATTTTTAACTAGACTGTTGGTGGAAAATTTTGAGGAAAGCTGAAAATTGTGTTAGGTGTTATAACATCAAAACATGTTTTCCCACAAAGTGGATGCAATACAGACTGAGACAAACTTTTTTTTATAAGAAACAATGCACGCTGCATATCAGTGATACATACAAAAAGACTAACATTTGATCCGATCTAAGGCTAGTTTAAGTAGCATTTGTGAGAAGCTTCTCTACATGACTGACAAACAATTGGTCTGTTCAGGTAGGGCTACATCTGAGAAGCAGAGATGAAATAACATCAACTAGGCATGTATATATATATATATACAAACAAATATAGACAAAGAGAAAACACTGCTGAATGAACAGTTACTCAGTGTAACTCAATCTCAGGAAGGATTGAACCAACAAGCCAAAACTTGTGTATCTCATGAGGTAGAGCCTTCAAAAAGTGCACTAAACACAAAGGTAGAATTATGTGTTCAGCTGCACACACTCACTTATACAGCACACAGACCCTCCTCCTCCTCCTCCTCACCACTCCACTAACCCCACTGATCCAGCAGAAATCTTCCACTGGCTGACATAGGGGGAACTAAACAAGTCTGTAGCTTCTTGTTTCAGCCTTTGCAGACAGGGTAATACCAGCCCTGATGCCCGGTGCCACTTTGCCGCCCCAGTCGAGCAGCTTTGTGGTTTGTGAGCACGAACATCCTTAAACACACAGCCTCAATTCAGCATTGTGAATACACACTCACACAAACACACACACACACACACACACACAGAAACCACTGCTGAGCTTTGAGCTCAGCGCTAATCTGGATGTATATCACGACTGTACACTGACAAACAGACAGACAAGCATTGTANGTCACATTTTGACTGTAAACTGTCTTATACTTCCTCTTAAGACATAAGTAAGAACAAGTTGGTGTTTTGTCCATTTTGCCAAGTCTTTTACTTTGCACTGACAAGAAGAACATATAGCTTGAATGAAAGTGTTGCTAAGTTTGCCAGACAGCTAAATTAGAGACTAAAATCTGCACAGTATTCAACAAAGCAGCTCAGTTCATCCTTATATGCATTTAGACAGACTGACCTTTCTGCAAGACCTTTAAAATAAAACTGACCTTATAATAATATGGATAGGGCAAAAAGCTAAATTCCAATGATGGAATGGTATTTGGTTTAGTCAGTGATCAGTGAACTCAGAGCGAGGAGGGGATGTTCAGCGTGCCAAACTTTTCTCAAGAACAGAAAAGTGTTGTCTCTAAAAAAAATAAAAATCTGTCTTTGCGCTGTCTAACTGGAGCACTGGTGAAGGATTGAGTGGAAGGTATTGTATCCTTGTCTGACCTTGTCTACTTTTGATTCCTACAGATAAACAAACTGCTTTCACTGTGATACCAAGAAGACATTTTTCAAGTTTCTTTGTCTTAACATTTTTGTCACATAACAGCATAAAAGTATGCTGATCAATATTCGAACTCAGGATAACTCTTTTAGGATACATTAATTTGTCATTTGCTCTGACTGATCTGACAACATTCTTTGGGATGACAAAGTATTTAAAGTTCCTGTGAAGAGTTTAGACTGATTATGAAACAGATTGGAGCAAAAATTGATGCCTCAAGAAGGCAGCCAAGACCATTACCTAAGTGATAATTTTGGTTTGTAATTTGTAATGGCTACATGCACTGTAAAGGGGAGGTGCCAAAAAACAGCATTTATCAAACTTCATTCTGTGCCCCAGCTGCAATTTATTTATTCATTTTTACTACTTATTCAACTCACACCACTCCTTCTTCTTGCAATTTTGTGAAAAACTTGGCATATGCTGGCATTCATGTGTTCATGTGGGCTCTGTGTGCTAGAAGTGCTGGAGAGGAGACTGTAATGAACTGCCAATATTTTTCAGAGATTTTACATGTTTACCGATATAATCCAATATTATATCAATAATATATCAACATTGGATCCAGACATCCCTATTTTTTTGCATCTGTTAATCTAAAGAAGTTTGGATTTATGACCTTCTGTATAGTGTAACCAGGGGGAGCTTTAAATCCTCCAGCTTCACACTTACGATGTCCAATCTGATATACTTTCTGTGCTTCTTCCACCACAAATATTCATATCAGGTGAAAAGTTTTACCATGGCTCAAAGACATTCCCTTTCAGGAGTCAGTTTTCATCATTATTTGTATATTAACATGGGAAAACCAGCAAAGACTGAAGAGGTACTGTTTTTTCGACAAAGGGCTTCTTCACAGGAGCTTTAAAAGTAGTTATTTATTCCTGTTAAATCAAGGGGTCAGTTAGCAGATTTGGGAAAATATACGTTTATTCAATATCTATGAAACTTTGACTTTTCAATAGATAACATACATGTGGGGGTATTTTTAATTCATCTTTCTACAGGCCTGATCCAACATGATGGTCTTATTTCTTTTATTTAACCCCTGTCTCATGTGACACTTGGGAAATACAAGACGGACTTGTGTAGCAGCTGGTATGATCCATCATTGATCGCTTAAATTAAACCCTCCTACCACACACTGTGGAATTCTTTTTATGTAAAAACCTACACAGAAGGACTAATGCTTTGCCTTAATGCAACAAAGACCATAATCAATGTCAAGGAAAGCTCACAGCAGCTGCTGAGAGCTGGCATCCTGAGAATGTGACAAACAGGGGGAACACAGGTGGCAGTCAAGTAGACTTCATATTTATACAAGACACACACACATACACACACACACACATGCGTGCCCACCAAGGACCTCCCCTGGCCGCGCAGGTTAATGACCATCTGTTATCTGGCATGTTTGATATTTATGTATGAGTGGGAAACACTGCTGTTACCACTGCCCTGATAGGTCACCTCTGTTCCTCTCATATATAGACCTTCACATCATTAAAAGAAAGATTCAAAGTCTGAAGTGTTGGGTTTTTAAAGGCTTCACTGCTCCTGAGGGAAATTTGTACAACTGTAACCGATTGCTGCCTGTGGTGTTCCATATACTTGTGGATGTAAAAATAGGATCATCACTTTTTTCCCACTCTTCAGACTAATAAAATGACTTGATAGCAGAGAAATCTTCTCAGTCTGCGTTAACTGATACCTCTCATTCTGTTGCAAACTTTTCTGTTCAAACAGACCCATAAATATGACAGAAAATGAGTACCTACCCTGTTTTTGTGAAGTCGAAAGCAATCCATATCCTCTGCCTCAAATCCCGAACATTACAGCCATGAAATCAAAACTCCAGTGAGTCTCTGAGTGTCTGCAGAGCCGGCTGAGCCAGCATACGCTATCCTACCACATCCTGTGTTTCCACTCACACACTCACTCACACACACTCACATGCCTGTTCCTCTGACAGGACTGAGGGGAAAAGCAGATGAAATGAAGTCTTTGAAAGCAGGTTATGCTAATTCAGCTTCACTAGATGAGCAGAAAATAATGTGTGTCAGGAAACTTTGTGCTCATGTGAGGGAGGGAAAAAATGTGTGTGTGTGTGTGTGTGTGCTCAAACATGTGTGTAAGTGGGTGTTCCACAGTAGGACAGGGGGCAGCTGCTGCCGCCCAAAAAACACTTGTGTGGTTGTTGCCTAAGAAACAGCAATGTCACAGTGAAGGTAATAAAAGGAGCATTCAAAGAGGTCGAAGAGCGCAAAAACACTTTCACTGCATGAAACTCCTGGACAACTCTAACCGCAGAAACATACTGTAAATACTGAAAAATTTCACTCTGAGTTACACTCCTTTAAATGTCTGCACTCTACTCTCATAGAAAAGATAAGTTAACTCTCATTGTTTGTTGCAGATGTATGAGTCAGACGTGGGTAAAAAAGGATTCGAAGGAAAAGAGAACAGACAGAGATGGAGAGAACACTGACAAAGATGCAGTGACCCGCAGACAAAGCAAAACAACAAACATCAAAGGTCAGAGGAGACAGAGGAGGATGGGTCATGTTTGTGTGTGTGTGTGTGTGTGTGTGTGTGTGTGTGTGTGTGTGTGTGTGTGCGTGTCAGTTTGAGTTGGCGTGTGTGGCTTTACCTCCAATATCTCTGTGCAGGTCTGAGAGACAAGGTCCTGCTTGTGGGGATCTATGACAGCCACCTGGACCAGAGCATTGGGCTTTCTGTCTCTGCCTGAAGCCACCAGATCCTTACAGGCTGCAGAGAAGTGGGAGGGATAGAGAAGGCAGGAGAAAGAAGGAGAAAGGAGGTGTAGAATCATGGTCTCCTTTGACAGAGACATAAACCGTGTATGATGCAAATCACACACTGACTCTGGGTAACAAACAAAGACAAATAACAGTGACAAGTAACGCAGTATTTATAAGTTATATTTATATTTATAAGTTCCTCCGTGTCTACATTGTCAACCTGATTGTCTCACCTTTACCTAAATATTGTGCAACAACCTATGGTCTAACAATAGGCAGCCCATGAGGAAGTGCTAAATTCTGCAGGTTTTCAGGATTTTTCAGCACTTCCAATGTGGTGTCTGCTGATGACAGGCATCAAAATGTTGTACCAGACATAAACCCAACTACGCTAATACACTTTACAGTCCAAATTAAATAATCTTTAACCTAATACTGTATAAATCTATGGTCAACCTCTGCCTCCTGTATGGATATGTTTGTGGGGCCTTCATTCATTAGAAACATGGGCATATATTGTCACAGTGCAAGTTAACTATGGGAACTTCATATTACCTTATCATGTTATTTTGTCCAAGGTACTAAGGTATTTCAGTTCATATACACAAACACCTCTAACAGTTTCTTAGTCTCGCTTTCCTGTACATTAAGGCTGTATAAGGCTCACCTCATTCAGTAAACCTCGATGTCCAGAGGTAGGAGTGATGAAAGGCAGTTTGCTAGGAGACTGGTGGAATTGACTTAAGCTGTTTGAGTGCTGAATTATGTTAAGTTCACCTAGAAGTCTAGAACTACGCAGCTGGTCTGCTTATGCTTAATTATTTCCGGAAGTGAGGGGACATTTTTTTTTTTCTTGTGTTTTCAGAACCCATTCACATCTGGTAGCCCCTTTGGAGTCCAAATGTCAAACATGTTCCTCACTGTTTTGACTTTTGTTTGCTTTTTATGGACTCATTAACCATAAGCCCCTTGGTTTGTCTTTGTAATAAGCACATCTTTCAGTCTTCTTCAAGTTGTGAGTATCCATTTCAAAACCACAGTAGAAAGGAAGTTGCACAAATCCCACTGTTTGCAGAGTTTCAGCTTAAAACTAACTTTAACCTACCATATACTGTATCAAGAACTATGTGTATTCTCAGCAGCAGATTAAATTTTAACAAGAATGTAAAGAGATGTCAATTTGATCCCTGCTTCCATTCTAAAAAAAAAAAAAAAGATTTTCCCTAATGGAGGACAGGAGGACTTCCTTGATAGGAAACTGATGTTTCCTGGTGACTCAGACAATCTCACTAACAAGATAACTCTTGTCAAAGCCAAACGTCAGTGTTTTCCCAAAGAGAACAGTGTTGCCATTGAGCAGTCAGAGACTTTATGTTGTATGACATATGCCGTGTCAGAAATAAATAACAGTTTTCCTTTTTTTGGCATCTCAAATAACTAAAAGCAGCTAAATTTGTCCCAGAGAGTCCTAAGATTTTTTGTGAAACTCTGAGTTGGGTTAACTGCTTTATTTTAACCAAACTTAATCAAATATATTAAACCATTTGGTGCTGTATTTTTGTATTAATGAATATTTGTTTACTCTGGAGGACAGAAATGACAAATTTATTCATGGTAACCTCCTTGGATACTTTCCAAAAGCTGCTTTCTACACACCCAGCCCGATTCTGGCATGCTCACAGAAATTGATCTGCTCACAATGCCCAGTCTGTTTCACATATTATTCTGCAAAAACAAAAAAAGAAGTCTGACTAATACCCTACAGTATCAGTCAGTGGGTTACATTCCATCATAATAACAGCAAGGGCAGGAGATTGTGTCTTGGTGTGAGGCTCCTCTTACTTTTCTTCAAATCTAATGTTTTAAGTACTCAACAAACCTGGCGATAAAAGAGTTTAACGTATGAGCCATTTTAAAGAAACTGAAGAGTTGGAGGACAGTTTGAAGCAGAAATCAACAGCTCGGAGGCAGGATATTAAACACTTTCACAAATGATAAAATGTTCACTTCTCAATTAAAAAAGGAAATGTTCCAGTGTGCACCTGTAGAGACCCATCATCACACTCCACTTGCGTTATATTTAGAGACATGTACCCAGCACAGTGTTAACTGACTGAGGCACACACAGTCTCAAAAAGAGTGAAATCTTATATATTAAATAATATTGTAAAGCCAAGATTGAAGCAGATATTTTCTTGAAAAGAGTGGTTGTGTCTTCAAGATGACTATCCTTGAGCTTTTTAATACTTTTTAAAGAACAGTGGCACAAACAAAACAGAACTTTAAAAAATATCTGACACATATGTGCAAGAAAACAGAAGAATAAAAGTAAAACTCTCAACACACAAACTGGGGCAGCCATGAAACACTGTCTGTGTAATTTCAAAAACATCTTTAATACGCTATCCAAGTGAGGATGTGGGTCTATGTTTTACACGTTGGTTTGCAAGGGTAGAAAAAAAGGAAAAAAAAACATTTGAATAACACCCAATCTCCTCTTTTCTTATTCTGACATGGACTTATTTACCTGTTTATCAGTGGCCATGATATGATATGTATACTTGAGATTCACCTCTGTCATCTATCAGGACTAAAATAAAAGAAAACTACTGATTTATGATTTTCTTTTAGAAGAAATACACTTTCTTACGATCCTGTGTCACTGTCTCAATGAAATGCAGAAAATAACTAACAAAAATCATAGTCTGATAATCGCTCAAGAGAAATCTAAGATTGTTTAGTCATATATACTTGTTGTATGGATCCAGGGAATCACTATCCTGGCTCATCCAGTCAAGCAGATGGTTGTTTACTCATAAGTCTGGCTCTACCTGAAGTTCTTGACAAGTGGAATGAACAATCCCAGACCAGGCTTCAATTTAACCCATATCTTTTCATACACCAACCATACACTTGAAGACAAAAAAAGAAAAAAAAATGTCTTTCATGAATCCCATTCTCTAATGCCTACACTTCACAGTATGTCTTCACAGGAGATCTACTCACTCCCCCAAATACATCCTTCCAATAATAAGAATATAACTGCTTAAATAAAGCAAAGAGCTCTTAATATTCCCAGAGCTGACACACTTCTGCGTTTTTAGTCAGGGAGTTGGTAAAGAGTCTGAGAGTAGGGCACCGCCACAGCAGGGGAGCATGGAGTGAATAATGAAGTGAATAACTTACTCTAAATGGACTTTAATGCAGGAGCTATTACACGGCAAACCAAGAAGGTTATATGACTGCTGATGTTATGCCACTGATTTACGAAAATGGAAATGCTGCTGGAGAGAACCAACTTCTCAACCAGGCAAGTTTTGGTGATGTGGGTTTATTAATTTCCTTAGATTTACTATATACATACAAAGTTTAACAGCTCCTGTAAAAGCATTTGAACACATTATACAGGGTGCTTCAGGGCCTTCAGTTATATGATTGAGAATCCTAAAAAGCCCTGGAATAATTAAAAAATTATCATCTTAATCAGTGTGGTTCTACACTGGAGGATCAAATACAGTGTGACTGTTCCTTGTAGGGTTTAAAAACCACTTAGGAGTCTTCAGAAGTGGGATTATAACACATCGATCTACATCTTTACGTTTCCCCGCAAAAACCAGAGGGGTCATAACAGAATAAAAAAAAACATTGAGGAGGGTGAAGTGTTCTGAGGTCTCAATTACAGTATGTGGGTAGTTGAACCACGCAAATATATAAGGATCTCATCATGTTTTTAAGCATTGGAGGAGGTGAGACAAGGTTAAGTGACTGGATCCGTTCTGTTGACCTTATGAATTCCACATCATGCTGAAACATGTTCACATGTTTGGAGACAGCCATGTGCATCACCAAGTTATAAGACAATGCTTTTTATCACGTGTTTATGAGGCACAGCAGGCATCTAAGTCACACTCCACCTCTCAATTGTGGTTCGATGAGAAAGTATGGAACGATTGAAAGGTCATGTCTTAGCTGTTCACACTGAAGCTTAATATACAAAAACCCTCTCTGACCATTGTTTGACCTTTTTCTAAACCATATAATATCTCATTTAAAAGAAATAGCTAAAAATAACTCTTAAAGTTTGTTAAGAGTGATTTGATCACCTTCAAATCATTCAGACTGCACAGAGGCTGATATTTTTCAAATGCCTGACATGTATCCGAAGAATCATTTTGTAATGATTTGGGCAAATAATCAGTCAAATTCACCTCTTCTTAATATCAGCTGCTTGAAATTTAAAACAAATTTAGAGGCAAAACTGAGGTTCTGATTCTATGAATAAATTGGCAAAAAAAAGAGGCAAACGTGTTGGAACTGGTAATAGTGCTGTTACATTACCAGTCCTAAATTCTCCAAGCCAAGCATATGAGACTGAGTTGTTGAATTTCCTACAGTGTAGCAGAGCTCATGCATGTATTATCTCTTGGGGGCTATTCTCATCCCACATTCCCTTTCTCTCGACAGGATCCTGGTGCCAGATCTTTTGGACTCACATTAAAGGAGATCTCACGTTTGCTTATGCAGGAGGAAGCTGAAGCAGAGGAGTTTTCTTGCAGGCAAAGACAAAAAACAACATGAAGAAGTGTCTTCATTGAAGCTGATGCCCGTACAATACCCGTATGATACTACAATCCACAAATAGCTCTTTCTCTGGTGTTGTGTGCATGCATTTACATTACATGTCACACTTGCCATGATTAAAGAGGCTGCAAAGTACACAGTCCATCAGTATCAACTAATCAAACACTGATGCCACAGCACTGGTACCTGCTCACAGACACTTCAGCATGTGCACAGCTAAACCTTGGATTGAACCCCCCCACCATCAGACTGTTGAGCTACAGCCACCCCACAAGTACAAAGGTTTTTTAAGCATATGATAGTCATGTTTTGATCAGTTTTATCATATCTCCACTCTGATTTGTTGCTCTCTGTTACTCTACAATGCAATGAATCTCTATTCTTTTTGCAATGTGGAGTGATTTGAGTTTTTAGTGGAGAGCTGTGTAGTCACATACATACTAGCCTTTTAGACTTGATACTGCAGATAAGCTGCGGACTGTCCCCATCAGTCACCTTGGGGGGACGTATATTTGACCAGGCTTGAAGGATCTTCTCTTCCTGGCTGCACAGTTAACCACTGACAAACTGGTGATTGAAATACGACGGGATGGCCAACCATGCATCACAACGCTGGCTCTGTAACAGCGATATGACACAGGGACTGACCCTCTAAGGTCAGAGCTATTATGATGCTGGGTGGGGATGGCAGGAAAGGGAAATAAAAAGGGCGACCGAGTGAAAAGACGAGTCCCTTAGAGAGACGTTTGGAGCTGGAGGAAGGAAGCAACAGTGAGAGGAGAGATAATGAGGGAGGAAAGAGGAGCACGGCCTATAGAGGGGAAAGAAGGGAGTATAATGGTTTGAAGTGCAGAAATAAGAGGTGCCTTGAAGTATATTTTATTTTGTGGGTTTCTGGTCATGTCTCTGTGAATTACCTGTCTTTGCTTAGGTGAAATTAATTCAACAATGTCGTGACTTGCAACCTCTGTCAAGCAACCCCTCCACCAAACTACACAGAAACTGATTACTAAATTACAATAACAATTGAGCAATGGGAGTAATAATGTTTGCCCACCTTTGGAGGCTTCAATCACACTGTTGTATTTATTTTCTGTGATTGGACTATGCAGGGCTCTTTCAGGATGAATTTGCAGAAAATTAGTTTTAATGCACAGGGCCTTTGAGACTTCACATTGAATCTGGATTCCATTTAATTGTGAGGGGAGCCCTGGGAGTTGCCAAAAGAGACAGAAAACTCGCTCATCTCCTCAAGATGGTTATTCATCACAATAATTATTAATGCTTCAATTAATTTGACAGCATTATTTGCATGTGCCTTCAATTTTGCACACCTGTTTGCCAGTCGGTCTAGGGAAAAGCAGGGAAAATAAGGGCTGTCATGTGGTGATAAATTTGTCCTTCAATTGCTGCAGAGTGCTGCTCTCAGTCATGTTAATTAATATCAAGATAAAGACAAGCAAACAATGAAAAATCAGAAGCAGACTTTGATATAACCCATGTATGCTCATGTGAATGTAGTCTTGAGAGTAATTCTGCATAATTTAAACTTCATTTGTAAAGCTGCTTTTCACAGAAAATGTGCACCTGCTTCTGATGGATATTGTTATTGAAAGAGTACTTCACAGTTTTTTTTTCTCTCTGGAACATGAAGAAATTACCTTTGAACCCCGAAAGAGGCTTTCATGAATTCACATCAAAAAAAGAAAATCTTTCAAAATGTATTTTCACTGACAAACGAGAGTATTGTTTGTAAATGAACACATGTAGTCTGTAAAGGCTTCATTGAAACAAGAAGTAAGTTTTCCCTTAATTCTTGTCATTCATGTAAAAAATCTGCTTGACATGGAGTAAGCAACAGCCATTGACAATAAATACCTGAAAAAATGAAAGAAAATTTACTATCTTCAGTAAAAAATATGCTTGTCATCTTTCAAAGTAAATAAAGTTTACTGTTTTGTCAAGTGAAGCTGGATTTGAGGGTCACAGACAAAATGTCTCTGTAACCTCACGTTTAATCAACATGTTCCATCTAATAGAGGGCACAACACAAAGATAATAAATATAATGATGGTAATGTCTTTGGTTTTCACTGTGGCAAAGCAGTGATGCCACTGGAGTCTTTGTTTCAAATCTTTTTTTATATAACATCAAAATTCTCTAGTGGGCTTGTTTGTTTCTATCTCACATATAAGATGGAGCCGTTTCTTCAAATTATGTTTTCTGACACAGTGTCAAAACAGACCAACAAATACAACTCTCCTCATTATTTTAGGTTTGAAAGTAGGTTGAAAGCAGCAGCAGCAAAACACAGCATCAAATGAGCATGATAAACAGAACACAACTACCATAGCTGTGAAGAAGTGTTTTAACGTTCATAAAGGAAAACAGGTTTCTCTTTGGTTTGACGGTTACACAGTTTTAGTTTTGAAATGTGATGGTTAAATTTAGCTTCCTTGTGTTTTATTTTCTGACCAGGACAAAAATTATACAACCTACAGCTGACTGCCAGGGTAAGTGGAAGTGTTCATTGTTTGATACTCTTGTGATTGGTTGATTGAGTCAGAAATGAAGGAATTAAAATCAGAGTTCCTGAAGACAGCAAATCTTCAGGTTTCAAGATTTGGTAAAGACTTCCAAAAAATGCAAGAATCCTTAGTTCCTGGATGCAACTGGGCAGCAAACCTCATTCAAACATTACATGTTTCTCAATTTCTACTCCTGTCTTACCTCCCACTGGAAATTTGAAACACAACATATGAACTATTCAAAGGAATCCACTCTTACAAATTCACACAAGGTCAGTTGTATCTAGGAGTTGGGAACTTTCTTTATATTTGTTTTGGGCAGGGTGTCAAATGACATCTGACTGTAAACTGCACTTTACATATAGTGTGGAAAGCAAAAAAATCAGTAAACCGTCATTCAATGATCAGTAAAATAAATATTTAACAGGAAAAGCTTCTGCTTTTCTCTCTCATTCTAGCTCTAGTAACTAAAAAATATAGCAAAGCGCTACACTACTCTGACTGTCGCATTAGCCAACATGTGCCACGGGAGTGTAAATTGAAACCTGATTGCTATGCATACACAGTGTTGGCAGATGCACTTTAAATAATTATAAAGCTTATTTTCAGTGGGGTATTACTGGTTTATGTGACTGTTTTCATTTTTAGGGTGCCAGTTAGGCTCAGCTGGTTACAGTTAGCAACCCATGTTCAGAGGACACTGTCCTAAAAGCTAGCAGCATGGGTCTGCATCTGACCCTGCAGCTTGTTGCTGCATTTCATTCCCCACTGTTTTCATCCAAGGGTCACATTATTTACCACCCTATCTCATGGATTCAGGCATAAAAAACACCAAAAACACAAACTTTTATACTCGAAATCACAATCATGTTACGTTTTTGTGACAAATCTACAGCAGAGAGTTACACCAGGAATGTGCAAGTTGAAACATTGCTTAGTTTGGACATACCTAATATTTCAGAGCAGAATGTGTGCTTGATAAATGCTTTAGGCAGTTGAAGAAACTGAAAAATTGAACAAAATGAAAATGAACCTGTAAAGCACTTTATGCCACATTTAATGTGTGAAAAGTGCTGTACAAATAAAGTTTGATTTGATTTGATCCACAAATTTGTTGCTGTGATGTCCAGAATGATGTAGCTTGTTTCCACCAATTGTTCAACAGCTTCACCTCTCCAGCTATCGAGCACAGCTCTATACTGATGGTTTAATGAAATTCTGTTGAAGCAGGGCTTACTTTTGTTCTCCTACCCACTGAAATAACCTTTCTGGGGAGTTGAGGGCTTTGCTCTGACTGGCCCTTCTTTCAAAACTAAAACATTCATTTTTTTTTCTTTTGCTTTTCAGGAGAATTGTTCCTTTCCCACTGAACAGCTTGTGTGGGCTATCAGGGCTTAGTTTATGAACAGTTTTCTCTTTTATTTGGCATTAATTATTTCATTTTAACCACACCCAGCACCCTTTTTGTTTGAAAGGTACTTGACAATTGTAGCCCTGAACTTCAGATTGTGCTGGAAGTTAGCCGACAGGCAGATGTTGAGCCCTTGGACAGGCAACATTAATGTTAATGGCTGTAGATGGGAAGCTTGGTGACAACAGTTTTCCTCTATAAAGCAACTCATTTTCGAAATCAAGAGAAATCCATTTTACTTGACTCAACTGCCAGTTACAGAAAATTACACACTATCCTGAGGTTAAAGTGCTTTAGATCATAGTGTATTCATTTTAATGATATCAAACAGTATTAAAGCAGCAATTGCACATAACTTTTAAAATTATGAATATATAACTTAAGGGTGAATGGATCAGAAGCTCAACATATGAATTCTACATTAAGCACACACTTGAACAAGCCCTTAAAAATATGTGTTAGCTTTTCTCCTCTCATTTACATTCAGTTGGCTTTTCAACCTGAAGAGCATGCATCAAACCTACAGTATCACTTGAGTTTACATTCAGATAGATAAACATACAGAGACAAATGAAGCCTCATAAAAAAGGCTTAACTGTTTTGTTTAAACTTGTTATTTTAACAATCTATAACTTGTGTCCACATTTGTTCCTGGTTTCACTGATGTGTTTATTGCACAGTATTTCTTTTTTTCTCTCTGAGAAGGATCAGAGAGGATCAGAGCTATAGGCTATTCAATGCTGTTTTAATAAACTGAAATTATCAGTCTTGAGCCACAGTTGTTGAGTGACGTGAAGAGGAGAGGGTCTGGTGGATGATCCTGCTCAATCAAACTCCTGACATGAAACAGTAGTGTTAGCTCTAAGATATCTATATTCAGTCAATCTTGAGTTGACGGTTAACAGATCCATGGGAAGCCTTTGTTGCTGTCACTGCCAAGACGGACTTTGAAGCTGTCGGACTGGTCTGTTATATACTGGAATAGTATCACCTGAGTTTGAATTTTTGCCTCAGAAAACCAACTCCCAGACAAAATGCTGTGTCTAGAAATAGAATTCTAACATCTCAGTAGGATCAGACCACCTCAACAGAAAGTTTAAAAGTAGCCTCTTCCCTTCTGAATAATGTTTTCTTTGTGCTCTCCCTCCCAGCCTCTCTTGGGTATGTGTATGTGTCAGAATAGAGAAAAGGATGAAGGATCTCTGCAGACGTGGCACTAATTTCAACTGATTTCTGTATTAGTCTATCTGTCAGCAGCATCTAGTTATTGTCAGGTGTGTCTGGGATTGTAAAATCTAAATTTATTGAAGCCAAATGACCTTATGGGTCATAAGGCTTTTCATTTTTTAGGGCCAGGACAAGGGACTGTGTTGTTTGTCAGGTAACAGAGTAAATAGGGGACTTACCAAGACTGAACTCCACCCGAGGCAGCTTGGGAGTGAGTGCTATACCTAGAGGAGGAAAGAAAGGGAGAAAGACAGGTGAGGTGGAGTTGAGATGAAAATAGAGAGAGTGGGAGATAAAAGCCAGAAATGAATGAGAGTAGCGAAAGAAGTTAAGACAAAAACACTGAATCAGAAAGTCAGTCCCCACCATAATTCTTGTGGTTCAGCCTCACAAAGCAAAGGATATAAGGCTTGAACTTTCTTAACTTCTCGAGACCCCAGCTTTTACCTCGTGAACATTGTTTTTTATTTTTTCTTACTTGTCAGGATAAGTAAGACCTCATAAGTATACAAACAAAATTTGGACCATAGAGTTATGCTACTTGCATTATATGCTAGCTGTTAGTTAAAAGTGTTTTTGTATATAACTGCACTGACTATTTAGTGAAATGGGTGTAAAGTTGTGAAATCACCAAAAGCTGAAGTGGGCATTGACCCTAAATGTGGCTTTTAGATCAAAGTTTTAAAAAATGAAGTATCATAGGTCTGAAAGGCAGAAATGTATGTCCACACATGTAGGCACTGGGTCTTAAGATGCTAAGCCATCCAATAAAAATTACTGATAACTGATGCCCTTGAATGATTTTGTGGTCCCTGATTTTGCAGCTCAAAATGTGCCACTTTGAGCAGCTGGGACCATGCTTCACTAAAGATATACATTTGATAGGTGACCTTTTCCTTCTGACGTTGATTCCTGTTTTTTTATGGTCAGATGAAGTCGTTGAAAACAGCAGGAAACAAAACTTGACAGTCACACTGAATGGTAAAACTGAGCTGCCCACAAAGTTTTGGACAGGTTGTAGTGATAGCAAAAAAAATTCAAGGTCATGCAGAATACACAGGGACTGGTTGTGCATACCATACTTAATCGTACCAATAAAAACATTGCAACTCCCCGCAGCTGTAGCTGGGGGGTGACAATGCCATTCACAATTTCTAAAAGCTTCTTTGTCTGTGTTCACTTCACATTATGAAAACACACTACAGTCTCTTCGAATGTGTACACTGTCCTTGAGGGCTTATGCCATCGTGATGAGTAGCAGGCTGACTGTGTCTGTCACCAACGCTGTCTCTCATTCATCACTTTCCCCATCTGACAAACAACCATTCAAACAGATAGAGCACCTACACAATGATACAACACGTAGATGGGCTCAAAAACCACTGAATGGTGTTGTCTTCTTTCTAGGGCTCTCAGACACAATTGGCCCCTCTAAGGCTCATCAACCCCACTAATGGGCCGTGGACACTCGATGCTTACTGATGTATGGGAGCCAGGGGACATTAGGTAATAGTCATTTTATATAATGAGGATCCTTCATAAAGACTAAAAAATGATTTACTTGTGTTGTATAATTACATCAGTCACCACACTTTGTTGGCAGCTTTTTATGTGGAGTCAGGTCTGTTTACTCATAAAGCCTTTCATCACAAAGCCTCTTTTCAAAGACTTCACAGAGAAACAGCCTGCTTAGATGGGGCTACACAATAATCAGACAACAAAATGATGCAATAATAAGGTAACAGACAGTGCCAAACAGGATTGTATGTGGGAGAGACTTAAAAAGCTTCCTGCCAGTCCCTGTTGTAATTGCAATTATTTATTATATAATTACACTGTCAGGCCTCTTTAAGGAAAGTTTTCCCACAATCCACCCCCGTTATTATTTTAGCTTTTAAAAATAGCTGGTCAGCAAGTGGACATGTCCCTTCCTGCTTGAAACATGTAATTAATCAACCCAGTTCAGAGCTGTTGGACAAAAGCAACAACCCTAAACCAAAGATGTCAGATTATATTAAAAAAAAAACTCTAATCAATCAATCTAATCTAATCAACAAATCTGAACCTTAACATATGAGGCTGTAAATGGACCTAGGCACTATTAAAAATGACTGCCTGCTCTTTGTTGACTCCAGTTTCTGGACCATTATTTTATTCCTTTATCTCAGTCTAGCATGATATGATCAGCCTTGACCAAGTGCCTGGAAAACATAGTTAGTCTACAGGGGCCATAATTTAAGGTTCGACTTCTGCCTAAGAGCCTTAATCTCCATATCTGATGCTAAAATTATTATATTTCATCCATTTGCATTAAAGTTATATTTTATGAGCTCAACATTATGGCCCCTGTTTGTTTCTTAAACATTATCCCCATTTTTTTCAAAAATATGGTATGCCTTGAACTCCCATTTAACATTAACATTTGCCAAACAGGGCCTATTCTCTCAAAAATGGTTCTAACTTTTCAGCATCAAACAGGCGCTGCCAAATATTTTTCTGTCTGAAATAACAAAAAAAGTAAATATATCAGACAATTCTTAGATTATTCAATGTAAACATCCCATTGCATTTCAGTAAAGATGTTTTTCCTTTTGTAAGTGTAGTTCCTTTTCGGTTCCTTTATAGAATAGGATCAATTTATTGATCAAAAACTGGGAAATTGTGGGAAGTTATTACTATCAAATAAATTAGTAGGTGTTATTTCATGAATGCATATTCATCACAAAAGTTCTTCAGTCATTTTTGCTAACAAAGACCATACTCCTACTGTTGAGATGTGAATAGCTTTGAGTCTGCATCTGTGTTTGTTCTGTGGTTTATTAGAGGAAAACAACATGACTAAGGCCAAGTAAGTTCAGCTAATTAAGCAAATATTGACCCTCTGTGACAGTGAAACCTGATAAGAAAATAGTGAGATCATTGTGTAATCCTGGGATGTAAATGAAAAACTGTTTTAGATTTGTTCCATACAGATTTCATTAAAGAAGAAGCTATTTTTGCACTTTCAGCAAAAGAAAAAAATAAAGGTGTTTATTTCAACAGGAGTTCTCTACTTTGCTGCTGATGTGCTAATGAACAAGACTCTTGTGAGTAATGTAACATTAAAGAGATCATTTTTACTTAGTTTCGTACCCCTGTAAATTGCCCAATTAACTTACCAAATTCAGAAATTTGCTCTATGAGATTTTCATATTTTTGGGTTCTGATTGCAACCCAAATCACTTCAAAATGGTTGATGAATGTAAGTGTTAAAAAGCAAAAAAAAAAATTTTTTTTTTTAAAATAAAATGGAATGAGACCATTTACAAAATTCAAAGCATCCTTTTGAAAGTTATAATTACTCCGAATGACTTTTTTTTGACTGAATAATCATTGAGTCTATTGTACGGCCTGACTCAAAAAGGTTTACATGGTTGACAATTAAATTAACCTGACTCACGTTCAAACCAAACACTGACAATTAAAACATCACATGAGTTTACACTGTCAAGAGACAACTATTCAACAGAGAAGAAAAGCACAAAAGAGGATTAGAAAATTATTATTAGGTCAGCACTAATAGGTAAAGGGATGAAGGCATTTCAAATCAAGAGACTTCAACAAGGATGAAGGTGCCAGTGTTAGAAGAATAAGCTTATGCTGAGGAAAGTGATAAATGATTTGAGTTTGGGATGGATACTCTAGCCTTCATTGACTTTTTAACCTTAAACTTGAAGGTACAGCCTTTATGGAAGTGGTATGCATATTTGTTGTCAGTGCAGGAAGCTGATGCTAAAGTTAAAAAAAAAAAAAAAAAAAAAAGGCTTTTTAGCTGTTCTCAAGGCCACATTTTGAAAAGTGAAACCTTTTAGGAAATCTGCATCATTATGGTGGGTCTAAATGAGACACAACTAGAGAATTTTCAGTCCAGGCTGCTTTTAGAGACAACAGCAAGAAGTGTGCGTCCTAGACTGTGTGTTGAATTCTTTCTGTATTCAATAAGAGGCTCCCCCACTGAACATCAGGTGCTCAGCCAGGTCATATCCTCCACCAGAGGAGCTTGGTTATCAGGACATTATTTTAGGGGTTTGTCCACTCGATGCAAAGAAGAGTTATGAAAATTATTCCTGGCATTAAAAATGGGATTAAGTCACCGAACATACAATACTTAACCCTGGAAACCATGTAAAGTTATCAAATTAACTTTCAACATTCTCTTTGTCAGTATTGCATTTTTGTTTGAGACATAGTTGTTTGACATTAAAGACAAGAGAAGCGATCGTCTCTTGTCTCCTTCTCATAATGTGTACCATTAGAGTACTGAATGTCATTTTCAAATGAAGAAGCTGATCATAGTCTAAATCTTAGTTTGAATGATGGCTTTTATGGAACAACTCCTTTAGACATCAATAATGAAAAATTGGGAGGTTATTTTGGTCCAAGCCGCTTATGCATATCAGATTTCAATATGCTGCAGTGCTGTGTCCTCTTCTCTTGAACAGATCTGAATCTCAAAAGACCTTTGTTTGCCTGATTTTTTACTCATATGAAAGACAGAGAACCTTAAGCTGATCACTTAAGATAAATCCTTGTTTATCATTCCTGTTTATTTCTCTTTAACATGGTGCCACATTCATAATGAATATGCATTTGTGGTATGAGTAGCTGAGCTGAGTATGTGGGTTGGGCCACAACAAAAATTTGCCAAATCTTCTCTGTCATCACCAAACAGCTCAATTTGATGACCAGTGATGATGCCGCAAAAAAGAAAATAAGTATTCAACTTGTTTGTGAATGATCAGAATAAGCCACTTGATTGTACATTACTTGTGGAGCTAGCATGCTACTTTAAGCTGCAACAGTGTTGGATGACAAGCTGGGCTGATGAGCAGTTGACATTTCTGTACAGGAGAGTGAGAGCACATTAGTAAGTGGACAAAGCTTACAATTGCATATTGATAGAAAAGTGAGTTGATAAACATTACTGGAGAATTATTAACTGAATTTATGCACTAAAATACATGTTCCTTTAATTTTCAAACAGATTGCATTGCATGAAATTGAATTAACAAACATGCTAAATTACTAAAATTATTAAAACAACCAAGCTTCCTCCCAAGAGTTGATGCACACTGGGGCACAAAAAACCCTCAATGTAAGATGACCTAATTAAAGAACACAGTAAACTCACAGCACATATCTTAATTAGGCAGAAAACATGTTGTCAAATATGCAAATAACTTCACTGTTTGATGAATTTCTCACATTCCAGAGCTGCACTTGTCAGGATAGGCAGCGTTTAATTAAACAGGCTTATGCAAACTTTGTGCAATTTCTGTTGGATGAAAAACTGCCTGATTAATCAAGTAAACACATCACTGTAGCATGTGGGAAAGTTAACACACGGTTACACAAATAGGACAATTAGGTATGTAAATATATTTTCCGTGTCGCTACCTGGGTTTTCACATTACTCTCATCATCCTCCCATTCCTCAGGGGTAATGTCTCCTTGTGTTGCCACAACTGAGGCTTCATTGAGAGTGTTGATGAAACTTTAATAAGCCTGGGTGACATGTTGTGTGGTGGCAACAGAGAGCCCTTTAGCTAGGTGGGCTGAGACAGAGCCAGCTGCTGGGTTGTTGTCTGTGGTGCCATCATAAGGGACTGTCACATCGACAGCCCAGGAGTCTCAGTGGACTCCATCTGTGCTAGAAACCAACTTATCTAGAGGAGTGGAAAGGAAGGAAGTTGTTTATGTGCAGAAATAACTAAATGTGGGTGAAGAATAAGTATAAGTCTGTTGAGGTCACAAATCACAAGAGGTGCAGTAAACTAGGCTAGTCATACAAACTAAAAAAATGGGTCAAGCAAGAGTAAATACAATCTGAACTTAAGAGAATAAAATGTAAGTGTCAAATGTTGTCAACAAAATCAAATTAGATTGATTCTGAAAAAAGGCACACCAGTTCATGTTATGTCTTTGGGAATGAACACTCACTACAGGAAACATTACACACCATCTTTTCTTTTGCTATCCTGATTATGAAACAGAGATTTGCGAATGATACAATACTGGTCTAATACTAACACCAGATTAAGAAAAGAGAAACTCAGACATTTCTAACAATGTATGTGAATGACTGTTCTCATTTTAATGCTGCCTCAACCAGACAATGAATGATGAAGAACTTTTGTGTACTTTGGGGTTTGACAGTCAGTCAAGACAGAGATAACAAATAAACGCCTCTCTAGTGCACACAGTAGGAACCACATTGCCCACAGCAGTGTTAGTCATTGGGTTATACCTTTTGATAGCATCAAAAACTAACTTGAAAGTTAACTTCCATAAATCAGTATAAGAACTGACTTGAACTGTGAAAATCATGTTTGAGGAAAAAACTCTTTGACTCTTATTTTATACCATGGCTGGGCATGTGTCCTGTTTGTTGCCATGATATTATATGTTTTGACTTAACTTTTAGACAACATCATGTCATCTATCTTTCTGCAAGGTGTAAACCATATTGACCGAGACTCAGCTGATCTTTGCCGCACCACGAACACAACCTTCATTATAGCTGTGCAGCACAACTTGTGAAGCGTCTACTGTTTTCTTAAACTGGTATTGATACGACAACAACAACTCAACCTGCTACAGGAAATTTTAAAGTATTCTATTGGCTCTTAAAAGTTGTGCTAGCATGGTTAGAGTGATTCCTCATCCACAAGTTTCAGGAGGAAGGAGAAATTATGCGTACACAGCCTGAGGACAGAACACCTGTCCCGTACACCTTGACATCACTCTAGTCTCGGAGAACCGAACACGCTGTATGTCATTAACCCTTTGGTGGGAATCAGGCTGACCACAACAAATACACAAAGTCTAATTACATTGATTATCTATTACATGGGGAGGGGTCAGGCACTATTAGGTTCCCTCTCAATCACAGCCCCTTCAGCATATGAAGCTAGCAGGTGATCCCACTCTGAGTGCGCAGAGAAAAGTGGAACAGGTGTGGTATTTAAAATCGATATCCGCTGGCATTATGAATATGGTAATAAGCTCAGCAAGGCGGCAGGCAGGCAGGCAGGAGGCACATGCAGATGTAACTCCCAGAGGGGCCCGAAGCAAATGAGGTGTGCCCGCCCGCTATACTGCAGTTTCATCTGGCTCTAGAAATAACAGCACAGCCCCACTGTACCTCCAATTTATCACCCCCTGTCTGCAGGAGGTATCAGTGAGGGGAAAGGCACGCTGAGGGGAGAAGAGAGGCTAATTTATTAGGATGTGAGAAGAGTGGGTGATTTGTCCAGAATGACAAAGTTAATTAATATATAGGGACTTAAAATGTCCATCGTGCAGATGATCAGTTCACCCTCTTTCCTTTTCAATGCTCTGCCTCCATGCTCACTACACAGAGTGGTAACCGTTAACTAGCTGCTACCAAATACTCTGGGAGAGGGGATGGCAGAAGAAAAATGTGGGGGAGTACACACACAGATTTTACATGGAGTTGGTGCTTATCCCTGACTCCACAAAAAATAATTGTAGGAAAGCTCCAAAATGCAGCCTGTCACTGATCAGGTCCACATCATATGCTACCAGCTGGATGAAGAAAACCAAGCAATTTCCAAAAAGGGCTTCTATAAACCCCCACACAGCAAATTTCTATTCAACCTCTATTATCCTCTTCATGAATAGATATTATGTATAAGAGTGTGTGCCTGAGAACTGATGCCGATTGAATTTTGAATATTAGCTTCTCTGAGATCATATTACTGAGTCACTTGTGTGTCTGGCTCAACATGGGATTCGATATTTGGGGATACTACAATCACAAACGCAAACACCAACTGTACTTATCCTCACTTTGAATTCACAAAGACACACTAATTGCAGTTTCACTTGTTGTCCTTACTCACTATCCTTCATCTTTGCCCCACAACCCAGCTTAAATTGCCTCCACTACACCTGCACATCCTATCTGGTGATTCAGTCATCAGGCAAACATCCCTCCCTAACTCAATTGATGTTTGCACAAACAGGCATCCTATTAGGACAAGTGGTGCTGAATAGGAGAGTGAGTTATTGTCACATTACTGCCCTGGGAGATTGAGAGGGGACAGATGGTTTTGTTGCCAGCAGTTAATGAAGTGTTGTGAATTAGTTGGGGTGTGCTGAGAGGGTCTAGATTGTCGCATCCATGGGGGATGGAGTGTTGAGGGTTAAAAAGGGCACAGGAGGGGGCGGGTAGTTAACTTTGGCATGTTTTTCATTTTTTCTCTCAGGGATTCATGTGTTTGTGTTGCAGTGCGTGTTAATCATTAGAAAAAAATTATATGAGGGAAATTGAGCTTAAAAGTACAAATTACAGGAAGCAAGAGTATACATCAAAGGTACCCGAGCAGAGAACAAAACAAGTAGGGAATCTTGATCACTTTTTCTGCAGTCAAATTCACCAAGCACAAGGTTTGAAATTTACATAGTTTAAAAATAAGACGCAGACATCCCAAGGACACTGCATCACAAGTTTCTGTGCATAGCTAACCAAACAGTGGACCTACTGTTGGAAACTTTCAAAGTTGAAATAATCTTAATTTCAAATCATTTTTAAATCAGATCGAAAACATTCTGTGCCTAATGTTTAAGCCCATAACTTTGCCCCAGAGGTAATCAGGTAATTTGATTGGACGTGTAATGTCATGCTGCTATAAGGCTGTTTGCAGTTTTTGCTGGCCAACTACTGTCCATGTATTAACTTGTTTCCTCCCAAATTAGGTAAACCCAGTCAACTAATCTTCAATATTTCCACTTTTGTCCGTTTGGTGACACTTATTTTGAATTGATTTCATCACAAAATGTCTACAGTACATACTTAACACTGATTATGCCAAGGATTTGTCTTTCCAATGTGCAATTTACATCTTTGAATAAACTTTTAATAATAACCTCTTATAATGAACTGTTTTAATTGAAATAGTTTGGTTCTCACAGCTCTGTTGGTAGCATAGTCATCAATTAAATGCTGCACTGTTGCTCCTGTGTAGTCTACAATCATGTCTAAAAGGCAGAAGGCAAATTCAAGGAACTTTGTCTGTGAAATACAGAATTAACATTTCCCCAACATTGACTGACAAAGTTGATGCTACTCAAGCAGGTGCTGTACATTGCTTTGATTTCATCCACAGGTCTGTGGTAATGTGCACACTCCATAAAAAGTTCCAAACTACCTGCACCTGTATGCTTGACTCTTAGGTGGTCACTGCACCACAAAGTAGCAGAGGGATATTTCAGTTCTGATGGACAAAACGTAGATCACACCAAGGACTTTTCCACTGAACCATCTGGGAGTGTTTAAAAGTAAAATGGGATGTTTAAAGGGAAATGGCATAGCTATATTTTATCCCAGGAAATAGAATAATCAGATTAAAATCTGCCTTTTTGTTTGAATGGCAGTACAGTGATCTGAATTAAGACTAAAAGTGAGTTACACCTGATCAAAGTTTAAGTTTCAGATCTGCTTGGGGATTAAAGCAGAGCAGAGGATATACAGTATATTTTTTTTCTAAGTGTTGGCAGTCAGGGTACAAAGTCAGAAATGCGGATAACCAGATAAAGTCAGTTATAAAAATCTAAAAACATGGCATCATCAGCACTACTTTGTGACTCTCCATCTCTGATTAATAAAAAATGTTTTTTCCCCTGGTGATATTGAGTATGTAAAACTCTAATTTGGTCCCACCTTAATAAGTACTGAGCAGCACCCTGTTTGGTCCCTCTGTCTCTCTCGTCAGTAAGGATGAGATAAACTGTTTCACCTTGCGACTGATAATGTGGGGTTGTCATCCTGTCTGTCGTGCCAAACATGGTAATTATGTGCTTTGCTCTTCCCTTTTGTCTCCCAGGATGCTCAGGTGGAAGAAAACAAAGGTACAGTGAGATGTTTGTCATTGCAGTTGTTCTCCCGCACCTGTCAGATGTCATCTCCAAAGCTGCTTTATAGGAACGTGCATCTACAATTCTCTATTAAGTCAGAGCTGTGTGTTGCTTGTTAATGTGTATGCAGGCCAACATCTGTGCTGTCGATTTTATCTTTAGTGTGCGTGCTTTATTATTTTCGTGTATGTGAATGTTTGCATGTGTGTAATCATGCATGTAAGCTGCTGTATCTTGTCCGTGTGGTATAAGGCAAAGCAAAAATCATGAATTATGCTTTCATTCCTCTTGTATGGCTCCATTTACTTATCCACATATGGAGTATGATGGTGTTGAGTGTGGATGCCAATGCAAATGCTCAGCAGTGCTGCATGCACAATCTGTCCTTTTGGTTAGCAAAGGTATTAAAGTTGGAGAGTGGGTTGTGTGGCATCATTGCTGTGGCTAATCTCTTTGGCATTCTCCTTCTGTGATAGGCACTGAGACATCCAGTGTGCCTCTGCCAGTGCTCATTAGTAACAACACATGGAAGCTGTGTGGAATATGACTGCAGTGGAAAGGCAAAGCAAACACACATCCACAGTCACACGCAAGAAGAGACAGGCAGAAATAAAACATGACTCGACAATCAGGCACTTTTTTTGTTGTTTTTTTTTAAAGTATTGTGGCTTGTATTCTGGACAGGTGCTACATGAATAAACCTATAATCTTACTTATGCAGAAGAAGGCATAAGAATATCTAACCATTAACATGTCAATTATCACAGTTTCTACAACTTTTCTCAGGATGACAAGAGAAACTGAATTCAGTGTTCTCAAAGCAGGCTTCTGTGGTATCACTGCTAATCGCTTGAGAAAAAAAAGATTTTAGCAACACTTGGTGTTAAATCCACTGGTAAATTTACAGTTTAAAAGTTTTAAAAACTGATTTCCAAAATGAATTTCTGAGAGCAACTAAATGAGGCAACAATGCTCTGATGAATCTCCTTTAATTTTCAGAACTTGTTTGGACATTTTAATGATGTTTGTATGTCTCAGTGTGTTTTTCTATTAATAACTGCTGCAAATGACTCGTGAAGCGTGAGCTATCACAATAACCTAATAAAAACAGCACTGAATCCAGTTACTTGGTTATTGATCATGAGGGTTTTTTAAATTGGCTCCTTTTCTCCTCTCACAGGTACCCACCCTTCTCTTATTCTCTACCCCTCTCTCTCCCTCTCCTTGACACGCACACACACGCACACTCAAACTCTGTATGTGTGTTCAGGTAGAGAAATAATCACTGCAAAGACAGATAGGACGTATATGTGCAGCAAAGTAGACATCATTGGGATGTGCCTGTATGCAGACAGAATCAGTCCTAGCAGCAGACAATATGTCACAGAGTTAAAGTCTACAGGGAAAGACAGAGGGGACAGATGAGCAGACAGACAGACAGACAGAGGGACAACAGTGCAGTCAGCTCACCGGCAGCGGTCAGTCCTTCAGGGTTGGCGCTCAGCTCCTTTATGTCAACCATGCAGTGTCCCAGTTGCTGAGTGCCGTCCTCCATCTGTCCGGCTTGTCCCTCTCTCCTCCCTCCACCTCCTCCACGAAACACCACAGTCCAATCCAGTCCTCTGGCTCCACACACAGCCTACCAGGAAGAAAAGCTGTCTCAAAGATAGCAATCCCGCTCGACTCGCTTTTCCTTGCTGCCTCACAGCGTGCTCTCTGGCAGCATTAAAGATGCCTTTTGGAAACTAATACAGGAGAGAGAGAGGGACAGGCGAGGGACCTGGAGTGGTGTCGGGAGGGGGCGAGAGAAAGACAGAGGGAGAGAGAAAGGTAGAGGGGGAGGAGTGATGAGGGAGAGAGATTCAGAATGAAAGAAAAAGGAGGACAGAATTGATGTTATGTGCGATACACAGCTCAATCCATCAATCTCAGGCTGTCAGTGGGAGGACCAAGAGCGGACTGCACAGCTCTGCAACGCAGTCAGAGAGACAACTCTGCTCCTCCTCTGCCTCTCTCTCCTTCTTTTTCTCCTCTCACTGCGCAGGCAATGCTGCATCCAGACAGGGCAGCAGGGGTCCCTCTGATTTCTGACATCCGTATCCCTCGCCCCCTCCTCCCGCCAATTCACCACCTCCTCTCTTTCCCTTCACGAGGAGACAAACAATTAACACATCCGAGTTCTGAGCTTTCTTCAGTGAAGCCAGCATCATGCAGCTTTAAAATTTTGGAAGTTACATATGTAAAGAGGAGGGGAGGAGGGGAGGAGAATACAGTGCAGTGGCTTGTTTTCAGGTTGTTGTTTTTTTCCTTTTTGAGCAGTGTGATGTAATTTGCTGTGTATAACAAAACACTACAACTTCACTCAATGGTTAGATCAACAGGTGAGAGAAGACGGTAACTCAGATAATTGATCTGTCTAGTTCATGAAGCACGTCTGAGAGCGCTGAACATTTGAGAAAAAAAGGCAACAAAAAAGAATTCATTTTCATGAATCATCATGCACAATGACAAATAACACGGTTAGACAAATGCAGCTCTTGTCCTCACATTCTGAACGGGGAGGGTGTAGTGGCCTGGCTTAGGCTCAATAATACAGAGAAGGCAGCAGAACTTTAAAGGGGGGCACCCACCCACGGAAAGCATTATGCGGTACAAATGCAAAGCACAACTCTGAAAGGATTGAGACAGTTTGAAACAAGTGCATGCAATTTGCTTGTTATTATGCTGTTTATCCATAATGTTTTTTTTTTTTTATCTTATAATGAGGTGATAGCACTACTATTTCCCTGCCTCTTATGCTCTCTTCTTCTCTTTGCTGATCTAAATTCAATATTGGCAACTATTCATTTAATCTAATTTAAATTCATTTACCTATAAAGGGACCATAAACAATATTGAACATGAATGTTACTGTTTGATACATAGTATTAGAGTAAGTCTTAAGTTTGGCTTGGGATAAGCAACAATTTGCTTAGTGTATAAAAATTAGATTACATTGGTACAGACTTTTTTCGGTAATGTTGTACATCAAATATTCTACACCAGCCTTTTGTGAAGCTACAAAAGATTTTGAGTCCCATGATGGATTCAATTTAAGTGGATGTGAGAAGAATCCATGTGAAGCGGACTGTGCTGACTCCCTTCAGCTGGAGGACTTGCGCAAACTGTTGTGATGCATTTGTTTTGAAAGTGAAAGTTGATCAGATCTTCTTTTTAACACTATTTTCCTTTGTTCAAGTCAGCTTTTTACCGGATACAACAAGTAATGCAAATATCAACTGTTATGTGTAAATCATGACAACAAGCAAACTTTGTGAGTTTGTACCGTAAGTAAGTAGCTTGCTGCATTTATCACGACTTGCAGCCCTGTGCTCTAAGATATATCTGTAGTGTGTAACATTAGTGAATCCTGGTTATATCCAACCAGCGCTCATCTCCTAAGTGGAGCAAATGTAGTGTCACTCTTCATTTCATTGATACTCTAAGGTTTTAGCAGACCACTGCAGCATCACTGCAAAAAGCTTAGCTTGTGTTTTAGCCTTTAGCAGGTGTTAGAGCCTTGACCTCATGTTTTAGGCATCTTGCTCATGATTTAGCTTTCAGCTTGTGCTCCATCACTCTCCTGTTTAGCTTCCTTCTGCTCGTGTCCCTTTTCTGTCAGACCATCGAGCTACAGTGGGCATTATAACTACTAAATAAATCACAGAAATCATTTTCAGCAGAGAAAAACAAAGCATTAGCAAACAGCAATTAGAAATAACATATTTTAGCGCTGATAATCTCATTCTAAATTGGAGATTATGATCAGGCAAATCTAGAGATGAGACTTTTTCAAGATCAAGTCCTCAAGGTCTCTGTGATGGATAAAAAAAATCTGATTAAATTGGTACAGCTATTTTTCCTGTGCTGTTGTTCATCAAATATTTTACACCAGAGTTTTGTGAAAGTACAAGTAATTGTGGGTGCCATAATGAAATTAATCCAATCACACACCAAATTCTAGAAAGATTTTTTTGCAAATACAGTGTTAATGCAACACCTCTATGTCGCCCTTCTGATAGAACAGACTGCATTTAAAGGGGAAACAACACAGCCAACCTTCAAGGGTTTTATCAACCGAACTCTACATGCAGGCCACAGGGGTTACAAACCCACACTGGGATCATGTGCTTTCTTGTGCTGGCTGGTCTGGATCGGGGTTGGTGCCAAAAACCTAAATGAAGATAAATTGGTCCCTGCAGGAGCAATAAGACAGAAGATGAATCCACTCTACACGAGAGGCTTTCTTCCTTACTTTCCACTACTCCCTCCATCCTTATCCCACCATCCCTCTATTGGCACATTCTCCTTGTTTTCCACCCACTTTACTCCCTAAAACCATCAAGATGAATGTTGTCGTCTTCCGTCTTAATGAAAATGTGCTGGCAAACACGTACACAAACACACCGACGTGCCTGTGTGTTCACACACATCACTCCAGAGAGGCGAGGTCTGTGGAGCAAACCATTAACATTCTAATACTTTTCTTTTTAAAGGCGACATGTGTTGTCTTATTAAAGCCTGACTGATAGAGGGGGGCTGGGGAAAATCAATAGACAATGCACTGAAGATGTAGAATAGTGCAAGTACACGGAGGAGAGAAGAGGAGAGAAGAGGACAAGAAAATAAACATGCCCTTTTTAGCTATTCAAGGCCCAAAGCCCAGAGAATAGATCCTCACATTTACCCATTCCAATAGCACTTGAAACTCATTAGAATTTGTGATACACTTCTTCACAGTATTAACTGAGGAGAGCCAATGGCTTGATTCAGTGTTGACAATGAACTGTATGTTATATCTGCCAGGGTTACGCAGTCATAGCGCAGAAAGTGCCATGACTCAGGCTGACATTTTTGTGGTGTAGGATAACAACAACTTGATTTACCTGCATGTAAAATGGCACATGCATGGTTTTATGTACGTATACTGTTACAAGCTTTTGGCGGTTACTTTTATTTTGTTTGCAATATCATAGTTTAATGTGTCATTTCTGGCTTGCAGGAAACAGCTTGCTAAAATTGGTAATGACACCATCAATGAGGGCAACCCAAGTCTTCATCTCTTAGACAGCTATCCCTGCTGGGTGCTCACGCTTTGACTGTATCATCTTTGCAACACAAATATAGAAATAGAAATGGAAATAGAAAATCTGGTACAGTAAAGAAATGACTCACAGCACAAAGTGTATTATAGCAAGAGCAAAAAGAACAAAAAAGAGGATTTTGCCATGCAGAAAAGAGAAGATTTTAAGATCAAAAAACATTACTTGCTATAATAGAGAGGAGAATGATAGTCAATATATATCAATGAGTAAAACAAGCAGAGCCAATAAACAAAGTAATGAAAGTCTAGGCATGGTATTTTTCAGTGATTACTTCATGATAAAACAATCCTGCCAATGCAAGCACTACAATCTGTCCAATGTCTTATTGACACAGGTTGTTAGGTAACTACTTTACTCATTGAACACAAGCTGTGAATCAAAGTGAACATGAACATTATCAACCTCAACAGTTATCACTAATGAAACTGGCAGACTGAACAACACTTAGAGAACAGGATAACATTTTAAGTGAAAAACAAACAACATGCGCGACATGTCAGTGCAAGGTGAAGACGTTTTCAGGAGGTTTATCTTTACGTAGTCTGAAAACATCCCCTGACAGTGATTTTAATAGTGTAAGGTAGAGTACATAACGATTAGAAAATTACGGGAATTAAATCTCCTTTAGGGTGAGTGAATACTCAGACCTAAAGAGGAGGGTTCAGCTCAACCTGTCAGGATCCAGATTTGCAAGACCACCCACTCAATATTCATTCAACATACTCCAATGGCAAGAAAATCTTATCCTGCTGCACATTTGCTTGGAATCATGCTGAAATAAAAGTTTTTAAATCTCTAACTGATGTGCAAAACAAAGCCTTGAGATTGTGTTCCTTGCTGTTCAATAACTTTTGGAGTTGATATTTTGTCAAGCAAACATTGTATAGCTTCTAAAAAACATGAAAATCTGCTCCAACATAAATTACAATGGGTTGACCTTGCAAGATTGGAAGAAAAGAAATTAGACTCTGGTGTATTTTTGTTTCAGTAGGGCCAAAGCAACATGTGTTGCATATAAAACAGACTGTACAGTCAGTGTATACAATGCAGCGGTTCTGTCCATAGATTATTTGTATTCAGCTTGGTCTTATCATCTAATGGGACCAGCAGTCAGTGTCTGTCAAGGTCCACATGAATCCTCTTCACATTAAAAATGAGCTGACACCTACCCCCAACTCCCCTTCATCTCCCCTGCCTCCAGAAGAACGTGGAGAGATGAACTTATTGATTTCTCATCATGTGTTGTCATGACAGGTTACAACATCTCTTCATGGCACCACCACATGCCTCCTTATAGCACAATTGCAGTGAAAAGGATTCTACTCTGGTTCTGAAGGAGGGAGCTTTTTTCATTCAATGGTGGTGTGTTGAACAGGTTTTATAATATGGAGATCCAGCATCTCTCCTGCCAACCTGGAGATAGACCAATTACACTGTCTCAAAATGATTGCTCTTCAAGGCACCAGCAACTGTGCAACTGCATGCAAACAAACCAAAGTTAAGATTCACATTTTGTCATTGAAGTTAGTAGTTGGACTGCAAATTATGACATTCAAATTGAAGTGTAATGTCGGAAATCCTTCATAGGTTTGTGTATGGTCCACAGGTATGATACTTTCAATGAATGTTTTCAGTTTTTTTTTTCCCCCACTGGAATATCCCTTTAAGAGTCATTGTTATCATTCCCTCTGTTGATACTGGTTCAGTCCCAAGTGGTCATGTATCGAACCACTCCAGGAGCACCCCAAGAATAAGTGATGCAATCCACAGAGCTTGCACAAACAGCTTAAATTCATCCCAGAGTAACACATGACTTCAGCTCCAGCACTGAACCATAACAAGTACATATGTGCTAAAATTTGTCTTTCCTGGCAGCAGGAGAATCACATGAAGGTGCTTTTGAACTGAGATCTCTTTTCTATGAAACACACCTATCAAACATGATCACACACTTTCTTCAGCAGCTTTTACGACAGTATTTTTTCCCCCCACACAGAACAGGGAGTTTTTGATCTTGTCACCAATCTTTTGTATTGTATTCGCACATTGAAAATATCATTTCATGGCTGATATCTGTGGGGGGAATGATTACAGCAATCAGAAACTCTTTCAGTGTTCTGTATGAGGGGGGCATGAGCAGAGTGTTTCAGTGAAGAGCTTTTTGTTAGAACAGCCAATATGTTCTGCTGTGAAATACTCACTTTGCAGCAGAACAAAAACGGGAGGTAAAAGTTTGAGAGAAGAACTCAACCTGCGCCGTGTGGTTGAGTCATATCATTAGAAAAGCTGCCATTTCTAGTCATAGTGCTGTAGTGCAAGTCAATTTTTAAAAAACAGTATTTTGTCAAAGAAGTGGTTGCATTATTCACTCAAGCATGTTACAACAGAAATAAGTAATCAGCATGTTATCTCATGCCTTCTGCTGTTAATACTGCCAAAACTTCAATCTCCATTAAAAGTTAAGGTTCTGCAATTTAATGTGAATCTGCACTTTGGTGTCTTGATTTTTTAATGTGAGAAGTGTTCCTGTTTATGGCACTTATGAGCTTCAGTAGATGAAATAGTACCAAGAGAAACTAACAAAAGGGATGACACATTTTCCAACATCCAAGCATCTTAGCTCTCACCAGTGGTTCATTCACCTTTTCAAGCTGACAAATGAATACAAGTGCATCAAGTACTCTGTACAAGAACAAACATTTGAACTTGAGTGACCAGTCTGTTAAAAGCAGTGTGACCGAAGCCAAAAACCATTTTGATTTTGAACCCTCCAGAAAGGAAAGAGGACATGATCAGGTGAACTCCATTCAACAAAGGATTTCAAGTTTCTCCCCCCTCCTTGTGAGGTTGATGTGCCAAGGCAACTATTTTTAACTTAAAAAGCACCATAACACTGCTACTGCTTCAAGGCTGAGACCTTTTCATTGTAGGTAAATCATGAAAAATGTATCTTTTTCAAGCAGGTGGTTGTGTGTGGGTGTGTGTGTATTTTTACAGTGAAGCTGAGACCCACCGGGAACAGGTGAGCACATAATGAGCTGGGAAATGACTGTGATGATTTAACAAACAAATTTCACTCATGATATAATCTGATTACACTTTCTTCTCCTGGGTTGAAGAGGTTTATTGGCTAATTTACAATTTTCCCCAGCCCACTACACTAACAAGTGTTAAACCAATTTTGCATACTTCAAAATTTCCTCATCAACTTCCTCCAGTCTGAAGTCCACACTACAGTTGAAAATGTTAACTCATTAGACTTTGTGACTGCTAATTACTTGTGGTTTGGTCACAAATTAGCTCCCCTTAATGAGTTTTAATGGCAAAAGCCCTGTAGTTTGCAGGAGAAGCTGTGCAGTGATACTTTTTCTTTTCTTATTTTTTTCTGGACTTACAATACTCTCTCTAACAAAGGAATAAAGAGAGGGACTGTAGCTCTGCTACCAGTGGCTCTGACACAGTGGAAAGGAAATGGCTTTGGGCACTCAATCTCTCCAAGAGTAGAAGCAATGTTGAAAGTACAGGAGTGATATGGATTAGCTGTTTCTACAGTGTTTCTGAATTAGTTTGCTACAAGAGACAAATACGCCACTGTGCTGAAACCCATGTATCATTCTTATCAAAACAGCAGGAGTATTCACATTCTTCAAGGCTGATTCTCTGGATATTTCTTTACATGGATTGTTCCTCAATAAGTTTAGTGTGTCCATCTAGAAAGGTCAATACAGAACTAGTCCCCAGCTGTTACACTACACTTGTGGAAAGAAAAGGTTGTATTTTCTTGGATTGCCTTTGCTGTTTTTTCTTTTTTTGTGTTGAAAGTGAAAAATACAAGGATGGGACAATCTCTGAAATGAGTTAAGTGAGAACAAACTGAGTTGTAATTCCAACTTTTCTGATGCTCAAAATCAATCTGGATTTTGTGTGTTTGGTTTCTAAGTCAGATCTCATTTATCTATGAACCATCTTTTGTTTGGCTTTTAGAATAAGCTTCCTTCAGGGACAAAAAGTTAGTGTTTGGAGTCATCATGGAAAATTGTGTATTCCAGATCAAAAATACAGCATGACTGAGAGGAGTTCATAACATGAGCACTTTTTATGGATGTAAAACGAAGACTTCCTATCAAACATCTGCCAGACACTAAGCCTCCAAACCTTCCATTGTACCACAGCTTTTAATGAGAAAACAAGTCTGCAGTCTTGTTAGCAGCCCAGAGAGGGGGTAACACTCTACATGAGACACAACTGTTAAATTGGAAGAGAAATAGAGACTGAGTCCATGCCATCTAAGGGTGAACACACAGGAGAGACTGTTATCTGAACAAATTGACCATGTGAAAAGCGGGTTATTAAGGCGTCTTGACATTTGAAAACTGGCTGAAAAAACTCGGCTAAACTTTGGTTGGTAGTTGTCATCAGCTGCAATATGAACTGTTCTGTCTGCTGACTGCTGACAGGCTGAAACACAGCATCCAAACCAAGACTTATCAACACTGTCCTACATTATGATCAACACTTACTTACTCTGTTTAGTCTCAACCCTCTCTTGTATATCTGATATCTGTTGACTTAACCACTTAATTCAATAAAACAGTTGTATGTGTTGTTTTTAACCCCCCCCCCCTATTTTCACCTCTACTCCACCAGCTGATCTCATGAAAATGCATAAATTGGGCACAGATTGTTGGCTACAATGTGACTCATGTCACTCTTTCAGCCTCCTCCCTCATCCCAGGCATTTTCTTGCCCTGTCATTGAGTTTCATCTGATGGCTGTCCACCTCTGACTCTGACAGTGCTCAGGGTTTCTTCGTATTGAGTCAGATATTCATTTTTATCACAGCTTCTTTGGTTGAATTCAAAAGGAGGATGTGTCTGATGACAGTAAAAATGTAACATACTGTACAGTAAACCAGCTTTTTCTGCAATCATTACGAAAGAACATTAATGATATTTTGGTGCTTTTATAATTTTTTTAATCATGAATTGGCCAGAAATTCTTGTTTTTAACAAGAATAATTCATGCACTGATGATCAGTTTTATCATAACATACTTGTACCATTGAAAAATCTTCACTAGAATGAGCTGACGGTGGTCTTAGCTAACCTCTGATGTTCTGGTGTTACTCTCTCTCACACGCACACAGATAGATAGATTGATAGAGTGATAGATAGATAGATTGATTGATTGATTGATTGATTGATTGATTGATGGATTGAAAGAAAGATGGATAGATAGATAGATAGATAGATAGATAGAAAGTGATACCAAACGTCTTCAAATGCTAATCATAATTATATTAATAACAATCCTATCAATAACTGATATTTTAGCAAAGTCACACCACACTGAGAGCAGTGCACATCCTGTAAATTTGATATATATAAACAGTATAAATTGAAAATGAACTTAATAAAATAAACTTAATGATTTTTTTGCACTTCTCCACTTGTTCACATCAGGAATCAGCATGGTGACACAGGAATCAGAAAGAAGGGATTAAATCTTAAGGGGAACTGCTGCTGGAGTATAAATCTTGTTTTTTACAACAGATACACTGTCACCTGGTAATATGCACAGTATTAAGTCAGCCACAAACCATAAATATCAAACCTGCACACACAATTCTCCTGCCTCCTCTCATTCCACACACCACTGGCGCTCATGTGTCAGCGGGCTCAAAGCAGCTACTGTATGCTTAAATAGACTCACCTCAGTTTTTGGAGTCTTTCAGACAGCCTCCTGGAGCATTCTTCAATTGCCATGTAGCGCTAAAAAGCAAAGCATAAAAGAGGATCAACATAATGTTTTGATGCGGAAAATTCTTTCATTCTAAAGATAACACATTAAAAAAAGTGTATTCTCTCATTGTGTGCCAAAGGAACAAGCAGGTGCAAATGAGAGCTTTCAGAGACAGGGTCTGCAGCAGGATGAGTCTATTCTGGAAAGGTCAGGCCACCTGAAGGACAGGGGAGAAGAGGAGGGTAAGGGGACGAACAGGGGTATAGAAGCCAGAAACACAGATGATTCCAATTCATGGCTGTCATTTTGCATCCTCTTCAAAGTAAGAGCGTCATCCAAGGCCAGGAAAATGTCTTCAAACATAAACAGATAAAAACACACACACAAAAACAAGCTTGGGGTCTGTGTTGCATATTTTCACTGAATTTCTTTGCATTAAAAATGTATTTGAATGCATGGCACCAATTCATGTGGGATCTGCCAACTTCTAACTGGTGCTGGGCTGCAGCTGAAGGTAGGGCAGAGAGACAGCTGAGCAGAACAGACCCCTGATCTTGCACTCTGTCAGTTGTGTATGCCTGCTGTCACTCTGCAGCAGCAGGCACACACAACTCTGTGCGCTCCCGTTGTTTATCTGGCCCATTTCTTGGGGTAGGGCATGCCTCTCACTGCAGCTATAGCTTGGAGAAACATTACACAATGCAATCCAAATTCGCTACACCAATGATGTGTGATTATGGACTGGTAGCTATAGGCGACATAAAGATAAAATGTTGATTCAATGAGGTGCAGCAACTGAGGAATGAACTGAAATTTTGATGCCAAAAGCAGACAAGCAGGCACCAATACCAATAAAAGCAGCTTATTTGTCTTAATTTTTATTTTTACTGGCACAGTATCAAACAAAAAAATGCTAAATCAATCACCTTTTAAGGCCCCCAGTTTCTATTCATTATTCTGCATTTATTCATTCACCTTTATCTTGCTTAATGAGATGACGTTATAAGGCTTAATATTTTCCTCTGTGATTCATCCATCATTAACCTTAAAGATTCTTTGCTAGCACTGACCATATATGCATTCGTGCTGCACCTTTTATTGAATTTGTACACATAATCTGCGTGTAATTACCATCTGATTTATCGGGGCTGCAGCTAATTATACAATCAGGGATTTTGACAGCCTTGTGGATTTTTGTTTAATTAACAAGATCAGAAAAGTAACTCAAACTGAGTGCAGTTATGCAGAAATAGATACACTCATTAAATTAAATAACAAGTTTAAAACATTTGCTGAGCCTGTAATTAAAATGTAATTGGGAAAATAATTTATGGGTGCCTCTTACGTAGATCTTTAATCAGAATGATTATTTATAGAACAACTTGGAAAAACTAATTCACTGAGTCATTGATCAAGCATTGGGGAAAAATTAAATAGATGTGGAGTTATGAAAAGGTTAAGAATAAAAAATATTAACAATGAAGTTTTGCTCCTCCAGCTTTGCACTCTGCTCTCCAGTTTTTAGACACTATAGGTTTGCAAAGATTTGTTTCCTTCAATGAACACATAAATTTACTGTTAGGGAGTAGAAAATCTTTCCTGATGTTTCTCGACATGACTCCTTACAGCTTTCCTCAGTGTCGGGGTGAGAATTAGACTGTGATCAGATCAACTTTAGCTCTGGAAGAATCCTCCCTCTCATTCATTAGAATAGAGTCAGTCCGTCAACACAGCTGGAGGCTCCTTCGAAGCAGCGCAGGGTTGATCTGAGGAAGTATTTAACCTGGCTTAACCACATGAAGCACAAAGACATTACATGTGTAAGATCTGCACACCCTGAGTGTTACGAACTAACTTGATATCTCTACAACATAAATGCTCAGCTCACAGTCGTAAACCTATAAATCCAAAGATGAGCATTTTGCATGTGAGTAGCTTTGAAGAGCTGTTAATCCAACCAGGTATTCTTAAATAATCTTTCTGTCTCACTTTCACCTCACAAAACACAACTACACTGCTTTTTTTGCATCTATGAACAAAGACGTGTGTGTAGGAGTAGCAATCCATATTCTTTGTAAAGGTATGACAACGTGCTGACAGCTTCTTCTGTGTTTCAGTGGATCTAATTACATTTTACATCACATTTTCATTTCAGAAGAATTGTTTGGAAACTTTCTAAGTCTTGTGTGTTATCACATGCAAGGGTAAAACACTTAACCATTTCTGAGAAGTTTTCAGCTAGTTTTCTTAAGTAAATCTACCTCCAAGTTTAAAGAATGACATTGAATATCTACAATTCCATGCTGTGCTGAAAGATATACTTTACAGCCAGAATGAATAAAAGTACTGTAGAAATATAATCTTAGGATGAAATTAAATGAAGATGAATGATGACCTATTTACTCAAATGATGTGATAACCTGGTCATGGTAATGCAGAGGATAAATTTAATTTTGCGCTATTGTATCTCATTAGTGCTAATCAGAAATTATATTCGGCTGAGAGGTGAATGCTGCAGTTTCCGGACTAAATTGATGATGTAACTTGTCTCCTCAAGATATTTCCCATATGCTTCATTGGGCAAATACTGTATAAAGACATGGTTGATAAGATGCCTATCTCAAGTGTGCATGTACATGTAGTTTACGTGGGTATAATTCTAACATCCTGCATGTAACTGCATCCCTTTAGCCAATGAAACGTGTCCTCGCTTTATCTTTCTACTGTAAAAAAACGTCCCCCCCAGCATGTGTGACTTCCTATCGTTTGCTCTGTGCCAGGAAGGAGAGAAGAGAAGATTAGAGGAGGTTTGTGCTGGGACGACTCTGTTGGACACCTGTGATATTGCACAAATCTTCAGGCCTGGATTCCTGTTCACACTTTGTAGTCAGAGTAGTTGGAAACTTTGAAAAGTGATGTATAGACATACATGACTGTTTTCAGAGAGTTATGCTGCAGTCTAACAAACTTTTGGATGTGAGGGTGTCACCAATCAGCCCTCTGTTTAACTACGAATTGGATTTATGATTCAGCAAAGCATGAGGCACAATGAAGAACAATCTTCATGCAAATGTACGGATGGATGAGCTAAAAACGAGTTTCAAAAAATGGATATAAACCACTTTAACGTTCATTTAACTCTTCATGCCATTTGTAGCAGGTTGATAGAAATCTATTGCTGGTTTCATGTGTGCTACCTCAGCTTACATCTTGTGAAGCCAAATTTAAAACACTTTTATCAATGCAAGCTTTAAGTGCTTGAATAATTTAAATAAGGTCCATAAGGTGTTCATTCATAGTAGGACAGTGATCCCTTTTCCTGCTTTTAACACAGGAACAGAGACGGTGATTTATTCTGCTTCAAAGAGGAAATGTCCTTAGATGAGTAAACAAACCTTACTGTTAATGTTAACAGATGCTGCACTAATGTGGGCAAAGACACTGCTACACTGGGATTGCAGCAATTAGTTGGCTCATTTAATGCTGACTTCAAAGATTTGCATGCTAAGCGTACACAAGCATGCATGTTGTTTAATATTAGTAAGCATAATGAGCTCCTTATGAGGCTTTTCAACATCAATACAGTAAACAAAATTTAGTTCATGTCTATTTGATGGACTCTTGTTTTCAGAAAGTAACTATAACATGGGTTCAAAGTCCCACTATCCCTGAGGTAGTTTTGCAAGGCAGTGCAGGTGTGACACAAATGAACCAACTCCAACAGAGGGATGACATTTCTTGTATGGCCTAGAGAAGTTGTCAAGACTGATGCTAGCATATGGTTTTAACTTTCATGGACGTGGCACACAGTTTCAGCTGAAGGCTAAGTGTGCCTAGTTTTGACAGAAATAAAAGAAAATCAATACATTCTTGGGAAAAATATCAATCTGTCAACATTACTCTTGCACTTCCTGATATGTCTTACTTTCTCCATTTTCTTAGACAGTTTCTTGCAGAGAATGAGGGAGGGTTGACTACAATCCTGCAAGGTGAAAACCTAATTTTTTTTTACCTGTTATTCCAGCAATTTTAAACCACATAAGGTGGCTGATGTGGTTTAAAACACATCACCTTGAATCTGGAGTTGAGACTGTTTGTCACAAACATCCTAGAAGAATTCAATTATTATTGAATGACTATGAACAGTTGAGTCATCGCAATGGGGAACCTTGTGTGACATTCTGTCTCCATAAGCTGGCATTTGGTTTTTCTGACTGTGATGTCAGTTTATGCAGAGGTCTCACGGTGAAGATGTCTCATTCTTCAAACCAAAGATAGAAGATGGATGCGATTGATGGGAGGTAATTATGTCTAAGACATTTTCACTCTGTAAATAATGTCAGAATATCGAAGTATGACGATCATAATGTCGTATTCAGACTGTGTCTTATGTACTTCCATTTAAAGACATTAACAGGGCTGAGAAAGTCCTAATACAAAGTATAACCTACTGTCTGGATTAAAAGCTAATGACGTGAGTTTTTGAGTCTCTATCATTATGAGTTTTTTATTGATGCTCCAGTTAGAGTTGACATGAAAAGAGAAGTCATTTGTTCTGTCGTTTAAAGCATGATGATTGACAAATTATGCTTGAAAAGTACCTTTTCATTCTTGATGCTGATGGTCAAATTGATATAAGGGTCCTTTTCTGGTAGGCTAAGTGGAGGAAACTGGCATGTATAATTTTTATCTTTTTCTTTAAAAAGCAGCCTGTTGAAGTGTTTTTTGCACCATTAAAACGAACAAAAATATCAAATGCAATTTCAAGGGGATGATATACATCAAACTGACAGGTGCATAGTCTTTTCACAATGTTTATAAAAAGTGTTTATGTGTTGAGGTATTGCCTAAGCTAATGAACTTGCAAAAAACCATCAAAGTACGCAAATTACAAATGGATTTTGTCCAGGAGTCAGTGGCACATTATCGTGGTAATTGGACGATGAAAACTCAATTTCTTTTAGGAAAACCAAATAATATTGATACTTTTTTAAGGGAACAATCTTCTTCAGCCTATTTTTTATACTTTACTGTCTCACAGTATGAGAGGTTTAGAAACCATTACAAGAAAATCTTGTCCGTCTCAGTAACGGTAGCGCATGGATATTGGAAAGTGATACATTCACCTAAGCTTCAAAGTTAATCAAACATACCTCGTGAAACTTTAGCCTTACATTTAAGGTACATGTGCCCAATCTCTAAAACTGTTTCAGGTTTGTTTGCCAGATTGCTCCAATTGATTTCATACATTAAGGTTAACTTTGTGAAAATAAAAGTAATGTCTCTTAAAAAGTAAAGGGTTTGATGAATCCCTCAATGTGAATTACATCAGGTCCTTGCAAAGCTGCAGGATTTAAGTCTTTTTCAAAAGTTTTGTTAAATTCATGGAGCAGCACCTTCAGCTCAATTGGACTCAAAGGGGGGAGTCAGATGAGAGTTTTCATCCTCATCACTGTGCTACTGACATCAGCTAATTGGAAAAGGTTCCTGCACAGCGAACTTTATCAGGCCTGTGTTCACTATCAGCATTTTTTTTGCATTGGCAGTGCCCATGACATCAATTACAGCATGCTCCGCGTAGAAGATAACTATTGCGAGGTTATGAAAGTAGTGCAGCAGCACTTCTACATGGTTAGTGACTGTTAAGTTTTGGACTGCTGTTCTGTGTGCGTCACATTTGTTTTATTCTTTGAAAGTTAACAAATATGTAAAAAAAAAAAAAAAAACATAGAAAAACCTATGGGCTTGAACTATTTGTAGTTCTCTCTTTAAAGTGTTTGTACTGAATTATTTTCATGACACCCAGAAAGGTCCAAAAGAGTGAGGTTATCCCTTTGGTAGAAGTCCTTGGTCAGACGGGCATAGTGAACTGCAGAGTTGTGCTGTAATTAGCACACAGACCAGGGCCCTCAGTCAAGAAGGATGACCTCTGCAACATCTGCACATAACCGGCTGCCATTAAACACCCTTTCACAACCTGAAGCTCCATTGTTCCATTGAGGGAAAAAGCACCCCAGACTTTTTTTTGGGGTCTGCCACTTGACGTTTCACTTCCATAACCCCCAGGAAATTAAGGATCTTTTAAGAAATCCAAAGTGACCATCTTTCTGTATCCAACCTCAGCAGTGATGACTCATTGTGAGAGGCCTTGCTTACACAGCTCAACAATCTGATCTTTTTCAATGAGAGGTAGCTCTTTTACCATCAGGACGTCATGACAATATGAATACTTGACAGGAAATGAAACTGTACCCAAATTTTTTTTTTCACAGATTTTGGCTCTTGAAGGCTGTTGTCTCAAACTTGGTCTACTAATGACTAGTCCATTTCAAATTAATTATTCCCTTTATTAAATTGTTTACTTGTTTTTTTTTGTTTTTGGTTCAACTCCTATTTCTTTTTCTTGCATTTTTAAAACTCTGCTCAAAACCTTTTTAAGATACAACAGCGCAACGTCTAAATTTTTGCAATATTTCAAGTGGTTTTCAATCAAGGGTTTACATATTAAATAAACTCAGTATTGAATAAATTCAATACAAAGTTCAATGATTTCAATTCTTCTTACTAAGTAATGAAACTTTCTCGCATCACTCATGCTGGCAACGAGCACAAATCATGCCCTGTCACCTTCTCTCTGATTCCATTTTGCAGCTGTTTTTTTCCTTTCTTTTTTTTTTTGATAAGAGCAACATCTGGTCCATTGTTAGACCAGAGTGCACAGAGAGATGCACAGGGAACCTCTCTCCCCTATCACTTCTCCCCCTACATTGCCAGCTCTAGCTCTGAACCTTTGGCTCTCCCTGATAAAATATTTAAGATCTGCCATGATTAAAGTGCATCCTCCTCACCTTGGCAGCAAAATCCATTAACCCCTGGAGAATCAATTCCATTGATTTCAATGATAGAGGCTGGAAATGTGTGCATGGAGGGATGGGGACGAGGTGAAAAAGGGGGGGACATCCAGTGTAGGGTGATGAGGAGGTGGGGGGTGGCAGGAGGAGGAAAACTTTTTACTCATCGCTCACATGGTCAAGCTCTTGTATGAAAAATGCATGGGACATCAGTCAGGAACACAATTATTTGCATGGCTCAGAGGACTGAGGCAATGCGTGCAGGCCTCCTTGACACAAGCACTCAAGATGCTCTGACAGCACAATACAGCTTAACACTGCACCGTTTAGTTCAAGAGAGAGGGCGGTTAGAGGGGGAAAGGACAAAAACATGTTCTAACAATAATCATGAGAGTGTGTGCATAGCTCTGTCATTTTTTACCATCACCTTAATCACATCACTTCAACACAGCACACACTGTTTATTTACAGTAGAAAGTGAGCTACATCTCTCTGTTTCACTGGTAGAGCTGGGGTGTGTGTGTGTGTGCGCGTGTGTGCCTGTGTGTGTGTGTGTGTGTGTGTGTGTGAGTGTGTGTGAGTGTGTGTGTGTGTGTGTGTGTGCGTGTGTGTGGCCAAAATCTGAAGCATTGCAACTGATGAGGTTCTTGACTATCCCCATGACCTCTGCCAGGAATGGTCAGTCCTCACCTAGGCATTCAAACTCTGAGCAACATGGTCTTCTTTTTTAAGCCGACATAGCCTTTTTAGTTTATTTATCTCGACCACCTTCCAAAATCAATTAATGAACAAGTATATCATACAGTAGATTAAACCAGTGATGTTGAAATGTTGGTTTACTGGGTGTGAATGGTTGTAATAATGCATGAGCAAAGGTTATTTTCTGTCACTGAGTATTGGATTATAAAGTTACCTTGAATGTTAAATTAACACCTCCAAGTTTCAATTGGAGCACAACGATGCATTTTTAAGACTGAATAGCTTCGTCTGCTGCAGATTTTAGAAAATGTCAAAGCCAAAGGAGCAGCAGCAGCACTCTGAGGTCTCACCTCATACAATGACTGCACGGCTCTTCTGTGCATAAGCGACAAAAGGCTTAAGACACGACCACATAGGCCCATATGCAAGCACAAGGGCAAACAAAAGCACATTTGACAGACTGACAGAGCAGATTTAGCTTTCCTCAGCTATATCATCAAATCACCATCTACCATGTTGCTTGAAGAGCATGAAGATTTAATGACATTTCTAATGTGTGGACAAAAGATCAACACCAACTTCCTTAAAAAGCCCCCTTGCCCAGCCCAACCTTCATCACCTGTGCATTCAATGCTACACAGTAGAACAGAGGGGGACGGAGTCAGCCAGCATTTCTTAACTAAATCTTTTTCCATCACTGAGCAGCAGTGGGGCACTTGGCCACAGTTGGGTGTTTTTTCATGCTGCAAACCCTCCTGTCAGTTTGTTGACAGGCTGTTCTAATGAAGGACAGCCGCAGGGTTTCCTCAGCTAACCAGAGAATTGAGTCCTCCCTCCATGAAGAAGCTTAGTGTGGCTTACTGAACCTCCATCAAAGCACTGACAAGGGGACTTGAGGAGCAAAAAAAAAAAAAAAAGTTGAATATGGTCAATATGCCTTAAAAAGCTGTGTATAGTTTACTCAGTTCTTTTTAGGAAGCCATAAGAAAAAAACTTTCTTGTATGATAATGGAAATTGGAATAGTTTTTTTTTTTTTAAGTTTCAGTTTCAATCATTTAAAGCCTCTAAACAATGTGAAATTCCTTTTTCATTAGAGATGGGTGATGGGAGTTTTTAAGATGTACTATTATATCTTTAAAGGAGCTGCATACGTGAAACAACAGGGTTTATGAGGGCCATGCTGCACGAGGAGTTTAAAATTTCAGTAAAATGGTAGAGCAATCATGTTTTCTGCAGAGAATCCAGAAAACAGGTTGCTACTCAAAGGTTGAGCACAAAGAATCTCCTCCACAATTTAAACAGTGTTTTAAAGTGCAACACAAAGTGTGTGCTGAAGTCTGTTCAGAACGGGCTTCCTTCATATCCTGCAAACAATGTACATAACAAACTTTATTTTCCAGTGCTGTCCTATGAAAAAATGTGAAAAGCACATCCATATTTCCAAGGCAGTGGCCTTCCATAATGCTAAAGACATCTTATCCACTGCAACTGTGGGACAGGACGGTTTTATACAGCTGCAAAAATCAATTAACCCAAGGTACCAGCTGCTCAGTCCCAATTACTTTGTCAGAAAACTGCTGCCAAAAATATACACAGAGGCAGAGGGAGCGTTGCGACACAGCTCTCAATTCAATTTTCAATTCGAGCGCATTTTGTGCTGACCACTGATATATGTTGTCTAGCAAGACCAGTGAGCTTTACATGAGGCTGGGAGATAAAGAGTGTCAGTCTCAGAAACCAGCAATTTTCCCCAAGCTCACACTGGGATGCCATCACAAGCTGCAAGCTCAGCCCAGTGGGACTGGTTGTTATAACAACCAAGTTATGTTGTCATAGCAGAGCAACTGCACATGGCAGAGATTGCAGTGAATCTGTCACTGGGTTTATCCAGCCATTGGTAACTGCAATGTTGAAGAAAGTGTTTACATAGCCCGAGGCTCAGTAAAAAGACTGTTTACAGAAAAAAGGAAAGGTACATAAAAGGGAAAAGATTCTCCCTCAACATCACACAGTCCTACTTCACACAAGTCATTCACTTTTATATAAATACGTCTATATATAAATTATTGCTGATTTTAGATTTCATCAGGATTTATTTTTTTTTGAAGAAGCCAGCTGCTGAGCTTAAATCATTTTAGGAGAGAAATAATATGATCTAAAAACCCCTCACTGCATTAACACATCATGAAAAATGATAGCACTAGAAAAAGAACATTAATATTACATTAAACATCAGGGAAGTGTGTTTTCTTCATACTATTTTCTATTAAATGTTTTAACACATATTCATTAATGCAATATAATTGCAAAATAAAACAAATCTGTTTGTAGAAGCATGAAACCACTCTTTCATTTTCTTCACAGATTTTATTTCTTTCTTCTGAACATTCACAGCTGCATGGCAAACTTGCACATCATGGCTGTAATTTGTTGGATGAAAGTACAGCACACTCCTGACACACACCATAAAAGCAATTGATGTAGTGCTGTGGTATCCACTGATCAAGGATATAAAAGTCAATTAGAATCTGTAAGGATATGACAAGCTCCAGTCAAGTAGACAAAGTGCCAATTATGCTGCCTACACTTATAATTAGGGATCTAATTGGTTAAGCAACTTTGTTCCACTCAAGTCAGTGCATTGTTCTTGTTTGCTCAGTCATCAAATTATCAAAGGAAAGTAAACAGTTTTAAAAGCACATGTCTTTGGTTTCAGTTCTTATGTAAAGCAAAAAATGGAGGGGTTGTTTGGCAGAAAGTAGCTCTGACTCTCTTGCTGGGTATGTGCTCACATTCAATGATACTTTTGCTCATCAATTACAACCAAACTTAAAACAGATTCTTGTATGGTCTTTGTCAAATCTTGAAATTGGTGGAAAGAGCTTTTATTGTGCATGCAACATGAAAGTTGCTTTTGAATGACAGAAACTAAATTACTTTTTCTTTCCATGTTGGGTTCCAACAAACAATCTTTCATGACCTCAACAGGGCCATTTCTGAGTACACTTGTTGGTTTCTTTTAAAGCAGCAAGTGAGCAGACATGAGGTGGGATAAACATTTCTGATGAGGCCCTGTCTGATGTTGTGGTCAAAGTGAGGCTTTTAAGTTTTTTCTTCAAAGTAATCTTCTGACAATGACTCAAACAGAAAAAAAGTTGAGCAAGTCTCCATGAGTGTATCTTAAAAAATAAAAATAAAAAAAATAGAACGTTTCTACAGAGTGAGGATCAAGAGTTTGTTCTGCACTGTGTTTTAAAACCTTGGCTCCAGCTCAGCAATGTACTTTGAAAAACACTCACAGAAATCCATCACCAATAAGGCCTTTACCCCTTAATTGTCTGCTAAGCAACAACAATGAGGAATCAAAGCCTTTGAAGATAAAGAGAAGCCATTAAGCTTACACTGCTGCACCAATCATTATCAGCCAAATCCCAGCGACAAGGCTCATCACAGGGGGAAAATAAAGAGTAGATAAGGCCCAAGCTAATGATGATTTTTCTCTGAGCATCCTGAATGAAAAGCAACAAATGGGCGATAAAAAGCCCAAAGAGGTGTCACAGGGAGACTTGAGGGAACTGGCAGAGGCTAATCACCGGGGTTAAAAGCTTTCTGGAAAAGACAAGACTGAGACAGCCAAATCACTTTTATGACTTGCTCAGACTGCTGGTACACAGATTAGGTTTTTCTCATGGTCCAAAATGTGGAAAAGAATTAGAGTGTGTCATCTGCTTCATGGTAATAAACTAAAACAGAGTGTGGATGTTACCAAAACATGCTCCCTGTGATTTATGCTCTCAGGAACATCTTAATGTCCTGACAGCAGTACTTGATACCTTAACCTCTTTCGTTCTACCGACCTGCCAGCGGGCTGTTTGCCATACCTCTGATGTCATCAAAGCATAGTAATGCCTTTTTCAAACATCAGAATGCTAAACTGCGATAGACAGCCTAGATTCTTCACATTTCAGCTGCTAAGTTTGTTTTACAGTTTACTCGACCAACAAAACATAAATAGTGAAAGAATCACTCAGATGGTGATCACAACAACTGGGACATTCTACCTGTTTTGCAGTCGTTACGTCATGTCTGTAGCCCGCATACCAAATATTCACTCTCCTTTCCACTGGAGGAATCCAGAGTTCAAACATATCAAAAGTTTTGTTACATCAAATTATTCCAAGTGGTGAAATTTCTCCTGCAAAGTCCGTTGTTTGTCTGTCTGTTGTGTCCTCTAACAGTAGCCTCACAGTCTTATAGCGTTGCCTCCTCAAGGTGAATCTGGTAAAGCTTGGAATATTTTATTTCCTTAGACATCTGGCTACAAGACAGAAGTGTCCTCATCTTGATACACAGAGATTTGATGCCAAGCGAGCCTGATTTATACAAGAAGTGCTCTCTGTTTGCCTGGCCAGGATTGTTAGCTGCGTACTGCGTAAAAACCTAACAGGCTTGTTTACTGATATCTGCCCTGTCAATCACGGTACAGTGACCAATAGCCTTGCTGTTCACACAATGCCTGCAGTGGCTAAATAGACTGCAGAAAAAAATAGATGTTTTGCCGCTGTTATTGTACATATTTATGTGCGCAACAAGAGTGGTACAATCTGTGACTAGGACCTATAATTTCCTCAACTTTAGCAAACCTTTTCACAGAGAGAACAAGGTTGAATACAAAGAGGGCACTGAGCGCTTATACAGCTGTTTTTTGTTTGCGCTAAGTCGTCAGCCTGATTTGTGGTGAATGAGAGCGCATCTGCTAGTGTCTGGTCACTTGAGACAACAAAACTCTTTAACTCCTACTAGGTTTTACCTAAAAAGCTTAGATTTCCCTTGTAGGTGTAGATGTGATGTGGTGAATGTCTTATGTCTGGCATCGAGCATCTTGTAGTTAATGATGTTCAAAAATTGGTCATAAGACATGAAGAGGAAAAAAGTGTTTCAGCTGCATTTATCCTGATGTGGAAAAATATGACATTTTCTGAAACTAGAGACTTTAATCTTTCAAATGAGGTGTCACGGATGAATTTTGATCTTATAGTTCTACAGTTTTAAGCTCTGAAACATAGCATGGTGTATAGGCAAGGAATGGGTGGGTTAAATGAGAAGTTCCTATTAAGGCTTTGTGCTCTGACAGTATTTTAATTTTTCACCTTGATTTAATTAGCCACGTTGTTGTATGGAGCTTTCAGACAGTAATATGAAGACACACAGCAAATGCATTTCTTTTATATTCAATACAGCTTTCATTTATCAGACTCACTTAGAGTCTTCTTTAATGAGTTTTCTTTGCTTATTGTCTTTATTTGTGCTAAATTCAATCTGCTGCTTCAAAGTGAATTCAATATAAAGCTTTGGGACTCCCTAGAAAGAGACAACATGCCCAAGACGCAATTACTTTCGAACAAAAGATCCATCATCAAAGATTTACAAAGAAATCAAACAAGTCAGTTCAGATCAGGCAAGAAGATAAGTGCAAATGAACTTCATGATGCTAATGTGTGCACAGCTGCTGAACTGTATCCTTACGCTTTTGAGTATTTCTGTGTCTGTTTGTGAAAGTGACACCACACACGCTACATGAACTTGAGCAAGTTGATGAGTTTAGCATCTATTTTTACAAACAATTTGTTTCCTTATTGGAGGATTTACAGCAAAAAAAAAAAAAAATTCCCAACATTCTCAGCTTTGTTATAACCGGAGAAAGGGGGAGAGAGGGAGAGAGAGGGAGAAAGAGAGAGACATAGAGAGAGAGAGAGAGAGAGAGAGAGAGAGAGAAGGAAGAGGGAGAGAGAGAGGATCAAGCCCCACTGTGTTGAGCCTTATTCTGCTGAAGCTTTGATCAGGAAGTTCACAAAGGCAACAGACTATACCACCGAACAGGGGAAGTGCTGCAGAGCAGGCACAGCAGGCGGTGGTGGTTGATGGCAAGAGAACTCTGTGACTCTGGAAAATAGCACTATTTACATCGTCTTTTTCCCTCTGAGTGTGGCATAGTGAAACTTTGACAGAAGAACTATGGGTTGTTTTAATTTCCAAAGCAGAGCATTGCTTAACAAATTTATTGGACCAGCATCCTGTGTAAGGTGCTTGCCACCACTGCCCTACATTAACAGTATATAAACTGCCCGGCCAAAAGAAACATCGCAACCAAAAAAAATTAAAAATGGGTAACACACGCTAATAATTTTTTGGACCGCCTTTAGCTTTGAAGACAGTATACATTTGCTGTGGCATTGTTTCAATGAGCTCCTGCAATGTCATGAGATTTATTTCCATCCAGTGTTGCATTAATGTTTCACCAAGATCTTGTTTTGATGATGGGAGAGTCTGATCACTGCACATCCCAAAGATTCTCAATGGGAGTAAGGTCTGGATTCTGTGGTAACACATCCATGTGTGAAAAAGATGTCTCATGCTCCCTGCACCACTCTGTCACAATTTGCGACCAATGAATCCAGGCATTGTTGACTTGGAATATGCCTGTACCATTAGGAAAGGACAAACCCATTGATGGAATAACATGGTCATTCAGTATATTCAGGCAGTCAGCTGATCTTATTCTTTGGGCACATACTGTTGATGGACCTAGACCTGACCAACTGCAGCAACCCCAGATCATAGCACTGCCCTCACAGGCTTGTACAGTAGGCACTGGGCATGATGGGTGCATCACTTTACCTGCCTCTCTTCTCACCCTGATGCGCCCATCACTCTGGAACAGGGTAAATCTGGACCCATCAGATCACATGAGCTCTTCAATCCCAATCCCTTGAGGCATTGTGCATGTGGAAATGCTCTTACTTACTTTTTCTGATTGACAAATTGCAAAAAATAAAAAATATAAATAAAAAGTGTTTCGGGGGTGCCTGGTGTTTTTGGTTCATTTCTGGCTTGCCTCCTCAGAGAATTCCAGTTTACAGGATAAATTTTTGGAATAAAAACATGAAAGCAGTTTGAAACTTCTCACTTCTGTTCAAAATAGTGGAGCAAAAGAAAACATCTGAGAAAAAAAAGAGTCAGAGTTAAAGCTTTGAAGCTTAGTTTATATATTTGTTTTGTTAGGCTGAATAAGGAAACACACCCTGGTTAGGCTGAAGAGGACAACATTGGGAAGTGAAGACTGTAGATCATAAAAAGAACTTTCGTTTTACTTTGTTGTTTGACTTGGTGCTCCTGGTGCCTCCAGACTTTTTTGCCATTGGGAACTTTGGTGCACTGTAATATCAAAAGGTTGAAAAAAGGTCATCAAGTCAGCACTTTTTACTTTGAACACAACAGGCAGGAAAAGTACTTTGATAAACTGAAGATGCTCCTGATAATGTCATAAAAACAAAATGGATTTTAAATGGAGTTGAATGCAGCTTGATGTAGAGGCTCAATGACTCTGACATCACCGGTTTTTGTCCTTGAATTAATAAAAGATCCAAATCATGTCGACTGCTAATGTACCCAGACAAAGATGTAGTGCTACAAACCTGAACAGACACCTGCTCTCTCACTCGCAGCTCTTAGCACAAAACCTAATTGACTCTCAGTGATATCCGTTAACAGAGTTAAACAAACATTTTTGCAAGCAGCAGTGTCACAGTGGACTGCATTTATTGAATTATAATGGTTGGTGCTGTTTTTTTTGGTGTTGTTAACCTTCCTGGCTTTAGATAATGGAAGCAGTGGATTGTGGGACAGTGGGAAAGCTGTCTCCTACTGCTGTTGCTGCTTCACTGCGTGCTGCACATCCACTGTACCAGATACCTCCATAATTGATAAGGCCCCAGAGTTGGAGGGGGAAAGAAATAGTAGATCATTTAAAATGTATTTCACTTTTTTTAATTTTTGTTGGTGGTATTTCTAATAGCATTAAAATCCATATAAAATGATCAATGGCCATCTGTGTGTCTTGGCCTTAAACAGAGGCATCTGTTTGCATAAGGTTCCTTCAAGATTAAGATTAATCCCTCCACATAAAACATGAATATTAACACGGGCAACAGTCACTTAACATTTACACAAGGGGGCTGTTGACATTTCTCTTCAATTGCAAAGGTACAAAGCAGCTTAAATGTGAAATCTCTACACCCTCAGTTTCCTCCTTGATGTTCAGAGCAGAAAACCCTGCTGTAAATGACTCTGCTGCTGGCTTCAAATCTGGAGGCAATGATAGTGTCTGTGCCTTTGCAAAGGCAAAATGTAGATGATATCTGCATGACTACTGAGCCTATACAGTACATGCTGTGAGCTGTAGTGTATTTGGAACTGCATTATTGTTATGATGATTACTTACAAAGCTTGCAGAAGAGAAGAGTGGATCTGAGTGTTAAAAGGAGATCTGCCTAAAGGCAACAAATCATTTTAAAAGAACCAAAGGACCAGGAGGAAAACAAGTAGCACTGTGATAATTAGAGCGCAAAAGATGCATGAGTGACATGCTTTAGTGCTTCCAAACACCATTAAAACACTAGTTTGAGGAGCAAGGGTGACTCTTGTTACAGTGGCTCAAAGACCGCAGCTCTCCTCGGCACCAAATGGTTGTTGAGGAAATTTGAAATCTAGATAGAAGTTTAAAAAATTCTTATTGATATCTAATGTGCAAGACATTTGATCCATAACACTTTTCTCCATCTATACAACCAAACTTATTGACTTTTCAAAACCTAGTGAACAATGTAAAAATACAGTCTCCCTCATGGCTGCCACAAAAGAGACGTTTTTTACTAGTATTATTTTTTCTAGCCAAGCCATTATTTCTGTCTGCTTCCCCACAAGGCATTTTTCACAAATAAAAACAAGAAATTCTGTCTGCTTCTTTCCCACCTACCCAACCCAGACTGAAGTCAATGAAGAGGAAAGCATCTGTGGTTGGAGCCTGTTAGCTGTAAAACAACTATAAGTTAATTAAACATCTCTGAAGTCTATTTTCAAGCCATTGTAAAAGACTTTATGTGCAGTAGATTGAGGCTTAATGACTCTCTGTTTTTGCTGCTGTTTCAGAGTTCAGGGAGGTATTGGGAAAGTTGTGCAATAAAATAAAATGTGATTTGAAAAAAAATGATAATAATATGAACAAACTTTTCAAACAAAAATATCAGTAAATGAAAAAAATCCAAGCTACGCCAGAAAGCTCTCAGAAAATGAGTCAACTTTAAGAGTCACTCATACACAAAAGTCAGTTCAGACTGGAGTGAAGTTCACATCATGTCAAGAATAGTTGTCCTGAGTGGTCAAAAATAGGCATTTCACAAAGGTCATGTGATATGGTCAGATGAGATTTCGATTGCAATGTATGATAGGGTTTCATCAATCTGTAATTTTTTTCTGGGGTACTTTGAAACCTTTTGTACAGACTTTACTTATGGCAGTAGTATAAGTAGCTGCTAGGTTGTTGGCTGTACAGTTATCTGCCATTTCCCTGCTCTATCTGCTCAGCTAGAGTGCCTCATCTTCTGTCAATAGGCAGCTGCAACTAGGCGGAGCACCTGCCCACGTTTTTAAAAATTATTATAATTATTCGTCCCTTTTCACATCAACAAGCCCTGTCTGTACGGTAAATTAATATTGCTGCCACACCACAGTCATGATCAGCTACAGAGAGACCTGGTTAACACTGAACACTCAGACTATATTAAGTTATAATAACTCACTGAAATTGCCATTTCATTGAACTGACTTAAAACCTTTAATTGGCATACCAATTACTTATTAAATTAAGTTGAAATTCCATAACTCATCATGTTAAGTGGATGTAACTGACAGAAAAATGTTATGACAACTTATGGAGCTTAACACTTTTTACAGTGTGTATGTTAAACCTACACCAGCTACATACGCTATGACTAGTTACCTCACCTAACCTCACCCCACAGAAGGACACACAACTGAGACCACAGGTCAATCATGCCTGCAGGATGGAACAAATAATACAACTGATGTCTTCACCCCGTGGGCAGCTTACTCTTTGTGCAAGAATTGCCCCAGTCTCAACAACCTGTTTTCATTCAACAATATTCTAACTCAGTTACTTAATTAGTTTTCTTCAAGCTTCACATTGCTACTTCTGAGGTTTTACAAGACTTTTTTTAAATTGTTTTCTTTCTGTAACTGTACTTTTGCTTTCTTTTTACTGTTCTGTCTCCCTGCTGTTTTACTGTGGCTTTGTTTAGCTGTTAAGTATTTATTGGCTTTTCAGCACTTTGTAGGTTATTTTAGAAACTGCATTAAAACTCCAAAGTTGTTTATTAGAAACAAGCTTAATGTAATGCTTCACAGCATCACAGCTGAACAGTTTCAACTGAAGGCTAATGACAACAAGATTATTTGAGTAGAATAGTTGTAATGCTAACAAGCCCCATCATCAACAAAACACACAATGAACTGGTTAAACCAGGCTGTCAGTTGTAACAGCTTTGAGGAGTTTTAAAACTTTGAAGCCATGTCTCCAGGTGCTTTGACAACTTTGTATCTAACATAGTGAAGCCACTTGAGTTTTCAGGTTGAATTTCAGTCTAAGGTAGCATTGAAGTAAGCATAAGATTCAGTTATTTCTGCCTAAATGGGAATTCATGTTGATTTCATGTAGCTGCAACACCACTCACAGTCTAAAAAGAAAGTCTTCTCATGCAAACGTCCTTTGTCCAAACAAACCGGTTACTGCTCTTACGCTGAATAAACCGATTCATGTGAGTGGTATTTCAAATTAAATGTAAAACTTTTAATTGGAAAGAGTTGCTCTGAAAAGATTCATGAATTATTTGTGATCCATGCCTTCAAACTACAAATAAAAACTTTAGGTGCAATTAAAAAAGAGAAATACCACGCCTGCTGATTTCTGTACCTACAAAACAGTGATTCACTGTAGATGAGACAGACTTTTATTCTTTTTTCTCCTTTGTTCTTGCATAAATTACTTATCTAATCACTTCTTATCCTCAAATTAATCAACACAAGGTGTGATTACAAGAATCAGCACAGCCCAAATGTTCTGTATTTGCTTATGGGAGTACTTACGCAGCATACATGCATCCTCATAAGGATGATCTTAAAGTCACAACGTTAACAACTCAACTATAGAAAAAAGAAAAAAAAAAAATTTCTGTACAGTCTGTCATAAGTACAGCATGTGCCAGGATTCGTTTGAAAAATCAGATCATATGTTCACAAACCTGTCAGTTATGAAATTTTCCATTAATATGAGAGCTAATGCAACTACATCTCTGAGTCGTACTGAGTCGTGGCAACATTAAAAGAGTTAAGTAATACAGCATTATCAGTCTGAATTTAAATTAAGGAAGCAAATTTCTTAAGTGAGGAGGGATTGAGCTCCAATTTGAAAGCTTTAAGGCATTGGCTGAGGCCTCATTAAGAATGGCTGGCTCTTCAAAAAACAACCGTTAAAATCAGCATGTAATTATCAGGCAAGTGAGACGAATCCCTAATCTGAAAAGCTGCAGGGCTTCCAGTGCCGCTGGTCACAACTGCACAGCAGTACACACATACAACTGGGCTCACTTAAATATGATGTGGAAGTCTGCTCGACAGGGTGCAGCCGAGCTCTGCAGGTATCAGGCTGAACACATGGGCACAGGGAAAAGTCAGATTTACACATTATTTTGTTTTGGCAAGGCAGAGTGGGAGTGAACTTAAATATGTCAGAACTTTGGTAAAATCTAAGTTTATTTTGCTCTGACTGTTTTTTTCCTCCTGCTAGTGTGGGAAAACACTAAATAAAATACATTCCTCATGGTCACTGTTCACTTGAATTTGCTGTCCAGTTAAGGCTGTAATGTATGGTTCTGTAGCTTCAACATAACTTGTGCTAATTCGTAGAAGATTGTGGGATGTGCCATGTCAAGCAAGTTGAATAAATGAAGTGTAGTTTTGCAACTTTTCAAGCTTGATGGAATGAAAAACCTTGCAAGACTCACATTGACACTTCTTAAATATGAGTAAGGTCGATATTATTATAAAAGGACAGAGCCTTTGTGAAACTAACCTTGACCAGGCTCATCTGTCCATGCTGCCAGCATAGATAAAGTGTCTGCTGGGTGTACCCTCAAGTGCACCAGGGAGTTTGCTGATCTTCCTCCATGCCCAGAAACGATACAAACATGCCAATAAGAACTAAGAAACACAGGTCCCTTGTTAAAGTTTAATGAATACAGTGTTAATCCACCTGTTTAGTCAAGAATTCAATGAAGGGGTCAGAAAAGGCTGATCCGAGTGTAGTAGAAGTAAGAGGGCAGGAGGAGGGGGGGTTGTCATAGCTTGTTGTTAAGTAATGCATGCCACTTTTAGAACAGTTAAATGGAAGCAGTTAAAAAATTGGTGTTAAGCTGCTAAATTAAGTTTCAATCCTTACTTTTTATGTCTATATACTCCATTATTTTTTCAGCCCACTTAAGTTGAAATGGCAAGCTTCCAATAATGTCAAAAATCAGACTCAAGAGAAAGCTGGGTTTGTGAAAGAAGAGATCTACAGTCCGTCCATGCTCACTCAGATGTCGAATCCTTTATGTTTAAGGCTCAAACTGGCGTCTGCTCCCCACCTTCCACTCCTCATGCTTACTGCATTATTCATAAAGCTTTCATAGACAACAGAATGGGGAAGATGTCTTCAGTTTTCCTGTTTTGCTGTCTTGCCGACAGCGGAGTTTTTCATCCTTGTACTGCACAATACTGGTTGTTCGCATTCATATTCAAATGGACACCGGGCACAAGGTCATAACAAATGTTGCAAAGCGGCCTTGAACATCATCTGCATTCATCAGGCTAATGAATGTGGTCATCATCAGCACTCATTGTGTTGTTTGTTTACACAGGAGCTGGTGCTGCTGTGATTCAGGGAGATACTTTTTGACTGTGAATGCAAAAGCGGCCAAGGATTCTCATCAGGTAGCATTGAATTCCTATTGACAGATCCCTGCTAAAGGCTAAAGTAAACAAGGAGCAATTACTGCAGAGGCATCTCATGTTTAAACACAAACAGCATCTCTGCATTGCATCGAGGACTTTAACTCCTAAACTACTTCTGTAACACAAGGAAATACATGTGTATGTTGTGCAATGACCGGGGCAGTCAATCAGTGTGTTCTAATAATTATGCTGTCTTCTGTGCCCCAAATTTAATGAAGTGTATTTGTAGATGAGGTATATTTCTAGAGTTACTCAATGATATGCCACACACAGTATGTTAAAAAGTGTTGACAATGTCATGAGAGATTGTCAAAGTTGTCATGTAAAATCCCTGAAACCTGAATATTTCCACTTATAGAAGGTGCTCCCTGAGACTGGTTTTCTTAGAGTCTCTGACATGTTAGACATGTATTTTCTCACCTAACATCAACTCTATGGAAATGAGATGCAAATCATGCTATTTTTTACTAAAGATATGTATGTGAAGATAGGCCTGGGGCTGCTTCGCCTTGGAATAAGCGATCTAAAACATTTCAAACCAAAAGCTCCCTCACAGACTGAAATACAGATGACAACCTTTATGGGTGGACATCATGGGTGCGTTTAGGGTCATTGCCACTGTCCAGCCATAGAGGACAGGATAGATGGATGGAGCAGAACATTGAGAAAGATTGGAAAATGACGTGAGGAAGGTACCACAGGTGGTTCCAAAGCCAGGTCCGAGTGTAGTAGGGATAACCCCATGGGGAAATACTGGTGTTTCTGAAGTATCCCTCTAAAGTAACCTTAACAATGACTCCCACAACCTCTAAAAACATCAAACTTCTTTGTTTCACATCAACATTGCCCTTTAGCTTGCCTGGAGTTTAGAGACTACTACTGTGACAGAAAACTATAAAGAATTAGAGGTAGAGTGGAGGGATTGGCGAAGTGTCAGCATCTACTTCCTCTGCCCCCATTTACCAGACCATCTCCCTCAAATTAGCAGGTTGCGGATTGAATGGAGATGTTATCAGGGCTCAGGATGAGTCAATATTGCACTTGCACATGTGTGTGTGAGCTTGATAGGGGGCATAACTGAACAGCCAGAGGTTCCCAGAGGTAGCCAGCTAGAGTTACTCTCATGCAGAGATTAGACCGCAAAGGAAGGTTAATATAGTTATCTGCAAATACCAATAATGATCTTGACCAACAATTATTGCCAACCCTTTCAAAAACTAGAAAGACTTGTTTTCTTAGAAACATGCTTTTTTGTTTGGATGAAACCAGCAAATACAAATGCACAACACCATTGTGTAAGTTTAGTTTGCAGTCACACTGACCATACATACTGTGCTCAAGCATGTTTTGACCCTAAAGTCCAATTTATTCAACCAGTGTGACTGCTAGTATGCCATGCTCAGGCACAGTACACTTCGGTGGCTTTGGGGAATTTCAGAGAGGTTTTGTTTCAATGTGGTACACTTTATGCAGGAATACAACAGGGACATGACACATAATCCATGACCTGTCGACAATTATTTTCAACAATGGCTGGGTTGTTAGAGGGCTGTATCTAACAAAAATGACTTAGTATTACCAAAATGCAACTTAAGTTGTAGCCATGTTCTCCTTGTTCTTCACTTTGCTGTCTCTGATGAGACTGCGGCTTGTAAAGAAGCCACATGATGACACAGGTGGGCCATGCAGGTGTTGGCAACTGTGCTTAAGTCTAGTTCATATTGGAGTAGTGGGACTATGGGACATACTGGCCCGCAGGGGAACAGCACTGCAGCATAAGGGGGCTTAGGTTTAGAAACGTAGAGCTGGTCAGTGTGGCTGCACCCTTAAATATGGGGCTATACATTTAACCTCAGAAACAAACACAGATGAAGAGATGAAAGGAGCAAAAAAAAAACAATGTTTGTGTGTTTTTCTTGCCCTGGTAGAATCAAGAAACCTGTGGGAGCTATTATTTTCCCATTTAGTTGTTTTAATTATTTAAAGGCCTGTTAAATATTGTAAATGCACACCTGCAGAAGCACAGAAGGCATGGTCGCTCACCCACACACCATAATGTTATTGTTTATAGACCATAACAGACAGCCAGGGGCACTGAAAAATTCCTCTATGCATTTAAAAAAGATTGATTCTAGTGCTTGGCAGACATTTTATTACTCTTTCACACAGTGGTGTTGCTTCCACTGCACAGAAAACAATAAAGGAAATGGGCGTATTATTTTTGGAAGAATCCTGTCAGCTGCATCAAAAAGAAATCAAAGTAATAACTGATAAAACAGGTGAATGTTTTGAAAGGGGCGAAAAGATTTAATGAGGACCTACCTTTGCAGCATTTATAAACTGAATTAAAAAGCGGTATCATTAGCTTCAGCAGTTCTTTTCCCCCCTGGCAATTGATTTTATATCACAGCAGACACATTGCTCTGAGTAATTTCACTCAAGGATTTAGTGCATGTTACACTGTAGCTCAAATAAATGTTATTTAATCAATAGGAAAGTATAGTGCTGTAATAAAAATCCTGAGGTCCTCATATATATAAGCTCCTAAATCATTTTTCTATTTGCTGTGTTCATCAGTGTTCCCTGCCAATAGACATATAGCATTTTAAGTGTTGGTGTGAACCTGCTTAACACTGGAGCTTTTGTTCAGAGATCTGTCAATCAAAGTTTTATTTTATTCTCTACACGTTGAGAATTATGTTCTATTATGACCTCAGGTAATATGCATATGTGTGCGGTATGTTATTGATTTATGGGTCAGTGCAATTTCACAGGGTAAACTTTGTATCATGGAGAAAGTGAGGGCAGAAAAATAGCTGATGCCTCCACTGCAGGACAGACAATGATTGATGGCCAGCTTTGAATGTTTAAAAGAATTGATTCCTGCCTGCCAATCAGCCGCCTCGCTCCAAGATTCATCCTGAAAATGCAGCAGTCTTTGGAGGGATTTTTTCAGGGGATACAAAATAAAAACCTATGAAGAACTATAGGCGTGCCTTTGCTTGCCCTGTTGCTGACCTTCCCTGCAGATTTGTTCAATAAAACAATCCTGATGTTACCTCACCTTGTCCATCCCAGCTCTGCATGACAGCCTTCACTCTATCTCCAGGTGGGAAAACCTTAAGTGTCTTGAGTTATTACGCTTATTGAAGCGCAGTACTCCATGGACAGTTGCCAGCAGCATTTGCATTATTTCTCATCATGCCACAGCAGGAAGACAACATTCACTCTGGCAATAACAATCTTGCTTGTTATTATCCCTCTCAAACCTGGAGACAGACAGGACCAGCTGGAACCAAGTCACCTGATCTTGCTTCATTTTCAGTGCTTTGCTTTTTCCCTCCACAGATATTACAGAGCAAAGTGACCTGAAGAATAGCCACCAATTTAAAACAGATAATCTATGCTTTGGTCTGTGGAATTTTGTGACTGTCAATTTACCTCTACTTTCTAATTACTCGGTTCATAACTTAAACTCTTTTGTGTTTCAAAGACAAAATGGACCGACTCCACATGGATTACAATTTGTATCTTTTTCTTAAAGTGCCTTTCTTTTCTGGTCATAGCTTAATGTACATTCTCAAATATTTAGCTGTTCAGTTATGAACACAGTAGACATAGTTTGCAACTTTTATCAGGTGTAAATGAAATGCTCTGAATCACAATAATTGCTCTTTTGTAATGAAGTTCTACCACAACTCTATAACAAAGCCTCATAACTGAACTCTCTGAACCCTACAAAAACCTAATGTAAGCATACCATTGATTTTAAATTGCATTACAAAAAAATATAAATAAATACTTGGCACAGTGTCTTCACTAAGAGTGGTGGCCATACACCCCCCCATAAAGGCTAACTTCCAGCAGACCAGTGTTAAGTCTTACTGCCACAGCATCAGAGCTGATCATTTTCAATCCTTGTCCATGTGTTTGTGCTTCCACTGGCTCTACTCATTTACATTTCTACTTTGCCTCAGCTCTAGCAACCCAGATACTCAAAAGAGAGGTAGAACTTCTATTTTTGCTGGATGCCAGAGCAAAGTATATTTATAAGCACAGGGACCATAAAGTAAGACAGGCAAGTCAAAAAATGGGACAAAATTAAAACATCCAGTCGGTGACGTTTGCTACTATTTAACTTGACACCAAAAATATCTTTCAGAACTTCAGATCCAGGACTTGAGAAGAGGGTCAAAGCTTTTCAGAGATGTTCTTGATTTTGTTATTACCATGAGAAAGTCTTATGACATGACCCCAGCAGTCTGGGGGTGCTAGTTTTTTCTGTTTTCCAAAAAAGCAGCCGGTAAGTGTTTATGCACAATCAGCACAGAGGCAAACCACAAACAGAGCCAGGACAGACCAAATATGGATCTAGTGGAAGCCTGGAGTAATTACTAATGATACCAACACAGGCAAAGCCCAACTTCACCTCACTGTAACCCCTGGACATTCAATGTTAACAGTCTTTGCCTTGATTTGTGCTCATAAGTAACTGAATTTAAAGACTGATGAAGGTTTCAACATCAGTGGGCAAAGATGATCCACATACCATGGAATCAAATTTCTTTTGTAACAAGCGTCAATTTCAGAGGAAAATAACAGACCCTGTGAGTCAAAAGCTTAATACACATAAGTTAAATGACAAAAACTTAAGCTTAATAAATCCAACCCGAAGAAGCAACATGAGCAGGATCTGCAACATTATAATAAGAACAATCCACGATAACCAGACCAAATAGTCACTTTTAGAACTCCTTCATTCAGCCCAACACCATCAGGTCAAGTTTTTTCTTCATTTGTGCAGCCTCAACATCAAAATAAGTCAACAAATTAGCACATTGTCCAAAGCTAATTCACATATGTTAACAGAGAATATTAGAGATAGGAAGGTATATAAGCAAATAGAAAGGATCTTTTTTCTGATTCCATGTTTATTAGAGTAATATACTATGAAAATTACCCCTTCAAGGTACATTTAAAATGGATTAAAAATGCGAGGTGAATTTGCCGACAGCAAGTTAACGATGTAAAACCATGCATTTAATTGCAATTTGAAGTATGAACCATTAACGGCCCCGCTCCTGACACTCAATATAAAAAGCAGTCTTAGACTGTGCATCCATCTATCCATCCATGACTGCTATTTCTCTTATAGGGGCTGGAGCCTTTCCTGGCAGTAGACAGGGTACACTGTGGATGGACTGCCTGTCTTTCAAAGGGGAAACATCTACAGATAGACAACCAGTCCCCTACACATTTACACCAGGTCATAACTGTACTCACTGAATAATTTACACTGACCAAACATGAGTCGACTGATGTGTCAATAAACATTATATGATGCTCATGGATCAATAAACATCATTTGATGTGTGGTTTACACCTCCATATGCATTCCAAGTGAGCATTAGTGCTCAGATAACATTTCAATTATCTTTATGTAAATTAACATGTACATAATATACATTAATAACAATGTGATTCATGTGACAGGGATTCATTCATTCACACTACACGTTAAATTTGTTTACATGATTGTGATGACATAGTAAATAAAAGTGAGCTGGTTTCACAAGACCTGCGGAGAAGTATTATATCAGGATTGAATGGCGAGCAAATGCTCTGTCACCCAACATCATGGTAATACTGCTTACAGGAGTCAGCCTTGGCCAACCATGTCTGCCTGAGCAGCACATGACAGCTGCCTTGCTGAACTGCAGCAGCTCTCACCATCAAGTAGAAAAGGTGTCATCTGCAGAGGTACAGCTAAAAAAAAATCCTATCTCTTTGCATCAACTCAAGCCTTCGATATTGGCTGTCACATCCTGGTGTCTCACCTTGAAATATTGTTGGTATTATGTCGATATGACTTCATAAATAATTTTCAGGTTCTTTCAGTGGGAAACCAGGCCAGGTTAACAGACAAAAAAAATCTAGATTTTCAAAGCTGCAGCAAAGCCTGAGCTGTGCTTTTCTTGCTTATCCTGTAGTCATGTACATGAGATTGCATCGTGTACATCAGATCACCACAGTGAATGTTGCAGATAGTTGTGAAGAGGGCCTGAGATGTACCTTTGCCGGAAACTTGATTTGTCGCAAATGGACAGATTACACATTTAACGGTTCCTGTTGACAATCTGCGGATTATAAGAACCAGATTTTATTTGACAACAGATTTAAGTCAATTCATGTGTATCATAACAATAAATTAAAGCTGAAGTTAGAGAAAAGGAGAGATATCAAGATCAAAATAAAACACTGCTGGTTTACAGGGGGAGGAAGAAGTCTGATTTGTGGGACACAGTGACATGAAAATGAGGAGTGTCAGCGGTGTGTGGAAGCAGGACTGGCAGAGACTGAAAATTTATGAGGCTGGAAATTTATGAATGAAAATGAAAGAGAGATAGTAGAAACTCTCCATAAAGGGGAACCAGGAGAGAAAAACAACTCACTTAAAAGGTTCGCATAATTCAGCCTCTAAGAGTCAGTGGAAAGGAGTAAATGAAGAGCAGCACAGCGGGTGTATGCTTCAGGGTCAAGTTTTTCAAGTCCACATGGCTAATGTGTAAACAGCCGGCACAGATTGCAACATGTGAACAGTTCAAGCACACATGGAAACACACACACAGGCACATACTGAAACACACTGAAGGGTGATTTATTAGGGTCTGAAGAACAATTGAAAATGAAGCAGTGAACCATGTACGACAGGTCTATGGGGATGAGTCCGCGACTGCTCCGGAAGGCACAGTGTAGCTACCATAACTCTGAGTGATGAAGAGTGTGGCCAGAGGGACAGTTAGTGTGTGTGTGTGTGTGTGTGTGTGTGTGTGTGTGTGATGAGGTTCTGCTATGTAGGCTGGCTGTGAATGTGTAGCATTTGCGAGCGAGTATCAGTGTTTTCACACTAGCGTGTGTCCTTAGGTGGATATTTTAAAAAAAAAAAGTAATCTTGATGATTTTCAGTGGTAGCATCACAGCAAGAGAGCACAGATCAGTGCTGCTAATTTCAGAGTTTTTATTGTGAAGCAGCTTAAGCCTCATGTAACCTTGAATGCCTCAGTAAGAACCTGTGAGTTCCTTGCTGTGTAAAATGAGGTCTTCATTACGAGCCTGTTCTTTTTCTTTTTTTTTTTTTAACCATTTTCTAACATGAACATTACGAGTAATTTCCAAGTCATAAATACAGCAGCTATAATTAATCCTTACCCTGCATTAAATCAGAGGGGAACCACTGGAATTACCTGCTGCTGTAATCAACAAGAAAGAAACAAACATTTGCCATCTCTGATAATGCTGGAGATCACAGATGTATATTAGCTAAAGCTCGGGAGCATGCAACTGGTCCAGCTTACTAAAGTGAAGACACCATGGGGAAAAAGTGAATACATCTGTGTATTCATTTGCAGAAGTACAGTCTTAATTTGGAAGAAAAGTTCTCTTCAGACATAATTCCTAAAATAAGCATCAGAAAAATGGAAAAAGAAAAGCAAGATACTGTGTTAAGCTCATGGCTCTCAGCATTTCAGCCATGCTCTCCGGGAGGTGAGTAACAGCGAAGACTAGAAAATAAGGTGGCTCTATCTGGCTCTAAAATATACAGGCAAGAAAAATCACAGAAGAGCAAGTAAAGCACTACAGTAGAAGTGCCTCTTTACCAAATTCACAACCAAGTCAAGATTTCACCTACGAGAGCAACTGAAAGAATAATGAAGAAAGGGTGTGTTTTCAGTAAGTTAACCTGAACTTTGCACAAATGATAACTGAAAATAAGTGAAATATTGAAAATGGCATAAATTCAGACAAATGCAAAATGAAGAACCAGCTGGGAGAAATGGCCAACACTGAGTCAGTGTAATCTCACTGAGACTGAGATTCCACGATGAAGACAGGGAAGGAGTGTTTAATAAGATATGGGACCCTTTGCTGAATTTTCTTTGTGGCAAAGATTAATACTTTGTATGCACCACTCTGCTGTAACTGTGCCTTTAATTGTTTTGTTTTGTATTGTATTTTCTTTCTCTCAGGTACCTGATTTTCTTTTTTTCGTAATCAGAACTGCTGAAGTTTAGATTTTGATGTGACCAGTGTTGTCATCGCCCCAGACGTGCTCCTATTCGCGTGTTTTTCTTTTTGTTGTTGTTTTGTTTTTTCATATTGGGTGCGAGAGTTAGGTTTCCTTTTCCTTTTCTTGTTTTGTCTCTTTTGTCAGTCTGTACTTTCTATGTTCATAAAAGCAGTAAATATATTTTCAAAACAAAAAAGAACCAATTGTAATTTTGTAGACTTAAAATTAAAAGAACTCTACACAAATATTTTCCTTTTAAAATAACTTTATACAACAGTCAAAACAAGTTAAATTCTGGTAAAATCAGGAAAGGTTCTTTGGTAAAAGGCTTTTTTAAAGAGGGAAATCACAGAATTAACAGACCTCTCTTTGTGTCAGATTGTTCTGGTTGTCCGCAAACACTCTGTCTTCTTTCTTTTCTTCTCACAAGAAGCAAAACTAGAGAGTGTCGAACCCCCACAATTAAACTGTGTGCATTCAGACTCTAAATCTTCAACTCAAAATACTTTGAACCAATGGAAGAGGGAGAAACAGGTTCCTCTCTTATTTTATTGCGACTAACTCTTGGATATACCAGTAAGGTTTTGTTTCATGCTGAGTTGATCCGCAACGATGTTTCTCATCAGAGAACACAAGCCTCCATTTGCTAGGGGAGCGGATTCACCATCAGTGAATATATTGCACCTTTGATTAAATTAGCTAGCAAGAGAACATCTACTCTTACAACTTTACAGCAGCCCTGGGAGATCCTTTGTCCCATGCAGGAAACGGTTCAGTGATATTAGGTGAAGAGCCTAACATAAGCGGTATAGTAGACCTCTGGGAGAATTTGGCAGCCAGTCCCTGACATCCATAAAAGATGTGGCTTGCCTCCACAGTTTTTGCTGTGCACACTGCAGCACATACTGATCACTCTGTGTTGGCTAGTCATCATTCACACAACTGCCTAGTGTACTCAGCTACAATGAAAAATAGAAAAGTGTGTTTACTTGCTTAAAAGCATCACTTTTAAATGGAGCCGAGTACAACATGATTCACAAAGGGTGTGATTGTTAAACACACTGTATTATGGGATAGTTTTAGTACAGTCGTGGTCCGTGACACCACTTCACTCTGCTGCCAACTTGGTGAATTTGGGTTCTGCATCACACTTCTTTTCCAGCAGATGATTTCTGTCATGAACAGACAGTATGCACTACTCCAATAGCATTTAGCACAAAAACCTTTGGTTGTGCCACAAGTAGTCACTTGAAATGCATTTAATGGTAGGTTTTAAACTCATCCTGAGAGTTTTTCATTTAAGTAGATAAGATCAACTATGAATACATATTGATGGGAAATACAAAGGTGACAGGTGATGTTTTGTATTGCATCAGTGAACTAGCTTTGAATAAGCTGCCTTTCCTCACTCTTAACGTACATCATTTGTTTTAACATTCATAAATAGTTAAACAGTGAAGATCTACAAGTCCTTTTCATGCTGTCATCTGAGTCTGTTTTTCCCTACTTCCATTTGAAAAAGGAGAGCACCACTTCAGGGATACACAATGCACTTAAAAGGCCTCAGCATGTGTTGCATTGTCTGTTTGTTTATTTACCTGTGTCTGCTTTATTGTTAAGCTACACACATTGCTTGTTCTCTTCTTTACTTTCTTGTAAATAAATGAAAATTTCGAGACCAAGCTGTCTCCTGGGTTTGAATGATCAATGAAACCAAAGCATGATAACAAGGGGTCAGCACATTGTGCGCACCTATGGGACGAGATGCACTTTGCAGACCCAGATTTTGCACTTGCAATGTAGGATCAGTAAGTGCCTCGTATGTTATGTGATCCTCTGCCTTTGCATGTGGACATACTCATGTCAAACACAAAGATACTCCTCATTTCTGTTCTGTACTTTATCAAAACCTTTTAAGAGCCATGAGCTGAGCCAGCTATTGTTGTACCCTTCACGTCCTTTAATGGAAGTGAAGTCCTATTTATAACTATCATATCCTTTTACATAGTACAAATATCAAATGTATCCTGCTGTGATTCATACAACAATCATCCGTCTGAGTTTATTTAGGCTCAAGATGAACAATAAAATGTTCAAAATAACAAGTGGATACCAGGTGTATTTTCAGTTTTTGGTGACTTAATGGCAACCAATTATAAACTGTCTGTGCTACATCACTGCTGTCTTCATGAGACAAGTAAGTCAGTCAGACTGACAGAAAAATCTAAAGCTTTCTTTGATGTCTTTGTGCCAGTGTTTTCCTGTGAATGAGTCGATATGAGGCAGATTTAAAACTCCCCACCAGGGCAGGTAGAATCAAGAGTAATTCTCCATCTCAAGCCCTGTCAGGTTCTCCCACATGTGGTTCTCTATCACCACATCCTTAGGCTTTGCCTCCTGATGGAGCTGTGATACAGGATGCTGTAAACTGTGCAGTGGACCCAATCCAATGCTTTTCCTTGGGCATGAGGCTTACGATAGGCACAGGGGATCTCTCAGTTGAGCCTTTATCTGATGCAGAAGTGACCTGAACAATAGTGATAACAATATCTGTTCAACCTGCTCAGTTGTAAAGCAAATCAAATGAACAGTAATATCTGGAGCCACTCACTTAGCAAGTGTAACATCAAGGGGTTTGGATTATGATTTTTAGTTTCTGTGACAGATTGTTTTATCCTATTTCATTCTTGATTTCACAATGATCACTCAAACAAGGCAGACATCTAAATGTGAAAGCCTAGCTCTCCGCTGCCTGGCTCATGATGCTTCTTGTTTGTGGAAACTAGCATATTCATGTGTTATGAGATAGCCTAGTCAGTAGAACATACAAGAGTTGAACGCATGCTCACTCACTACATAAATTGCCATTAAAAGACGAGTACCTGTGTATAGGCTGTTTTTATGTGACGTCATATTGCTGCACTGCAAGAGCGTGAAACTCAGATGGGGGCAGAGAGAAGCAGATTGAGAATCTGCAGTCTGAAAATATCAAAATGCCCATGTTCTGCGTAAATTACAGCTGCTCCAACCATTCAAACCAGGAAGAGGGGAGGGTTTTTCTTAAAGTACCAAAGATCGTCATTTACAAAGATGAGAAATGTAAAAATTTCATAGAATAACACCATAAAAGTGAATTTTAAACATTAAAGCTAACTTCGCCATTCAGATATGTTGTATGTTTGTTAACATTATAGCTGCTTCTTCTAGCATCTTAACAGATGAACAGAAGGGCTTGGCATGTCAATACCCACGATTGCTCCAGAGTGCTATATTTTTTGCTGTTTATCTCTTTCTCCTGGTCATGCCTTGACAATCAAATCCAATGTGTTTTTGCCACAGGTTCACAAACTTTTCTTTCATCTTTTTGTGCCTTCAATAACTGTCTTAACTTTCGTATTCTTTTTTTGACTCATCTTCTTGTTTGTTTGTTTGCGCTCATAACTTATGCATAGACAGAGCATACTGTGCTGGTCAATTAAACGCTCTGTTGAGAGGTTTTGCAGAATTTGCTGATTGTTGTTCACTACAACACGCAATACAGGATGTAAAAAAAAAAAAGTTTTTTGGGGGCCAAGAGGTTTTCATTTCCTATGTCTTCAGGGTTAGACAAAAATGTAACCTTTAGTCTAACCAAAGCTTTACTGAACAACATTCAAATGACTTGTATCTTTTTTCTTAAGAGGTTAACTTAAAACTCTGGAGTGCTCTGCAACTGAGAAACATCAGAGAGTACAGGTAGTTGATGACAACTGAAAAAGAAAAGATTTCCGACAAGAACTTCCTTCTCTCCTTCCCCTGCAGCCTCTGTTTTGTAATAAATGCAATCTAACATATCAAGCTGTATATTCCTCTGAATGTAATGGATGTAAATTGAGACGGCACTGGTGGAAATGTGGTGAACAGAGAGGAGAACTCATTTCAGTGTAGAACATGTGGGATTACAATAGCAACAGTGATCATATTTCACAATCCACCTATTCATTATTGTTTTTCGAGGGACAGCTGGGTTATGAATCCAAGACAGCAGCAGAGTGCACTCAGAAAAATAAGTCTGAGGCACAAAGGTGCATATGTTGCCTGCAGGTCTGGCTTTCCTAATGGAGCATGCATCTGTTGAGGCATGAGTGACTTACAGAGAGCTGCTGTGATCACAGCACCGTAGAGACCGTTCGTGTTGGTTTGGCCATGGGGAACCTCAGTGTACAATGATCATATTTGGGATTTTGCAGCATTTCATGAGTCATGGCTGTGATAGCTCAGAGAGGTAAACAAGAGAAGTCTGTCACCTGGAATAACACTATGAAGACTGTACAAATGAGACCAGAACACAGTAGAGGCAAAAACCATGACCTGAAATGAGAATGGAAGAAAAAACAGCTTTGGTTTGTCAGTGTCTCACCCTGTTCCACCTCTCTACCTCCAGAAGCCTCCTGTTATACCTGCTGTGCATTGAGGCAGAAAATGGAGAAGAGCCCTCTCAGAGAGCAGTGGTCAGCAGAGCTGCTTTCAGCACCATGACAAGTCCATAATTAGATAAGAGACTTTCAAATGTTGAACTAGCCATTGGTGCGTCAATCTTTTGACACATATCTGGTGTAGATGGTTGATATTTCTATACCTTAAAGGATTAGCCCTCAACAATCATTGCACTTATCACAGCTTAAGCTTTCAATAGAGGTTTAGAAATTTTATGTTCTTCTTGAACCAGAACAACGACACTTGCAAAGGCTCACAATTGTTCTGGAAGGTTTGATCATCACTACTTTTCTTCGTTCAAGACAAGTTTTTGTAGGATGCAAGGCAACAGCCGTTAAGTTAAGTAGTGCTACTGTTTGAAACATGACAACAAGCAAACATAGTAAACTCAGTTTGTACCGTAGTTTAGCACTAGATTATGTTAAGGGCTATTCACAGTCCATGGCTCTGAGAAGTTTTCTTACTGTGTAAGCTGAGAAAATCCTTACCATGCCCTACAAGTGTACATCCACTAACTACAACGACAACAGATAGACAGAACAGACCACTGCAGTATAACCGCTGATTATCACAGTTTTACCTGTTTCAGCCTTTGCTCTGACATTCAGCTTTCTTCTTCTTCTCTTCCGTCCTCTTTCTTTTTAACTGTCCAGTTCCAATTTCTGGTATTACTATAAAATAAATCCAAGAAATGATTTTCTTCGAGAGAAATGCTAGATCTTGCTTCTAACTTGGTCAGCTCACTTTTCACTGCTAAACTCTGTCTTTGGACAGTGTCATCATAGGAACGTTGATTTATGTGTGGATTAAATGGATGTTCACTCAGGAAAACCCATTTTAGAGGTAATTAGAAATAAATTTTAGGGGTATATAGAAATAACCCAATTTGGGGGAGAATCTCATTTTAAATCTTGGATTGTTAACAATTAAGTATGTAAAGGTGAGATTATTATGAGACTGATAGCAACCTGATGGTGCCTTTACTTTGACTGAAAACAGAAATCTGGATTGCTTGAAGCCCAGGCTACTTCTCAATATGATAAAAATACTGTGTCATTTTTGGGGTTTTATGTTTTGAAATACTTCCAAGGTGAGGAAATATAGTTTGCCAAATATAATCAGACTGAGAACAGACTGAGCCTTTCATACAAACTGAGTCTATTATCAAGAAGTTAAATTCTGATTTAGATGAATTCTATTCGTACCCTATGAATTCAAATTCAGGTATCAAGATTTCTTTCCAGCAAACTGCTGTTTTCACTGGATGTTCCCCTCTCTAAATGGTTCTTGTCAATACCCTGAAGAAGCAGCCTGACTCAGAGTTTTAGATCTGAGTTCAGGATCAATGAGCTGCTTCACACTGAGTGACTTCAGATACCCCAGAGACACAGTGATGTGGTCCTTACAAATACTGCTACGTTCCACCAACAGTATATCACCGCTGGTCAAACATCCATAGACACACACACACACACACACACACACACACACACACACACACACACACACACACACACACACACAAGTTGTGAGTTGTGCTGGGATCAAAAAGTTCCCATTTTTCATCTTAATATAATTTTCAAGAGACTTCAAGAGTGATTTAGAACAGTTATTCTCATAAGAAAAAAAACAATCTTTCTCCCAAAGTGTGAGGATATGTTTCAGCTTTCATTCAAAATACAATGTTTTTCTTTTGAGTTGATTATTGAAGGACTGAAAACTGCCACATTAAAGTACATTTAAGGTAATTATGTGCTTACACTGAAAACACATACAACCACTGGTGGAGTTAAGATACTACTCTCATAGCAAAGCAGTACTTCATTTTGGCTTAGTTTTAACTTAACTTACCAATTGTGACTTGCTTTCAATTAGATTCAGACATTTTAAATAAGTTCTGGCTTGTTTCCACCCAATTATAAGGGTATTTGGGGGAAATTTCAAATAAGTAAAAAGAAAGTTCATCCTTTTATTACCTAATTACGATAAAATTTGCAGACCTGTAACGTAAATAAATGTACTGATGCTAATTCAACTGCATAATTCTGTATTAAGTCCATTTCTGTACATGACTATACACTGTTCACTTTGTTGTTATACTGCATCCCTCTCATGTGGCTCTGTTGTGTGAGGTACACTTTTCCCTGATAATGACAATGCACCAGGATTTGTGTCTATACAAAGCAGCCTTCGGGGAAAACATTGTGCTTAACGAGGCGCAATTGTACTCTCAGCATGCAGGTCACATTCTCCAGCACATCACCAGCTGTGATGTCCTTACTTGTTTCTATTACATGTTGTGTCCAGCTGATGCTTTTTCGCAAGGCCAGGTCTCTATTGAGCTGTAATTTCTTTAATGGATGTCAGTTGAGGTTGGCTTTTAGCACTCAACGTGGTGTTAATAAATTACTTTTTACTAAAGTATGAACATGCAATTTCTTTGGGACATAAAAGCCACAAGAATGCAGGACTTTATTGAGAGGAAAAGTGATTGCTTAAAATGTCAGTGTTTAAACGTTAAGAAGTCCTGTATTATGTGTGCAAATGAATACGTAAGATGAGTTAAAAAGGCAAAGCTACAGCAGCACCTTTGAAACTCTTTGTCTTGCTCCTTTTGACGCTGCACTGAATGTCAGCAGGGGAAAAAATGATCTTGAAACATAGAAGAAAAAAAGCCATGAAAAATAATTTTGATAAAATGAAACTATTTCCACCTGAGGGGAAACACCTGAGTTTGTTTTCAATCAGTACAAAGCTTCACATTGTCCAGGACTTCCTGTCCTTATGCCTCTCCATTCCTCTTGGTCAAACACACACAGAAGCACTCGTCTGTTTCTGGAGGGCAAGAAATCCTATTACATTTGAAACCACCTCAGTGGCACAGAATGATAGTCCAGCTGGGTGCTTGATTGCTCTGACAACTGGCACTGATACAGGGGCAGCTTGTCATTCTATTGTATACGCTTTCAAACTTTCTTTCAGGCTGGAATGATTCATGTATCTGCAATGCTTTTGTGCAGGTTTGAAATGCATTACACTTTAAACAGGGCACTTTCTGTTTGTTACAAAGTGCTTTTGTTTATAACTTCCAATGCATTAACTGAAATCAGGAAATACCAAGAAACTGATTGTGTGCAACACATTTGTTCTAATTAAATCTATTTGATGGATAACAGCACCCAAGACATCAAGGGGGAGATCAAGATGATTACTTAAGAAAAAGGCAAAAGGTTATCTGCAACTACCTTTTGTAATGGGATTCAAATTGAGCTGCTCTTCAAATTGAAGAAACAGGTTTCACGGCTAACACCTATTCATTTTTTCCTTCACAACTGGTTTCTCATTTCTGATGTGTCCTCCTGCTGACTTCTATTTCTCTCTCACAACTTATCCATCTTGGTCTCCCTGCTGTTCTCTTTGCAAGGCAGGTACAATGGATGAAACAACACAGTGCAGGACCAGGCTTGCCTAGACAGTATCAGCCTGAAGGCCAGGGGACTGAGTGACTCTCTTGACAAACTGCATCTGCTCACCTCTTAATGATTCCTCGGCCACAGGGGGACTCAAGGAGAAAAAAATGAGACGGGAAGAGGAAATAGAGCAAAAGCACCTGTAAGTTTGTTACCCTGGACAGTAGATTTGAGAGTAAGAATGGTCATTTCTCTCAGAGTCAGAGTAAGTGGTCTGGCTGGCTAAAACAAAACAGTACAAGCACTTAGAGGGCCTCTATATTTATTGGGTCTGCAGTCTTTGAGAGTCTGCCCTTTTCAGGCTGTCTGGTCCTGGACATCTCACCCAATTTCTCTCTCTCTCTCTCAGCAACTCTCTCTTTCTCCCTGTATTGGTGATTTCAGATCAAATTTAAAGGCCATCCTACTTTCTCTTTCTTTTACTTTGGTATAATACTTTCCCATAATTCCCTTGTGCTTTTAACTTTGTCATTGTTTTTTTCCCTCCTTTTTTCCCCATCTTTCTAATTTTGTGGTTTAAGTCTGCTTTTATTACATTTTATGTCACAGATATTCAAATCCTGGCCTTGGTGAATACTTCATTAAAACTGTTTCAGAGGAGTCCAATTCCCAAGAAATACCTGAGACCATTCAGCCATTAATAATTGTCTTTACAAGATGTCAAGCCTTTATCTAGAATGAGTAACTGCAGCATTAGGGACTCAGTCAGTTCTTTAAATCTGCTTGGCGAGGATCATACATTTAATGACAAGGTCCCTGTCTTTATCTTGTATCAACATGCCTTGTAGTGCAAGTAATGACAAGCCCTAAACATGGAGGTGACCTGGGAGACATTTGCTCGCACTAGTCTGATAGTGTGAATGCTCATGAGTGCTGGGTCACATCAAGAACCGCCTAGTCTCCACAGCAACCATTACTCTGAGTAACAGATCTCTGTCACTGATTAAATGCTCTTCTCATGGAAATCTCCAGCCCTCTAATAACACTCTGAAATATGGAGACTTGCATAGTTAATGTATTGAACAAGGTCTGTACAAAAGAAAAACAGGGTATGCAATCTTTGTATTGAGTTAATGAGGAAGATTGTATCTGATTAATGGTGAAAGATAATCTGCATTTGTCATCCCATCTTCAAATAAGCAATTTGTAATTACACAGCTCAGTTAAAGTACAATGACATTTCTATGCTCCCATGGCTTCATGATGGACACAAGTAGCCTCGTGTTTGCACAATTAGCTCCATCAAATTGGTTAAGCTACACAAGCAATCCTTCCAGCATCAAATGACACGAGTAGAGCTCAACAATGAGCAGTTATTAAGAATGATAAATCTAATATAGTTATGGGAGTTCGCAGGTACCAGTGTGTGTAAACAATGTCATCAAATATTGGTCACATTCTTTCACTCTAATCGAAAACCTGTTTGCTGTGCAGTGATTGTTCGAAGATAAACTACAGACCTGTAACACCAGAATCATCAGGTTTCATACAGTCAAACATGTTTAATATTATGCCACTAATTCGGTTGTGATCGTCTGCTCTATAGAAGAGAAAGGGGCAGAGCTTGAAGGCAAATGAGAGAAAGAAAGGGGGAAAGAGAGAAAACAACCTTTGCCTTGAGATTTTTTCTCAGATTTTACGTATTTTTCAAACGTAGTTATGGCTTCAAGTTAATTTGGTTTGGATGTGTTCAAAGGGAGATTGTGCAAATGAGATGACAACACCAAATGCAAACTGGGCCCAAGAGTTAATATTATAAATTTTTTTATAATTTAGAGTGAATATTGATAGCTTGCTCGGTCAGACCTTGACTTCGATCTGATGCTTTGTCCCAACATTGTTTGCATGACTGTAACTACAAACAAGAACTGACCTTACTTTACATGTTTGGATGTAATATTTGCTTCTGTGGCATAAAAATTATTTGATTTTTACTGGTATCATTTCAATGCCAAAAAATCAATGATAACCTTATACGCGTCATTCTAATAAATCAATTATCCTTTGCTTATTCTGACATTAATTTTTCAAAAATCAGCACATTTTGCAAGACACCACTATATGTTTTCATGCAGTGCACTGAAATACAACGGTTCTTTTCTTTTTTCATCTGAGCACACCAGTACTATTAAAGGGTTTGGGGGGACAGTGAAACAGAGTTTAATGCCGCAAAGTTTGTCCCATAATGTGTAAGTTTTCTTGTTTTCAGTGTCTTACCTACTTGAAATTGACTTATAACACTTAAGACTCATTTTCTCTCCCCTCACTTACTTCATAACAGTGATACATATTTCACCATTCTGCACATAAAATCTACAAAAAATGTTGAGACATTTTTCATTTGATTTTAGAGGAAAAAGCTAACTGTGGGATTTAATATCACATTTATCCAATAAATGTGTTGATGATTGATAACTGGAAAATTATCCAAAATGTGTCAGCAGTTGCAGTCCTACTTATTGAATGAATCATTCTTGAATCAAGTATACGTGTACTGACACGTGTTACACTGCACCGAATCTTTTGTGAAGTAATACTCGCCTTCTCTGTTAGTTTCAAATGTGCTTCTATATTCAAATAAAGGTCATGACTCAAGTTGACGTTGTGTCTCTGTCTCTTACTAGGATAGCCATAATTAGTATGAACGATAGTGACTGAACACCCTCATTCAATTCCCCTATCACTCTTCTGTTCAATGTCCATCTACTCATGGAGCTGAGAGTCAAACATACACTTCTTCCAGAAGCTTCAGGCTTCATACGATTGATTCTATCCCATACTATAACATTGATCTTGATCCCAGGCTGCCCCTAGGGTAGGCCTTTTCTTGCTCGATAGCACGTGTACTTCTATCTGAGCCACCAACATTTTGTCAATACTTCTCCAGTTCCTGCACTTTGTGGGAAGCTCTCTCTCTCTCTGCAGGCCATCTCCATAAGGGTCAATTAGTCATCAGGACACTGAATGGCAGCCACCACAAGCAGTGATTCCTGACAGGTCGGTTGAAGAGACTGTGTTGGTTGGTAGTCTTATCACAATGAAGCCCAGTAACCAGTTTGGTTCATTAACTGCCCCCTTGGCTGCTTTAAATTATTCAGGTGCCTTGTACTGAACACTGTAAATGCAAACACACAAATGCACGTACACACTCTGCCTAAAATCCACAGCAGCTGGAAAATTATTTTCCCAATTAAACGTGTTTGCTGAGTAAACACATCCCAGAGCACCAAAGCCAAAGAGCTCCTCCTCAGCCGGGTTTGATATGCAAACTGGCCACCAATCTCCAATTTGCTATCGCTGTAATTGTAAACATTAGCAGAGAGGGGTTTACATATGGTAACACTCCTGATCCTTCCAGCTGCTGTGCGTCTCATCAGGCTCATATTAAATCCACCTCTCCTGCTTTGTTGTTGGTAAAACTCCATGAAACACCTACCACTAACTGAGTCTTACTTAACGTCTCACTTTGTAACAACTTGGCCAAACTTCTTTTAGTATTTAGGTCTGCTTCTGTAATGAGCACATTTTCCTGTACATGCACGACACAGTCCCCAGTTTTTTCTGTACTAGAGCACACCAACCCATCACAACTCATATGACAGTGAGGTAATGTAGGGTCTCAGTCTCTTCTCTGACAAATACCAACACTGATCATTAAATTGGCAGTGGTTCTGCAGAAACATGGGTACGAGGCTCTAGATCAAGCAAACGTGTCCACCCAGTCTGCCCTTTGTCTAATTTCTGTGGACAAACTTTAATTTGTATTTAAATGTATTCACTCCAGCTGATGTGCGGCACCTGAAGGTCTAGGATCAAAGAGCAACACAGAGGCAGGGTTACTTCAGTCACAACTGAGGGCTAATTAGAGCATAGTTAAAGCAGTCCTGCAGTGTATTGCTTGGGTGGAGGAACACGTTTTTGACTTTCCGTGTAAACTCCGTATACAGTTTGCAGGGAAATTGTTTCCCCCAACAAAATCTCCCATAAGAAGATACTGGAAAATATATCAGTCAGAGTTTCATGTCCGCCTCATCAACCAAAGGAAACAAGTGACAATTCTGACTGTCTGTCTGGGGGAACATTTACATCATCTTGAATGACATCCTTGAGTTTCAGTAGATAATTACTATATTAAGTAAAAGTGAGCTGACAAAAGCTGCCATTGCAAAAAAAAAAAAAAGACAACAGAGCTGATGCTTTCACTGGGTAGTATTGTGGAGGAAAAAGTCCCTCATGAGACAATCACATCAACACGAACAATGTGCAATTTGTGTGAACAACTTGCTTTATTACAACTAACCATGATGCTGAGGGGAGTGTTTCTCTCTAAACCCCACCCAGGTCTGTTGTCATCCCCCAGGCTGGGGCCCAGTACACTGCAAAGCAAAGCCGGTTACACGCATAGAGCAGATACTGTAAGCGTGGTGCTGCTGGAGCACAGTGAAACAGTGTCTCAAAGTGAGGAAACTGAATATTTGTAGTTTGAATTGGCCGTTTGGAACACTTAGGATTCAATTTGAGCAAACGTTTAAGTCAGGAAAGCGAGGTGATAAGAAACACTAGGCAGATATAATTTTGCTTTTTTCAGCTGGACTAACTGATTCTGGAAATTAATTTTTGCACACGTTCATGTCATTCACACATTCAATTCACCTCACTGACTATACATGTAATTCACTCATGCAAATGATTTTATACCCATTTTATGCCCACCAATGGTGTGCAAGCACCATTAGACTTGCAGAAAACTGTATACACTGAATGATTTTATGTATAGTGGAGGTGTTCTCACATTTTCAAAGTAAATCATTTACATGACTTGTCCTTGACATTTAAAGGGACTGTGAGGCATTTATTGAACAAGTCTTATCTCTAGATACATGCCTGATCATAATCCACAACCCAAAATGAGATTTTTAAAGTGTTAGAACATGTTATTTCAAAATGCTATTTCTCAGCTTCCAGATCCAGTTCGACTGGACTGGATTGTTTTACAGCAAGTTTTAGTCTCTTCAATGACACCACGCTGGCTGACAAAGTTTAGCAGTGAGAAGAGAGATCTGTGTTTTTCTTTGCTAAAAACAATTTATTGGAAGAGCAATTGTGGACACTGGAGCTTGACTGTTTAACAAAACAGGGACAGAAGGGGTAGGGCTGCACTCCTGACTGAACCAGGATCTGTTGTGTCAGCTGTTTTACACACGAACCTTGAGTGTAAGGCTGTTGAACAAGATCCTTTTTCCTTGAGATTGTTTAATTTAGTTTTTCTTATTATTACTTAATTTAATTTTTTTTCTGTATTTTATTTATCTTTTTTAACACAACACAATTGAGGATATTTTGCACTGCATCATTTTTAAAAGTTAAGAGTCAAGGACAGCTGTTTTTGTTCTTCAGTTGTTATAAATGCTATTGGTCAAGGACTTTTAAGAAAATAAATTCATGTTTTTTTGCCAATAGATACATTTAGAAACAATTCAAACCTTCAGTTTTCATCCTTGCATTAGAGTAATAGCGTTTTTATGTTTCGATGGTTTGATGCAATTTTCTGTCAAGTTTGTATATGTGAACACTTCACTGAAGTTTGATTAGAAGAAAATCATGAATTGAATTGAAATCACAAAATCTGCAAGAAAAATCACAATCAGATCCTTTCTTAAAACCGTTCAGCCTTAAGAAGTGCAGAAGAAAGAAGAAAGCTAAACAGGAGAGTGATAGAGCATGTGCTAAAACATAATCTAAAGGCTAAAACACGGGTTTGGCTGTCAGTAATAAAATGATTACATTTGCTCTGCTTGGTAGATGAGCACTGACAGGACATGACCAGGATTCACTAATTTTTAACATTACGGATTAACATTTAACATACATCTTAGACTGTGAGCTGCACTAAATAAAGCCAGTGACCAAACGGTATCAATTTACAAAGTTTGCTTATTGTCATGTTTCAAACAAAAGTGCCCCGTAAATGTTGATAAATACATTTGACGGGTCTCCACACAAACACCTAGAATGGTTAATCCTCACTGTTCCTTTAAATGCTCAGAACTATCTGACCATTAAGTTTGGCATGTGAGTCCTCATACTTCTCTTGTTCATTCTGGTCTAAACTTTGACCAGAGTCTTGTCTTGAATAAAGACTAATTCGACCTTTCTTATACAGTTGTATTGTACTGTACTGTATTACACTGCACTGGTGGTCACAATGTCATGGCTAATGAGTGCAGGCCCTTTGTGTTTTCGAGAGTCAATGTGTAATGTTGTGTTGCGTTGCGTTGTAATGGCACTTTGAGATGCTGTCTATTATTTCATCTGAAAGTGTCTGAAGCCCTGAAGTAAGGGACTAGCGAGCAGTACTGCTGTCACTCTCCTAGAGGATGAAGTCAGTCAACCAAAACTATAACACTGATGGAATAAATCAAGAAGGAAGGCGATGTATTGTCCTCCAGTGTCATTGTCAGATTTGACCCTCAGACGTGAAGATTGTGTGTAAGATTCTAATATGGCCTACATCTGTCTTGTTGCAAACCATATTTTTTGTTCTTTTCCTTTTGTAATGTGGAAATGCCTCACTTTCTTGTTCTACTGTTTTATATCTATTTAACAAATATAACATGAGTAAAAAAAATAAATAAAATGTAGCCCTCAGTCCTGTAGATCTTCTCTTTTCTTGAACTGAGCCAATATGGGAATTCAAGCTCCTCACATTTTTCTTCACACACAAGCAGGGGTCTGCGGTGGGGTTTGCACTACAAATCTTTAATCATTAAACTCTGCGAACTGCTCCATCTTAATGTCTGGCATCTAAATAGCACTAATGGTGTTCAAGCCCTGTAAAGCGCTACATTATATGGAAAAGGTGAAGTCTTTCCCATTGTTATTGTGGAATTGGAACAAAAATTCCAAGGCTTATGTCCAGAATACCTCCAGGAGAAAGCTCACTCAAAGCAGCTCAGTCATTTCTCAAAACAATTAAATTGTTCACTTCGTCTTGAGTAATGACTCAGCTTCTATGTGCTGGGGTAAAGCCCCTGAAAAGATACGTTAAGTTGAATTATTTTGAGGGCATTCAGAGGGGTAACTGTCCTTTTGGGTACTGATTTATTTAATGGCAACAACTTACATTCTTAGTCATTGGATGTGTGGTCAAAATGATAACACTAAATAAGTATCAGTCAGAGTGGTTGAACTGTAGACCTGAAGGTTTTACTATTGTTTCACCTAAGTCATTTTTCAAAAGTAGCCATCTATCTCAGTCTAAAGCAACAAAACATATTGTTGGTAGTTGACAGTGATAATGTATCTAGTCTCGCTCAAAAGAAAGGACAAGTTTGAGCTTCATTCAGGGTACCTCAGGGTCCCCCTTTAAAGCTGAGACAAGGGTCTCAGTCATCCTAATGCGACCAAGCTCTGTGAAAAGCATGAATGATGGGACAAAAGATGAGGAACCGTACAAAGGTTATGACAAACCATAGATCATACGACATCCAATTAACCTTAGCTGTCTTACTGAGATTTGCAGTGGACAGTCTCTTTTCCTAAAAATGATGATGCAACGAATAAATATTTAGAGTTATCTCATATTACATAATGAACTCTCATGAGCATATTAAACACGCACTCACAAGACAGATACATGAGCCGCTCGTATCTCCCTCAGTGAGTGTCACGTTGCAGCAATAGAATTGAGATTACGCTTTGTTCACACACACAGCAGCAGGATCAGGGTACTTCACTGCACACAGTGGGGGTGAGTTATTGTTCCCTGGGGAAATAAAGTCTAATTGATAATTAGAAAGGGAACAGACAGGACCAGGAACAGGCTTACACATTCCTTCTCCAACATAAAATGTGCACAGCGTGCTAAACACTGTACTAATATGTACAAAAGAGGACTGGATATTAACTCAAATAGCACTTAAAACTTCTGTAGGTGGAAAAGAATATCTGCATTATTTGCAGAGCTATTTCTGCGTGAGCACTTCAAGAAATGAATGTTTCATGGTAATAAGAAGTTATTGTACTGCATACTAAAAAATAATGGGCTTTTCATACTGGGAGTGTTAAGAGTTTCCAGGTTGGCTGATTTTCTTCCTTCATGAAGGGGCTACTGCAGCTGGTAGCTTCTAGTATTTTTTTTGTTTGTTTTCACAGCAACCACCTGCCTTACTTTGGCAAACTGGGGGTTGTGGTGCACTGAGCAATTCAAGCTTGTTATCAGAACTATTCCAACCATTGAACAACTGCACGCACTATTGCTAAAACACAATGATGCTATCAAAGTACACCTCCCAATGGGTGCTTTCACAATCGTGCTTGGTGTCAAACAAGCTGCTTGATAGCTCCTGAGAAATTACCCTGAACAGCAATAAAGTTTGATATCACCGCATCATTGTACTGTAATTAAAGATCCCAGAATGATTTATTCTCAATGAGCACTAGCACGAGACATAGATCTAATTAAGTCTCTTTTTCTACTTGCACTGAAATGATACTAGAATAGTAAGGAATGCAGACAAATATCCCAAGAGTCAAGCATTTTTTGCACCTAATTATTGGGCACACTGATGTCTCCAGTTGTCATGGTTGTCACTATTTGTGTTAGTTAGTTTTTGCCCTAAGCATTTGATGTGCAAACACAGCTGTTGATTTTCTGTTGAAGTTTGCTTCAATTACTGAGGTCAGGGAGAATTGTTTAGCCATAGGTGAAATAATGGGAATAAACTATAAAGCAGAAATGGCTCAAGGACCTTTGTTTTGCAAGAACAGTCATAGCTGTCAGAATATTGCAATGGTCTTAATCTCATTTGACATTATTCACTATGGAAACCAACATGTTCTCCGATGAAATGAAAGTGTGTATTTGCAGTGTGTGCATGTTAATAAAGGGGTTTCTAACAGCTGTTGGTATTCACAGTGCATGCAAGGAAAAAGCAAGCTCAAACTTTCATGACATAGATATCACGTACATTTTGGATCTCCAGAGCACTAATTTAAAGAGCATAGAATAACATGCAGAATTGCAACAGCAATGCAGAACTGAAGGCAAAAAGCCTTACAATCAAATATAATGTAACAAAATATGCACCTACCAAAGTGTAATTAGCAGGCAAGGATGTGTTATGACCCATTGTGTATGACAATGATGTTCTACCTCTTGCATCAATTCAACGTTAAGAGAAGTGGACATTATTTATGTTAAAGTCAAAGTTGAGATAGTTTTCAGTAGTCATTTTCTCAAGAAGAAAAAGATTTTTATGTCCACATCTTTTTGATCTCACAATAGTAAAAAAACAGGAAAAAAAAACATCAATTTCACTTGGGAAATATAATGGAGCCTATTATCATGTAGAGAAAATAAGTGCATGTAAGTCTGCAGTATGATATGGGATTGGATGTGTTAATCTAACTATCACTTATTTATATCACTTACATTTCATGTCACAAGTCTTTGCCATCAGCAACACAAACACGACTCCATCTGTAGCTGAAGCAATCCTGTCTGACAACAGCTTTACCTCCAAAAATAAACAGTGCTACAGGTGGTCTAAATGTCCCACATACTACTACTTTGTAGTCAAGCAGTGCATTGGGGACTGCAGAATGCACAACTTAGAGACAGATGGTCAATAAAGTTTGAAACAGTGGAACACACGTCCCACCTGGGCTTTGCTTGAGGGACTCTGCAGGAAGTCTGCAGCCATTGGATTAATTATACTGTTTGTATTCCATAAGAATACTTGTGCAGTGTTCTTTTGGTCCAACATCATTATTTTTAAGGATGACTGTGGACTTTTTTAACCTCTTAGTTCCTGAATAATGATATTTTGATAACATAAATTTATGGGAAGACTCTAAAGAATGACACGTGTGTGAAGTGAAGGGGTGCTGATGTGAAAGACTGATGATGATGATGATGATGAAGAATATCAGTGAAATAATGGTGAAAGTGAGGAGGGATTTATGATGGGCATAACTGGTTTGGGGCATGACTGGTTGAAGATGCATAAACAGTGTGACTGCATATTTGTGGTCAATGGTTTTTCATGTGAGTGAACTGTACCCTTACAGCTATGTGTGTTAGTGGAGCACTGACATTCCAGATATTTTCATCTTCATTTTTTTCTTTTCTATTAAATTTAATGGCAATGGAAAAACCTAACCCTGCCCAAGCCCTGAATAAAAAGGGTATTTTTCTAAGGCCCTGTGCAAAAAAACTGCAAACTTCTTGTTCAATCAAATATTTTAAAATACCATGAATGAGGAACCTTATGTTTTATTGTGTTTTATATGTTTTCAATGATAGTGAGATCAAACTTAGTGATGAAAACTAATTTAATAAAATAGTAAACAGTATGGTTTAAACATGGAATAAATTAATATTTTAAAGCTCTAGCAGGGGAATTACTCTTTACATAGCTTTTTTTTTTGCACTTCTCTTTCAAGTCTTGGTGGTCAGTATAGTTTTAGTTGAACTCTGAAGATGCTGGCAACTTTCTTCTTTGAAGGTGACAGCTCAGAGTGTTTCAGCGCTGCTCTCTGCCTTGCTCTCTGACTGACTGTCTGTGACACTGACAGGAGGATTTCTCATGAAAGCAAATGTCATCATCTCTAAGGGCTTTTGCAGCCCTTGAAGAGTCATTTCCACTGAGTTAGACACGTCAGAGCTGTGGACCACCCGCTGAGTTAAAAAGGAGGGTAAACGCCCATTGGGTGCTGAGCATGGAGGTGAGGACAGGGTTGGGGATGTGTTGAGGCAACTGCGACAGACTAACCTCATGTCTCTAGAAAACAGGTCTCTAACCCTCCTGCCTAAAGTCTCTGTGGGAAACAGAGACTCAGCACCACATCAGCAAAAGATTACATGAATGAAAAGTCTGGAAAAGCCAAGTGAAGAGTGTAAAGAAGACCTTAAACTGTTCCAGGAGACTGAATTAATCAATGCTGATGGAAGAGACAACTATAAGGGCCGCATGGGGGGGGGCGCGTCCACCTTCATGACAGGTGGACCAGTCTTTGAATAGTTCTAGGCTGCAAGCAAGATATGTCAAAGAGAGGGAAGAAACTGAAGTAAGGGAGAGGAATAAAAAGAGCCAAAGAAGAGGTCCAGGGAGACTTTTCCATTCAAAGTACTGATGCTATAAACTTTCACCATAATCTCATATTGGTCATCATTTGGTCAAATTCACTTTTTATTGCTACACTGGATAGTAAAAATCAATGAGCTTTAATTGGTTTATGGACTTAATTTGTGCTCGGCTAGTTGGAGAGGATTTGAAAAGAGTATTTCCAGAGGTTGCCTTGCGTGCTGTTTCAGATTTGGCGTAGGCTGTGATGTTGAAAGGTTGTATTCACAGTCAGCCCATCTTCTTCATTAGTGTAATCTGAGTTGTGTCTCTGGAAGACGACAAAAGGAGCAGCAATGCTTGTAAAGTAATGTTCAAAATATAATGACTTTTCAGTTGTTAGTTCTATATCTAAATTTCCCCTGACATGTGCAACCATATGACCCTGGCTGTGAGAACTGCCAATTCACGTTTTCCAATCCCTCAATGTGCGCTCTCTCTTCCCAGCACCCTATGTCTTTCTAATAATCTGATTGTTAAGATTACAAAATTGCCCCCTTTTTTGCAATTTGGCACCTATGTAGTTTTGGAGAGCGATTCTCTGTCTTGCCAGCAAGTTAAATCCAGTCGGGGATTTTCTCAGTCAGCCCCTCTTCTTTTTCCTCTGTCATTACCTTTGTGGTCTCTCTGGCTGTGTCATGATGTTCATACAGAGAACACTCAGCAGCAAGCAGGGGGTGTTTTCATTCAGGGCTTTCTGCCAAAAACTCTCTGCTGTAACTTCCCCTGAGGGATTGTACCCATCTCACCAATGTTACCTAGTGCAAGAACAGGCGATGGAGGTACAGAGTGAGATTAAAAAAGCTCCCAGTAACAAGTCAGGGTGCCATCGAGGTGGTCGGGAAGCAGCAATTCAATTTCATAAAACCTTATTTACAGGGTCCTAAGTTCTGTTTTTTTTTTTTCTCTGTTGCTATCACATTTCCCATTCATTTTTGTCTCATCCCATTGATCTAATTGAAACTGAAATGTCTAAACAGGCAAATACAAGTTTCTATATATCAGCTTCATTGTCAGATTTCTTCTCAGGAACCAGATATCGGACTACATCTGAGAATGTGGAGCTGGAGGCATTGTTGCTAGAATTCTCTTCCTTGTATTTTTTCCCTGTAAGCCTATTGTCAGCCCCAAACTGATGTTGTGTGGGTGGCAACTGCGATGTGCTGTAGTGATAGTCTCAGTCTTTTCTGCACTTCAAGGGCCAACATCAAGAAAAGAATCCTTTTGGGAGGACATTGCGGACAACAGAAATAGGAGCATATGGCTCCAAGCACAACCAGGAGACTCCCTGGGTTTCTGTTTAAGTTAGAAATCTTGTTTTATAAACTGAATGTTTGCCTGTATGATTTACAATTCCATTTTTCTGCCTTATATCTGAAAACATTTAGAAAAATAACGGTTCAGAAAAGTAACTTCAAACACCTTTGGGTGAATCTCCAGCTTAAGTTTCTGACATGCACTTTCAGCCATTACACAGTGGCTACAGCTTTAAAAATCTTATATGTGCAAATTTATGATGATAATATTGAATTGAATGAAACCAGTGTGAAATGTAGTGTAAAGCATGAAACAAGTGTACTGTGTGTATCATGCATGTCTGTTAAATCAGCACAAATCAGTAGTGACAGGTGAAGTGGAAGATACTTAATGGAATAATTTGACAGCACACCAACTTTACACATGTGGTTTCATCACAGCACAGACATGGCGTGGGCTACTCTTCCATGTCGAGGCTATGAATGATAAGCCCTCATTGCTACTGTTATTCTCCGCAGAAGCTCATATCTAGCTTCAGGGCACAAAGCACTGCAGAGATATTACATCAAAATGTAGAGCTGTGAAGAATAGAAGGAGCATCAACAGAAAATAATAAGCCAGGGGTGAAAACAATCATGTTTCCCAAACACTTCAAAGTGTTAAGTATGAGCAGATGAGCACTGGGTATGCTACTGAGCGTGCATATAAAAGACGCTCTTCTGAGAGTAATGGGAATACAGTGAAAATTAGTACTGAAGCTACTGGCGGATAGAAATAAGAGCAGGTGTCTCTTTCAACAATGCAGGAGTGTTTGGTGACACTTAGCGGCCGGGCAACGAGCACAAAATCCACGAAGACCTACACTTGTCCATGCAAATCAAGTCCTTGAGTTTTTCAAGCACAACACGAGAAATAACAAGACAATATTGCTGAACGTGATGTCACAAAAACTCCCCTAAAGTAGAATAGAGTGGAGGGCATTCTGTACCCACTTTGCCCTTATTCTTTTACACCTAACAGCCATAACATGAAGACCACTGATGGGTTAAAGTCATTACACATCAACAGTGTCATAGTAAATTTGCCCGTCTGAAGTAACAGCAATCAGATGTCCAAGTTCAGTCAGTCCTGAAATAATATTCAGAAAAATACCCAAGTTCACTGCCTCCAAAATCTCCTGGTCAGGCACCCCTGCCATGAGAGCAGCAAAGACATGCATGTTCTAGTTATACAAATGTTTTGCAGGAGGAATTGTGTAAATGCACCATGGCTGCAGTTCCTTTCTATGAACACTAAAAAGATAATGTAGCTGAAAGACTTTAACCCTCTGATGCATGAATTATGAAAGTCAGTGTCAGGATTTTTCCCTTGAGGTTTTTTTTTTTTTTTTGTATTAAGGCATGAAAGAAAGTTTTCCTTTTTTTAAAAAAAATATTTGTAAGTGAGCATTCAATAAAACAGTGTGAACTTAATGTAAATATGACTTTTTTTTTCTTTTTTTTCTTTGGTAATTTCATGGATAATCTTTTTGTAATGTTTTGCAAAACTTTTTAACTCTCTTTCATCCATTTTAACGCTGATTAATTTATAGTTTTTAAGCTTTTTCACACTCAAATGTTTGTCCACAACATGTTCAAAAATAAATACGTTTGGGAAAAAAATTGAAAACGTTTTTTCAGGCCCTAAGAATAAAAATATCCTGACACAGGCTAATATGAATTTCCACCACATGAACCATTGAATTAAGGAGTAAATAACTTCTAAATAGGTGTCCACTGTAGTGACCACTTTGCACCACAGGGTTAAAAGTGTAGGAAGTTGTGACAGGGGTCCATCTCCATCACATCTCTGCATTTGAATCTGGGAAATCCTCAACACAACTGGCATCACAAACAAGATTTAAATGCTGGGAAACCCTATTGGATCCCGAATCCTTCATATCTTTGCATTTTCATCTGGGAAATCCTCAAAAATAGCATCTGTGGGATGTCCTGGACAGGCAAGTCTGATGCATGAAGGATTCAGTTCTTTAAGGATCTACTGATGCTAGGAAGCCCAGAGTCATCTTACCTTCATGCTAGGGACCAATACATGGGTCAAGACTGTGTGAATGTGGTCTTTATTATAAAAAAAAAAAATCAGCCTGTGTTTGCAAATAAGTGTGAATGAATAAAGAATATGCTTGTGTTAGACACCCAAAAGTTGCAATTGGAAGCCTTACAAAAGCAGAAATGACTGTTTAGAAAAACTTTGGAAAATTAAGTTACAACATAATAGATCCATCTTTTAAACTCTCATTGATTTAACAACCAGACACCACCCTGAGTTAACACAGTCAGTTAGCTTCACTGAGTCAGTTTTTCCACTGTATTGTATTGGTTTAAGAACGTCCATCAAAAGAGCCCCGCAGCCTGAATAGTTCAGTTTTGTTGAGAGTAGACAGCAGAATCTGCTTTCTTCTTTTAGCTGTCTTCAGTATCAGAGACACTGTGGACACATACAGTCAATATAAAATACTCTCCTCCACTTTTTATTTCACTCTGCAGCTTTGCTTTCCGTCTGCTTTTGGGACTGTATTGTTTTTAGAAGCTTTTAATGTTAAAAAAAAAACAAAAAAAAAAACAATGCAGCAGCAGAAGGAAGAGAACTATGAATCATAAACAGGTAAAAAGAATCAGTCGTATTTCAAATATGTGGAAAGACTTTCAGCTGAGGCAACCGGCTTATTTCTTTTAGCATGGGCTGCATTCTCTCTTTAGAACAAAATCTGTTAAGTTGCAATGTTTTTGACTCTTGAAAGTAATGTGCTGTGTATATGCCCAGTAATTGTTCTGGCCTGAGGCATGAGCTATAAACACATAAGATTGCATACACAGAATGGTATCTATTTTTTTTTTAATTTAGATTTCATTTTGATGGTTACCAGTTTGTGATTAGTTGTTACAAATATATCATTAAATGTAGAGACAAACTGTATTACGGGTAAACTTTCTGCTGTCTTCCTTAAAGCAGGGCTATCCTTACACACTGGCAAACTTCCAAACAGCCTACTGCTCACTTCATTACAGCCCACTGCTTGTTTCTGTTCTTTCTACCCTGTACATTTGAGAAGATATCTTTTCTCCTTAGAATCGATACCAGAATAAGAAATATGCCAGCCCAGCCCCTGACTGTGTGAGTCTGTGGTGTTGGGGACACTCAGTGTTTGGCTGATATTGACAGAACAATTTAAGACAAGGATAAAATTTGCATTTTACTGCACTAAGGTGAATGATCATTACAAAAAAGTTATTTTGGAAAACAAAGGAAAATGATACAAAATGATATGAAGCAACATGAAGCCTATAATGTAAGCATTAAAAAGTTTCCAAATATGTGAAGCAGACATGTTTATTGAATGCAAAAGAAAAATCAATGGGTCTCCCTGTTTGTATTCCATCACTCTAGTCCAGATAAAGTGATATCAGGGTGATTATAATAACTAGATATTTTTCTTTTCTTTGTTGCTCCTCTTGCATGCTGTATTTGTAGTTTACCTAAATATTAACTTTGTCATGGAGAGTTTTGCCATTTAGTGATATAAACATTGCTAATGAGACTAAAGTGAGTCTCTACTCCTGACATTAATGACTGGGGTTTTCAAATTCCATTGATTACCAACTTACAATACATGTAACCATTTACTCCACAATGTCATCGTTGAATCAGCCCTCCTCTTTTGGTGAAATCTCCTCTAAGCTATTTCACAGTCACCCTTAATGTAATGTTGGTGAGTGAGGTTTATACTTTTGTCTTTAGTTTATTAGATGCAGCCGATGAAACAGAATTATGTGAAATATATGTTGAAATTTAATTGATAACTTAAGTTTACAACTTAAACTTTCAGACTCAAACTTGCAAGAATGTTTATCTTAAGAACAAAACTCGAAGTGTACCATCTTGTGGCTGGATCTTCGAGAATTTCCTATGTCGTGACTATAATTTTTGCACCACGTAATTGAGGGGAAGTAATGATAGAGCACTGATAATTATAGACATGGATAAGTTATCAGCACTCTCATCCCAATACCAATAAAATTCTACTGAACTGATAATGTAACTTTTAATGCGTTACAGTTTAATACTGTGACACTTTGAGTGCTATACTTCATAATTATTTTCTGACACATCCTAAGGAAAAATCAATAGTGCTCTGCTGAAGCATTTGCTTAGAATTTAAAAGTTGTGCATTATTTAAAAACTGGAAAAACACTCTTGTATTTTTGTTAATCAAAGGCTTCGGCCTTAAAACTAAATTCTCCTCATAAATGCATCTCTTTCTTGTCCCTTTCTTCCTCCACATGTTTGATAAAGCATGAGCAAACAAGATAAAGTTGACATTTTAATTCCAGCCTATCACTCCCATCTTGAAGTCCTGTTTCTGTGCTATGTCCAATCACTGCCAAGAAGAGCCATGGAGCCATTAGTATGCCAAACATTATCATTCCATTAAAAGGGCATTGATTATATTACCTATAGCAAAGCAGGAACCAATACTAGGGAAATAATGAACTACATGTTTTGATAACTGTGATTCAGAGAAAATGTCTCGGTAAAGCTGATTAAAAAAGAAAGCCTTTTCTTGTTCTTTACAATGCAAGAGATGTAAAAACTAGGCCGACTGCAAATTCCCATGGAGAGGCACATCTCCTTTTCTTGACCTATTAGTCTTCCTTATTTTTTCCCTTTAACGTTTTAGTCATAGAGCACTTTGATTCACTCATTCCTTTCTTTAAATTTCTTGACTTTGTCAACTTCTAATTCTTCAAAACATTTCGATGATGTAGTCTTACAAAAACAATCACATAGACTGACATTAACACTAATAATAAAGCAAGTTATTAATGTGTCACTTAATTAACTTTAGAGGCCTGCCTAAGTAATGTCTGTTTGAGGGAAACTCCACGTGTAGATAAAAGATAAAAATGTCCAAGTGTTGCAACCTTAAGTCAGAGGACATTCAAAGAGATGTCATGCACTGTACACAAGGTTTTGGTTTGATTATCATTCACCGGCTTCTGTTCCACATCAATTGTAGAAGTTAATTTTTTAACTTTTATTTTATATTCTTGGAGTGAAACCAGGATAAGCCTTCCTGCTTCTTCAATGCTTCTACAACAGCCCTTCTAACTATTGAGAAATCCATCACTTTTTGATTGCTACTTCTCAACTACAGCTCTCATTGAACACTCTGGTATCTGCTGTGCATGAGGATATCTCTTTGATATTTTCCCCCTCTGTACGGTTCTTCTATTTTCTCCCTATATGTGCTCAACTTCAGGGATTTTTTGCTTTTAGGTTGACATAAAGATTGCTACTTTGATCTTTTTTCCTTCAGTGGGAACTTTTTTCTGTTTCTCTTGAGACAGTAATGCATGTCTTTCAGATGTTAAGTCAAACAACTTGAGCTCTTTCACTGCATTACACCCCTCTGGCTACTTAGGTCACCTTTCATGTAGCTTATTTTCCTAGGTTGTAATACTTGCATGTGATTTTTCTCTCACATTTATTTGGCATTCAGCATGTCATCTCCTTCAGCTCATTTCCACCATTATGCCAGCTGTCCCCTTTTGGATGTGTTGATATTTGCATTGATTGCACTTTGCTTTGCCGTGTGTGTGTGTGTGTGTGTGTGTGTGTGTGTGTGTGTGTGTGTGTGTGTTATTTTGTGCATATTTGTCTCAATTGAACATATTTTTGCTAATATATTTAGCATGCTTGTCCTGAGGTTTGTTCTTAGATGCAGACATGCTGCTGGTTGTCACCTCTATTAAAGTAGTTAGTTCATCATGTTTGTGCAAAGGCTAGGCTTGTCTGTTTCTCAATGAAAAATACTTGGAATAAAATGCATATCACTTTCTGTAACGTATCTGCACCTGACTGCACCTTTAATACTGGGCTCATTAATCACACTGGCTCTGTGTGATTGTTGCTGAATGTATGAGGCAAATTAAGTGGAATAATTCTTTAATGATTTTAAGTGTAATAACTTGAGCTTGGAAATGTGCATCAGAGGGGAATAAGTATATTCATCTAACCGTTGGTGGTTCCCTGAGAAACTATATGGGCATGGCATGGAAGGGTTCAAATATCTGTAAACCTATATGACGAGAATGCCAAAACCAATCAGAGTATGATTAAAAAACAACCATAGCGTTTGCATGAAATACTAACAAATTTTTTTGTTGTAACACAAATCGCATCCAAAAACCTCATCAAATAAGACCGAGGTTCATACTACAGGTGCAAATAATAATTCAACCCTCTAGGCAGGTTATAAGGTTGTCTTTATATGTCTTTCTCAAGGCCTGCAGTTTAACTTGCAAAATGTAGCCTGTTTTTTTTTTTTAATTCTTAAATCTACTTTTTCAGGCTTTTAATGCCTTTACCCTGGAAGGACAGAACAGTAGAAACTGAAAATGGTCAAAGGGGCTGTACCATCATATCAAGATTTCTCACTGCTGCCAAACAACAATGAAAAGACAGTAGGATTATGCCCTTAAAGGGACCGTGAGGACTTTCTAAGTGATCTTGAAAAAGTTTTGTATCTAGAGATATGCCTGATCATAACCCCCAACTCAAAACAAGATTTTCAGTGCCAAAATAGGGGATTTTTGTAAATAAATTCCTGGCTTCCCGAACAGGACAGACTGGACCAAATTGATTCCTGGCAAGTCAAAGTCTGTATGAAAACATCATGCTGGCTGACATAGTTCAACAGTGAGAAGAGGGATCTGTGTGTTTCTCTGCTGAAAACAATTTCTGTGATTTATTTTTGTAATAGTGGACACTGGAGTAGGAAGTTTTGACAGAAAAGGGACAAAAGAGCAGCAGAAAACTAAATGGGAGAGTGATAAAGCACAGACTAAAGGCTAAAACACAGGCCAAGCTGTTTGTGATCATTTTTATTCCATCCACAGTTATACTGGAGTGGGCTGTTTAAACCTGGGAGTCTATCAACAAAATGAAGAGCCAGGTTATGTTTGCTCTGCTTGGTATACGACCACTGGCAGGACACAACAAAAAATCCCTAATATTACCTCCTACATTAGAGCACCGGGCTGTGAGAAGCTTTGAATGTAGACAGCTACTAAACTAGGATACAAACTTACAAAGTCTGCTTGTTTTCACGCTTCAAACAAAAGCTAGACTTTCTGATAAATACATTACATTGTTGCGTTGTATATGGTACAAAGTTGTCTTAAACAAAGTATAGTAGTTTTAAAAGAAAGATTCAATCTCCAATCATCTTCCGAAACAAATCCACTAGTCGCAACAGTTTGCGTAAGTCCTCCAGCCGAAGGGGTCACTGCACTCCACTTCAAACAGATTCTCCTCAAAGTCACTTTAAACTATTAAATTACAGATCTTTTAAAAAAGTGTATGAGCTTGACACAGACAGTGCTCAACGACTGAATCACAATTTCTGAAAGAAGAGAGCTGAGTGTGTACAATCTATACCTTACTGTATGCCTCAACATACTCTTTAAGACATTTTCTTTTTAAGAGTTGTAAAACCTTGTCCCTTTGGCCAACATTTACAGCTAAACGATAATGATGAAATGTTTGCCAAGAGTCTATTTGACTGACGGCCAAAATGTAGGCAGTCCTTCCTTTAAGAACCGTTAAAGAAGATGTGTTAAAGAGAGTAGATGAAGGGTATGTTTCCCACTAGGCTAATGCATCTCATTTAGCAGAATGGCAGTTTTATGGGAGCCTGACAATACTGTGGTGAGAGGAGAGTCTCTGCAGCAACAGTCAACAAACATCATGGGTGGTTTGTGGTTGGCATGAGATTCCAGATAATTACAGCCTCAATCCACCAACACACTTTAAGACTAAAACACTCCATCATTTTTTTCCTCTAACTGCAATGTCATGTATGCTTTTGACGCTGTTCAAAGAGAGGGCTCATTCTCCTCCAGTCATTGGATCAGTTTGGCCTGATTTGTCCAAAATACTTCATTTGGACAAATTACTTGGGTAGGTTTGTGGTGTAACAGGTATCATTTCACTGATTTAACATTTGGAGGAAATGACAAATAGTTAGAGAAAGTTTTCCACTAATTTTAGACCAAATTTAGGTGACAGTAATGCAGTTTTCTTTTAGTTTCTTCATGAAAAAAAAGGGAGAGATGGCTTTTACATCAACCTCAAAGAGCACTCACTAATTACGGTGTTTCATTTTTGTCAAAAGCCAACTGTGTCACATTACTGAAAAATCTGCCATCTTTTTATTCTAAATACTGTATATGAAATAAAACAGTTATATATTCAAGGCTACATTAACATAAAAGTAGTCTAAAAATCAGACTTTTTTTTTTCTTCTTTTTTTAAATTTACAGATGTGCCCCACAGCTGAGCGCCACAATTTGATTGAAGGTATCAAGCTCGACTATGTCACACAACCTTTAATTTTCTTCTGGCAAAAAGTGTTTGACATCATTTGATACAGTGCAAAAAGGTCACATAGTAGTGAAAAAGTCTCCACTCTCAGTTTGTATTTCAAGAGCTTTTACCATCTGAAGCCAAAGCTTAACAGCCAATAATTTTAGTGAAAAGTAAAGAGGATGCAGGCATGCAGTCACTTTTTGAATATCAAACTCTCCATTAGAAACCTGTTACTCAAATAAAGTATGATGAGCTTGGATCATATAATCCTGGATTTGTAAAGGAAACTTTTTGAAAACTATCTCTGACACATGCCTTCTCTGTAACCTTTTCTCATGGCAGCAGGAGTATAACTGTGTGAGTGGAGAGGTTATCAAGCAGCATGTACTTGTGAGACAGCAGTGAAGAACTGTGGAGTGTTTCTACGCTCATGTATAATAAAATAGAGTGCAGCAGGGAATCTTACATTAGAGGATATGGAAAATTGAGGCCAATACTTTCCTGATTTTCCTTTAAATGAGCAATAAATTGCTGTGAGAGTTGTCAGCTTTAATAATTGACTGATCAACTTACTGTCTCACGATGGTGGGTGCAGGCAGTATTTAGATTTGAAAGGGTTTGAACCTGCCATCATTTGGAGGTCACGATCTTTAAAATCCTGTATAAACTATTATAAAAACCTAAACGTGAATTTACCAATGCTCGTACATCCAAGAGAGCTTCACTTCATTTTATCATTATTACCAGCAGCTCCAGGCTGTGGAGTGCACCTATGTACAGGATACTTCGACAGGTCTTTGTCAAAGGACTGTGGATGTTATTAGACGAATGATCAATGTGCTAACATCTTTAGCAACACGATACTGCTGTGACTTGTCAAGGGGGAAGTTTTGTAGAGTACTTTGTGTATATACAATAACTGAAATACCAGTCTCTAAGCCTACAATGTGCATGGAGAGATGGAGTGCATTCTAGAGTCAAGAAATATTAATGGAGCCGAAAACAAAAGCACAATGATTACTTTGTCCTATGGTTTTAGTTTTCAAAAATAAAACTAACAGAAAAAAAAAACCTGAATGCGGTAATGTCTCCATCAAAAATAGAAATACATCAGCACTAATTGGATTTAGGGATACATCTATCTGCTTAACTTAATTCTATGAATACCTAGCTATAAACTAGTTCAGATGACCAGGTTTTAGCGCAAAACTCCCTTTCAAAAGCCTTGAGGAGGGCTGAAATCTTGCATTCAACCTCAGACTTCATGCTCAGACTACAAGGGATACTGAGTGTATGCTAATCAAGCTATCTCCTCCTGAAGTGCATCCTGACTCTTGTACAACTTTAATTCATGATGGTGGTTCTGAACATTATCTAATAATTGGCACATACCCCTGGCAAAAAAAAAAAAAAAAAAAAAAAAAAAAACAGTCCTGCAATCTCCCTCCCTTCCATGAGAATGTAATGGATTGCTTAGCACATGCCACATAGCTTTGAGCTTATCTTCATTCCCAACCCCCCCATTCCTACTTAATGTGAAGTTGCCTCCCACATCTGGTTGGAAATGTGCTACACCACATTATTTCATCCTTTCTTTATTGCTTTAGGCCCCATACAGTAATGTAAAAGATTAATTTCATGGTGTGCTATTTACATAGTGTTTACCCTGAACTAACACGGTAAAAGCCAATCATTTTAACATAAATTGTAGTATGACTCCTGCTTTGCACATGTTCCATATCATTCCAGAAACCACTCATGTTTTACTCATTATGTTGCAGTTTAGGGTCTACATACCTCATGGCAAGTAATCAAAAATTTCCACAGTGACCTCGCGCGCACTCAGGGTACAAACACAATCGTAGCTCGCGGGCGGGGTGAGGGAAGACATGTGCTCCCTTGATCTCTTAATCTCACACACTGGGTTGCACTACATGCCAGCAGATGGGAAATTCTGCACACTGGGGTTTTTCAGGTCGGCAGGGAAACAGAAGACACAGCAGGTTACACAGTACAGTGTTTTGAGGGGCAGCAAGAGGTAAACATCAGCCTTTTCGCCTGCATAGTAAACTAACAGCTTCAAGCATCAACATTGCAATCAGGAGGTCTCAAACACAGGCCATTGAAGCAGGCGATACCACAGGGTTTTTACGGTTGGGACATTTTTCTTCCTCTTGATTATTTTTGCTCTCATCCTTGAAGTTTTTCAGCACAACAAATGCTAAATGCAAAAAAGAAAAAAAGGAGTTCTAAATCCATCTTTAACTAAAACAGCTCCAAGTTATGAAAAGAGTGCTACTATGGAGAGCAGTGGAGGGATGTGCTATTGAAAAAAAATTGGTTTATGTAAATATGAGAGACTTATATTCTCCTCCACTTTTTTAAGAAGCAGAACCCTTGTTGTTTTACACCATTATTGCTTTTTTCTGAATTGTATGAAATAGCGTCAATGATTATAAATTGATAATTTGGTTCATGCAGGCTAAAAATATTAAAATGGCATCTACAGTATGCTTTGCTGCAACTTTTTCACTTTCTGTCCAATAAAACACGTTGCTTAAGCCGTGTAAAGACATACTGACGTTGCTTTAATCTCTTTCTATGATTCTATGGTACAGGAGTACAGTTCATTTAGTTTGGGAAGACAGCAGAGGCAATAATTAAGGGCTGGAGATGGATGGGCAGATCAGTCACAGATTGTATTGAACAAGAAAAGCTCCGAGCTACTCATAAAAAATAAAAAAATAGAAAACTGAAATAATGAAAATGAACAGTTCATTTTGAGGTCAATGAACATAGTCCATAATTTAGAAATATAAACTATGAGCTTTAACTAGTTCACTTTAATCTGTGTGAACTGAACTTTGAACTAGTTTATTTTTTTGTGTGTGTGAACTTGAACAACATGGTCTGTGCCCTGCACTACTAACCAGCCTACATGTTGTAAGTAAATTGTCAGTGCGCTGATTCAGGATTGTCCCGCAAATCCACCTGGTGGGCTTCATACACTGCAAAAACAGAAATCTAAGCAAGTCATTATGTCTTATTTGTTGTAAAAATTGTCTTATTGTTCTTAATTTGAGCCACATTCACCAGACCAGGTCATAAAAATGTCTTATTTCAAGCTTTTTTAAGACAAAAATGAGGTGTCAATTGCTTGCCAATGGGATAAGGCAAATTAGCCAGGGAAGTTTCTTGAAATTAGAAAGATGTCTTAAAACAAGAATCTTTTATTTTATCCCATTGGCAGATTTATTTTACTTGCTACAAGCAATTGATGCCTCATTTTTGTCTTTAAAAAACTTGAAATTAGACATTTTTATGTCCTTGTCTAGCAAATGTGGCTCAAATCAAGAATAGTAAGACAAATTTTACTAAAAATAAGACATAATGACTTGCTTAGATTTCAGTTTTTGCAGTGTAGTGGCAAATAGAAGTCCAAATCATCCAGAGGAACTAAAAGAACCCCAGAAGAAATTAGTTCACCCCAGATAAGGCCACTACTCTCCCCTCTTCTCCGCACCCACCAAGAGCATTCCTGCCTCTCTCAACGGGTAACCTCCTCTTGCCTCTAAATCAACCAGCGAGGCCCTTTATTAATAGCCTGTCAGTTGAGTTAACATTTATTTCATGTGTATTCATCTGGGAAGGTTTTACAAATGGCCCAGTGCTTGTGAACCTGCTCTTGAAAAATTAGCCTTGTTTTTTAGCCCTCTACTCATGAATTTCAATGACTAAGTGAAGGCACAGCCATGTGTCTACCTAGATGCCGTTTGCAGCCGTGGTAAAAAATGGAGAAGTACTATATTTAGATTGCTCGGAAAATCTCCATCTGGTAGTTTGTTAAAACTGAAAGAGAATATGATGGTATGTTGAGGTTTTTGTGACGGTAGACTGCAGCTGAGAAAAAAAAACATCACCTAAAAGTCGTATTGGTCTTTGAGAAAACAGAGGGGTACTGCTTATTAATAAAGATGTATTAAACAGTTCTGTTGTACAGGAAATTGAACCAGGCTAAAGGGATGTGCAACATTACTGACTGTCAGTTGTTAATATACCAATAAAATCGTAAGGGTTTGAAATCTGAAGTGCATGAGGTGCATCACCAAAGAACTTAGTGCCAGTATAGAAGATGCTATCAAAAGTTATCTCCTGGAAATCTCCCTTAACATAAGAAACAGGCACCAGCTCTCAACAGAATATACATGGTGGCCCATTATTTCATTTTGTGAATACCGAGTGTTCTTCCAGCATTGGCAGCTACAGAGAGAAACCTGCTGTGCTGACACAAATTGATTACTGGGCAGAGCAGACAATCTATTTCTTGCTCCAAACTGATAGCAAAGACCGACAGGATGAGAAAGGTCAGATGTTTGCAGACAACACACAGCAAGAAAGAGAGAGAGGGGAGAGAGATAATAGGATGGGGAAAATGTAGAGGGAAGAGCAGGTTTGCAAAGTTTTGCAAGAACTTCCCATTTTGAAAGACAAACATGCCAATGGGTTTGTTTTGCATTGCAGATCTATTCAGTGATAGTGCTGTGCCTGACAGAATTTCAATCATAAACACATTGCCTTCCTTTTCTGTTTATGGATTCGCTGACAGTCAAAAAAGAAAAACAAAACCCATGTACCAACCTAAAGCAACAAAGCCTTTTTATTAAGTTTTTTCTTTCTTACTTACTATTAGGGATGTGCCCTTGTCAACAAGTACGTCCTCCACTTCTTATGTCAATCTAAGTTTATGCTCTGTGTTAACCACTGTTTCTGAGATTTTTACGTCAATATTAAGTAATCAAAATCATAGTCTAGAAGCAAAGAACATGAGAAAGTAATTCAACAGCAGCAACAGAGCTGGAATGCCAAAGGAAGGCACCATACAGAAAAGAGTAAATATAATAAGAAACTGGGGAAATAAAAGGAAAGAACAAGTAATAATAAGCAGGCTGAGGACTGAGCACAGGAACCTGAACAGTAAATTGCACGTCTCGGGAAAACATCTGACAGGATTGTGCAACTATTATGAGGAGAACATACCCTGGTTTCATGCAGGGGATTCAGTCACTGGAGGAAGGTAATGGAGTATCTGTAGGAAACAAGGCTGAAGTGGAGGCTAGTGTGAAGAGCATTTTAGAACATGGAGGGAATGCATAAGAGAAAAGGGGGATTCTCTAATTTCCTAACAATAACTGGATGGGATCAGAAAATGAATAGATAAATCACAGCAGGTGCCAGCCACCTGTAAAAAAATGAGTTTGTGTGATAATTCTGAGGTCACATGATTTTTGTAGTGACACTGTCTAATATTAGATCCATCTCTCACTGATGCAGAAGGGGCACATTTATGAACCTTTGTCATAAAACCTGATCTGTGTTCTGTCTAGTTCACAATTTATCTGTTTTATTTATTTTTGGAAGGGCTTCATATCCCACTAGTGTAAACCAATATAAAGCAGGCACATGCATCATAAAGTAAGGTCTGTGTAAAATAACCAAGGTCATCACATCTACTTGAGTATGTGGCTTTGGCTGACCTTTAAAGACAACTTTGAGTGGAGATGATAAACAGGTGTTAGCACATGAATCAAGCCATATTATCGTAGCAATATACGCTTGACATCGTTGTCAGACACAATCATTTCATCCACATCACAAGAAAAGAAGAGAAAAGAATTAGGATGTCTTTAATGCATCACTTTCCAGTTTTCAGAGCCAACTGCATTTTGGAGCTACCCAGAGAGCCCTAATCTCTCCATTCTTTATGAATATGACAGTGTAGGCAACGCTGCAGAGCCAATACATTTGTCCTTCAGTACATGACACCTTAGCCGTACTAATGAGCCATTTAACAGCACAGTGAAGAGAATAGCAGTTAAACGAAAGGTCCCATGTGGATTTGGTAAGAGCGTGTCAAGACTGGGGGAGACAGTAATACTTCACATTGACAGGAGGAAGAATGAATAATGAGTGGGTTTTCAGCTATTTCAGTGTGAGGCTAATCTCTCAACATTGTCTCATGCCCCATCTCACCCTAAAAGGAAGAGCTACTTGAACAACCCACGGCAAATTCAAATAAAAGTAACGTCAACGAAGACTTAATGTGGCACATTAACTCCTGTTATGCAGCAAAAAGTTACAGGATAACTTAACAAATGGATGTCTGAAACAACCATGGTGCAAAGCTGTGTCCTAAATCTTTTTTCTAAGCATACTCAACATATTAATTCTGTATATATAACAAATGCTGAAGCACATTTCTCCCTCCGACCTTAACTCTAATTTCATTCTATTTTCATGACTCCAAGACACACCCAGAGCTCTACTTCTTGTGGTTCTCTGCATTAAAGCTAATGATTATTCATGAGCATGAGTTGGCGGTTCCCTGATGGGACTCCAGTCTGTGATCAACAGAAACTCTCTGTTAGTCATTGTCAGTGTGAGCTGGGAGCTCAGGAGACATTGTTAAGTTTCTATTACAACACATCGCTGGCATTTGGACTCCAAAATACGCGTCTCTAAAGAGCCAAAGCATATGGAGAACAAACAGAAGAAAGCTACCTCTGGAATGTAACAGATGGCTGTCACAGATGTTGAAAGCCGGTTATCACTTCTTCTCTGACAAATTCATGCAGTAACCTCGGTGCAAAGACTTTGAATGGGGAAAAATAAACTAAATACATCATAGATATTTCACCTTGGCTACAAAACTCAGCAGTGACAGAGTGCTCAATTGACAGCACAAACTATGTCCACGAAAGGAAAGAGTTTATAAACATTTTTCAATTCAGACTTCTGCTTAAAACGGGTTTTGTGAATTGTTAGCTACACAGCCAAAGATCAACCAAACGTTAGGACAATAAAGAGAAAGGAGACCTGTGCATGGTAAAGAAACACATCATGTTTACCACCAGATGCCCCAGTTAACCTCTGGTTTAACTTTCTAGAAAACTCACAATCAGGCCTGTTCATTACCAACAAACCATTGCTTTATCTGCATGTGCCTCTTGTCCCTTTCACCCACTGCAGTCACATATAAGGCAGACAAAATTAAAGACCACTGTCAGTCAGCTGTGAATAATACATTAGATATCATGGCATCCCCTAACCACGAGTAATTTATGTAGTACTCCCTTTTGAGAGCCAGACGTTGAAAAAAAATACAGAAAGAAAGACAGCCTGAAAAGAAATTAAGCAAGAAGGAGGCTTGGCAGCAGGGAAACTGACAGCCCGGCATGCAAATGTGCCCATCTATCTTAGTGGAGAGCACTGAGTGTGCTTTATCTCGTCTAGAAAGAGCAGTTCATCTCAGCGAGACAGCCATTTGGATGCACCAGACTTAAAAAGCGAGGCTCCAAATTGGATTGCAATCATGCATCTGTGCAAATGTTCAGGGGAACTCACTTCAGATGGCCTCTTACACTCAACATGTGAAAGTAGAGGTGACCTGAACCTGAACTGCAGGTCAGAGTAGCTTTTGTTGAGGTTGCGTGACCTCATTTATTCAACAGACTGTAGTACGTGCCTGTGAGTTGGGAAGTGACTGGGATGTGAACTTGTCATAACAGTTTAAACAATGTACAAAATACATATATCTCTTTTTGAGTTTTTTAATCAGTCAAAAATATTTTGGCAGAATGTATTGGCTAATATAAAAAAAGTTTCACTGATCTGTTTGTCAAGAGAGGTTTCGAAACTACAGCAGATTGCATCAAAAACAGTCAAAATATGCAGCTTTGGCTCGTTTTCACAGGTTTGTCATTAGCCAAAAGAACTATTCTTAAACTCACCTTTAATCTGTTGAGAACACAGAGATATTCCTGGCATATGCACACACAGATGGACTTGCTCATGTGTATTAATATACCTGCTCAGAGTATGCAAATTTAAAGATAGGAGTACAAGTGGGGGGAGATATCTCACATCACCTGACTGTCTTCAGTGTTTTGCCTGAGGTTAGAAAAGAATACAGGTCCTCAATTTTAAAAGTACATATGTGTTTTTAACTTTGGGAAGCTACAAGCAGTAATTGAAATGCATTTTCACAAGCATGCACAATGATGTGTGGATTAAATCGTGCTGCTGTCAAACTCTTCAATTACTCCTTGACTACCTCTGGACATGCCTCATGTTATTTTGCTTAGATAAGCATACTATCCATGCATTTTTCTGTCTCCTTTAAGGAATGGAAACTAATAGATATAACTGCAACCACAGTTATTCGCCCAATATTTCTCCGCACTGTATCTTACTTCTGACAATGAAAAGTCTTGGAGCTGTCAACTGTCTCTTTAGCCTCTCCACCCATCCTCCATGACTGTCTGTACACACGAGAAAGAAAAGAAAAAGACAGACATGAAGTAACAGCAGGCCCTAGAGAAAGCTTCTGCTGTAGTGTCTCAGTGTGGGAGCTTCATCTGGAGATTCTGACAACATCTGCAGCAGTTGCAGCACAACAGCATAAACTAACCTGATAGCCATAGCAGATATGACAACTTCAACAAAAAAACTGTTTCAGAAAAGGTCAGTGTAAAGGAGATAAAGACAGAGAATGAAAATGGGTAGAAAAAGGTGCATAAAGGTGAAGCAATGGTTGAAGTTGGAAGTGGCAGGTCAGTGTTGGTTTATCAGGCTAATAACTGAGAAGGATTGAGACTTTTGTCACAATGTCTTTGCATAGTCCAATGCTTACTTTGTAGGAATGATGTGATGAACGAGCTGATGTACAAACAAACTCGCCCAGTGGGGGCACAAATAGAGAAAATAAAAGTTGACCTAAAAATGAATCTTGAGGTACACAACAGGAGAAATGGGTGAGGAAAGGTTGTGTTTAAAAGATTCTGACGTTGTCAATGTCCGAGCGTGTACTTTAGATCACACAAAACACTACTACAAGGAATTACTTCCAGAGAGATTTGCAAAAACTTATTTATGTCCCTTCAGACCTTCACAAGTCAGCCACTGAACAAGTGGCTAATGCTTATTCATCATTTGCAGGGACAAGGCAAAATCACCAAAATATCTATGAAATTTTAACTGATTGCAAGAAACTTCCCCCCAAAGTAACTGGATAGAGGTTGTAAAGATAGATTTTTGCCACCAGACAGGGATCAATAATAGCATCCAAAAAAGAGCGGCTGTGAAAGCTTGAGAGCACATTCTGATCCCATCCCAGAAAAGGCTGATTGACAGGCTTTAGGCCAGCATTTGGTAGGAGTTCAAGAATGAGAGCACTTTTGTTTTTAGCTGCAAAGTTTGCCCACTTCAAAAATTGCCCAAGTTGGGTAAGAGGCATGACTTTTTTTTTTCTTCTGTTAATCATACACAAAGTGTGAAACTCTGGCAGGTGAAGATGAAAGCCCTGTCTATCAAAAGATTACAATGTAAGACTTATTTATAACCCTCCAGGGCATACTCACTGTTCAAACTTCTTCTATTGCAATAGGCTTTATAATAATGTGAGTGATCATTACTGAGTTCATTTAGAAAAAAAGTAGAAGACATAAATAAAAAATAAACTATTATTTTGCTCGGCATCTACACCAAATAAATTTAAGATTCTACAAATGCAGAAAGCTATGTTCCCCTAAAAGAGAACTTCTCCTGTCATACAACCCATAAAAAGCATTTTTAATAAATAATCCTTAAAATTCAGTTCCAGAAACATAAGCAGGACGTTGGCTAAAAGTACCTGTCTCAGCTGAAATGGAGTTGATAGACTATTTTTAGAGGATACGAGTTCAGTGGCAGACTGAGAGAGGCGCTTTATTGAATGAGGATGGTAAAAACAGAATAGAGGTCATGCTGGGTGTTGACATAACTTCTGACCTATTGTTCTAGCTGGATCCTCAGGCATCATCTGCGGTGCTCTGACTGCTTCAGCAGTCAGTGACTCCATGAGTCAGCTTGATACAGAAGTGAGTCTGTTCTTTGGTTTACTCATAGGTCAAAGGAGCATGCGAGCTGTTTTGCAGTTTTGTAGGTTGTAATCCTTTCAAACAAACTGTGAGAAATTTGGACTTTGCCAATTATTATAATTGTTGTTACTATTATTATTGCATTTGTATTTTTTTCCCTCTACATGTCAGCCTTGTGATAGACTGGCGAAGTGTCCAGGGTGACAGATGTGGGAATGTAAGCATAATTTTCCAAATAGAAAGCTTTAGAAAGGAAACATAGCCTTTGTTCTGTTTTTCTTCTCCTTTTTTCAATAAATCTGAATCATTGTCACTGACAACTGGACAGACTCCAATTTTGAAAAGACATTTCACCATGCCAAGCCAGAGACACATAAAATGTATCCTCAAACATATTCCTGTCTTGATGTTTCACTGCCATTCATACTGGCCAAGTGTTTAACTGCTTTTGTTGAGGGGGCCTATAACTTTAGAAGGCACCCCATTCAGTGAGATTTGATTTATATACTGACTATAAAGCAGCGTTGCCCTTTATTTCAGCCCCCTTTCACTTATTGTGATAACTTGAAATGGCTGGGATCCATCAGACGTCAGGGCTGTGTGTTTACAAAATGTTTGTGTTTACAAAGTGGAGTAAAAAAGTGCACAAAAAATAATAATTCATTTGCTTGAAAGTATTCACTGAGTGTTACGTGCTGCGGGTTAGAATGTCTTACACCAAGCACTTGAACAAGTTTCTTCAGAAAAATTCATTAATGATCACATTTTTAACCTTGTCCCCTCTCTGAGCCATTTAAGTGACTAAATGTATAAAAAACAACATAAATAATATGCAATATTTCAAAAAGGGAGGTTGCAGCCTCAATATTGAACACTTTGTTCCTTTGTTTATTATGGTTGTAATGATAGAGGAAATATCTTTCTCTCGTCTTGGTGTAGGTGTGTTTTGGTCTTGACAACTACACAACTGATCTTCTTTAAAAAAAAAAAAAAAAAAGCACCTAAAAAGTGGACATGCAGGCTGATGTGTAAATCTCAATCCAACCTGTCAGACTTTTCTTTTTAAGAGCTTCAGTGAAGAGTTAGCTATGATTCCCATATCTGTTCTCAGTCTTTGAACTGTGAGCTTGAACTTCTTCACTACAAGAAAAACAAGAAAAAAAAAACACAACAGAAACAACTTGGTACCTGGGGTCCGTTGCACAAAAGTAGGATTAAGATATCCAGGATGAATGCTTGAGCCTGGTTCAATGAATCCAAAACAGGAGCACCCAGGCTCAGTCGGTCGCACAAAGACTAAGCCAGGATGAACGGACACGGATTCATCAAGCCAGGTGAATCCAATCCTGGATCAGTGCGCGCACCGGATTTGTTAAATAGACCCCGCCGTCGATCACAGATTCACCGATTCACCATGGCAACGAGAGCGGCGTCAGGGGCGGAAATCCTCATGGAGGCTTATGAGGAGGAAAAGGACCGATTAAAGAAGAAAGACAACACCACCACAGCTATGAATCAACGACAGAAAGCGTGGAAAAGCACCGCCCAATGCGTAAGTAGTGCGCAAAAACGCACTCGGTTCTCCGAAATTTACCAATAATAAGTAAAAAAAAAAAAAGATGAACGTCTCCGAAAAATGAGTTGTTTCTCTGACTGTGAATGAGTTTAAATTTTGAGTGGAACTGACAACAGATTTGAGTGAAATATGCTGCTTCATCAGACTGTAAAATCGTATCTTTGCTTTTTATGCTGTTTAATTAGTGCCACGCACACATACACATGCGCGCGCACACTCACACAGACACAGACACACAGAAACGCACAGACACGTTTTATATATATATATATATATATATATATATATATATATATATAGATAGATAGATAGATAGATAGATAGATAGATAGATAAATAGATAGATAGATAAAATCCCCCTCATGTGCCCCTGAAGGATTTTTTGTAAAGAAAATCCTTTTAATACTTTTACCTTAATGTTCAGGTAAACATGACTTTTTGATATTGATGAACTCTGTGCACTGTTTGTGATGTGAACTGATTTTAATAGTCTTCGTCTTATACTTGCAGATGTAAACCTGCCAGTCTTTTCTCCTGACATCCTTCACAGACCTCAGGAATCACAGCAGACCTACAATCAGGCCAGGACGAGGGCCAAGGGTGAAATGACCTTTGACCCCCGAAGGCACGCTTTCACCATCTTCAAAACTTAGGGGTCANCCCCAAAGGAAGTTATTTATTTTATCCAATTTAAATTGATTTGGCCTCTCATGATGTTTGTTGTTTACTGTGTGTAAGCAGGGAGTTTACAGCATTATTTATTCGTCTGTTCATTTGTGTGTGGATTTGTCCTGCATTTATTTCAATGTGAAGACGTGGATGTATTATATAGAGATATTTGAATGTGTAGTTATCCTTATATTCTGTAATATGCTTTAAATTTGTGCTTTCTGTCTTGTAGTTTCACTTTGTGAGTTCAGTTTTGAAAAGAGATGATGGTTTACTTGCTTTGATTTATCCTTATTTAATAAAGGAACAGCAAGTTACACTTCACTGTGTATTTTTACTTATTTATTTATAAAGTGAATAAGTAAATAAATTATTGATCATAAATGTTTAGATGATGACAGTGGGTCTAGTAGATTGTGAAAACATTGTGTAGTGGACATTGAAATTACTACTGGCTTAGATTAGTAGTAACTACTGACTGAGATGAGGGATGAGATTTAATAGATCCTGGAAGTTATCCTGGTCTGGAGCAGGCAGCTCCTCAGGATAAATCTCCATGGTAACTTAGGTCAAAACATATCCCACTTCCCACTATCCTAGTTTTGTGCAACCGGATCAAGGATAAGTTGAGCCAGGATAACCAAGATATTCCGGCTTAATCCCTTATCCTAGTTTTGTGCAACAGGCCCCTGCAGCTGAATGGTTATTGACAGAGGATTGTACAAGATGCACTTTTTTCATATAAATATGTTTTGTCTTTTATGGCTGTCTGTCCATGTTTATCCACTATAATCTTGATGCAAAAAGCAAGGTACTTTGTGTTGGTTAGTATTATTTTTGTTGTTGTTGTTGTTGTTGTTGTTGTTGTAACAATACTGAGCCCTGGGAAAATAAAAATGTCTGGCATTGGCAGAAAAGATTTGGCAAATTATTCATGGGCGCAACCCACATACTTAAATGTGTGTTCCTTTCAAATATGGCACCATATGGAAAGGACATAAGTAGGCTTTCCAACAATATAGGATTAATAACTTGGAAGCAATGTATCCACAAAGGAATAACCCTCTAAACACAAATTGTTTTACTTTTTGTACTTTTTTTTTCTTTGAATGCAGAGCCTCTCAGATGCACTACAAATATTTCTTTAAGTATATATATAAAAAACCTTGGGCATTGGCCTCATTTACTCTATTTTTTTTTTCAGTTTTCCACTATGACAAGTGAAACTAATGTACAAGCCTCACAAACTATGCATTTTCATCAATATTGTCATTTTCGTTTACAGCCCAAGAAAAACCAAGAGAGCATAAAAGAAAAATCATATGACCTTACAATATGATGGGCCAAGTATCGCGTATTTTTATGACCTTTAGAGATCAATAATGTTACTTTTCAGTTTCCACATTAAATAGGTATACACTGCTGTATACAGTCACATTGAAAAGTAGATTACAGTATCGGTTTCATTGTAGCTTGAGCTATTATTCTATTAACTGGGTAGAAAAACTGTGTCTCCAAAAGTCAGGTTACGGTCTTGCTGATGAATAAATTTTTTTGTGAGTGCTGCAACCTCAAAATTAACCCAGCAAGTGTAGATACAAGACTTTCTCACAGAATCAATGCCCTCATAGAAGATTAAAAACGCAGACAGCATGAAAAACCACTTTGAAATAGTACTCATGGGGATATCAGGGATGTGAAGAACACAGAGGCCTTAACAAAACGTATGGTTTTGAAGCTGTATGAAGTATTATTTCTTTTACTTTAGATATTTAGATACATACAACTAAAAGCAGTCAATGGGCCAAAAACCAATGAAAGCCAAAGAGCATGACTATAATGGAGAAGGTAATTGCAGTGATAGCCACAATCTGCTGACTGAACTCAACAGCTGGAATGACACAATGCATCTCATGACAGAGAAAATAACACATCTCCATTGTTCCTTTTGACTGAATGATTTTCTCTGAATATTTTGGCAGCTTGGATGCAAGATCTGATACCTTAAAAAAGAAATAATTATACCCTAAATGTAGAGAGAGAATTATGGATATGAACTGTTAACACAAAGAGCAATTCAATGAGGTAACAGTTAAATTATACTGATTTCAGGAGGAGGGAAGCTAATAACTATTTATCCATGTGTTTAATCTGAAAGAAACACACAAAAGAAGAAGGCTATGAAGATAGATTGTGGAGTCTTGAAGTTGGTGCAGAATAAAAGTTGAATAGAAACTGTCAAACTCTCACTGTCCTGCTCATTGTCTCAAAGGCCTCTTATGTCGCTTTTTAGACTTCCATCGGATATTGAATGCAGCCTTGTCGTAAAGTGCATTGCTGGTTCTCTGTAAACTTTTGACAAACACAGTTGGATTAATTCATGTCAAGGAACTCGACTAGACTCTGTCGGATCCTTGATCAGGACAGGAAACCTTTGTTACTGGCAACTCATGAGAACCAGCCTGGTTTTCTGAAAGTATCTTATCCAAAAAATGCAGTCCCAATATCAAGGCTATAGGATATTTTAATCCATTAATTCATGACTTTCAATCCATGACTCACAGCCTTTAACAGGAGTCAGTACAGTTTCAGGAAGTTTGTTTGACCATTGCTACTGCTTTTCCTTGTGATTGGTTTTAAGCTATTTCCTCATTTTCATGTATTCACCAGGGAATATGGTCTGTGTAGCCTGCATACCTATGCAGAGGCCTGCGTGCACCTCCTCCAAAATGCAATGACGCAACAACCCAGACTGCAAGCCTTGTGATTGGTCCACAGAGTGAGGTCACGTTTCCAATAGTTCTCATAGAAGAAACACTGCTCTTGTGCCTTTCAAGTATTGCAGATTGTTGTGAACAATGTGTAACTAAGATGTAGAGATGACGCAGAAATAAAAACTGGGCTTCCCCAGGCGAAATCTTGTGCTGTATGTTCCTGTCTTTAACACTGGTTGGCAACAATCGTGTTAACTTGTATTTACAGCACATTGGTCCTCCCTTCTGGAAGGGACGACTAAAGGTTTAAATGGATCTCATTTTATGGGGAGCATTTTAAATATCTCTTTTGAGGAAAAATTAGGGCAAAGTAATTATCATTAGCGTTTTATCACCCAGCCAAAGCATGTCATCACTTTCCTGTCTGGGGTGACTAAATGAGACACTAACAGAGGTAAAGGTGACTTAGGTGTGTGTGTAAAAACACACAGGGTTTTAGCATGTACCCTCATTGTATTCACTATCTACTTTAAATGTCATTAAAGTGCTGTAGAGATAGTATATTACTGTGTTTAATTTTACAAAAAGGTTATTGCACATTAGCCAGTCTCATAAACTTGAAGTATAGAGGACTATTAAAAGCATATGATAATCTTGTGTAATTAAAATAACAGGGAGGTATGTATTGTCAGGGCAGTAGTGGCAAAATTACATTTAATAAAAAAGGAAAAACTGCTGAGCATGCAGTCCTACTTGGAAGTTCACTCAATTAATTGTAAGAATACAGAGATCAGGCTGGATTATTAGAATATTGATTGACTGCAACCCTAATGATAAATCTCAGTGCACTGAAAAAGAGGACATTTGGATTAATTGGAAGTCTGGCTTATCTCAAGTTTTAAAGTCAACTTTTATCCTGATGATGACATCCAAACTGCATAGACAAAAAGTGAGTCTGATGGGCTCCAGAACAACCGACACGTACACAACTGACATCACAAAAACAAAATGTAAAGGCCAAGACAGAAACAAATCCAGATTCATCCCAGATCAGACACAAAGAAACAATCTGTATTTGAGTTAGGGGAACCTTAAGGGAAGCTCTGCTGTCTTTAAACTGCTTTGTGATCAAGTTAGATCAAATATTGGCTTTATTACTACAATAAGAAAAGAAAGATCTCCAACAACTGCCTTTGATAAGCAGATCATCTATAATGCTGACAACCAGAGAAAGCCTGTTTAGAAATGACTGAACTCCATGGCAACCTTCAGTGCTTTTGTTCACGAAGTGACAGACATTTGTTGAAGCACAACAGTGCAATTTTAGGAGGGTTGCATGTATTACTCTTTTTTTTATATCGATATATTTATTGTATTATTTATTGTATGTTAATTGTTACTGTTGTTGTTGTTACTGTTATGATTATAAAGGAAAATTCCTTAAGTCATTATGTATGAACTTCCCCCTGTTATGGAGTGTAAGTTAGTTTCTACATAGATACATAAGTCTAGTTATATCCTTGGTAATACAATAATCATCAGCTCAGTTAATGGACCAATGCAAATGTGCAAGGAGTGTACTAAATGTGTGTGATGCAAACCATAAGCTGAGTTATGATTCCTCATTGAATCCTGCTTTCTAAATACAATTACATATTCCAATAAAGTAAATGGTTCCCCTGCTCCAAAATATCTGCTGATGACGTTGGAGTCACACAACACAACACACACACTGTCACACCCCCCTCCCATACACACACACATACACACACACACTAGAATCCTGGAGCCCTCACTAAATCTGATTACTGCCAACTTTGGTGAGAGTGAGAGAGCAAGTGAAGTGGCTTGGAAAAAATTCTTTCTTTCTAGTGGCTTCTTGCCAGAAAGTAGGATCTAAAGTGTAAATGTCAAAGCCTGGGGGACAGGCAAGATGGTGAGGCCAAGTTGTTGCGGAGTTGTAGGAGCTACATTATATCAATCAATCAATACATAGTGCCAAATCACTACAAATGTTAGTTGATCATTTCCAAAATCAAAAAAGGCCTAAACAGCAGTTCAGAGAAGAGTTGAGTGAGATATATAGATATAGATATAGATCTAGATATAGATATAGATAGAGAGAAAGGGAGAGAAAGAGAGAGAGCAGAACTCTGAAATCAAAACTGAAAAAAATAATAATCTGAAAATGAATCCTCAGAATTTTGAAACCCCACAAAATTACTTTTTTTGCTATTGTGCTTTTTTCCCTGCACCACATTGTCTATTAAAATGTCTATTCATCTTTATGTACTTCACAATGGTGAACTGAAGAAGTCAGCGCCAAGGGGATATTGGTGAACAGCAGACTCAAGAGTTGGACAAGGAAAAGAAATTGATTTTGTCTGGGAACAACAAAGAAGAAGTGTGTATCTATCTGGACTCACTGATGCCACTTTGTGAGCTGTTTTAGATTCAGTCCAGCACTGGGTCAGCCCTAATGTTATTAGGGTTTTAAAACTAAGAGGAAAGAGGAAAAGTGGAGAGGCTGTGAGAGACAGAAAAGTGGACACAGAAATGGCACGCAGACAAGATAAGGGTTTGACAGGGTGCGCTGAGGAGTAAGAGAATGATGCACTGGCTGCCAGATCTGGAAGATGAGGGGGAGCGACAGATGCGGTAAACACAACTATAGATGGCTCAATACAAGGCTGCCAGGAAGTTCTGTAATGAGATGCATTTGATCAGAAGTACATCCAACAGTCAGAATGTTCATTCAGAGAGACAGGTAAGTTAAACTAGAGTTCAAATGAGAGGCAGACAGAAATATTGGCTGAATAAAAAAGTAACAGAAAAACATGTATCAGCCAAGTGCACACCCCACAAAAGAAGCAACGCCACAGGAAGACTGTGCCAACAAAAGTTAAATATGGACACAAACTTCTCACACACTGTAACTGCAATACAGCCTTGTAAAGAAGCTCTGCTGTCACCATGCTTTTGTACTTACCCAGTGCATCCTGAGTCAGAAGAATATTTGTGTCCCAGTGCTCCACACCTTCACTTCATTCAGCATCTGTTTCTCCTTCCAAAGCATCAGATGCGTAACAACTTTGACCTACCCTTACACTTCTGCGCATACACACTGCAGAGAAGTACTGACAGGGCATAAAAATCACGCCTTAAAATGGCAAGATGTGAGGGCCTAGTTACTAAGACTTGAAGTTAATTAGGGCTTGAGATGATACACAAACCAAGTTTATGCCTGCCTTTAAGACGAAGTATTTCATTGGCTTCTATGGAAATGCTGCTACAAAAAAATAATAACAGAGCATCATTTGTAATGCAGTGGGGAACTCAAAGGATCGGTTTTCCCTGAAACAAAATCTGGAGGATAAACGAACAAAAACTGCACTTAATTTGAAATTTCAAGAAAATGGGACCTAGTGTGTTTTGACTTTAGAAGTCAGACTCTTGCTAATTTGATCGAAAAGAGACAAGTGCACACAAAAAGAGAAAAAATAAAAGCGTGTGATTTTAAAAATCCCAACTGCAAAACTCAACAAAAAAAAAAGCTAACTGATGGTGTTGACTGTTCATGAGCAAAGGACAAACTAACGTGAAGACCTCAGCCTCCTTTTATAACCTCTGTCTGCTGATTGCCACCAGCTGAGGGGAACATCACAGGTTTTTCCGATATCTGCTGATTGTTGAGGCAGCCTGCAGGCCATGTCCACAGGTAGCCAAGTATTTATGAAAATGCACGTCTTCTTAGACATTTAGGCCTGTCATCTTCATGAAACCACGGTTTTACATCACTACAAACAACCTTTTTTGAAAACTCCGGCCAAAGTAAAGATGTTAGAAAACTCTGCTTTCATGGTGTCATGTATACTCCAGTAACCAGAGGTTTTGGACCTCAAACATCGCACCTTGCAACAAAAAAACCCTTTGACATCACATGTCGTCATAGCATTGATGCAAACACTTGCCTACTTATTTATTCAAGTGCATCTTACTATTTATGTTGAAGAGTAAACCTCTTAATCGATCCAAATATAAGATCCTGGCACCATGTTTAAATCTGTCAGAATAGTCAAAATGATGAGGATTCATTCTGATGGGTGACACATGTTTCCCATCTGAAAAATACTGTCACTTGTGGGTCTGGCATGCTAAGAGCTGCATTTTTGACAGATTGGCCTGTTTATGTTAAGATTTGTTTGGTTTTTTTTGCTAACAATGAGGTGTCGACAAAAGTATTTTTAAAAACAAATTAAGAGAAATATTTGTTTTTGAAATACCCGGCTGCATTTGTACGAGGCCTTGGATCCCTTTCAAAGTAAAAATATATTTCATTTAAAAAAAAAAACACTCTCCACTTTTCACAGTTAAATTAGTGGAAAATTCTTGTGATTGAAGGAGTTAAAAAGGTTAATGGTGATCATGCCACCATGGATCTAATTCTAAATATTCTATTTGGTGTTAGAAAATGAATAATGACAAGGAATAGGATTTTACTGATAACAATGCCCTTGTCAATTCTGCTTATTGATCTGATTCTTTATCACTTCCCCTATCAATTCCTCCTGTGAATTTTCTGTGTACAAAAAGTAGCTGTAATGTGTCAAGAAAATTTTATTGAGTTTTTAAGTAAATGAATATGAAATTGGTCAATTGATTTAGATATATGTGGACTTGAATAAATAAAAATAACCAAATTGTACATCAGGTGACAGTGATGTGTTGTTTTGTTGTATGTTCTTGGCTGAAGTAGGTCACCTATCAATACTTTGAGTTGTCTGAAGCAGCGTGCTTGCCATAGTTGTGCTGAAGTCAGCCGTGTTTTCTATATAATTTTTGGCACAATAGGAGATATATAACATGTTGAATGTATTGAATATGGATCTATTGTGAGAGAGTAATGTACATTTCCTTGTGAGTTCAGTTTTACAGCTTCAAGCTGAAAATCCTGAATCAGAGTTTTCTTGGTAAACTGTTTTTTATCTGCTAGGCTAAGCTAGCTGGGGCAGAATAGTCAACCATAAGGCCCGTCTGCTCCGGCATACTATGAAAATTGATAAGGTATTTGTTATGACTTACACCTAACAATATGAATGGATTGAACCACTTCTTATCAATTCTTTAGAGGAACTAGTTCTCGATGCCTAGCCCTATTCATGACACCCCCTTTTCTTTACAGTAAAATGTTGGACCCTTGAATGCAGAAATAATCATTAATTGCACTCTAGTTGCAGCTGTATCAAGCACAGGACACATGCAGCTGCCACTGCCTCATCTATTAATTGCTCTGCCAGCCCAGTGATGCCTGTTAGGACAAACACGTCTCCTGAGGAATGTTCATTATCAACACTTGCAGTGTGTTCCCCATTAATATGACACAAGTCTGCATAATGTGCTGAAGTCCATAGTGCTGACTTTTCACTCAAGCTAATGGTGTTAATTAAGAGGGCATGATGTATTAGTTTGAGGATGGACTACACAGTTCTTTAAATTGGTTTGGAAATTTCCAGAGCTGTCCGCTGTATCACCACACACATTTAGACCAAAATACAAAGCAGCTGTCTCATGTACTTTACAGCACCCAGGCCAGCCCTCCAGACTGCTTCCATCAGTCCAGGATGAAATCCAAGAGGAGAAGACAGAGGCCCAGGCTCACAGTCTCCTCCTGCCCGGGGGAGAGCTCTGAGCTTGCCTCATAATTATTCTGCTGGCCCTGTTAAGAAGCCAAAGACTCTCTCTATCTTCTATTACTCACATACTGCTACAAACACTACACAGAAGTATCAAGGTTCCCCAAGCTGTGCCATCACACAGCTACCGCTGTGTAGGTTGCAGCACACCTATAAACAAGCAGAGCAGGCCATATGTTCTACTTTCATATTAATTATTTAACACTAGGTCGTAGGAATGATGCTCTCATATCATATGTTATAAAAAAAACTACCTCCAGTCTATAAAGGGTTGAATGTTCATAAAACATGCTTCAAATAAATACATGATAAACAAGATGACAGCGGACGTGAAAGTGGCCAACGGGTTACAAGTGTTTCATGTTGCAGTCACAAATGTGCTCACAGATGAAAAGACATTCCTCCCTTTGGTCAAGATTACAGCAGCCAAACAAATGTCCAGCTGGAGACATTATCAGTGATCTTACTCTGGCATGTCAAACATGCCAGCAAGCTGCTCATTCGAACAAAATTTGTACGCATATGAGAGAGAAAATGAATCAAGGCAATAAAACTGCTGTTTATTTCTGTGTTCAAAAACACTATATCTATAGCTAAATTAATATATTTCAATGAGTTAAAAGCCACCCATATCTATCTTTTTACATCTTTGTGTGTGTGTGTGTGACATTCTGAGTAAACTTTTTTGGCATACTGTGCAGGTGTCTCATTGATGCCACTGGTGTTTTCTGAAACAGCCTTCAAATGTGATTACTGTTATTCTTCTTGTCCTCGCTAAATATCCATTACAGAATGAAGCCCCTTACCTTTCTAACATTTTTTTGTACTTTTTTACAGTGTAGTCTCAGTGGTCATTATTTTCACACACTACACAACAGACTTCAACTGCAACGCAGAGTCCTACCACCATCAGAAGTTTCCCCAGGATTGCTGCAGTGAAAGGGTATGGAGGCTTAAGACTAGACAAAGAACAATGAAGCCATCTTCAAGAGGGGCTGAGGTCCCTGAACATGTGCTGGACAAGGCTGAGGATGTTCTCTGAGTCTAAAGCGCCATCCTGTTTGCTGGTGTGTGCTGGAGCAGCATGCTAAGAGGAGGAGGTGCCAACAGGCCTGACAAACTGATTGGCAAGGCCAGTAATGCTGTGGGAGTAAAGCTGGACTCTGACAGTGATGACAGAGAGGAGGATGCTGGAAAAGTTGCATGTCATCTTGGAAAGCATCCACCACCCACTCCATATTGTGCTGGTTAAACACAGGAGCACATTCAGCGCTTGACTGATTCATCAAAAATGTACCACCGAACGCCAAAAGAGTCATTGTTGCCTGTAGCTATCAAACTGTACAACTTGCCACTTTGAGTGTCAAACGTTTTCTAGCCATGTCCATATTCCTACATTAAAAGTCGTAAACTTCTTCATCAAATGAAATTAATTTTGGCTGTTGTATCTATTTGGACAAACAATAGCCTTTATACAACACCAATAAGAAACTGAAAAACACTATCTTGCATTAAGCCTACTCTGCAATATTCCGCAATATCTGTTTTTTGCAACGGTGCAACTGCTCCAAGATTTGCAGTGTTACATTGTGTAAAAGGGGAGGTGTGACTCTCAAATATCCCCCTAAGAAAAAGGTGTTTGTGACCAATTTTTCCTAAATGGTGAGTGAATAAGAAAACAGAAAAAAAAGTAGCAACTTATTTAGGTACAAGAGGATAATGCATTTTCTGACCAATCACAGATTACATGTGGGGAGTGGTCTAATGAGATTGAGTCAACTGAGATTCATTGCACCTTTCACAAATTATAAAGGTAATCTTGAACCCTGTAAAGCAAGTAAACCCTGGTTATGTCCTACCAGTGCTCATCTACCAAGAAGAGCAAGCGTAACATCAATCTTCATTTTATTTATAGACTCAAGTTTGAACAGACCACTTCAGTATAACTTCTGCATGTGGGTTGGAATCATAGACTGTATAAAACATGGATGTAGTCTCCGTGACGTAACCCGTCTGTTACAGCAGCCCCTTTTTGAAGCTAAATGGCGGGCGCGGCCATATTGAAATTGGGATGGGTGATGAATGCTCAAACTCACAGCCATTGGGCGCCCGTGAGTCACGTGATCTAAGCGGTGGCTCTGATTGGGTAAGCTCTCGATCCAAATATCTTCCAAACGGCCGGGTTAGAAAAAAATTCACCCCCCTCACGGTGTGTGCCGTTGGCGAAATAAGCGATCCAGACAGGAGACACAGTTTGTACCAGGCTTTAAATACCCTAATGTCGGCTCTGAAAACAGCCTTTTCCCCATTCATTTGTACGTGAATTCCGGCACTTCCAGAACCAGCCTCAAGTGGTCACTCGAGGAACAGCAGCTTTTTAGCACTTCCGTGTTGTCTCATTTTTCAGACTGGAGGTTGCCGCCTGATTGGAATGAACATCATCACAAAAAGCTTAGCTTGTGATTTAGCTTATGGCCCATGTTTTAACCTTTAGCTCGCATTTTAGTCTTTAGCTTGTGCTTTAGTCGCTGTCCCTTTTCTGTTAGATAGTCAAGCTTCAGTGTACACTATTCCAAAATGAATCCAGGAGGTCATTTTTAGCTGAGGAAAATATGGATCCCTCATCTTACTGCAAAACTGTCAGCCAGCATGGAGCTGTCATAAAGACTTAGTCGTGCTGTTCATTCTGACCTGTTCAGTCCTGATCGAGTAGCTGGAAATTAGCTTTTACAAATAACCTAGTCCAAATAATCTCATTTTAAATTATGGATTATAAACAGACAGATATCTAGGTATGAGACTTTTTTAAAATCACTCAAAAAGTCATTACAGTCTCTTTGAGAGAGCTCTTTTTTCCTGACCCACTGGAGAAGATAATGTATGCAAGGAAAACACTTTAAATGTTTTCTGTCCACACTGTATGTGTCACTCATGTACATCAGATTTTTAATAAAAATCTAAAAAACAAGCTTTAAGTATTTAAAGGGATTGAGATGCTTACTGCAGTAATATGGTTAGAAATGCAGCTTGGTATCCCATAGCACTGCAGAGTGTCACCCAGGATGGTGTCAGGACAGGAGACTTCACTGGATGTGGGAAAAACAAGGAAAGCAGCATATCCTGGAAAAAGGAGCTGGGAGTTCCCTTTGCTCGTTACTCAAACAACAGCTCCATCTAGTGGAGCAGTTGATGGAGACTACAGAAGTGGATAAACCAGGTTCTTCAGGAAGCTGACTCATGCTGGTTCAGAGAGATGGAAAGATGGAAATCAAAGAAAGAAGAGGAAAGACAACACATGCATAAGAGGCTGGATTTTATTTAGTCCACTTTTAAAATTTACATTCTCTGTTGAGATTCATTAAAAAAAGATAAGCATCATCAGCTCATACTGCAAAGAGACTGAAATAAAGACAGAGTGAAGTAGAATGAAGATGACTTATTAGGCACATTTCTTTAAAATGATACATGTTAATCTAATTGATGACAATATATATGTACAGCAATAATTTTAGTTTGTGGTAGCACATGCTTGGGACTTCTCAGTGACAGTTTACAGGTTATTGAAGCAGAGATCTATGCAGACATAAGGCCATTTTTTCGGTAAATAAAAAAGTGTTTCAAGTTGACTGAGTGAGGCAGTCAATTTCCATAACTGTGGAAAGTTCAATTTGAAATAAATTAAACCCCAGAGGAGAGAGAAATGAAGACTACCAATGAACTTATGAAACTGACTGACCGGCTCTTGTCAAAATACGCCTCTGAGTTAAGCAAATGTTCTTCCATGTGAATAAAGAATACTGAGCTAAAAGTGGATAGGACATCCACCAAATGAAATAACTTAAGAAATAATAGAAATGGACAGTTGTTTTAGTTTGCATTTATAAAGAGTACCTGATTTATTCTCTCTAGCCTAAGTTTGATACCTTTGCATAACTTACAGAAAACCTGTCACGTTCTTTTAAAAACTCACAGTAATTCATTCATTAATCAAGTCCTGATACCACCACAGACAGGCACAGGATTCTACCCTGCAGAATCCACATACCTTCGAGTCTAACACACTGGATTTCCATACAAATAAAGGACACTTTTTCCTGTTTATATACATAACACTTTTGTACAGTCTTTGCACTTCCATTATGACAGATTGAAGCATCTCCACATACTAAGTAAATGGAAACTAAATCATGTTCAGTGGATCAAACCTTGAGTGAATCCATAGCTTAAGTTAAGCACTTGGTTATCTGTGAAACTGACAAGTTCAAATGTCTCTAAATCGCGAGGAAAAAGCTAAAAAAAATGTGTTGTACTGGGTCACCTCAGGGATCAGGTTTGAAGTTTGTCGTTTACATAGATTGAGGTCAGTTTCAGCATTTAAGAATGAATGTGGAAAAATGGTAAAACTGATCTGTGAGCAGTGCCCATGAAACTTATCCCTGTTCAAATAGGGGAAACTTGAAAAAATCTCTGCAACTAATCAGCTTTGCCAACTGCTAGAGTTTTGCATTGATAAAGTATTCTGATCATGTTATCAAGTGATTTCACTTACACTCCAAAACAAAATTACACAGCATTATAATTTAGGGAAATGTTAAGTTTGGATCAGCCCATCGGCCTTTGAAAGGTGAACAACTGAACTGAAAAAACTGTAATCCCAAACAGGAGGCAATGAATGTTCATAGTTTGAGTCTGTTGAACTCAAACCTTGTTGACATGTCCAGTCATTCCACCTGCATTCATAGTACAATCAGCTTATTCCTGGCTCACACACCCTTCCTCCAACTGTACACAACGTGCTGTCCTAGGTCTAACAGCAGTGTAAACTAAACACAGTTGAGTGGCTATGAAGCACCACTGGCCCCTAAACACTAAGGATCTTTTTGAGGTGGAACGTGGCAGTTGAACCATCCCAACGTACAAACCAGAGCCGACACTCGTGTGAAAGACCAAGTGATTTGAGAGGTTGGTGGCTGGGCTGGTATTTGGGATGACAGGGTCATTTAGGTCCTTTGGAAGGGTTGTCTGTCTCTGTGGATTGGCGGCCATCATTCCAGGCCTCCCGAGTGCTCTTAAGGGCTTGTGTTCGTTGCTGATCCACAACCACGTAGTCAACACGCTCATCTGATGCAGCCATGCCAGTTCCATTGCTTTTCATCTACGCAAAACAAAACAAAAAACAGAGAGAGAGAATAGCTTTATAAGCTCTAAAACCAATAATCTGAAATCACGAGGCATTCACATTGCAAGATTGATAAGCTTTTACCTTCCGAGGTGGGGTAGACTTGCCAGAGTCAAGATCCAAATCCAGGTACTCCACCTGTTTGTCACCCTTTGGCTTTATCATAGGGCTGCTTCCACCATCCGCTGTCATGGGTGCAGCAAGCTTCATGTTCTAGGAGCCAGAAAAGAGTGTTTTTAATAAAAATTGCGGTCACTGATGCATTTTCAAACAGAACTGAAACACTCATCATGTTGTGCCAATATGTAGTGTTGTCACAATAGCCAAAATTTGCTTTGATTAAAACACAATTATGTGTTTTTTTTTCATTAACTTAAATGGTTTGTACCTTCATAAGTATTTTCTGTGAGCTTAGACTGCATTCAACACCAATTTTGAGGCATGCACATGATTTTTTTCTTTTTTTAGCTGGTTCCATTTCTGGCAGGAAGTAAAATGCTTAAGTGTGTTGTTGTCCCAGATACAGCCAAAAAAAAGGGTCATGAAACCAAAAGACCACAATGCTTCAGCTGCTTCAAAACAGTTAAAGGCCCAATAATACATTTGAGAAAAGACTGTGACTTTTACATATTTTAACTTCAATTCTTCAAGGTTTTGGAAAGATTTCTACAATCAAATGTATGCAATAACTGATTATGATACTTCTTTTGATGTGGTATTGAATTAACTCACATACCTCTGAGCCGTCCCCTCTAAACTGTGCCATTGTGCCATTCACATTTTGCTTTAACTTACAGGTTTTAGAGCCATAATTACGGATCAAATCAGGAAACTGTGGTATTGTCACAACACTGATGTACATTTTCATCCTAAAGTTAGTGTTATTTTTCTAACTATAAGTGGGTGGAGTTACTTGAACTAGGATGGTGACAAAACTAAAACACACTAACTGAAACAAAAGTGATGGTTTGAAACTACTTAAGGTCACTGCAAACTGTGCACCCAAGCCACAGTGCTACATCTTTGTCACACTTCTGATCAAAAAATAACATCTCAAACTGGCAAACCCTGGTGCTCTGACAGGGCAGGCCATGCACATCTAACTGAGCAACCCTGCTCACCTCCTCTATCTTGTCAAGTTCCTCCACCTCCCTCTTAACAGGGGTGATGGGGACTGTGCAGTAGAAGGACTCCTCTCTACACAGGTCAAGAAAAAAGCAGAAAACAAAGGGGGAAAGAAGGAAAGAAAGAAAACAGAAGGTTGTCAAGAACAAATGTAGGAAAAAGAAATGAAGCCTGGTGAAGCCAGAGAAATGAGGAGCTAGGGGAAAAGGAAACATGAGTGATAAAATAATAGGTCAGTAGACAATTCAAAGAAAAGGTTAGGAAAAGTTAAAGTGGACCAGCAGGAAAAAAAGAAAAAGACACATCTAATACCCAAACTGTAGGAGAAGAATCCCAGCTGACAAAAATTGTAGTCTCACAATTTGTCATTGATGATTTACCCAAAAATCCTTCAGCTACATTATTCCTCTGCAAAATCTCAGGTAACTCAAAGGGATCTTTTGAACTATAGTGAGGGTACGGATATGAAAAAGGATGATTTATTCCAACACTGGAAAACACCTGAAAAGAAACTGTACAGAAAACAAAAAAGAAGCAGAGCAACAGGACAAGAGAAACAGAAAAAATATAAAGAGTTGAAGGGGTGAGAAGTCCATCTGCGGCAAACAGTTTTTTGTCAGTGCCAACACATGGCAGTGTTTCTGCACCTTTCAGTAACATTTTAACATTTGGGGATCAACTCTGCTGCCTTTTATAAACTTCTATGAATGTATTATAAGGAATGTGCAGTAAAACTGTTGTTTAAAAGTTGTTATAAAAGGACGTTGATAATGTTTTCAAAACAACAACAACAAAAAGCATCACAATAAATAATAACCAGAAATTTGAGACAATTCTTTAACACTTCTTATATCAGAGCGTAGTTGTGTGTTACATACTGGTTCATCTGTGGACATATTAGAGACCATGGCTACATAATTCTCATCAGAGTCTTCGGAGTCAGTGCTGGAGGCCGTACTATGCTCTGACAGGGGTCTTGATGGCATTGGAAACCTAGAGAAACTGAGCAGCATTCATAGTGTTTACACACCAACTTCCAGGCAAATAGAGTCTACGATGAGCAAAAAATACAGCACAGAAATCAAACGCACAGCTTTACACCACTGCAGCTGGAAGAGTGTCTGCTGCACTGAAACAGACCCCATCCAAGATAAGCCAACTAGCACACATTGTAGTACAGGTCTGAGACGCTTCGTAGACAGTTTGTAAGAGAAGTGCTATTTTGGACAGTGTGACGACAACAATGCATGAAGTGTTAGTGCTCTCTCTTCTTAAGTTACATCTGTCAACTACAAAAGGGAATGTTCACACTAAGTTGCATTTTACCTTTAAAGACCAACAGTGGAAATATAACAAGCAAAAGGCACTGTATCAGTCCCCTTGAGATGAAGTTCAGCAGTTTCATTATAATGTTTCATGCCTTGTACTCTACATAGTCACAGAAAAGCACTCCTGAAATGAAGAGTGTCCATGTCCATGAGCATCCTTAGATAAAGAAATCCTTCACTGACTTCAAACTCGTGTGAACAAGCCCTTGTATTAATTGCTAGCACAATGTAGAACTCACATAACATTTTGAATACTTACTCTCGAGCAAATGACCGTGTGACAGGTGAGCGGACAGGCGTACAGGGTTCCTCCCATTCAGGCAGTGGTTTGATCTCCAGCGGAGCAGGCTTTGCTGAAGGAAAGTACAAGTGGGAGTCAGTCAATGCAGCAAGATTTCATTACATGGTTGCTTGTAAGGAAACAAAAAGAAGTAAAATGCAAAGTACATCAATATATGTATTCATATTTTTGGGTTTTTAACTGTTGCTTCTCATTCAAATTTGGGGAAAAAAATGACAATTTTACTAAACTAGTTGTCAACAAATGTCCGAAATTATTACATATTATTACATAAAGCTTGTAAGTTTTTCCTTTTATGGTTTAAAGATACAGGGGGTTGCAGATTGGCCATGGTTGGAAACCTGTACGCATGGCATTTATTTCAAACATTTTGTGAAGTAATGTTTCGGGCAACTGTTCATGTAAAAAGTGAGTAATAAATAAAAAATATCTTAGAAATTCATTGTGATTACATTTGCCAGAAAAAGGAACCAAAAACCTTCAACATGGCAATTTGCAAAGCAACATGCCAAAGAAGTTTATCTGTTACAATGGCCTGATTGTGAGTCCATACAGTTGATGTTTACAACTACTACTTAATACACTTGGCTCTTGTCAAAAACATTGAAAACTCATAAAAAGATAGGGGGCACCATTTTTTGTAACCGGGCAGGATGGTAGATATGGTCATTTATGTGAGTCACTCTTTCATTAGATTATATCAATGTTCAATTTCCTCTTAGAGAGGTATCTACCACCTCCCTGAGCCTGAGAGCACTCCAATGTTGCTATGTGGTTGTGTATTTGACAACAAAATATGTACAGCAGCAAATTAAACCAGAAAAGAAGAAAAGGTAAGAACATTTAGTAAGACAATGTTAGTAAGTTTTCTGGTTTTTCTGTCTGCTTATTGAAAGTCACATCAAAGTGAGATTTTCATGGGCTGCAAAAAGTGTATCAAGTGAAATCCACCATGCATGATGTGCATCCATATCCCTTCTTCCTGTTGGGATTGAAATAATAAGACTGCATTAATCCTCAGAAAAAAAACATGTTATTTTTAGTCTACTTAAAGAGTTCTGTGAAATTTAAGGTGCAGTTGAACTGAAACTTGCTGGAACACTTTTCAAGATAGTGAGACACCCAAAGACCTCAGAACCAAATGGACCTCAGCACAACACTACAAACAGCATGCAAAGAGTCAGGATGAAGTAAAGTTTGGACAAGTCACAGGGCAGAAGAGTTTTCAGACACACAGTGGCGATTCGATGTGGAGTACCTACCCTTGCGTCGTCCCCTGGGGAATTCACCTACGGTTTGAGAGTCGGTTCGCTCTAAACCGACACCCTTTGCTCTTATTATTTTAGGACTCTGACCTGATTGGTGGAAAAAGATTTTGCTCATTATAAAGGTTCTGGGTGATCACAACAGTTAAGCCCTGAAGTAACAGCTGACCTGCCATGCAAAGCAAAAGACGAGACTTTGCTGAACAAGAAAACTCCAACCTCGCGTAAACCCAGTCACCTTTTTGTGCAGCATAGTTATCAAGATGATTATTGTCATGACAACAGCAGACCCATTCTGCCCTCCATGCACCTCCCTCCATGCACCAAGGCTTCCCACACAAAGACTGACATCACAGCTGCACATGCACGATGAGCTGTGTATAAGCGCGCTAGAGTACACCAAGAAATCATGTCATGTTGAATAGAGCACACACCAGTCTGCAGAGTGAAGGAGTGTACCGAGTTGGCACAAACTGTTTACAACAAATAACACGCTGAAATGAATGTTTCCCATTCCAAAAGAAAAACAAAAAACATATCTGTGTCTCAGCTGCAGTATGAGATAATAAGCTTGAGTTGATTCACATATTAGTGTAACAAGCTGTCTACATTTTGAAGCTTTACAACACATTGCTGAGAAAACCGAAGCAAACAGGATGAGCATCACTGTTAGTGTGTTACATTAGTTCACAGGCCAGAAGATTCCTACATGGCTCATGGTCAATAATGAAAAGAACTGCATCAAAGGGAAAGCCTTAGGAGCACGTAACATTGTAGTAATATAAAACATCCATCGTTGCTCTTGACTCAAAACTCAGTTTATTGAAAACTGTCGGTGGCTATGAGGAGCCAAAAGGAGCAGTGTGTAATGTCTCTCAAAATGTTGGAGAACAGACCTGTTCGAAACAGAATAAGTATGTTACGTAAATGTTTAACTTTACGTTAACATGAGTAGAAAAATTGTTGTTTAACTTTGAATGAGCCTTTTGTGAGTACGAAAGGCGTGAGAATATGGCAGCTACACATCACTAAATATTCCCATTTTTACACACTGCACCTTCGACTTTCCTCAGTTTTCCCAGTTTATGATGATCTGCAGATATGTTAAGGCTAAACTGGCTACACATAAGGTGCTAACCCCATATAAGTCAAAACTAGTGAGCCAGGGATGTCACATAATATGATATTGTTTCCCACTGTGGAAGTAGATTTAACAGGAACACAAAAAAAAGAGCTTGAAAATGAGACTTAATGAATTGATAAATTTGAGGAGAAACTAAGAATGAAGGGGGTAGGACTCTGAGGGACACAGCACATTAGAGCAAATGTCATTCTCTGACTGATGGATTAAGACCTATTTAGTCCATATAAACATCACACAAACAACGGTGCCAAAAAGACTAGATTTATGATATAGAAGTAGGTATGGTGATGACAAAGTGCAGGCTGTTTGGATGCAGGGGCGCTGTGATTTTCTCTCTACAATCAAGTTAGAAAAGTTCAGTTTGTAATAAAATGATTCAGAGGATAATTCATCTCATAACTTTTTTTTTTCAGAGACAGTAGTCAAAAATTCCAAATTTGTGGATGTCTGGATGATCATTACTCTCTTCCTGTGACCTTTCTAACCAAAGGATCACCCACTGGGAAAAATTTAACTCCACAACATGCCCTATTTTGCTCAGTGACAGAAACAGCCCTGGCTTTTGGTTTGCCTACGTGATGACTCCCTGTCCCTCCTGATGTTCTTTGATTCTTTCCTCTCATTGCCCACTGCTCAGCCTTTCAATATGCCCAGATTGTAATTCCCCCTTGCTATTAGGTCTTTCATCAAAGAGCTCCATTCAGATGAGGGGAACAAAGGGGATGGAGGTGACCACTCTAGGCTTCGGTCACTCCATGGCACAGAGACCAGCCCCCCTCCAAAACGGTCTACAGGGCCTCTTGAGCTCGGGACAAAAGTGCTTTTGACAAGGAGCTTACTGTGTTGGATGTAAGAGGGTGTAGCAGGCGCTGAACTAATTCATCAAGAGGTGAAGTAAGCTGGTCAGGGGCAGATGAAAGGGAAGATGGCGGTATTTCAATAACCACAGATGAGAGAAAACACAAACCACGTTAACAATAGCAACTGAAGTATGGTGAACAAAGACACAGGTTGTTGAAACTTTATACTGACGGCTTCATGACCATGAGCCAGCATTGTGAGAGAAGCGGCTGTGTGTGTGTGTGAGGAAAAAGCATGGTCAGTAGCTGCATTAGTAAATATTGAGCATACTGTGAACGTCAAAACACATCGACCACGTGGCAAGAATGCGACAAAGCTACAGAGTGCTGATTAACTACTGTATGTCAAAGCTCCACATGCATGTACTTGCACAGTCAACTAACCTTTGCGATCAGGTTTAAGGTTTCGATCCACAGGCGGGGGCTGGCAGTCACTGAGCATTGGCCTTCGAGGAGGGGTTTTAGGACTTGAGCGGAAGCCCATGTGAGCAGGAGGAGGAACCTGCTTTCCCAGGGAGGAGAACTCCATGGTTCCTGGGGTCATGGGCACATAGTTCGGTTCGTGTATCAGCTCGGATAAACTGCCCGAGTGATGGTGCGACGGGGAGTTTGCACTCATAGGAACGTAGTTCTGGTCCACCTCTTCTGTGGACTGACTTCCCACTGGCATTATTCCTTTGTTTTTCTGAGAAAGGAATAAAGTTCACGTTCAGAGGACTGACACAGTTTGTATGAAGCTTCATGTAAACTGTAACATGTAAAACAATAAATGTTAATGATAACTTTACACAAGTTTGAGTGTATCCTCATTTAGTAGAACAAACACTCAGATGTTTGCACATTTAATGTTCCTGCAGGATATTTGTCTTACAAAATTAGAATACCAGAAACTGGAGGTAACATCAATCTAGATGAAGTATTTCTAGAAGTATTTGCTACATTAAAAGAAGTTGTAGCATTGGCTTGTATCAGAGGATCGCAGCAATGCCCAGAGGCTACACGGCTGATAGGAATGATTGAGGAAAACTTGCAACAGAGTTTTATCTTATGAAAATCTTTTATCTCTAAAAAATGTTTATTAAACTGAAAATAAAGTGAACTAATGTTATCTTTTTTATGTAAAATACTGTACCAGTAAGATTACATTTCATATGCATGGAATACTATGCACATGCAAAAATTCTGCAAGTCATGGTCAAGTGTTTGTTTTCTCTTTTAATATTCTGATTCAGGAAGAAGGTACAGTACTCAAAAGCCTAGAAACATCTTTTGCAGAAAGCTTGTGATGTAGCAGCGTAATATATTTATAAAAAAAAGAAATATCATTACATGTACAGACGACTTTCCTCACCACCCTAGAGGGGTCTTTTTTATAAGTGCACTATTCTATTCTGCATCGCCGGGACATAAGAAAATTGAAGCATTTCCTGTGAGTACTTGGGATTGTAGGATTAGCTGAGGAAAGTCTGGACCTCGTTGCAAATAGAAAAAAATGCATTTCCCTAGCCAATCTGTGTGTATGTGAAAAGGTTATGTCTCTAATCCATCAGCCACAGTCACAACAACAAAAAAAAAAAAAAAACTTCTCCTGCAGCAGGCAGCCAGTGCTTGAAAGCACGTCTGTGTTCCAGAGAAATGTGAGCTTATAAACTAAGGATCTTGGAACAACACTTACAAAGTAGCTGTTGAAACTTTCATTGAAGTCAAATGAGCAGCTTTTGTCTGAAGGGAATGATCTGGGAATGTCATAGCAGTCCTGGGATCCAAAATCTGCAAAACAAAAATGAGGTTACCAACAGCAGACGATGACATACTTAGACTGGAGCTCTTGGAAAATGGTTTCTAATCAGTACTAAATGAAACTTAATAGTGGCTCTTTTAAATTTTGATTGTGTTTTTATGAAACTGTAAATATTATTTGCTTCACAGTCGGAAAGAGTTCAGCTGTTATGAAAGGGTTTTTTTTTTGCATTCTTATTAGGGACTGATGCAGCCACTAATGCATTTCACTTACAGCCAAAAGAACATCAGTGCTAGTAAAAGCTTGAAAGGCAAGAGAAGGAGTCAGCTGAGTAAGAAGATTCAGTGGGGGTAGACCACGATGGAGGATAATTGCAAAGAGAAATGTTGTTTCTTTGTACTGCCCTGAAGAAATGAAAACACACTTTCTAATGGGTCTGATGAAACTCTTTGCTTCCTCACAGCAAGATATTACGAGTTAGTATTGAAACATTTGCAGCTATGCCGTAGTTTTTAGGTTTATTTTTCTTTTTCATGAGGTATCAGGAAATAAATCCCAGCTTGGGTATTCAATGCTTCTCTGAAGAATCTTGATTTGTTAGCTTTCTGTGCTAAGAAAAGGTAAAAATAATAACACAGTTTGTTTTAAGGACTCCATTGGGGTTTTGTGAAAACTTAGTTCAGCACTAATATCTCTGAAATGACATCTTTCATCACAAGGGCAGAAAGTGATGAGAGAACGGATTTTGTTATGCCCACATTTCTTGCAGAAGTTTCTATTCCTCTGGAAGAAAGTCCAGTTAAAATTTTAAAATGTGTTTGGTCTGTCAAAAAGTGGCCTGTGATATGATTGTAGATTTCTGTCATAACATCTATATGGATCACCTCTTAACCTCCAAGTTGTTGAATGAAAGTTTCTTCTGGGAATGTCAGGCATGTATGATTCATTCTTAGTTACATTTAGAAGACAACTTGTCTGGTCTTAGGGTAGGTGATGGCAGAAAAAAGTATATATCCAACAAAGTAGGTTCTGCTGAAAACATGCCTGAGATATCACAGTCACAACAGAAGTCAGATAATAGTCCACCAGACATGACGTATAAAATGATATATAATGTCTCTCTGCTTTCAGATGCTGAAGCCGTGTACTTTTATACCAGCTGAAAAAACTTTACCACCTTTCTCATTCATCAACACCCTGCAGACATCAACAAAAAAACGACTGTGTTCAGGTCTGATAAGCTTTTGACAGTTTGAATGGGTTGCGAACAGCACACAGGAGCAAAGGTGAAACAGGGATTGCAGCTAAGAGAGCTCCTGTGATGTCTCTTATCATCCATCAAAAGAAAGTGAAAAGGTTAGGACTGCCAGGATAAGAGCTGCTCAGATTCTTGGGAGCCTGGTTGATGGAAAATATCACTGCATAAAAAAGGTATGGCTATGAAAGTGTGTGTCCACTAAAGGCGATAATATGTGTTTAGAATTTAAGACCAAAAGTTATACTTTCTTTTCTAGTAGAATTGATTTAACACATAGTAATTATGCACTCCGAGAATAATGAAAAAGAGACTCTCCGGGAAACAAACCTTTGCGTAGGCGCGAACAGTCCACAGTGCCAATAGTGTTACTGCGTAAAGCCTTATTCCCAGCACTAGTAGGCACACAGTAGTTCCCGTCTGTCTCTGAGGCTGAGCGGGGCACATGATAAGTGTCTGTGGGTGAGCGCTCAGCAGGGGGGGGCGGAGGTCCTGAGGTTGAGCTGAGCGAAGGCTTAGGTGGTCTTGGAGGGGGTACTACTTCTCCTCCCCCCTCTGTGCCTACACCTGCCGAAGCCGACAGGGTGCGGGGCACCTGGTAGGTACAGTTTGCACCAGGTGTAGGTGGGATATCATAACTGATGGAAAGGTTACGCATTTGTGTCTCCATTGACGGTTTCCGCGAAGGCGTGTTGAAGACATAGAGCTCAGAGCCTTCCCCACTGTCCTGATGGGCCGGAGGGGACGAGGCTGACTTAGGGAGCAGCACAGTGTCCTGGGAGTAGCTGCGAGGGAGATGGTAAAGGCCACTGTCTGTAGAGAGCGAGGCACCGCGTGATGGAGGCGAGTCGTATATGGAAGATGCTGAAGCTGGGGCCGGATGTTGCTGGAAAAAGCCGTTGTGTGAGGTGTGTTTGGCGGAGGAGGTGGAAGAGGTGGGCGTGCGGTGAGAGGGGAGGTTGTCGTTCAGGTCCGTCTCTGAGGAGGTAGACTTGGAACACTCAGCATGGGCTCTGAGAAAAAATAATTCAAAGACATACACCCGAGAGATTAAATATCCACTTTTTAATTATAATAAGTGAGAAATCCATTCAGTTATGGTGAGTCTTCTCAGTCCTGTCTGCACGCCAACATTAGTCACCTTCAGTTAAGACAGACATCCCTTAGCACATCTTACCAGGTCAACTGAAGAACCAAAGTGTTTCCCTGATGACGAGCAATTTCTAAACATGCATTACATAAGAAACAAATTCCGTATCAAAAACGACGGAACCATTCCTTCTGGTTGACAAGAAGGGCAGGTAAACATTGTGGCATATCAGATATACTACAAAAAATCTTCTACAGAAACCGTGTTAACCTAGGGAGCAGTGTCAGTGTTTGGTACTCCTTTAAACACATGTGCAACACTTCACACAAGCAAGCAGTTCCAGCTGGATGGCTGGACACTCACAGACTAGCCTGGAGAGGAAGAGTCTTGCTCTCACACTCTTCCAGGAGTAAATACTCCTGGTCTCCCTCCAATGGAGAGTGAAGCTGCACTGAGCTACACACCACACAGCAGAGACAGGGACAAGAGTGGCAGAATGGACAGATGTACATTAGGAATAATAGGGTCTGAAACTCGTACAGAAGAAGCTTAGTAAGCATTGAAGCACAGTAAATAGAGAGCTTCACTCATACAGTCAAAAATGCAGAATGCAACGATGTAAATAAACTCACCTGTTGGGTTCAGGCTTTTTGCTCTCACAGTTGACCAGCCACAGGTAATCCTGGGGCTCCTCTGTGCTGGACTGAGAGTCCAGGGCTCGCACACTGACTGGCTGATACGGAGGCGGCACATTGGTCAGCACTGCTGCTGGGCCGACAATATTACCCAGTGCTGGGTGAGGGGGGGTATCCACCACCAGGCCACTGATGACTGACTGGTGAGCAGCTTTTGCTGCTTCTAAAGGAGGGAAACACAAAAGCTATGGTTACTTTTCTCATGACTGTTTATCTTCAAGTGTTAGCTCACACGTTATATGTAACTGAGAGCACTAAATATCAAATTTGATTACAGGGTTTCCTCTGACTGAGGGAGGTGAAAGAGGGCGCCTGAATTATAAATCTAGTTACAACAAAAGAAATAAATTCAAAGTTTTCCACTTTTTGCATCAATTACATCAGCACACTACACTGGCATAGTGTCAAAATATTACCTGAGATCTTTAACACTTATGTTAGCCCTTGCCTTCCATAGTTTTAGACAAAAACTTTCCTTTTGAATTTACAATCGATCTGTCCAGTTTATTATCCAACCCAGGATGGGGTTGAGGTGTAGGCTGCAGGGGCCTAGTATATCATTTCAATGTATTTTTTTGTTTTGTTATGTTTGGGGAATTACCCAAATCTCCTGAGTGTCGTTCTATTATTGTATTATAAATCTATGGTTTTTCTAATATCTATTATGAGACTTTTTTCATTTTTGAAAAAAATCATACCCAGTCAAAATTTGAGGCTCATTTAATTGACCACTCTGTGAGCTTTTCAAAACTGAAACACTTGTTTTGACACAATTGTGATGTGTTTGTGCCAAAACTGTTCTGACTCAATTTGAATCTCAGATTCCTACTGGATGCCTTGTCCATCCATTCCCATTATGTGCTGATGGAGCCTTTTGAGACAAGCAAACCAAATTAATCATATGATAATAATAATTATAATAATAATGATCAAACAACCAACAGATGTTGAATGTTAATGAAAAATCACACTAAGTTTTACCCTCAATACTGGTAAGAACTTCCAGACATACATTATGCAACCTCCACCAAGGATCTATAGCCTTAATTTCTACTTGAGTGGACATTCTTGTTGAAACCTTTTCACATATGGCACACTGTACAGTTGCAGGGGACCAACCTGATATTCAGAAGCGCACACAGTTTTTCTCAGACAGCGCATCCACTGTGTTGTTGTCACAGTTTTCTAAACATGTGGACCCTTTTTGAGCCTGTCTGCTTGACCTGATTTTTGCATTGTATTAAGAGCCAAGATGGCTGATGTATATGCTCGCTGAAATATATCCGTTTTCATTCCACATATTTCTACTTTTGCTCTCTTTTCACAGTTCTCCTCCCACTCTCTTCTATAACGGACAGTTTTATCTAACACAAGGTCCCCTTGTTCACTTCTTTTAAGAGTGAATATTGCAGAGAATCATTTGCTCCCTCCTCCACGATCTTCTTTTTCTCCTCATTTAATTGTTGAAGCTCAAAGTGCTGAATCATACAGAAAAAAGGAAAACCCCCTCTCCTCACAGAAGCGTTCATTCTCCCCTCCTCTTCTTCTGTCTGCACACAGCCATGAAGCACTCAAGCGATGCCACACACGACAGAGGAGTGGGAGTTGGGTCGCACATACATAGAAGTGAGCACAAAAGAGAGAGCCAGAGAAATTCTTTTTTTCAAATAAGAGCTGTGAGAAAAGCTACCTGTAATAATGCCTGTCTCAAGACCCAGTTTCTCTTAACTGTTTGTTTCACATCAGGGTTTTAACAGCTAGTACCAATTCTCTTGAAGAGGTGCTATGAATGCTGTTGTCAGGATTGCCCTGCAACACTTTTTGTGTTAGCAAGGGTAAGAAAAAGCCACAGTACTCTAACAGAGGACAACCTTGGAGCAGTATAGTCAGTGACTCAGTTGCCTGGTTTGAAAAGTACATGTTCTATGAAAAGAACCTTAGAAGCAAGATATGTCAGACAGTAAATAAGTTCAACTTTTGGCTGACACTGAAATACTATGCATAACTATGCCACAGGAAACCGAGATTTCACATCGAAGCTTGAATCTTAGTTTAAAGAGGAGAGAAAAAATAAAGGCTAGCAACGTAAAGAGAATAAATTGGAGAGAGGACCAGGACAGACGAGGGGCAGTAAGACCAACAGACACACAATGCTTTGATTATTCGGTACTGGGAACAAGAGTAACCTGAGCCTCAGCACAACACATGGATCAACACATGCATCATTAGACCCGGTGAGAACTTTGCTGAATAGAGGCCTGCTGGCACATTCAGCTGGTTCCCCTAACGCTGTCAGCAAGGAAGAGGGGGACATCTGAGAGGTAGAGGCACCAGAGGAGAGACCAATCCAGATAAACTATTAGCTATAGGTCACTGCGAGAGAAAGTAGCTTGTTTGCTTCTGTCATGAATTCTTTGTGGACTGCTGGGATGTTTTTTTCTTTGTGCACATGCATCATAGTATGTTTGAATAAGGATGTTTATAAGAAGGTGGTTCAGAGGACTAAGTATCGATGACACATTTTTAGAAAAAGTCTGTGAATCAAGTTTGAAGGGCATCAAGTGATAATCTTAGCGAAATGTTGCACAAGTAAAACCTATGAGAAGATAAAAAGAAGACAATTCTTTGCCACTAATGAGCTGGGCTAATGTTAGCATGAAAAAAGCTCAAGTAAGAAAGATTCACTTGTTTAGTTTTGTGTATAAAGACATTATACAGCTAATTATTCTTACCCCTTTTTTACCCTTACCCTTTGTCTTTTAATATGTTGAAATTAGACCTTTTCTGGATTTGTCTGGTGAATTTGGCTCATATCAAGTCTAAAAAGGCATAAGTGTAAAACATAGGGTCAGTAATAAACTCTATGCCAATTCTCTTTAAGTGAAGTAAAGGTCTCAGCTTAGAATTAAGGAAGGGGAGGCAGCATGGCAGCAATGTGCAGCGGTGATGTTTATCTTACGATGAAATGCCTCTCCTTACCATCATCAGTGGGGTTAAAACCACAGATGTCACAGATGCAGCGAACCCACTTATTCATCTCCTCTTCAGTGTCAGCCACCAGGTAAAAGACACGGTCAATGGTCTTAATGTCGAAAATGAAGCTGTGCTCCAAGTCTTTCTTGTTGAACGTCAGCCCAGCATCCACCTACAGGAACAAATGACAAGTCTAGTTACAAATTTTACATATGGTCACTTAAAAAGAATTGATGAATACAAATTCTGTCATTTTGATTGACTGAGAAAAAGAGTTGACACACATTTAGAGAAGAAATATGTTAAATAAATTATAGTAACCTAAATATCTCATCTGCATGATTGACTGCAGGGGTGAAAAAAGTGTATTGCTGCCTCAACAGCACCAGCCAGTCAGACTTGTCAAAGTTCCTTTTGATTTTAAAGAAGAAGGAAGCGCAATTCATATATGCTACCAGTAAGAAGAAACCAACTGCAAAATCGAGACTGTGTGGATGACATGAGCAGTGATCCATTAAAGTCAGATCAGTCAATGATAACACTGGGGAACACAGTTTTTGTTGAGTAAGGTCTAACAGCTGTTTTCGACTTATTTTTGGGTGTAGAATCCAAAACTGATCTTAGTTTTTCTCTATCACATCAAGTTTTTGAACAAAAAAATCCATGATGTCTTAAAAACATTGAATTTTGCTTGTCTGGAAGGTAAGCTGTGAAGAAAAAACTTTAAGTACTAGAAAAAAACTGACTGCAATTTTGGAATCAGCATGCCAATTTTAGTTCTGATCAGCTTAAAAATCTAACTCAACAGAATTTTTTTTCCAAATTGTTTCCAGTGTAATGATCTGTCTGTGCAAAAACATGCAACAAGATTCTTTTGTAGACTTGCAGTCATACAGAGTCGTACCTGCTCACACAAGTTGAGATCAATTACGCGAATGGGCTTCTTGGCATGGTCATTCTTGTAGTACTCCAACACGTCTGGGTCGCCTGTCAGACGGCCACTGCGAAGAATGAACCACCGCTTCTTCCATGCCTGCAGGGTGAACACAGAAAATGAGGCCAAAGGTTATATCTGTGTTCTCACAATGACGGCTCCATTCCCCACCGACCGCAGGCTGGCCAAATGCTTCATTTGCACTGTTTAGCTAATGTGTCCTAGCATAGCTGGTGTCTCTGTGTGCATTCTGCACCAGCTGCATGAGCCAGAGGGAAGAGGCCTGAAACCAGAAATATGTGTCTGGGATAACCAGAACAAAAGCCACATAGTTTGGTCTAGCACCCTGGCTGGGATGAATAACCAAATCTTTAAAAAGATACAAGCACTGAGGGATGTAATGCCTGAGTGGAATGGGCACCACGAGAAGAGAGAAAATAATGAGGTGAGCAGATGATTTATGACTTTATACATAAATTAAAACGACACTTTAGTCATGACATATTTATCCGTGTACAATGAGACTGACAAGAACTTTCTCAATATGCAAAACCCTGCACCAATGCAAGTAAAAACACAGAGCTATTTTTACAGCCAAAATTACAATCCATACAGCATCTGATCTTGACATGTACAGCATTCATAACGGAAAGTAAAAGTAAAGCTTTTTGCAGCTTTAAATCCAAGTATGAAGCCAGACACAAAGTATTGGTACCAAACTAACACTGCTCTTTTCTTACAGTGTTTATAATTTAGTAAGAGAATGTTCCCCATGGTAAATAATTTAAATGCAGACTCATCGGGTTTGATAAGCATTTGATTTGTGAGATTTATGGTATTTCATGGTATGCTAGTTTTGTTTGAACACTAAAAATAAGTTTTCCTTAAGTACTAACAAGAACTAAATAGAGGACAACTAACAAAAAGTTCTGTAAAAAAAAAACTGCAGCGCTACGAGACTCTAAGATTTAAAAGAATATCAACAAATAAAAGTTGCAAATAAATGACAAAAACATATTGGAAAAAAGGCAGATTTTGAAAGTTGATGATTTTGCATTAAAAAAAACCATCCACGTGTGTATGACCTCAGTAGTTGTTGTTTTATCTATCATTTTAATCAGATCAGTAGGCATACCACCAGAATACGTGGAATGCAAACACTTCTTTATGCTGGGTGTGATTTGGACTACATGAGCAATGCTGTAGAGCTAAGTTTTTATTTCATCTCTTGGTTGTTTTCCCCTCTAAAGGGTGTCCTTTATTACACGGCCAAGCTCCGGACTGAGACAGCACAAGGAGCATCAAACCTTTCCCTCCACAAACAGAATGAAGAGAAGCAAACCTCCAAAAGCCCCCACGTTTAGAGAGCAGGGGAAAAAACACACAAGACATAAATGAATCACATGGACAAACAATGCCGAAACAATAAACACCATTCATGTCCCACACTGACAAATGCATACAGCACGTTTCACTCACTGCACTTCAAAAGTGCCATTATATAATCACACATACACACCCACTCAGTCAAAATGAGGCTTAAACCTATCAAACATACATCCTTTGAAGCAGGCCAACTTAAATACCTAACTCAACCACAAAGCTGAAGTGAATGTGCAAAAACAACACCGATGGCTCTGTGTTGTGTTGATGGGACAAAGAATAGTGGGTGTGGACAAGGAACCTCTCTCCCTCTTTTGCTCTCTCTCTGGCACATGACAAAGCAGTCTTGGGTCAAGTTATCCTGTGGGGAACAGAAGGGACCAGAGCTTAGGTTACAGTGAGGCCAGGCCCGCCCAGGGTGGGAGTGTTGACAGCATGGTAAGTTGTACACGCTGGAGACAGAGGCAAGGAGTGAGACCTGTTTGCATAGAAGTACTTTACACATATGAAGGAGTCGATTATATGTTTGTTTTCAAAGTGCTTGAAAAAATGGTGGAGAAATAAGAGTCAAGAGGTAGAAAAGACAGTCTTATAAGCGTTGGACAAGATTCACAAATGGTAACGAGATTACTAAATGACAAGCATTTTATCAGTCTGTCGTGTCCGGTAAAAATCACACAACAGATCAGACAATATGTAGAGTAATCATAGAGCCAAACGTAAAAAAGGGGCTGAGAGGATAATAGCAGCACCACTAGGCCAAACCTGCACCCCACATAGCTACATTTTATCCAAATGATAAAGGAGAGTCCTCATCATTTTATCCAGATTCATGACAAATGTGACACAAATTTTACAGCACGTTTCCTGGGGCTGACTTAAAACAGCCCATCCAGACAAAGACAGAAAAAAAAAATCACACTCCATAAAATGTAATGATCTGGCCTGTATGGGTGAGGGTTGTCAAATGGCTGTAGACTGGTACAACATAAAATATTTATAAAAATTGCACTTTCAAAGTAACTTTAAAAAAAAATTGTATACTGCTATTTAGTTAACTTCACAATTATCACCAACCCTGATATCACATATATGTATATATATATTATAGTCATGAAGCCAGTCATTAGTGAGGGCCATATTGGAAATACTGACTTGTGCCTCCTTACCAACAGCTACAGGGCACCCGTCAGTCACATGAGCTGAGCTGGGTCTCTGATTGGCCAAACTTGTGATCTTAAAACAATTTGAAATACTGAATTGGGAAAAAAATTGCCTCCCATGCAGCGTGTTCTAAAAGTCAAACTCGTGATTGGGACCAAAGCTGTAAAAAGGTTTGTAATGCTTTAAAAGTCTATTTTTTGTTTCTTTTCTAGCTTGGTGTGCATGTGGTTTCTGGTCTTTCTGCAGCCAGTCTCAAGCAGATATGCCATGACCTGTGGCTTTTACCACTTCTGCAAAGGCTTCATTTTTCTAAAGCAGATGTTACCCCTTGATTATTCCTCATGTCCCCCAGTGGTAGAAGTTCGGAGTCACTCCCAGTGAAAAGAAGCACCTTTCAGGCCTAATGAGAATCTGCATCCACTGTTTCTGCACAGCCACATTTGCTTGCCAACTGACAGTAGCAGCTATTAGATGACAAGCTGTGTGGTAGCTTAAGCATCTCTCCTCCATCTGTGGACTTTTCACACAGATTTCCTCATGAACAATTCCACACACTCTCACTGTTTTACATCACCACATTTTGACCCACATAAAGAACCAGACAAAATATAAAAATAAACACCTCCAAATGAAAACATTAGAGAGAGTCAGACACAGCAGAACAACATTTTAGTGTCTTAGCATGACAAACAGCTACGCATAGAAAGAACCACACTAACCTGATAGTGTCTCATTGACATGCATTAAGTCGCCTACTGAAGTCTAAAAAACACAAAACATCAGGAAAAGGAGAGGTTCAGTTGAAGGCAGGAAGTCATGTTAACATTAATGAAAAATAAACCTTATTACATTTTCCTGCAGCTGTTCTGTAATCTGATTTGTCCTTAACCTCCCACTTTATTTTGATCCAGTGGGGGGGGGGGGGGGGGGGGGGGGGGGGGGTAGCAGCAAAGTGTGTTGGTGACATTTATGCTGTCTCAGGTGGTCTTTTTCTTTTTTTTTTGTAATCATTTGATTCAAAAGCAGGCAGCATAATTTGACAGCATCTGAAATTCTGCCTGTGCAATATCTTAAGTATTGTGTGTTAAACTTTTGGAAACACACTAGCACAGCCATAAAATTTCTGCCATGAATAGCTTAATTTGATTCATCTTTCATAAGTCTATGAAGCATCAAACTCCACCTGAACGGTCCTATTTCACCACAAACAAGAACTGCACTCCAACCGAACATTGCTGCTGACCTTTTGGGCGACATCATTTCTCTAAGTGCACACACAAACCTCAAATGTAAACCAACCAAATACCAAAAATCCCCTGTGAAAGAATATGCCTGGCTGCCCTCCCCCAAATGTGAAGTTTTGGGCTATACATACCTCCTCTTAGAGCTCATGAAGAACATATCATAACACAGACATCTGGTCCTGCTTTGTGATTTTTATATCCCATGGTAGCCAGAGTTAAATTGATCCCAACAGGTCCCAACCAGACAACACGATACATCCACTCAAGCTCTCTTAAAACACCAACATATTCTGCTCACTCAACAACCACAGAGCCCACTTAAGCTAGCAGGAGCCCTGTGTTCACTGTCACAGTGTTGGGAATGGGACGGCATGGGACGAGACTGGACCGGGATGGGGAGGGCTCCCCAGCATGGCAGCTGTCCCCGCCAACCCCTCGCTCCCCGCTCCCCCCACCAAAGTCATCACCTCCCATTTTCCCCAAGCAAGTGTCCCTTGATAGGGTAAGACACAGGAAGACACCCTCTATTCCCCCACTGAAGTCCTACGTCTTACATGGGGGACGGACAGAGAGGGCATTGAGGGTCTGACTAAGAAGATGGGGGGTGGCGGGTTAGGGGTGGAGGACATGCCAACTGAGTGGAGTCACACAGCCGTCAGAGGCCTTCTGACCCATCATCAGTGGAGCGTGAAAAGGGCAGAGGATGTGGCAGAGAAGTGCATGAAGTGTAAAAGAGGCTGATAATATGCAAAAGAGGGGAACTTAGAACAGAAATGGATGACAAAAGGAGACAGCATAAAAACAAATGAAAGACATTTTAATCATAAAAAGTACAATTACACTAAACAACACTTGAGCAGAGTTTTACTGGACATGTAATAAGTAAAACTGCAAAGCTTTGGTGCTTCGGTCCTGAATCTACTCATGCTTTCTTACTACAATTTACCTGCTAGTAATGAACCACCACACACAAAAACACCCCACAGTGTCCATGCTTTTATCTGCTTGGTGTCGGGAGGAAGCTTTACAGTGAGTAAGCAGAAACATGTATCAGACATTTAATGAAAATTGAGAGACCCCATTAAAAACCTTAGAATTCAAGTTACACTTCTTCCTACACCACTTCGCTTTATCAAGCTGCATAATGAAAGCTCAACATGACTCTCTGTAAAATGGAGAAATAGAGAAAGACATGAGACTACAAATGACTTTGATTCATACCCTCACATCCCTGACCATCCCCTGAAGAACCTGCCATGCAATCCTGTGCATCATGTCTGTGTCCTGCAGTTAATATTAGCATCATAACATGCATTACTGCTACACACAGAAAAAATACCTTAAAATTCAATGTAAGAAAACGCAAAAATTACTAGGACAAAGTGGCATTGATGGTAATAGACTTGGCAAGAGTCCCAAAAAGTATGATATCGTAACTTTCAGAATGAGTTCTGCTTTAGCCTGCAGCTGCTTAAAATAAAACTGTGTCTGAATTAAGACTCCTATTACAACAGTTTGATCTAATTTATTGGTCTAGATATGTTTCTGCTGAACCTTCCTGTCAGCACCACTGAAGCTCCACTGGCTTTGGTTTTAGTGCGCTTTAAAAGCTAATTGAGCTTCATGGTTTAGATAGCTTAATGTAGCCTAAAAAGCCTCTGAGTGAACTAATTGCTAATGTGAGCGTACTGTCGTCACAGGCTGTTAAACTGCATACTTGAACTCATCCTTTATAGCTTGAACGGTAAATGATAGAGAGACGGGACTGTCAGTCTACATGTTACTGCAGAACAGGCTTATGTCCTCTGGACGACGACAAGTGTAAGTGTTACCATTAAGAGTCAGCTGGTTCATGTGTGCTTTTCGGTACAAAGGCACAGCATGCCAGCTTTGTGCAATAAATGCAATGAATGCTATGGCTCAGTAGATTATCTGTATGCTACACATAGTCAAAAACAGTCTGGAAACATGTATTAATACACTTAAAAGAATTAAAACATGCCAATTTGGATGTTTGTATGTTAGAAAAATCAATTGGTGACAACACAAATAGATAAATTTGGCAGATGAAAACAATTGTCATTTAAAAAACAAGCCCCTGACCTGACATGAGACACACTTCTCCTCCTCCACCTCTTTCTCTCCCCTTACACCTCAACCATAGACAGTATATAGAGTACAGTATATGGTACACTCTTCCATCTCAAGCCATCGATACATGATGAGTTTGCCCATAGGCATGTTAACAGAGTAACAGCTCAAATACACTCGATGCGTCTGGCTCCATTGCCTGTTGACTGAGGACGACGCCTCACACTAGTTAAGAGTTCCCACACTTCATACTCATTTGAGAAGTTTCTAACCATTAATGTTGGGCTCCAAAACCTCAAAAATGTTAACATCTGGCACTGCTCATCATGCTCGCATATTTGTCGTTGTCAAGCCAAAAGTGATCTGATTTTGGTTTGATTGTTTTATTTTGAAAGTGAATGGGTCTTCTCAGGTAGTTTCCTTGCACAACTCCCTGTCCTGCTCAATCTGCCCTACAGTAATTGACAGTAATTGCAGCTCCTGGCAAAAATACGATTCATTCTTAATAGGAACCAGTTCTCGATGGCCAGAGCAAGATCATAGCAAAGGCGATCCAGTCTGAGTTGACACAATGACTTAACTGGAAACCTGTCACAATTTGAGAAACACCTCCATACACAATACACAGAGAGGTGTAACTCTGATTAAAGTCTGCATCACATGATAAATATCAGAAAAGAAACATTTGATGACTGCAAAGCTGAATAACTGTTTCCACTTCCACACTGTTACCAGCAGTCTTTTGATAGCATTAACTGGGCTTTTCCCATTTCACCCATTGGACAGGCTGGATGCCTAGTTAGCACTTAGCAGCATGAGAGTGGTCGGGCCATCTGTCCAGTCTGAGTGGGCTGTGGGTAAATGACCTGCACCCCAGCTGCGCTGACTCATACTGAGTAGGACAGCCTCACTGTTCAGAAAAACAGAGAAGGGAAAGCTCTGGGTGAAGACAGGGGAGAGAAGGGCAAGATTTTGGTGATTATAGCAAAAAAAACAACAACAACTGGACAACACAGCAAGAAAACAGACCACCAAATGTGGTCAGTTGATAGGATTAGGATTACTAACAGATCCCTCTTGCATTGGCTCAATTCTCACACGGTCCAGTTCAATCAGGCAGGACATTGAACATATAACACTAAGCAATGTGTCAGCATTTATCAGTGTACTCTTTGGGCAGTTCATGAGGAGGACACTGCGAAAGAGGTGAGAAAAATGTGAATGAAAAATCAGTGGCCTTACAAAGCAAACATGGAAGAACAAACATGGGTTTCAATGTTTAGTGCTAAATTAGAGGAGACTGACATTATTGTTTATTCTTTGCAATGGGTTTAATTTCCAAAAGCCTCAGTTAAGAAGGTCATCTGACAGAAAAAAAGAAAGTTTTTTTTAAGTTTTAATATGCGTAAAAACCTTGGCATGTATCACAAGATTACAGATAATAGTACAGGAAGAGAACTCTTTGAACTTAAGTTACCAAAGCCTGTAAACAAAATCCCCCTGTATTTCAGGTAAGGTTACATTGGATCAAATTCATGGAATGTAAATGACATTTTCCAATACTGGAATATTATGTTGAAGCATTTGCTGACGCAGAGAAGCAAAAAATTATTTTCCATGACACTGCAATCTGACTTAAATGCAGTAAACAAATACGCAATCTTGTGGACCTCAGAGCTTCCCAAAGCCTCACATAGGCTGCCTCAGGACCGTAGGACTATTTTGAACAAAGGCCATTCTAAGAGAGGAGTGTCTAGAGCGTCAGAGGTTTTGGCGCTCATGGCCTTGGTGACGAGGTCTGCACTGGGGGAAGGAGGGTAGGGACAGAAGTGCCTTTATGCTCAGTGTTGCTACTTGTATAAACCAGTCTTTGTTAGCCAGACATGACTGGGATTCTTGCTAAACAGCTATTTTTACATCCTTGAGCACCACAGAGGGCAGTTAATGTACAAGTAAGAGTGCATGGCCTTTGGCTAAGTGTGGCCGCTCAGCCAACGTCATCAGCACTCCTCTGCTTTCTGGGAGGAGGAGGGAGGGCTTCCATAATAGAGGGCTGACATCCAGCATCACAAACCCTGGTTAAAAGTTATCTTAGGGGTGATTTTCTGACAAACTCAAATTTTGATAAAATGGGTTTGTGAAATCCTGGGATCGATCCCCCGGAATATCGACCTTTACTACAGAAGACCAGCCTTTAAAAAATGAAATCTGGTCATCTGCGAGGTTGGTACCTTGAAACAAACATGGCAGGATATAAGCAAGGCCATATGCTAGAAGTGCTACAAGTAGTGTGGAAATACAAATCTCCAAAACCATTCAACAAGACATCACTCCAATTATTCATTCAGCAGAATCCTACGAAATTAGACAAAACTGCAGGGGAAAAGCCCTGACACTTGAGGAACCAAACAGTTTTATGTTAGCCCCAAAAATAATTGAGTTTGTCTCTATTTTCATATTCTATGATCTACAAATGCTCTTTGTGTTACTGAGCTCTATGGAAATACTAACTATAGACTACAGCAGAAAAGGGTTTACTTTGCTATTACACATACTCGTAGGTTTTTCATCTTCTCTTAATTGCAATACAAAACAAGGATGGCCATTTGGAAGGACGTAGGCCATCTATCTACACTCAACATTGAAAAATACTCTGTATAAAAAGAACTGACAGTAAATTGTGCATATTTCATACCCAATTAATTGGGTAGACAATGAGCAGAATAACTGTATCTTCCAGCCCTTGAATGGGTAATATTTATTTGAAGTAAAGCGAGGGCATAGTAACAGAGCTGCATGTTTGATGAGGAGGTTACACAGTTCAGCTATCTCTCAGTAGCAGCCAAAACACCAACAGTCATCACAAAGACTAACAAAAAAACACTGAGACACTACTCTATTTCCATGAACACCCTCAACATCATTAACCACTCCTGAGAAACAACATCGAGCCTACCTTACATCAATCAGAGCTGTGTTCATTCTGTCCTGAAAAACTTGTATTGGTGGAAAAGCTACATGTCTCTGCTGTTGCTGTTGTTTGTGCCGCCTGTCTTTATCATGAGCTGCAGTGTGTGTGAGGGTCTGTAGTTTGTGACCTCTCCCTCCTGTGACTTCCTGTTCAATATAATCAGGTTTTCCCAGACCCTCTTAACTGCCTGTGCCAACTCAGAGGGGGCGGGACAAAAGCAGGGTGTTTACAAAAATTAAGAAGGGGGTGCACCCTGACACATGAAGGTGACCATGTGTCAGGAAAAAATATTACTTTCTCAACGTGGCAAAAGGCTTAAATCAATCTGACTCATTGTTTTAAACAACTTTCACCATCAACAATTACTCAATAAATGCTTTATTTCATTTTTTTATCATCATTATTTCACAAAGAACAAGGATGAGCTGCTCGAGAAAGTTTTAAAGGGACTGTGAGGAATTTTTAAGTGACCTTAAAGAAGTCTCACTTCAATATATTTGCCAGATAGTACTCCATGATTCAAAAACTAGATTACAAGCATCAAAGACGGTTATATCTAAATGCTAATGCTTAGCTCTTGATCAGCTCCTGGGCAGGACTGGATTGATTTACAGCACAACAAAGTCCCCATGACAACACCACGCCAGCTGGCAGAGTTAAGTAGTGAGAGGAGGGATCTGTGTTATTCTCTGCTGATTTCTTAGATTAATTCTGTAGTGCAGGTGGATACTTGAGCCGGACTGGCAAAAAAGTGTTCAGGGAACACATAGGCACTTAATCTGACCCTTCTTCTCTTTGTTCCCTGGAGTATAATGAATCAGTAAGTCTCAGACACAGCTCTTACTGAATATTTAGCACTGAATAATAACTATGGTTGAATATTGGACAAAATTGTTGATGTCTCTTATTTGTTGTGGCTGTACTTTATATAAACATGTGTATTTCTATTGATGGATTGGGCAAATTTAGAATTGAAGCATTGTTAAGTTATGAGGTAACTTCAGGGTTCCTAATTTCAGAGGCAGGGTCAGTAAGTGACTGGTTTGTAAAAAACTCCCTCAACTAGTTGATAGATTTGCTTGATCTGTGATTCGTCGTACGGAATCCTGCTTCAATTGCAACAAACCAAGGCAAAAGAACATAGTTTCAGGGAATATCAGGGATACTGTTGTCAGATCTTTTGTGTATGAAAGATAGTAAAGTGATATTACATCTTGATTTGCGTATCTACTCCTTTTTGTGATCAGCTACACGTTGCTCACAAACCCTCGTGGTGACCCTGGAGTAATTTATCAAGCCAATTTTCACTGGATTGTTTCATTCCACCTTCTCGGTCCTAGTTTGTGAACGAAAAAAAGGTAAGGGCGATATTTTCAACTTCTCACATTATAGCAACACAGCCTTGTCCCTTAATGCCAAAAGAGAAGTATCATCTGAAGCCCCATCCTCTTCCCTGGATTGGAGCCTTTCTCTGCTTCCTGTGGAGACTTTAAGATTCTGTTTCCTATCTGCACCCAAAATAAAGGAGGGTTAGAGATGCCCCAGCATGGGCAACTTCCTCTCTGGGCCTGCAACACAAAAACTTTCCCTTGGCAGCCCACTGACCCCCCACGCTGCAAAGATAGCTGGTCAGCAGAGGGTTTTTCAGTCAGGGGATAAGAAGGACTCAGAGAGAGCATTAACCAAGAGCTCCACATAATAATGAACCACCATGAAATCTGGCCTTCTGCTTTGTAATCTGTCTGACCATTTAGCTTATTAAGTATATCTCAGTCACCTATCAACTTCATATGTGACTGATGTACAATTCATCATGTTATGTGCACAAATCCCAGCACAAACAGATGATGCTGCAAACAGTCCTGAAGAACTTGAGGCACACTAAAAGCTTTGCAGGTTACATTTTCTGCAGCAAAAAAGTACTTTGAACAAGCCTTTTTAAACTCAACAATAACAATGTAAAGCTCTCTCACCTTTAGAATGAAATCAAATTCTCTACTCTTGGCACCACAGAGATTTTACTGAGGCTAACAACAGCAGGGGAAGACACGTAATGACAAGGTACAGATTCACAAAAGCCAGAGCTAAAGTAACACCAGCTTTGGTGTGCATCTGTGTATCCTGTGTATTCATCTTTTTAAAATATAAAACCTAAAGTGTAATGTGTGACTCCTCATCACTCCATTCATTGTGTCTGCACCCCAGTGAGAGTCAACTCCTCATTTCTCTTCCCTCCAAAAGGAAACAAGAACTAATCTTTGTTAAACTGAAACATCACATCGTTGCTTTGTGTGCAAGCGCCCTGTCTTCCCACACAGGTCAGAAACACAACAGTGAGCATTTCATGTCTCATTTCTTCCAGTAGAACCAAAGCTCACATCCAGAATTCCTCAGAAACTGCATGTCCACTTCTAATGAACTACAAATGTCTCAAAAACGCACTGCATGTGTGTTTTTCAACTTTATTTTGCTTCAAGTTTCAACAGAAAATGACTCATTATTAATTGAAACAAGCAGATTTTTGTGAATTAAGTGGGAAGCTGTCACGTTTTAATTACTTTGCTGCTACCTCACCCTGTGGCTGCAAAATGCACACAATTTTAGCCATGGAAACAGAAAATGGTTTTGTATCCAATAATTGCGAGAGGAAAGAAGGACAAAACAAACAATTAATGTAAGCGCATCAATAAGACAGTTTCACCTGCAGACTTGATCAATTATTCAGCATAACGTACTCAAAATTCCATCTGTCACTGATCATCTCATAAGGTACACTGCAAAAAAGAGTAATAAATGACAAAAAAACTGAAACAACGTCTAATGCCTTCTTTTTAATGTTTTATACGACTAAATAAGATCAAAAGTTACCTTACAAGTAAAAGTGTCTCATTTTAAGATATTAAAAGACAAAAATGATGCCTGAGTTGCTTGTCAATACTAAAACAATCTTACACTGGGGCAGGAAGAAGTTGCTAGGCAAATAAAAATAATGTTCACGTTATGTGGACCAAAAACGTTCTATTGTAAAATATATCAAGCACTTGGTGTTGGATTCAGGAAAGTCTTCTCGTTTGGTTTGTGCCCTTTTTGCTTCACCATTTCCCTCACAGTTATTAAGATGATGGCAAGAGTAAAGCAGAAATGCCCAGTGTTTTCTAGATGGTGAAGAAGATGGACTGGCATCTGCTCACTCCTGATGGGAGCCTGAATTCAAAACGAAGACAGTAAGTGGGTTTTAATTGAAATTAACTTGACTCAATACTCAGACTCATCACCAAACAATCAGTTAAGAGACAGAAGAGCAGAGGCAAGCTAAACAGGAGAGTGATAGAGCACGGGCTAAAGGCTCAAACAAAGGTTAAGGTGGTTATGATAATGTTAATTTCAACCTGCATGCAGCAACTATACTGCAGTGGTCTGTTCAAACTGTGGGTCTATCAGTAATACAAACTTCAAGGTTACATTTGCTGGGCATAGGACTTGTAGGAAGTTACCAGGACTCACTTATGTTACATGTTACGGATACACCTCAGAGCACCCTCATCCTCACCCAGAGCTGTGAGTAGCACTAAATTTAGCTGGCTACTAAACTACGGTACAAACATACAAAATTTGCTTATTGTCACAATTCAAACAACAGTGCAACATAACTGTTTCTGAGTACAGTACCCTGTCGCATTGTAGCTGGTAAAAATTTGTCTTGAACATAGAAAAGAGGAAGATACAATTTCCTTTCACCTCTCCGAACAAGTACACATATCATGGCATGACGACAGTGTGTGGGAGTGGTTTGGCTGAAGAGGTTGCCGCTGTTTTATAGCACAGCACCACAATGAGAATATTTAATACACCATTTAACACAAAACCAAGGCAGGAGACAATTTAAAGGGCTAAGTCCACAGACAGGTGCAACAGTGCAGCCAACAGCAGCAGCAAAACAGCTCCACACCAGAAAAACAGAGCAATTGTTTTGCACAGATGGGCACACTCTGTGGAGGTAACACTTGTGCATTCCTTCTTTGCTAGAAACAAACTGTCAAACTGACATCTGCTGTGTAATGTAAAGATGGTGTGCATGTGACCCTGTTTAAAATGTGTGATAAAAATAGCTCACTTTGAGCTTGTTTCTGTTTACACTTTCTGATACTGCTGAATGCTTCGAAGTCAGAGAGCAGAGGCAGCTTTGAGCCTTGAGCTTTTGAGCCTCCAGCAGCTCAATAACCATCCTGTATGCTTGCCCATTAACAATGTATTGATCCATAAGGAGCACCAATAATCAAAAAAAAAAAAAGAAAAAAGAAAATACTATCTGTCCCTCTCAACCTCAATCTACCATCCCACAGCCGCTCTTCTTTCATGTGCAGCTGTGAAATTCTCACCCAGTCAGGCGCCGTCTGACCCCAGCCCCAACAACCTGCAGTAACCGTCCAAAGAACAGAGACCTTGGTAGTCATACTGCTATCTTTGCAAACAGAGCAGTCCCAGACCAACATTCTCATGAGAGAGCGTCCAAAAGGCAAACAGGTGTTCTGAATTTATGAGCTTTGACAGGTGATCCAATAACAACACAATGTGGAGATTCTTCCAAATACTTCACATCAAAAACAAGCATTCTGGCTGAGATCAGACAGGAACAACCCAGTCATTCACTACAGTGCACAGAGACAGAGAGAGACAGAGACACTCAAAGTTTAAACCTTGAAAGTGGAGAAAAATTTGCTTTTTCAGAAAACTTTGACAGAAACTGTTCAAGGAAGGAAAACAGAAGCTTACCAGAGTTTTCAGTTGCGCTTGGTAAAGTATCTCCTCAAATGACTCAATACTCCTTTTAAGCTTTTTCCATCCAGCACAGCACCTCAGTGCTGCTTTTACTCCAGCGTCTCACATAGGCAACTGTGTAATTGCTTTCATTGCTGCACTAACTCCTTCTAATAGGGCGGGGCCAGGAGCTTCCAGTCAAGTAATCATTCAGAATCATACATTCGATTAACCAGGGAGGGAGGGAAGACTCAGAGAGGGGGAGAGAGGGGTAGAAAGGGGGAGTATCTCTGAAAAGCAGGTGAACACGAGGTAGTGACAGTCTGATGTAAAGTCATGGAAGAATGAATCAATTTTGTTTGACTTCTGCCTCTTTTAACACAAACCCACCCCCCGACCCCTCCTCACTTTCAGACTTCCTACGTCCACACTTACACAGTGTCCAGAGGGTAAAGCATTAACTGGTAGGAGCAGGTTTAAACATTAACACGACTACCTCACATCATGTATGTCTGGGGGAGCACAAAGGCCTCAGTAAATGAAAACTCTTCTCCACCAACAGCATTCGCTTTTTCATCAAAACTGATCTGACTGCCTCTTTCTGTTTTCCAGGAAACGCAGGGCTTTGTGAAACAGAGAAAAGGAGAGAAAAAACACACACAAGGCAAAATAACATCCCTTAGTGGAAGTTTCCACTTTGTTAGCGCTTTGTATCTTCCTGGTCATCTGTTCCCAACACACTCTCGGCACAAAGATTTCCTGTTTTGCCTCCTTTTATCACTGTGGTTGTGTTTGGGGGTCTGTTAAGAGCTAAGTTTAGAACAACATCTATATTAATATTTGCTGCAATAGCGTAGGTCTCATCAGTTGTCCTGAATAAATAATATTTTTATTTAGACTCCTGTGTAAACAAAATTTATAGTGATACTTGCTACAAGTGGCACAAAAATATTGTTAACCTTAATTGGACAACATGAGAGATAATAACTTCTTCTTTGTTAAAACTAGATAGCTGGAGCTTCTAATTTGCTCCCACTGTACGGTACAGTGTTACAAAACAATCAAAATTACTTTTCAGCTACTACTCCATTCACAAGGATTGACTTAAAAAAGAAAGAAGCAGTGCTAGCTGATTTCTGGAAATGGACAAATGATCCATTACTGCCTTCTAACCTGCAATATTAATAAAAGTTTGTTCTTTGAAAGAAGTAACACCACAAATAATGCTGCAAGGGATTTAAATATTTCTGACTTGGATGATTTTCTTTGTTGTCACATTACCTGCAACTAAATTGCAAGGGCACTGTCATCATGCCACTTAACTGCTAGTCTTAATATTTGAACCTCTTAGGACCAGGCGTTCACATATGTGGACATTACATTTCTGTTTCTCAGACCCATCAACTACATTTAGAGACACATCATCTTGGTGATATCACAACTTTACACTAGTTTCAGTGGAAAAAAAAGTGTATTTGACTCCGAACACTAATAACTAATAGTGAACCCAAAACACATAAACCAATTTTCTTGTACAAAGACTAAGTTTAGTTGTTACACTTATCAGGTCTTATTTATCCTAAGTAGAAAAGAAAAATAAAAAATGCAAACCAAAAAAAGCCCAGGTCTTGGGAGGTAAAAGATAACGACAACTATTTGGATAAATTACTTGAGATATTATTTCTACTTCAGCGCATTTAAATGTTCAGGAAGCACCAAACGTCTGTGCTTAAGCTTTGTTAATGCTGATGCTTGGTGATGAATACAAGACATATATCTCCACCAGAGGAAGAAATATGATAATGTAAAGATAACTCAAAACTTTGCCTTCTTTTTACCATCAAAACAAAGTGACACCAAGAATGAAGGCTTTTAGAGAATTACTTCAGTTTTGAGACTGAACTGCTCATTCATTCTAACAGGAGAGACTCTCCCATATCTTTGAAGGAAAAACAAAAATTAGATCCTCATGTTTGCGTGCTATGAACCTGTTTTATGAAAAGGATGCAGATTTTTTTTTTTTTTTTTAGTGCAGGAGGTGTCAATCTATCTGTACACTTCTAGTTTTTGGCTTTAGTTGTATGATAACAATTCACATGTTTCTGCTGGGGTCAAAGTAAATCAAAGCGCTGCTAGCAATGCTTTCTGCTCCAAACACTACCATTATTCGGATAGTGTTCAAGTCATAAAAGTGTCAGGAAGCCATACCCGTATCCCTGAAATTCATGTGCTAGTGTTAAAGATAAGTTTAATTTTTGAGAAACTGCAAGACAATGTTACTAATATAATGCTAACAACAAATCTACCCAGGAAACCGGTCCAAAAACCACCAACTGAACAGATCATTTACCCCAAAGCAGTTCATGGCTCCTTACCTGGTTCTGTAGAGTCCAAGCTTTGCATTAACAAGAGCAAGCTGCTGACCAACCACTGTTGTCGACCGAGTCTGGCCGTTTTCCTGCCTATCCTGCTGACTTCCCTCCCTTCCACTTTGCTCCGTGAAGTCTGCAACACCCTGCTCCAATAACCCCTGACCCACAGGAAGTAGACACAATGGACTGAAAATAACACACCACCTCCCCCTGGCAACAACTGCCCACCCCAGCCCCTCCGCAGCACACTACCTCAACACTATGGCACACCTACAACACGCTGGTCCAGAATAGGTGAGCAGAACCAAAATATCAGTGACTGTTTGACAAGTCATGCCCACATGCTTTTAAGTGTCTTGTCCCACTTGAGATCCTGCACATACACTTCTTTACCATTGTTCAAAAATAGACTTCAGTTTTCTATTCCTGACATACATTCAAACAAAATTTTCAATAATGAGCCTGCAGTGAAACATCCTAAGAGGAGAAGAGGATCTCACACTCCAGCAGGTTGTGGGTTGAGTGGCAGACTCACAGTACCACTGCTCCCTATAAATGGACCAAAGCATGGTAAGATAGATGACTTCTCTACAATAAGGCCTGAAAAACATCTGTGGGTGATTGTGTAGCCTTTAATTTGTTCAATGAGTTGTGTTAAATGCATTTTCTATTTATTAATTACAAGGAAACTGAAGAAGGGGTGTATATTGGACACTGCAGCATGTTAATTCTGTGTTAGTTCCCTCTTTGTGTATGCATCCAGCCCAATCTTCATCCCTGCAGCGAGCAGCAGCAGTCTAATCCAATCAGTACAATGAAAATTATTCTTAATCACATTTAGCGGCCAGTGAGAGGTTGCCTTAGACATGATCTAATTAGCCCCTTTTAGTCTTAGTCTGTCCACTAAGAAATGGCCTCTGATACCGTACACAGAAAAGGAAATGGACTGTTATGCACATCTGTGCTACCACTGGTGTTAAGATAAAAAAGAGGCTCTTGGTTCCTCAAAAAGCAAGAAATTGAGCAAGAATTACATATGCTTCTAGTGAATTAGTGAACATTTGGATAAATAAGTTGTCTTCATTGGGTCAGAAATATGACATGCTTATTCTAAGTGCTTGCATTAAGCCCGAGTAGTCGTGCATGCCCAGGCTTGTCAACTTAAAGACACACCTCCTTTTCTCAGCCAGTGGCCTGAAACTGGTACACACCTCCACTCTCTGTTGTCACACACAGATGATACTGCTTCATTTTCAGTTGAAAGGGAATGTGCGTGGTGTGAACACATACCTGGAAGGCTGTGCGCTGCATGTGTGTTCATGCGATTCCTGTACAGTGAATCACAGTACAGGAAGAATGCGTGGAATCCCTCGTACAAATCCGTTTCAAGACACAAATACGGAGAATGCAGGTAACAATGCAAAATATCTTTCCACCTGAACTATTACGCAAAGGGCCTTAAAAACAGTGTCAGCAAAAAAAAAAAAGTTGTCTCCTCTCTTTGGCCGTGGGCTGGATTCTGTGGGTGTGTGCCTGCTGGCATGCCTGGAGATCTGTTCCAACAGCTAGCACTCACTGGTACTTAGTTCACCTGCCCTCATCATCTCTAATTCACGCAGATTCTGTTGAAAAATTTTCTTCCTAACTTTCACAGTCCATGAAGCATTGTGTGATTCAGCCAGTTCAGTTAACCATTTAGATATTTTCCTTTTATGCTTTGCGTTCTTCTGTAGTATATTTAATTTCATGTTCACATCAAATTATGAGAATACTGAGTTATCACGCAATGTAAGTTAATAAGTAATAGAGCAGGACAAAGACTATTCTCTTTAATTCAACATGCCAAATTGTCAAAAAAAAAGCTGAAAGGATCAGATGAATTTTAGGCCCTGTAAATACTAACAGAGTTTTAGGACACTTCGCACCAACACCTACTGTTGCTGCAAGGCTGCAAAAACTATTTCCCAATCCAAACTTAAAATGAGAGTCTCAGCGGTTAAATAGATTCTTTCTTAATGCTATTTCTCAGCCCCCTGGTTAAGTCAAGCAGGACCAAACTGATTAACAGCATGCCAAAGTCTCTATGACAACATCATGCAGGCTGGCAAAGTTTTGCAGTGAGAAGAGAGATATGTATTTTTCTCTGCTGAAAATGATTTTCTCACATTTATTTTGTAGTAACAGTGGAAACAGGGGCTGGACTGTTTGACAGAAACAGAACAGGAGAAAGCCTAAAGGGAGAGCGATTGAGCATGAGCCACAGGCTAAAACACATACTGAAAGCTAAAACGTAGGCCAAGCTGTTTGAGATCATGTTAATTCCAACCCCCATCAAGTCTATCAATGAAATGAAAAGCCAGGTTACGTTTGCTCTGCTTGATAGATGAGCACTGGCAGGACATAATGAGGATTCACTCATGTTACAGACACGTTTCAGAGCACCGGACTGACTAGCACTGATTACAGTCCGCCACTAAACTACAGTATAAACTGAGTTCACCAAGTTTGCTGTTTGTCATGTTTCAAACAACAGCTCCATGTAATTGTTAAGAACAATAAATAATACCTCTTTTGTTCCCAGTAAAAAGTTGTCATGAGCCAAGGGAAGTAGTGTTAAAAGGAAGATCTGCTCTCCATTCTTTTTTCTAAAACAAACTGAAACTGAGAGAAACATGTTTCCGTTTATCACAACAATCGGGAGCAAAGGCTTAGCTGATGCAGAGTCTTTATCGCTACTGCTAACTGTAGCTTTTTCTCTCAGCTACTTTAAAGGACAAATAACAGGCTTTCCAAGGACTTAATTTATTGCCAAAAACATTGTCACAATAAATAGAATCTACCAAACACAAATCACTTTCCTTATTATGCTGAGTTTATTTTCAAATGTAAGCGCTGAAAATGTAGCAACAAAAATCCGCTAATGCCGCAGTCCAGTAGAGAGTGCCACTATTCTTTTGAGCGTTACATTATTTAAATCACAGTCTATCAGCAGTAATAGATGAGCGAAAGGGAACATGATCAATCAAACAGTTGGTTTTTCAATGAGATAGAGGAGCAGCTGCTTCTGCCCACAGCACAGAAGTTTGACTGAATACTTCAGCAACAATAACCCACTGGATCCACAAAATTCAATGATGCAAAGAATGTAAAACCTTAAACATTTTGATCCTAGAAGCTGCTATTGAAGTTCAATTTAGTCCTCTCAGATAAACAATACTTGTATCTATATGATTAAGGTTTGTACATGACGTATTCTAATTCTGACTGAGCTTTTAATCTGATTATTAGTAGAATAAAATACCCTGCGCAAAGCCCTATAATCACTGAGTTATAAACAAACAGCAACTCAATGCAAATTAGGTTCAAATAAGGAGCCTTCATGATAAGGACAAATGTGTAGTAAGGGCATCAAGAAGATTCGCTCCATTATTTTGTTACTATGTTGCACTCACATTGGCTGTTGGTAGCAAGGGCAAAATCCAGGTCACTAATCATTACCTATTACCCAGCAGAGTAGGAAATAACATTAAGCTCAGTGCGTGTGATTTCTGCTTCAACTCTTCAATCCAGTTCTTGCAATTTTTGGAAAGCAATCGACAAAACTTTTCAAAATAAATCCAGCTTACCCAACATTTTTCAACGTCTTTGTGAGACGAAAAGAAAATGTTGTCACATTAATGCATGAACACCATGATGTTATTAAGTGAATGTTTTTACACCATCTGCTTGTGGATGAAACAAGTATCAGGCTGTCTTTGTGCCCACACTGAAAGAAGTCACTGTTACTTCCTCTGATACATTAACACCACATTTATTATGACCCTTTAAGTAACCAATGAGAATCCTTGTTGAAAATGATTCCCAGCCTCGGCGTACTTAATAACTTCATGTTCATACAGTGCCCTATTCTATCTGCATCCTCTGAGGATGGTTTGTGAGTGCAGATGGCAGCCTACTCTAAGCCATGAGAAGCAAAGCTGTACTGGAGATAAAGACCAGCTCATCTGACTTCAGGATATGCAACTCCCCAAAACACAAGTTTATCATGTTCCCACAGTATCTCCTTTTTATTTGGTCTTTCAGTTTTAATACTTTTCCCCAGATAAGCAAAAGGTCAAAATGTTGCATGCTCCGCTCCACCATAACCTTGACGGTTAAATCCAGAGCATTCTTCCTTCTGATTGCTTGTCCTCTATCTTCTCCTCTGTTTTCATCCTATCTGCCTTTGTTTCTCCTGCCCTCGCCAATCTCAGCTCTTGCAATGAGTCACATGCACTTGTCAAAGCTGCATGGTTAGAATTCAACACATTCCTTTGGCATGGCAGACTTGGTTCACATGATCACGCCGTTCCTTGACCGCTGACGAGAGAGGCTTGAACAATTCTCCTTTCAGCCCCGATTGGCCTGTCAGTCGTGAAATGTCTGGCCCGGCCAAATGTGTACACAGTTTAGAAAAAGACAAGCAGACATACAATAACAATGCAACACTAACTAAAACACTTACAAGAAGCTTGGATTTAAGGTGTTCTGTTTTAATGGGAAACAGATTCTTCATTGACAGCTACACTACAATGGCAGGTGCAGCTTGCATTGCTCTATCCGTCACAACAGGGGACTAAAATCTTTCAAAGTAAGCCCTTGGATATCATATTAACTCTAAACTCTAAACTAAACACTAAAACTATACCTTTATGAAACATCCCTGTTCGAAGCTTCCTTACCAAATTTGCTCAAAGCTAGAACTGCATCAAAATACTGGTGCAAAACAAATTATATCAAACATGCAGTTTTAAAATGTTGCATTTACAGTCAACTTTGTGAACCTGTATTCAAACCCAAAAATGGGATTTGTTCTTTGAATTATTTCCAATATCTATTGAAAAGCAAAATAAAAGAAATGACCAACCTTGACCTCTGATTGCAATTCAAACAGTGAGCAGGTAGTTATCCAAAAGCAATGGGTGAAAAACTGAGCCAAACACAGTATAAAAAGGTATTCCACAGGATTTCTTAGACACTCCCGTAATAAAAAGAAGAGCAGTATGTCAAGAGAAAGTTCAGAGTAATGCCAAGAAAGTAGGTGGACAAGGGGGGGAGGTGCTCCAGACTCAGAGCTCCCAATCAGGCTTGAAATGAATGCTGAATGAGAGCAGGGGTTTCAGCTGTATCTCTGTGTCTCTATCATTGGGTTTGTATGTATGTGTGTGTTTGTGTGTGTGTGTGCACGCGCACGGGCTTAACAACGTCCTTTGGCTTGAGTCCAGGCCAAAGATATCAGGCAGCAGCACCATAGTAACTCTAATGCAATCAGGGACAGTAGCCACAGCAGGCCTGCTGGTGAATAGCAAACAGCAATCCATATTTCTCTGTTCATTCCTGCTTGTTTTTATGACATTCCCAGCCACAAACCCTGCTGGGAAAATGATATTAGAAGTTTAGAAAGAGAACATATCCACTCTGATCAGATACAGACAGGTGCTATTTTATTGAGGGCCTGTCTGAGTCACAGTAACTTGGGAAATTACACAGGTCAGTACCAATATTTCACATCAAGTCTCCAAGCTGACACCCCAACACCCCCTGTCTACCTCAGCTAGTACTCAAGCTGGGACAAACAGGCACACAGACTGAGGGCACACACACTGCACAGAGTCAAAGAAGAGAGGGCAGAAACTACAGAGACAGCAGTGAGCTATATTAAGGGGCTGCAGACACAGCGACTGGGGTCAGATCACACAGCACCACATAGCTTAAGTGCCTGCTGCATGTATGTATGTGTGTGTGTGTGTGTGTGTGTGTGTGTGTGTGTGTGTGTGCACGCAAGGGAAAAGACAGGTGAAGCTTTGGAGTTAAATATGAACAGAAACAGTTGCACATATTTCTGTCTTCAAAAGCTAGCCTCAAATCTGATCATTCTAATCATCCCAACATTTGCAACTGCTAAAGTTCTCAAAGAGCTCCGTTTAATCATCAACAACAAAAGCTTCCTGAAGAAACTTTTCCAAGACTAGCCCGGAGAATGCAAACATAAAACACATGTCCAATCATTTTGTGACCTTTTGGAAATAATTTGGTATCCTGCATTTTTGCATGCACAATTCCCTTTCAAAGGTGCACAACCAGTAGTTTGCATGCAGTGGAAAATATATGCTTATCATCTTTGACTTTTGAAAAAAAAAAAAAAAAATCACAAAGAGGAAGTTTTTAAAGGCCGGAGTCACAAGACTTCTGATGCAAGAGCTTCTCTTTTCAGCCTGATTTGATTGTATATGAAATGAGCTAAACTTTTTCCAGTCAATGAATCCTGGCCCTGCAGGAAGATTAATCTGAAAACATTGAGTCTTACACGTGATTTCAAAGGTCATAACTGTTTCAGAGACTCAATCAGTCTTTAAAGATTCAGCAATGATCCCCATTTAAATAAGTTGTACAGCAAATAATCAGATTCAATTAATTGCAAATTCGATTAAACTGAAATATGGCCGGCTGCACTCGCAATCACAGACGGTGCCATATTTCTTTAATTTCCAATATGTCAAAATACAAGATACAATTCTTTGCTTAGTATGTTTGAACTCTAAACCAGTGTTACTCAACCATGCTCAACCAAAGAGCCACACTCTTGAAAACTACCTTTGCAAGAGAAACAATCAAAGTAGTGAACATTGGCAAGAAGAAGCAATAAAAGTTCCAAAAAATTGGAAGAAAACTTTGAAAATGGTCAGACAGTATCAAAACTTTTCAGAGACCTTACAATTCTGTTTAAAATATCCTTTGAGTGACCACGAATATTAAACCTTTTTTTTGATTATATTCTAATTTTAGAGATGTAACAATTAATGTAAACAGGGTTCTGTTTGTGGATTTTTCTCCCTTATATTTGTGTGTGTGTGTGTGGGGGGGGGGGGGGTATTCAAGATGGAAATAATAAAAAGGAAAAATATCATTCCCTTCAATTTAGCTATTGATATCAATAACACATGAGATGGGGAACCTAAAAGTATTGGCACAATGAATTGCAATTTTAATACAAGGAAAAAATGATTGCAATCAGATTATTTTTGCAAATTGTTCAGCCTTACTACAACCTAACTAATACTTTCATCCTACAACCAAAAGTCTCCAAGTTTTTTGTTAAATACAGAATGAAATAGTCAAAAGGCAGTGTCTGATGTCTTTGAGTCTTTTGTGACACCAAAGTAGAGGGTGATCCTAGTGTGGCGTGAGTTTAGGGGGCCTCCTGTTGGTGAGGAGTGGGCTATCAAGGTGCCTGAAGTTCAGCTCTTATGGCTTTTCCTGAAGCGGGCACCATGTATTTACCTCAGCCCCTGCTGCACAGGTGTGTGCAGACTTCCATAGTGACAACAGCTATTGTGATAAAGGTCAATGTTTAAAATGCTATTGCGAGGGTCTTTTGAAGGGAGAATGAGTCATGAGTGGGCTTTCAAAGTATACAATTCTTTAGTGACTCATGCACATAAGTGAGTCACAGTGTCATCTTTTGTGTACCTAGATATGTAACACCTAGAGAAGTACATCATGGTATACAGGAAAATAAAAATCTGAATCACTTTGTTATTATCTTTTAGGATGGTGGAAGATGAAAATTAAAGATGTGACATTCGAGGATAAAAGTAAAACAAAATTGAATGTGAAATGAAAAAGGGATAGAAGAATAACAGGGAGAGTGCATAGGACCCCTCCTCCTCCTCCCTTCTCCTTTCCCCCCACCATCTGGTAGCCATCAGCGCCTCACACAGGAAGGGGCGGCTGTGCCTTACTGGGGCGCCAGGGAGCGGCTCGTCTTCTCTCCCTGGTGCTGCAGAAACAACAATGGGCTAGTGCATTGCATTGCAGAGCAGCGTAATACAGACAAGCTTATCCTACCCACCAGCAACAGCAGCAGCAGCAGCAGCAGCAGCCCAGGACCAGGCACTCACACCCCAGCAGACCAGCAAAGAGGAGCACAGTGCACATTCCTGCTGCATGTTCCTGCCAAGAAGCACTGGGAACAGAGAGAAAGAGCAGAGAGCTGCTCTCACAGGAGACCGTCTAATGCTGCTGCTGCTTTGAGAAACACTCTTTCTCCTTATATTTCTCTCAACGATGACAAAGTTATTGAATGCCTTTGTGGTATATCCCAGCCTGCATGTCACTGCATAAATATTCATGGTCCCCCTCCATTAGCCTTGGAGAAGTTTCTCCTGCATAGCAAGAATTCTGGGAATGTGCATGATCATAAATTTGACCTTGTTTCAGTTTTCTTTTTTTTAAAATGAAACAACATAAATCTGATGGGAACAGAGATGCCTGCAGCCTTTTTGTTATGGTTGCTTTCCAGCTCTGATCTATGTCCAGAACAAACTACAACAATCTGGACTTAGAAAGCAGCTTTGTGACAGATTATTCTGACTGCCTGGTGGTGCAACCGTTGAAACATGACAAACATCGTAAGTATGCAATGCATGGAGGAAAAAAAATGTGTATGTGTGAATAAAATAAGACTCTTGAATCTTTTCCCCCCTAAGCACTCATGAGAAATAGAAAGAACACATGATGATGTGTACTTTTAGCCTTGGCAAATAGTTGAGAGGTTTCTGTCATCTGCTTTTAATAATAGCTTCGCTTGAAAACTGTTCGACTTGGCTGAGTGACAAGCACAAAAGCTTCATTTTAAATTCACAAGAATCTGACTCCAATAAAAGACACAGTTCACAATCTGCTCCCAAAGCTTTAAAATCCAAGTCCACGTGGGAACCGGTTCTGAGCAGTCCCTCTGTGGGCTGCTGGTGGACTTGGCACATGGGACAGTAAACAGTTGCAGCAGGCAAAAAGAGACACATCTGCTTACTAAATGCTTCATGTCAGCCTTGACCTAACAGTACAATACTAAAGATTCAGAGCTTCAAGACTATTTTAGGACATAAAAAGAATTTCTTGAGGCCTTTCAACTTGAAAATCTACGATTACAATGAAAGCTTCTTTAAAACGTGAAAAAATGCTGATTTCTTCCGTGGCATCTCCCTTTCCCCAATCTCCAATACTCTCCAAAAACAGCCCGTTAAATTTCATGATATTTGGTTAATTTAACTGTCCTTGAAAACAAGTTTACGCTCTAGTGAAGCTCAAAATTGGAAAGTAGGAGGTCAACAATCGTCTTTGGTTTTGACTCTATTTTGAAACTGTAAATAGGGGCGCGTTAGTATAAATAACACTTTGCAGCGCTCAAAAAAGCAATGCTATTGCTCAAGAGTCTGTGTGGAAGGATCCAAACGACAAACAGCAGATGACCTACAAAGGCAGAGACAGCAAAAGAGCGTCAAAGTTTACCAAAAGCCCCACCTTCAATGAGTTTGATTTAAGATGCTGTTGTGTCTTTCTGTATTGTTCCAAGTCAGGCAACCCAATCCTGCCAGATGAAGCCAGACTACAAACAAGGGGGGGGCACACAAGGTCCAGGATTCATAAGGCAGTTATTTTTCTCTATGTACATTTACAACAATAAAAACACAATATGTCACAAAATCACTCTGCATTGCCAACTTTCATACGCCTCTTCTTGTACTGGCTGTTTTGTTTTTGTGGCTGTGTTTTCCTTTGTGATGCAAGAAGTCAATTTCAGGCTTACTACACACTATAAATACTCAGAGTAAAATGCAGACTTTGTTCACTTCTTTTGTGTTCTTCAACAAATGCTTAAATAAACATTTGAGCCACTGAAAAACAACCCAGTGTGTTCACTGAAGGCTGTGCAGATGAAATTGTGACTTTTTACGGCCAAACTGTCACCAGTATGGCTTCGACTGTGCAACAGATACACCTATAACACAATGACAACTGTCTGGGTTAGAGACAAAGTGAGCTGCTAAGGATAACCATTGTAGTAGCACAGATATTAATATTTAATGGTTATTTGTTAGTAATGGACATTGAATAATTAATGGCACATGCAATCCATTTTCAAGCTGGCAGATCACACAATAGAAGTCTGCCAGCTCCAAATGGAGACAAGATTCAGGTTTTCTTTTTTTGTTTGTTTTGTATTTTCTGTTAGCCTTAGAGGCTAATGCTACACAAGCCCCCCTCTGTTGAATCTTGCCGGATAGCTTGTTTGTTTGTTTCTCTTAGCATGCAGGGAGGAGGGGTTGAATTTGTTCCCTGTTCCACTTGCTAAGCAGATTTAATGAATCCTCTACTTAATCATAGAGCTATGCCTTTGTTTTTATTTGACAGCCTTTCACTTTTCTTCAGGGCATATTTTTTACACATTTTGCAAAGGAGAGATGTGCGTAATCAGCAATGGATAGGGGTAATGACTAAGAGCCACAGTGGAGTATACAGTAAATGCATTTCTCACAGTTAAGAGGACTCAAGACTTGGTTGTAGTTTATCCTCAGTCTCCCTTTACAGCCATCACAAGAGGACCTTCAATATTTTCCTTCTTCCGGCCTACCAAGCAGCTTTTTGATCCAGCACTGAGGCCCTGCTAAGGGCTGGACAGTGTACTACAAAATGCTGATCTGTCTCCAATGGGTATGCCAGTGGATCAAATTATTATAATGCTCTACAACCTACACTTACACAGGGATGTGTTTTGATAAGATTTTATTGATACCAATGCCCTTGTCAAGTCTTTTTATGAATACAATTCTTTAACGATTCCCTTATCAATTTCTCCTTTGAATTTTCTGTGTACAAAAAGTAGGTTTACAGGTTTTCTGTATCAATAACCTTTTATTGAGTTTACCAATAATTCAGAAATTAGTCGATGGATCTGGATATCTTTAGATGTAGATAAATAAAAATCGCACATCAGGTCATGTCTACATTGTGTTTAGTTGTATGTTATTGACTGAAGTTGGCCACCTAAAAATGCTTTGAGTTGTTGGGAACTTTGAGCTTGCTGTAGTCAGCATGCTGAAGTCAGCCATGAGTCTGTACTACCTGTTTGGAAAACGTCTACCTGTGAGTATTTTGGTATTTTTGAGGTGTAGGTATTGTTCACAAAAAGTTATTGTGGTATGTTCCTGTGATGAAAGTTGAAATTCTGTTTTAAAGCCCAAGTTTTATCTATGTCTACTAACAACTAGAAAGTTAATGCAATTTTCCAAATACATTAGCATTAAGCTAGCACTATGTTTACTGTATCGTTTTTGGTACATTAAGAGATGTATAACATGTTGAATGTATTGAATAGGAATCTGTTGTTAGACAGTAGTGTACATTTCTTAGTGAGTTCATTTTTACAGCTTCTTAAGTAAAACTTCAATTGGAAATCCTGAATCAGTGATTTCTTAGGGAAGTGACATTTATCTGCTGGGGCAGAATAGTTGACTTAAGGTCCAGCTTGCAGTTATGTAGAGAATCAATAAGAGATTCGTGAAGAAAATAGGAATATGATCTCAACGGACTGAACCATTTCTTATCCATCCTGAACAGGAACTGGTCTCAATGCCCATCACTACACTAACACACAATAGCCTTCATGTTGCCAGGATTAATAATTATTAAAACAAAACAAGATTTAGAACTATTCTAATAAATGGACATTGATGTGAGCGAGGTGATGCCAGTGATTTGTGGCTGAATTTCTGGCCGTATGTTTCTGCTCCATAAACTAAATTGCTACCTTTGTTTTTCTGACTCCCAGGCCCTTGTTACTGCACATGTGCTGCATTTTTAAAGCCCCTTCCTTTGCGTGTTGTGTTTTTGGCTTGAAGCTGTTCAGACAGGCTGAGGTGAAGAGGTCACAAGTCTATCTCAGGGCTCACACAGGCAGAGATATCTGAGATTAAAAACTGGATTATAAACTATACATGTACAGGTGGGTGGGTGGTAAATGTGTGGTGCTGAATGTTATCAAATTTACTGCATACTGTATATAGGGATAAGCCTCTTAAGGTGCTGTAAGAGGTTAGAGAGGTTAGGAAGTATCAGACAGAGGTCATGACACTTAGCTTCAGTGCTGATACAATAGAGAGAAAAAGAGACAGACCGACAGAAAGACAGAGGGACAGAGAGAGAGACTGGCATTCCGAGGCATCATCTTCCTTTTTGTCAAAGCATCTGGCCTTGTGCTGCTCAAGCTGTCAGGGGGTGGCAGTGGGAGGTAAAGGGGCGTCCATTCTTGCCAGACTCTGTTACATCTCTGTGGTCCAATGTTCCTGCACTGCATGGGAAGGTCTTGAATTGAAGCCTGGCCAAAGACAAATTATGGGTGCCAAACCCAAACACTGCACCTAGGTATAAACAAAAGCAAAACCTAACCCAGTTATAACCCAGCTTTACAAATCATATACCGAATGAATACTCTTGGAAAGAGTGTCTCCAGGCAATAAGGGAACTTTCTTTATCTATTCTGATGCACATCCAATAAAGAATTGTACACTTTAACAAGACATGTTTTCTTTGTGTCTTATAAAGAGGAAGTTCTGCTCTGTATTCGATCAGGGTGCTGTCACATGGACACACACCCTTACAGACAATTCCCTGATTACAACCTTGCACCTCCATCCCTGCACCGCCTCAAGTCGCCATGACAAATAAATGCAGATTTATTAAGAGTAGTCAACAAGCCGTTCCCTAAAAGATGATTTTATTCTACCGGTGGACCCCCACAAAAATCCAAGGGCCAAAAAGGTACAAAAAATGAAAGTGAGAAAGGAGAACCAGATGGAAAATGCAGTGTCAATGAAATGGAAAACCACAGACAACACAGTTATGACAAAAATCTGGCTGGGTAAAGTCCTGAAAAAGCAATTGTGGTCGGATACTTGCATGTTGCAGTGAAATGAATCGTTAATTACCAGAGTGTCGAGTCTTTCTCAGAGAATTGTGAGGAAGTCAAAAACGTCCCCAAAAAGCAAAACTTATGCAGGACATAATTTCTTGTCCGTATTGAGGTGTATTTTCATCAGCCAGCAAAAAAGACTGAATCAACTTTTTTGTTTTGTTTGTTAATGAAAACTCATGGTTTGCCAACAAAGGGTTTTAGTGACCCACATTTGATGATTCTGATTGGCATGTCCTTCACTGTGTCTCCCTGCACAGAAATCATGGAGGTGACATTTTCTAACACATGAAGCTTGTGATGGTGAGGGCTTTTCAGACAAAGGCATGACAGCTGAGCAGTGTTCACCTTTGAGCTCTAGCGATCAGGAGCAGAGCCTGAGTCTGCAAACTTTGCCCTCAGTGGTTAATCAGGACAGCATGGGCTCTGGTTCTGGGTCGACTGGTGAAGGGAATAAACATATCAATTTGGTGGCTTATGTACTTTTATAAGAACGTTTTAATTGCGTTCTCCATTATCAAACCTGGTAACAACTGCTTACAACAACAAAGAGTGCTGCACTTCTTTCAGAAAGAATGTAGTCAGCCGGAGAGGGTGACTACATTCAATTGTTGTCACACTCTGAATGAGATGGACAATTCTCCGACAAAAAAGCCTGCTTGAATATCAGTGAATAAATGAAACTGAAAAAAAAAATACAACTACAATCAACGTGTACACAACAAAAGCGCGTAATTGTTAACCTTCACTGTGAATTGATGGCTTGGGGTGCTAGCTCTGCTAATATTAGCCCTGCTGGAAACCAATTTGACATTGTTTATCAGCAGATTGTGTGATCCTGTGCTTCATAAAATGTGCTAAATTTTAGCTGTTGTCAGGGTGTTTTCTTACCATAGGGCTGAGCAGAAAGATAGCATTTAAGTTCTTGGATAAATGTCTCAGGTGGGAATCAGTCGTTCCATAACCAGTCAGAGGAAAGATTTCATTCCAGCTCTATACTATACTATGTCATCCTCAGCAAATGCCGGAAACTTGCTGTGAAGATCATAAACTATGATAGCTGAAAGTAACTGATTCGAGTCTGTGTGTTAGTAACATGGAAACGGCATTATCTGATACAACCACAAGATTCTTTTAATGGCTGATTTCCAGGCTGTTAAGCACAAGCCATCTTAATTTAGAAAACACACTAAATCATATGATAGCCACTAAACACAACACTATCCCACAACCAATATCATGCATGCAACCACAGGTATTCAAGAGCAGGACTGTGTGGTCGCCACATTCATTCACTCTGCAAGGAAGCACCAAAATCATATCACTATTATTATTATTATACAAAAGTCTTCTATTGTTTCCTTGTGTAAACACCTGTTTACCTTATTATGAGAATGTAGCACCAAACAAAAGGGTCTTAAGTCCTCAAAAGGGTAATAAAAGGATGGATATACATTTTTGGCTATTATTTTTCGTGTAAAAAGGATGATAGAGTAGGACATGATGCATAGGTAGGGAGCTTCAGGTTGGTAAAAAAAAACGTGACAACAGCCTCTGTACATGAGGCAAGCAACTCAAACAACAGCTGAAAACAGTGCCTCAGAATCTTGTTTTAAGACTACAACAAAAAACTCCAAACCTGTCGCAGAATTAGTGAAATACCAGAACATTTATCCCACTAATCCTTGTCAGGCTAAAACCACAGTGCCTCATTAGCAGCTGCCTGATTTCTATTTTAGCACAGAATAAACTTCTCCTTTTATTTCGGGCATCAATGCAAACAGCTGGGGGTAAATTCCTGAAATGCTAACACTTCAACAATTCATCATCAGCCAAAAAAAGAAATGATTGTCAGCACTTCCATTGATTGCACAGCTCCATGTGACAAACCACCATGGCCTGTTGCTGAGGGGGAACCTCAATAATCCAACTCCCTGTTTTTGCTAAATGCTCAGCAGCTAGGAACAGACTTATTTTAACTTTAAAGAGGGGGTATGATGCTACTCCAAAAGGAAATCTGCACACAAAAGGGGTGCAGATTTCCCAACCTTTTCCAACCAACACATTCATATTTTGCAGAAATCCCTGACTCTGATTTTTTCTCAAAAATAAAATGTGATCTTCAAGAGACTTGCTGAAAAGATTAGGTCATCCCATAAGGATCCTGGTTCATGATGGGTTGGAGGGAGCGGGCCTATAAAAAAGCAACATCTGCCCATAGTTCTGCCACCTGTAAGACTTCCAGAGGGATGGTCAACCAGATGGAAGAGGGTTTGGAGGGCAGGAAGCCCCAAAGAGACAACGCATTTCAGACAGAGACTGACATTTCAAATGCACAAATGCGAGAAAAATTTTGATTTTTTTTGAGCTGTCAGTCATATCAAGCTACCACTAAGGTTCTTGAGGGAGAACTTAAAGCCTAGAAAATAGCACAGAACCCCATCTCTAATGTCATTTTCACTGTCAAACACGAGACTTATCTCTGCTTTTCATTTGAAGAGTTAAAAGGCAATTTTATGTCAGAGGATATCACAGTAAATAGAGTTGAGCTGAGGAGCATACATCCATAAGCATTTGGCACTTAAAGAACTTTGACAACCGCACTTTCAGTCATTTTTACTTTTTCTCTATGACAACGGGTTATTCTCTTTCAAAGTTTGGAACATGACAAGAACTAAGAACGAATTAAAAATGTAATCAGGAAAGACGCAGGGGTTTGGCGGTGGCCTGAGACCCTTTGTTTTGGTAACGCAAGTACAGGAAAACAAAAAAAAAACAAACAACAGGCACTCATTGTTTGTTTTTGGAAAAGCTGTAAACCATTACAAGATTTCGTTACAAAACCATCATCAGAGCTTTCCCATGCTACACTTTGTGAGATGGCCTCCTGGCTATTCTAAGCTTCTGTGTCCTGTTGTGAAACTGGAGCAGTGAGCTGAAATATCCCCACGAGAACAATTAAATCATCCACTAGCTTTCTGTTTACTGAGATGGAACCATTCTGGGTCATCAACGCTAACACTTGGTTTTAGAGATTATAGGGAGTAATGAAGAACAGAGAGCATTCTGGGTGGGAATGTGAAGTTCTCAGCACCAAATGCTGTTCAGTGACCTTTGACCTCAAAACTCATTTATTGTCAACAAGAAATCTTAAATCAGAAATCTTGCATTTGGTGTTATGAAACTGTGGCGATGTGCAACATGTATCAGCAAACTTCAATAAACAGACTTGAACCCAATTCTCCGTGTAGCAGAAACTACTCTGTTATAATCTAGACACAGCCCTGTGAAACCCTGTCTCTGTGGCTGGATTTTCTTGTATTGCTTTTAGAATAAAAGACTTCATCGGACCTGTGGTTTCTGCAAAACCAAGCCTCCTCTCAAGTTGCTGGCCTTGTAATTCAAATATCAATAACGGTGATATCCACTGATCCACAAGGAAAGCATGAAGGCTTGACAGCTCATGTACTGCTGAAGTTATTTGTTTTTACATCAGCTGCACAACAAATATAGAGAAAATCACTCTGAGATAATTTATAGTCAGCATGACGGATGTGGAGACACATTTTGACCTCATTATGAGGAGATAGCATGGGAAATTATCCAGTGAAAGGCACAGAACACTTTCAAAATCAATGCTAACACTCCATTGTGCACTTCTGACAACTCTTTACACACACACATGCTTGCCTTTTACAGGAATGGGGTCATGCTTTCAAGTATTCTTCAGATGTTTTGTGAATCATTTAACCCTTGGCGTGACCATTCACCACCTTTGACATGGTGACTGCAAGAGCATTGCTTCCCATGCAATCAATGTGTTGTGTTTGTAGCCTAAGAAAAATCAAATCCTCAGAGGAAATGTGGGTTTGAATTATTGTGCATACATTAGCCATGAGGGGAACTGTGTCATAGGGAAAATGCCCCTGGTATGACCAAAAATAGCAACATCATGCTTGTTGGGTAAGATTAAATATTTCTTTGTGATATGACAAACTCGGTTAAGAAAACTTGCACACTCTTTTAAGTTCAGGAAAAGGCAGAAAGTTTTTTTTTGTTGTTGTTGAAGTGCACCCAAGACGAGGCCTACATGTTTGTCTCTGCGCCCGGTCGCACACTTGAAGTGTCCAGGGAAATGCTGGCTCACTTTGTGTAACAGGTTACCGTATTACAACGTAACAGATAGGATATAAACTGCACTTACGTAACGTCTCAACTTTTTTTCAGGAGGAGACTTTCTCAGCCACCCTGAACACACCACATCTCCCCCACTCATATCTGCTCCTTTCTTGCTCTCCTTGGAGTTTGAGCGCAGATTTCTGTTTGGCTTCGTTTGCTTTTGGGAGTGTCTCCTTTTCTGTACCTGAAAATAAAACACGTCGGCACAAACCCTAAAGTTGAAATACAAGTTAAAATTGTACGTAATGAATGATTGTGCTTTATAGAGCGGTAAAAACCGTCACTCCTTCGAGTCTACTCACCAACAATGCTCTTCTCTGAAATGCACACACCAGATTTTCCCCGAGTAGTAGTCAAATAAACGAGTATGTCCTGTGCTTGGAGTTCATATGAACCTCCGCGGCACCGCCTTTTGTACAAAAATCAACGATGACTTGTGTATTTTGTTCACACTGGATCGCCGAGGGGACAAAAACAGGCGCAGGCAACTCAAAGTCGCTAAGTTTTTGTTGTTATATGCAGCGCTCCATGCTAATTCCCACCAAAGTAGAGTGATTCCCAGTTGGTGAAATCAGATGTAACCGTCCCACAGTGAACCAGTGCATTATTGTCGTTTCTGCGCTGTTCAAACAATCTTCACCGTAAACTCGGTGCTTCCACCGAGCTTCCCTACCAGTTTACTCCCATGGTTCCTTAATTATGATTGACAGGGTGGCTCCGTCTTTCCCTCAACTCACCCTCCTCTGGAAACATTGTGAAGTCAAGTTAACTTGGGAAGATGCTGGAAACCGGAAATAAAGGAGCACTGATTTCAAAATAAAATTCATCATGTCCGTGAATTCAGTGTTGAAACCTCATTAGGGTTACTTCAAAAAAAGGGGCAAGGGGGGAGCAATAATCCATTTTTTTCTTTCATTCTTTTACCCGCACCGTTCAAAGGTGATACCTCATCCTGAAATAACAAATTAGCCCGTGAAGTACAATTAGTTTCTATAAGATGTCCTTTCTCTTTTTTTCACTATCTTATTTTCAGATTTGTAAACCTTCCCAAACAGGTTTTATTTTAAGATAAATGTTCGCTACCGACTTGTAATACAACTTTGGATACTTTTTGTCAATATTCAGAGTAAATCTCTTTTTACTTAACCGTGTATGTTTGCAATCTGTACCCTTTGCTGCTTTAACAATGTAAATTTCCCAATAATGGGTCATATGAACAAGTATCACATCTTATCTTATCTCTGAGGGTGTAGCTCATATATTGCATTCTTAAGTTACTCAATTTGGTCTTATAAGAATTACAGAAACTGATTATGAATGCATTCTATTTAAAGTCATTGTATTTGGGTCAGTGGATCATCTCCTTGATGATACTCTTGTGTTGATGGTGCGCTTGTGTGTGATTTGATGTGTCTACTGTATGTATTAGTTGTGCCTTAAAAGTGGAATGGAAAAAAATTAAAAGTCAAAAAAAGTACCTGAGCTGAAAACTTTAAATCTTTTTTTCTTGTTCAAACATTTCTTGGAAAACGGCATATGGGTATTATTTTGTTTTGAAAGTTTCCACCGGATGTTTGTATCCCATGCTTCTGCTGACTTAACTACTTTCTTGTAAAGGACGAAAAGGGGAGGCGGCGGCACACGGGGATAACTGTAAATGCTTCAAACATGGGACATGTAGTTCAAAAGTCGTTTGCATTCCCTGCTGAGAACGAAATAGTCTATAAGTGTTGAACTGACTAAACATGTCGTAGTGGAACTGCTCATGCCTCTGACATGGATGAAGACTTGTAACCAAAGACAGCTTCATTAAAGACAAAGGAACGACCCGCCTCGTTTACTCAAAGGTCCCACGAACTCACGTCCCAACTTCACAATCGAGAGTGCGCATTTATTATAAAAACTGGGTAGAAAACCATGTGGTAAGCTGTGGGAAGACGACAAACTCATTGACCTATTTCTAAATCTACAACTTTTGTGTGTATTTTCTGGATCCATTTTAAACAAATGTTCTCTTTTCAAGCAGTTGCATTATTTCTTTTTAACTATTACTACTCAGTAACACATTTAGTAGCTTAGATTCTGTACAGATATGAATACATAACATAAACATAGCTCTGAAAAGAATGACCAGTTTGTATAGACTGCTTTCCAACACAGCAATGGGAGGAGAAAGGTTGTAATCCTTAGAGTATTGCTGATCTGGTTGACCATCGGATCTATATATTGGACTCTACCATATGTAATTGTTCTAATCCCCTGGCAAAGAGCTGTTTACTATGGATTTAGACTGGAATCCGTGGAATCTTATTGTAATGCCATTGTTATGGTAAATACTTCCCCCTTGGATGTGCCCTGTTAGCCTGTGATTAATGACTTTGTCATTGTACATGCGCATTAGCTCTTTCAACAACCTTGGTATTGATGAAGAACTAGCAAGCAATTAAAGGCTGTTGACACCACCTATTTCAGTTAATGAGCTCTGTTTCATGATACCATATAATTTAGACACAAGCTTTAGTACCACTACATAAATCAGCCTGCATGGCATGTTTGAAATGCAATGGATACCTGTGCATTTCTCCTCATTTTGCAGGTGCACATAGGTTTTTGGTTTGGTCCACTGCACGCATGGTGATCAAGCTGAGGATGTCCAAAGCAAAGTACACTTCAAGTGAACCTATATCAGATTAATAGGCCAAGCCTTTTTTCCTGTCAAATAAAGGAATGCATATTGTATGCAAATGATCTACAACTTACACAAACATAACATCTTTCCAAATAAGACATTTGTCAGACTTTTTAAAGATATAGCAAACCATTCCCAAGAATTAAAAGTTCGACAGAAGTGAGGAGAAAAGTGAAATGGTCTTGCTGATTAAATATTTAAGATAATTGATTTCTCTCCCAAATGCCCTTTGAAAGCTTTAGAGCTACCACATGGCTTTTCCTTATTTATTGCTGATTAGAAAAAGAGAGGCAATTTTGAAAGTAATTTAATTGTTACATTATAGTTGTCATTTGTTCCCTCATCCATGGGTAAACTGTGTGACTTTTTGCAATAATGTGCATTGATCGTGGCAGAAATTGGGATATATATGTACATGTTTTTGATTTTGTTTCTATCTGTAATGTATGGATTTGATGTATGGGGCAACTGCAAGCAACTCTGTGGCTGCTTTTAAATTTTTGTAACAGAGTGATGCTTGAAACTATTGGCTGTGTCTTTTAGTATTGAAATAAATTCAGGATGTTCAAAATGACCAGCATTTTCATCCCTTTTTTAATCATTCAAGTTATTACATGTTCACCATCACTAATGCGTTTATGTTGGCAGATTTTGTAAAAAATGTAATCAAAAACAGATTTCATTTACTTTAGAGAAAAGTGTAGTCATTATGGACATTAACACTAAACCTCTGAGATGTCCCCTTTAAAATTCCTCTTCAAAAATCTGCATTTGATACAAAAAGGCACAGAAAACACAACAGTCTGCCGAATGGATCAAATCAGAAGAACACATTAAATAAAGCAGGACCACATTAAACTGTTGTCGTACGCTGTATAATGGGACATGCAGTTTGTAATTGGTGCTCTGTGTCCATCGTAGCTTCAATACAAAGTTAGCTTTCATGATAAGTCAGAATGATATTTGAAGTCATCCTTACATTTATTGCATGGAATAAGAAACCTATAAAACACCACAGCACACATCAGAAAAGATTAAGATTTCTTGAAAATCAGGCTCCACAGCTCAGGAGGAGAAGATGCATGCAATTCAGAAAAGTAAACAAAGGTCCAGCTGTGTATTTAGATCTTTGACAAATCAACAAGTCTCTTAATTTTACAGATGAATGCTATTTTTTCCCGTACTGTGCATTGCACATGCATATGTTTGCATATGTTTTTTTTATATGTGTATGTATGTATCTTTTTTGTGTGACATTGTGAGGTAATATTATGAACGCTCTGAAAAAAAACAGACAGTATGGACATTACCAGTTCTTCACAATCAATCAATGCATGGAAAAATAAATGGATATTTATAACATGAAATTATTTTCAGTCTTAGGTCTTTAATGTATGGAAGAGATCACCTGCTCTGATAACTGTCATGAAAATCTGAGAATTCATTTCTTTGTTGGAAAAATATTAAAAATAACTCAAATATGAAAGAGTGACTTCAAAAGTGAGATCAAGTCAGAACTGAGGACAAAATTCTACGAGAAGTCGTGTCAATGTTCTGTGTGTGTTTGTGTGTGAGTGTGTGTTCCAATCTTATCAGTGCTTTTTTTTAGAAGTTATTACACATGTGCTATATGACAGTTCAGCTTCTGTTTTATCAGTTCGGGTATCTCCTTGTGATAGTTCATCTGAGTTTCCTGCTGCTTGTTTTTCTCTCTCAGAAGACCAGTCTGCTGATGGTATTGAAGCCCCCTCCCCCTCCACCTCCTCCACCAGATGGGCCACAGCTCCCTGGTGGGTTATTGTCATCTGAACCGTTGGGCCTGAATGAGCAGGAGGATGAAGGGGCCTGGAGAGCCTGGGTCCTGGCATTGAGCTCTTGCTCCTGTTGACACATAAGAGTAAAAATTATTATTATTATTATTTTTTTTTTTGTAGTTACTACTTTTTTTAAATTTGCTGTTCATTTACATTTTGAATAGGACCAAGAAGAAAACACATTTTTAAATCATGAAATGCTGTAGAGGTTATTAAACATTTCCAGTAGCTCTAAATGCAGCATATTACAATAATACAGCACCCTCTAGAGGTGAACCACTTAGACTGGAAAGTCAACCCAACACAGCACGGTCCAGTGACTTGTGAAATTACACCTCTCTTCTTGTAACAGGACACTTGAGATTTTCCTTGAAGTTTAGTCACAAAAAGTGAAATCCAAGACTCTGCAGGCTCTTAGGTATCTGTAAAAGTAATGCCAGTTTTCCCTCAGCTTCTATACGACTGAGTGAATCTATGATAGTTCTCTGCCTTTGTAATAACCCCACACTTAAAGGAGTTAGAGGTAGTGACATCATGTGAAAAAACAAGTCAAGATATGTTTACTTGCTGGATTGAAGACTAAAAACTCTGTGTGATGCAAGTCATATCATAAGGTGTTTGAATATTTTCATGTATTTCATATAGACTGGTGAGTGACATAGGTTATTTAATGCCTGTGTATGGGAAAAGAGTGTTTTGTTCACCTGTAAATACAGTTTGTTGTCCTTGATGATAGCATCCAGTAGTTCTTTCTGCAGCGGAGGCTCCGTGCTCACTCTCATTGCGTTTGTCGTCAGCCCTCCGTTCAGGCTCTGCCCTTGCACCTCCTGTTTTCTGTACATGAGCACATACGCTGTGTCCTTGGGGAAGCGGTTGGTAATGTTTTGCACTGATTGGAAGGATGAGAATGTCACTCTGCTATCATTGAACAGCAGCCAATCCTTTGCCTCCTGGGTGGAAAGTTTGTCTCCTTGTTCAGGTGAAATTGAAAGAGCTGAGCAGGTGGAAAGGCTGCATTCTTCCTGTCCGTTCCCCAGATCCTCCTTGAAGGCTAACTGATCAGCTGGATGCTGCGTTCCATCTGCTCCATTAATGTTACGGCCGTAAGAGTAGTAGTGGCCGCTCTCTGAAGAAATGCCAGAATGCATTACAACTGAGCTGAGGACGTAGGGCACAGACAAACAGACAGACATCTCTTCCCCGCTGTTTATCAGCTTGTCTCCATCTATCCTCTCCTTCTCCTCTTCCTCTTTCTGGGATGGTTTCAGCTTTTTGGCCAGGTTTTCGCTGCTCTCAGGGGAGTCCACTTGCAGAGGGGAGGAGGTAGAAGAGGAACATTGTGTATGCATTGAAAGGGAGTGCACAGGAATCCTCATGAGGGTAGGGATGGTGACATTGTCCAGAATCTTCCTGCGGACATGGCATTTGGCATCATATGAGAAACGAAGCAGAGTGAGGATCAAGTATTCGGGTGCTGACACCAGTTTCATTGTCCTCTCTGCTCTTTGCAAGGAGCCACACTTCTCACAGAAATACGCATTCTCTTCATCCAGGATCTCTGGAGCCAGGAAATAGTTCACCAGGTCAGGCACTGAGAGTGGGGGCCCATTTGTCACTGGCACAAAACTGGCATTGCTAGTGGGAGTTTTAGCCGAGCCTGGCTCTGGAGTTTCACTGCCACCATTGACAGATCCCTGACAGAGGACTTTGGGCTCTTCTGAGGATCCTGCAGGTTGAGGGCTGTCCTGAGAGGTGGTGGAAGGACAGAAGGCTAAAGACAGATCCGTGTAACGCTCCTCTTTCTCAGAGATGCTGTTACACTGCATACAGCGGATACCTGTGATTAGATTCCCACCAAACATTCTCTCTATTAAAGTCCTCCCATCATCCACAGGTTTGATTTCTACTGCAGACAAACAGGACTCTTCAGTGTCTTCTGGACAAGTCTGAGCTGTTGGGTCTTTGCCGTTTGAGTCAGCAGGGGAGGAGACCTTTGGCTTAGCTGATTCAAGGACTTGAAGTGTTTTCTCCTCTTCATGTAACCTGAAAATAAAGAGATACTCAACATTACAGCAGAAAATCTAAGGGTTGATTTTGATTTGTGTCCACACTGATGTGCTGCATTGGCTCTTTCAAAGATGTCTTATTACATCAATGAGCCGAGAAAAGCTCAGAAGAAAGCTGCTTTTTTGTGTAATGACACACTAACTTGGAGTGTTGCCATACCTGTCAAGAAGAAATCGGAGGTACTCTGAACAGTCCTGTTGAGAGCCGGCATTGAACCAAGGAGGCCGAGATGAATCCAAGAAATTTCTGGGAGCGTATGCTGCCCTCTGCAGGAAACAGGAATGCACCACATGCACGTTGCTCAATTACTGATCCATCTTGAACAATCTCAAATACAAATTGTCTCATGTTTGTTACAACACTGACCTGAGTGTGTGCAAGGAAAGCAAAGAGGAGCTGTAGCTTTTTCATTAAGGTATTGGAGCCATTCAGGTTTAATGATAAAACATGTCGCCTGAAACTGAGAGATGGAAAAATAGTTATCAGCCTTTTCCCGTACAAGTATAGGAACAGAGCAGGTGTGAAGAGTGATTGTAACGCACTCTGTGGCCATGAAGAGGGTCTGAATGATGCTGTTCATGTAGCACGTGTTCCCCAGGTTGACCAGGCCAGTCTTGCCGGTCTCAGACTTCACAACCTGCCTCAGAAGGCCTGAGGCAAATGAGTTGGATTGAGAAGTCCAGGCACTTTGATTCAACACCATCTTGATCTTTTCTTCCCCAGGTTTGGGAAGATCCTGTGACCATAAAAAATAATTAAATCTCAAATAGAGTTGCATTATAAGTATTAAAGCTCGTGGTAATCAATGCAGTGTAGAAGAAAACCACGAGAACATTCAAAGTATCAAGTCCTCCTCATCTCTAACCTTTATGGTCTCTATGATGTGGTCGTAGAGGTCAGGAAAGCCGGAGTACTGATACATCATACAGTGGATGAGCTCGGTGAACTGCAGCAAGAACGCTGCACTAGTAGAGAGACCATCTGTCCTCAGAGACTGGACCAGATGCACCACATGTGGAACGACCTGGGACAGTGAAAGATGAAGATATGAGGAAAAGTTGAGACCACCGTAGTGTTGCAAACATCGAATGGTATTCCAGAGATTAAAGCACACAAATTTGCAGCAAGGTCAGCCAGAGGGCTGCGGAACATCAGAAACCCTGCAGAGTATTTCTGAAACTATTCATGTTTTCAGATACTAATGAAATTGGCCAACTCAAGGGCCATTTCTCCACATTTAAGTGCTTCACACATCATTAGTGGGAGTGCGGTGCTCTGCCTGGGGTATTGGGAAAAGAAGTCTGTGCAGCTTTGAAGTAATTTAAGCCAGAAGAAGAAGAAGAAGAAAAATGAGAAAACCAATAAAGTGGCCATATGAGAGGGAAATGGGCTGTGAGAGGATAGGAGATCCCTTACCAAATGGAAGGCCTCAGGAGAGTGTTGGAAACTCAGCAGCATATGGGAGAGCACAGTGAGCGCCCCCTGCCGCACAATAGGGTACCACAGGCGGCTGAATACCTGTAGGTTGTGACAAGAAATACCACTTCATTGAAACATCTAGAGCCTTAGATTTAGTTAATTCTATTTCGTATTTATGTCAGGGCAAGGTTAAAAACCTTCATAGCTAGGATCATTAAAAATTAGAATGAGACATTTTCAATACAAACCAGTTCAATCTTAAGTAGAGTGACATCTATGAGGATGGTGAACTTCTGAACTGCTGCCAGTCCTTTCAGAAGAGCAATGACCCAGGTATCAACATGCTGAGCCAAAGGCCAAGAGAGCCAGTCGATCATCCTGGAAAGAAGTCATGTACAACAATATAATTAATGTGCAACAATGTGCCAACGATAACACACAGAGCAACACAATGTATGACAGAAAACATTAAAAACTTTAAGGATGTATGAAAGCTGCTTAACTTCTCAAAGCTTGTGAACCTTCCACATTATAACACATTAATGAAATTCACATAATGCAGAAACCAACTTGGTAAAGTGTGAAATCACCTGCAGAGAGCTTTAGTCATGTTGGCATCTTTGACATTTTGGTCTGTAGTGAGACTCTTGATAAGGACCGTGATCATCTGGACGGGGATGTGCTGGACCAGGCTGGCCAGTGCGATAGATGGGTCAAAGGAGGGGTCTGCAGGGAATAAATCAGAATTTAGAAAAAGGAACATAACAGGAACATATCAGACCAATTTTATGATTCCACCTTCTAAGGGTTAGCATTTATTTCTGGGTTGTTGAACTATGATGCAATAAAAGTGGTTCCTTGTGCTTGTCAGCATTTGTCAAGACATCTGAAAATCAGTTCAACTAGAACGTCTAAATCTAGTTAAACAGGAGCACATCACAGGCACAGTTCACCTGCTTTCACTAAAACAGATGCAGACTGGCATTTAACTCAAAGCAACTCTGCTGCCCACTTTGTTCACTGACGCATGCTGTCTGTGTGGCTACTCAATTGAAAGTGCTGCTCACTGTTTGTTTATTGTGTTCTGTTGTACAGCTCAGCGACTCGCAACAGTGCACAGCAGAATGAGGGCATCTCTTAAAATCAACATCAACAAAATGCTTCAGTTTTGATTTCAGAGCGAAAAAAATGGATCACAATTACCTTTTCGACAATTACCTAATCGATTTCAAAAATGTGCCTTCAAAAACATTTTACTTCTCTAATCAGCTAATTTCTAGGCAATCTTAAAGCATCTGAACAAACATAAAAATAGGGCAATTACCTCAAAATAACAAAAAAAAAAGAATCAAGCATGCTGATAATGGATTTCCTTATATACATGCTACAACCAATAGTTGTAAAACTAAGGTCAATATTAGCAGCCCCCCTACGAGATTTTTAGTTGTTTTTTTTATTCTCTAGTGCTTTAAAACAGAAAATAATTTGTAACTCAGCCTTTCCTTAATCTGAGTTTTACTTCAGATTTTTACAATATTTTACTTTGCACACAGAAACAAAACTGTTTCACTAAATGAAAAACTATTAGGGTAAAAATCATCGCCCCCCTCAAAAACTGACTTTTTTGTTGAGTCAAAGCAAAAAACACTGATGTGCAATCATGTGCTTTAACTTGTAATTCTCACAACTCCTCTTCAATTAATCAATCCATGAATTAAGTTCAAATTGAGGGTTATCCTACACTTTACCGAAACTATAAACCTCATTAAAGTTTGAAGCTTTCACTTGAGAAAGCATCGTGCCAATAACAAAAAATATGTGTCAAGTAGTGGGTTGAGAAGTATCGTGGGGAAATTCAAGTGTGCGGTAGAGGTAGGAAGCCAAAGATTTCAAAGACTTTGGAAAGACAAAGAGTAAAAGACGTGTCCAAAGACCCTTGAATAAATACAAAAATACCCAAGATTTTAAGAGAAAACCTACAGGAGTCCACAGCAAAACTGGGTTCTGGTCATCACTCTGTCTTCCAACATGACGACAACCCAAAACAAACATGGCTCCTGGTGAAGACCTCCCTCCAGAAAACCAAAGTGAACCTGACTGACTGGCATGCCCAAAGCTCTAACATGAACCCCAACTCTGTGGGGTGAACTGAAAACCAGGATCCATGCCTGGAGACCATATTATCTGGAGGAGCTTGAAAGATTTGGGCTGAGATTCCTCAAGAGATCCGACAGAAACTTGTCACAAAATAGGGTGAATGACTGCTTGCTGTAACCCAGTCTACTAACATCAGGAGAGCTAATGATTTTGATCCTTGTAGATTTCTTTTTTTGCGGAATAATTTTGTTTCTGTGTGCCAGGAAAAATAATGGAAGCCTCCAAAATAAAGCTATGGTTGTTTTGTAATTCTTTGACCTGTTTTACAGAGCTTGGAATTAAAAAAAAAAAATTCATTCATAGGGTCACTAATTTTGACCTCAGCTGTATGAGAGTTATACCAAATGATCAGAAGTCAGATATCAGCAAAGACCCAAAAACGGAAGAAGAACAAAGGTAACTACTTGTTATTGCTTAATGATCCACAAAAACCAAGACATTATATCTTTACAGTTTTACCTGTGGAAGAGATAATGGCAAAGACTTCCTGCAGTGAGGGGAGCAATGTGGCTGGATCTGCTTTCCAGATATTCTGCAGCAGTGTGCTGACTCTGGTCACCTGACCTACGTACTCTCTCAGTTCCCGCTCTTGGCTGGCAAAGCAGTGGAAATAACTGATTGTCCTCACCAGTTGCTGGCAGAACAAAACACCTGATTTGTCTCTTGGGATGCACTGCACAAAGTCCGACAATAAAGTGTTGAGGCGAGCGCAGAGAGCAGGCTCCGGCCGTTCACACACCATCCTCAAAACTTCCACTTGGATCACACTGAAGATCTCCAGCACTGAGGGACAGCTGATGAGCAGCCGCAAGCAGCAGTGAATGTAGTCTATGATGGCTGGGTCTTTACGGTCTAGCTGTCCGTAGCCCTGCTGAAGAAGACCAAGGACGAAATCTTTGTTGAAGAAACGCTCAAACTCTGGGCGGTGGTAGCGTGCATATGCCTCCAAAACCTGCAGGCCAATCTGCTTCTGGAAGGCATCTTCCCCAAGCAGGATGAGTCGGGTGGTGAGAACAAACAGTGACTGACACTGCTCCTCAGTCACCTCTTTCTCTGCTGCTTCTACAACTTTCTTCACAATGGCCCTCTTCACAGGAACAGAGTGATTGGAGCTCACAAGTCCCTCTAAAATCTTGTCCATGATGGCAAACTGTTGGAGAGGAATGAAAGACAATGTGGTCACTCACACAAATGGGGAATACACTGCAGATGGCATAATTGTATTGGTTATACTGATCATCTTAAAAGTGCTTGATACAATCCTTGAAATACTTCACAATGCACAGAGGACACAAATGCTCTTCATCATTTGACCATGGGGCCAACTTTAAAAAGTTTAATAATTCCTTTCTTTAGTGCTTTTCTTTACTTTGACTTCATTCTAATTATTGTCCGTTTAACAGCATTTTATTTATTTTAACTATTTACAACCCTAGCTTATTATTATTTTTAACTTTAAGAATTATTTTGTGGTGTGCATTAGTCTCTACTGTAAAATATTTCCTTCAAATACGTTTTTTGCCCTTTCTCTGTTTTGTATCTATTTCATGAATTGTTGTTCAACCACTGTAAAGTACTTTAAACGGCATTCGATTGGTATAAAAGGTGCTTTATGAATGAAAGTTGATTCATTGATTGATTATAGTAAGTGTAAAAGGGTTGAGTGTGACATCAGACACTTAAATATCACACAAAAAGATCAGTTATAACTTACACTATTTCAATTACAAACAATGTAAGCTTAACGCAGGATTGAGTTTTAAAATGATTCAAAGGAAGTCAAGCACATTCATACATTTTAACATCTAAAAATTGAAAATAACAGTTCTTATGTTATTGTTCTGTAAGTTAGCTTTCCCACTCCTCCTTAAAGAACGATCTAAACGCTGAAAATGTAATTTTAGATTATTTGGCTATGAAATCAAACGCCAGATCAAAACACTATTATGCAAAAATCATGCAAGAAAAATAAATAATCTAAACTAATGTATTTCAGCGCTGTCACAGCTTTTAACAGGTTGTTGTAATGTGACTGTTTATTAAAAATTAATCCATTTATCAATACAAATACAAATGTACCGTTCTGTAGTTTTACTCCAACGCGTGTGTGAACTGTCTCATTTGTTTTGTTTTTTAGTCTTTTATTTTAGATCAGACATTTTCTGCTCTCGATGCTCGTTGTTGTCGCTAGTTAGCTTAGGCTAACTGTACTGCTGGGTAACATTATTGATTTCCACTCAACCATTCAGATTGAATGGTAAAAACAAATAGAAATAGACAGCCATTTGTCTTTCTCTATGACAGAAGTTTTTTATATCATCTCAAAAGTGCTAAAATTATGAACAAAGCGACTAAACAGGCCTGGCGTTAGCGAGATAACGTTAGGTTCCTCTGACTTAGCATAAATAACGCTGTGTAATAGCGGCTCAAAGCAGCTTCTCAAACTGTCCTTACCCCTCATAAGCATGTCAACAAAGTCCCATTCAAGTATCCTCAGTTTTTGGCGTACGTTTTCCCTTTTTGAACTAATAAAGTCGAGTTATTTTGGTTTATTTGATCGCTCACTATCAGCTGATTAACTGTTCACTAACGTCATTCCAATGGGCAGAGACGTCGGTAGGACCCGTATGAGAAACTATTTTCGTCTTAAAACTGCCTGCTAAACTGTGACTAAATTTAGGAGATAAAGACATTTTTCTTGCACAGGAATGTTTTTGAACTATTGGATAATACGATTGGAATTAGTTGATTTATTTTTTAGAAGTTTATTTGGGCGCTTTTGAGGAACTTCCATAGTAACGGCCAGGTAACGGCTGATGATTTGCTGCATTCAAATGCTGCTCGTCCATCTCAACTTTGAGATTTCAGATAAAATGGACTCTCAGAAAGACATTTTCTTATTGTTATTACTTCATGAAAAACATGATTTGTTGAGGGGTTTTTTTTCTACTGTAAGTCTAAATTTTGAGATAAAAAAATCAAATCAACGGAATCAAAGTTTGGACTTTTTTCCTCATAATTTTGACTTTATTTCCGAACGTCGACTTTTTCTCTCAATTTATTGATTTATTGTCCTAAAATTTTAACTTAAGTATCTCAGAAAATTATTCTCTGTGTGTCATAATTTTGACTTCTTATTTCAGAATTTCTTTGAATCTCAATTTTTTTACTCAATATGTTTAAAAAAAAAATTCAATCAAGCTAAGTTTTCTTTTTTATTTTCGCTGGCGGAAATGGGCTTCGGTCTATATTTGTAAAGATAGTCGGACAGTTTATCTGGTACTCATTAGCAGTTTTCTTTTTTTTTTTTTATAATGCCATATTCGAAAAATATAAACAATGTTAGAAAAAGGAATCAGAACAAATGCAATTGACATATAGACGCCAGGGTTTTGAAAACAAAAAAAACAAACAAAAAAACAATGTAAGCAGACAGATAAGTAAGATAAGAAAATAGAAACATTTAAAATCACAAAAGTAAACAAAAAAGATAATAAATAGGAGACAAATAATAAACAGGAATCTAAGAGAAAATTTTAATTATGGAGCATAGGGTAACAGTTTTAGTATCTTTTTGTTTCATGAATTCGTTAGTGTCCGAATGTAGAGTTCCATTTCTTTTTTGAAGGCAAGAAAGGAAGGTCTAGTCTTTAAAACTTAACATTTATGGATGTAAAATTTGGCCAACAAAATAATGAGATCACAAATAAAAAATAATTTCCAACTATTTTTTAATATTGTAAATCCAAATAAAATATTCCCTGAATAAAGCTTAAATTCACTATAAACATAGATAAACACAAATCGACGAATACTCTGCTAAAAAGCTCTGGTGTGTTCACAAGTCCAAAACAAATGATAAACAGTCTCTGGATTGGCAGTTTTTCCACAGTCCTTGAAGGCAGCATGACCAAGTCTCGCGATAGACCGGGTCAGGTTGGCGCTGAGAACGCGGGTGCTCGACGAAAAAAATCCTTGCTAGCGCGAACGTGCTGCCTGTGACCAACCGGTGTGTCTTTCATTATAAACAACGGGGTAGTTCTCTTTTACAGCGAGGAAGTTCGGAGAATCTCCTACAGCTCTTACACGGGACCAAACAAGTCACCAAATAACGTACTGATCATCTGAACCGAAGTGGGAAAACCGTTAATAATGTCTGAAAGCGAAACCTGCGTAGAACAGCGGGAAGAGCAGACTGAACTTGATGAAGCCGGGGGAGCCGAGGTAAGACGACTTACCGTGGGCATTGTCCTCTCCTGGTAGGATTTACATTTTAAACAGATCTCTATTGTGTTGAAGTCTAACTCACCAAACTCGTTACAACAGGTTTTTCATAGTCTCTGATATTGAACGTTTACTTGAGCAGTGTTGCTGTGGGGTTGGCAAGGCTAGTTAGCTGGTGGTTAGCTCATAACAACAGGAGCCTGGTCTCCAACACTCGGGAGTGAAGCTAATGTTAGAGCGCAGAGCAGCGACAAGGCCAGCCTGTTTCATAAGCGCTCACACAACTAGCTTAGCCCACTAGCCACCCATTGAACATACTGTAGGGTCTGAACGTGCTTTTTGTTTAAAGCCAGCCCAGTTTCACTCATAAAGCTGCTGCTAAACCTTTCATCTTTTGTTAAATCTCGTGAGAAGAAGAAGTAACGAGTTGTAGCCCGCTCAACTGTCCCATCTGCGTCTTTGTTTTCAGTGGAACAGTGAGGCGGTAATGTGTGTGGTCCTCACTGAGACAATGATGCTGCAGCAGCACTCAAGTGATGTTTTTGAAAGTTTGAAGGAAACCTTTGGAGACTGAGTGTTTCATGGTGGACGGTTCGTGAATCAAAGGAAGAACTAGAAAAAGTAGTTATGTCGACTCTACGTGAGGGAAGAATACAGTTGTGCCTATAAGTTCACACCCCCTCCAGCAGAGTTTTCTGATTTTTTTGGCCTTTTTTTTTTTTTTTTAGATAATATGAATGATAACACAAAAACTTTTCTGTCACCCATGGTTAGAGGTTGGGTGAAGACATTTATTAACAAACAGCTGTGTTTACTCTTTTCAAATCATAATGACAACAGAAACTTAAAAAATGACTCTGTTCATTTTTTATACACACACACTGATAGCAAGCAAATAGATCACAGGTGAGGATGGTTACCTTTAGTAGACATTCAAACACATTTGTGTTCACTTTTGTGCATTTATCAGACCAAAACCAACAGAGTTGTGTAACAAGGTCACTTTTGATGTCTGTTGTCATTGTGATTTAAAAAGAGTTAACTTCTTTTTTTTTTTTCAATAAATTTCTTCACCCAACCACAAACAATGAGTGATAGAAAGGATTTTGTGTTATCATTCATATTTTCTGAGAAAAGGCCAAAGAACCAGAAATTCTGCTGGAAGGAGTAAACTTTTGGGCACAACTGTATATGTATTTGAAGGCTGCTATGTCCAATCAATATGAGGGAAAAATCCAAAGCAATAAGTGTATTACTTGCTATATGGTAGGGGAATGTGTTGTATACTTCTGTAAAAAAAAAAAAAAAAGCAATATGAGCAGACTCTAGATAGTTGATGCTGAAATGTCAAACTTGCTTAGCTCTGGCAACCATCTGACTATAACTATAAGTGTTTGTGTTGATAATTCTAACTTGTTTAAAAATAAAACCTCAAAATATTACAATTTAACATATTTATTTCTCAATATGTCAATTTCAACTAATGCATCAGAACAACATTCAGCCTTTTGTACTGTAATATCAGTTGTTTCACAAATTTCTCCCACATGAAAACCCTAAACTAAAATTAGCCACAGCTTAATGACATAACTATGTTTTTTCTTGATAATACAGAAATTAAAACCCAGCTCAACCTACTATACCCATGATCGGCATAGAAAATCCCCTACTCTTCCGCTCCCTCACAGTCACAAGGATGCGTTTGTGTATCAAAACATGGTACCCAAACATGATACTATTTGGTTTGGCGTGAGTTGATACCTGGTTCTACTGATGGAGTTCATTCTGTACACATTAATGTACCTACTTCGGTACCCATCCCTAACTAGAAAGACATTACTAAGTGGGACCAAATACTTTTCTCTTGTTAGATTGTGGTGACCGTCACAGTTTTTTCCAGAAGGGCTCTAAACTATTGTCTCTTCCACCTGCTCAAGGGAGCACCTGAGAATAAATGCAGCACTCTGTCTTGTTTGTAGCTGTTTGCTGTTGGTATAGAAAAGTCAAAGGATAGTCCCTTAATATGACTGTTATTTGCTTGGTGTTTGCCCTTCAGGAAAAGTCTGATTCTTCTGATGCTGGAAAAGAGTCATCCTCAGACACCGGACCTGATGGACAAGATGCATCCTCCTCCTCCTCATCTCAAACTAAAGATTCAGCTCCTGGCTATGAGGAGAAAGTGGTATGTTTACTCTTTTTGTCCGTTTAAGTTACATGGCTAATTATTATAGTCTTGGATGAATAAGTTAACAAGAGTTTCATTCTGTGCTTGCAGCAAACAGATCGGACCAACAGATTTGAGTACCTGCTAAAGCAAACAGAGCTGTTTGCCCACTTTATCCAACCAGCCGCTCAGAAGACCCCCACCTCACCCCTCAAGATGAAACCAGGACGCCCTCGCATCAAGAAAGATGAAAAGCAGAACCTGTTGTCTGCTGGGGAGTGAGTACAAATCTTAAGTACAGATCAATTTCACCTTAGTGTGTTTACTTTAGCTGTGATGCTGACTTTTTTTATTCCTTGTCTGACAGTAACCGCCATCGCCGCACAGAACAAGAAGAGGATGAAGAACTTCTGAACGAGAGCACCAAGACAACTAACATCTGCACTCGCTTTGATGACTCTCCCTCCTGTAAGCAGGGACATTTTTTCATCAAATACTAACTGAATGTGATAAACGTAAGTTGTAACTGTTTGTCTTTTTTCCAGACGTCAAAACAGGAAAAATGCGAGACTATCAGGTCCGTGGTTTGAACTGGCTCATTTCTCTGTATGAGAATGGTATCAACGGCATCCTTGCTGATGAGATGGTCAGTGTTTCCTTTGGGTCATACGTGTTAGAGTTACATTTTAAAACATCTAATTGACGTTGCTTGACAGTTCTTACATCACTGCCCTGCCTTACACCCTTGGTGCAATTTTTCAGGGTCTGGGGAAGACACTTCAAACCATTGCCCTGCTGGGATACATGAAGCATTACAGAAACATCCCTGGTCCCCACATGGTGCTGGTGCCCAAGTCTACCCTCTACAACTGGATGAATGAGTTCAAGAGATGGGTGCCTTCACTGCGAGCAGTCTGTCTGATAGGAGACAGGGAACAGAGGGTGCGCTGAGTCAAATTGTTATGATCTAAACTGGACTGGGTTACTCAGTGGGGCAAAAGTCTAGTTCCTTAGTGTCCAAGAATTTATTTTCAAATCCTTATGGTCCCAGAAAGATCATCCAATGAGGCTGTTTTTTTTTTGCAATAAAGTACATTGAGACTCATTTGCAAGTTTGTATAGATTTTCCAGTTCCACCAACAATTTATGATTGCGCATCTTAAAGGGAAATAAGTTGTTCTGTACAATGTTTTGATGTTGTAAATTTAAAAACAAACATTAATACTGTGTATTTTGTTGCTTTCAGACTGCCCTGATCAGAGATGTGCTGCTGCCTGGGGAGTGGGATGTTTGTGTCACATCATATGAGATGCTCATCATTGAAAAAGCAGTGTTCAAGAAGTTCAACTGGAGATACCTGGTCATCGATGAAGCCCACAGGATCAAGAATGAAAAATCAAAGGTCAGACCACTAATGCCATAGAAGAGATGTCTCACACTTTTTTTTTTTAAGACAGTCTTACAGGGGTCTTGATTTTCCAGCTAACAATTGATTTTTTCCCTCCAGCTTTCAGAAATTGTGCGAGAGTTTAAGACCACCAATCGTTTACTGCTGACTGGAACACCCCTGCAGAATAACCTGCATGAACTGTGGGCTCTGCTGAACTTCTTGCTTCCTGACGTCTTCAACTCATCAGAGGTAGGAAATGGCCATAATACACAGAAAACTTCACCTAAATGTTCCGAACTTTAGACTTAAGTTGAACTTAAATTACCCTGGTTTGACTAATTCACTTTTATTTCTTTGCCAAAGGACTTTGACTCCTGGTTTGATACAAACAACTGCCTGGGTGATCAGAAATTGGTTGAGCGTCTTCACACTGTGAGTATTGATTACTCTTTGTGTCTTCCTGCTGATGTGTTCCAATTTAAGATGCATAAGTCCAATTTGACTTGAAGCACTTTTTTGATCTGCTGTTTTCCATTTAGGTTCTGCGTCCCTTCTTACTTCGGCGTATTAAAGCCGATGTAGAGAAGACCCTGCTTCCTAAAAAAGAGATCAAGATGTATGTTGGCCTGAGCAAAATGCAGCGAGAGTGGTGAGCACCTTTGTTAACTTATGGACACTTATGATTCTTTACCCTTTTTCTTGTACACAGTTAAACAACACTGCTGTGTGTAACTTGTGTCATGATTCAACAGGTACACAAAGATTCTGATGAAGGACATTGACATCCTGAACTCAGCAGGTAAGATGGACAAGATGCGACTGCTGAACGTTCTCATGCAGCTGAGAAAATGCTGCAACCACCCATACTTGTTCGACGGAGCTGAGCCTGGACCACCCTACACCACTGACCTCCACCTGGTGGTGAACAGTGGAAAGATGGTGGTGCTGGACAAGCTGCTACCTAAGATGAAGGAGCAGGGTGAGTAGAGTTTCCCCTTGGATTATTTTAATTTGGAGTGTCGACAACAAAAAGACCAAAGCTTTATAAGTACACTCATTTGTTTATATTAAAGCCTATTAATTTTGACTAACCTAACCCCATCTTCTGCTATCCAGGTTCTCGAGTGCTCATCTTTAGTCAGATGACCAGGGTGCTGGACATCTTGGAAGACTACTGTATGTGGAGGAATTATGGCTACTGTCGTCTGGATGGTCAGACACCCCATGAGGAGAGACAGGTGATGAAGCTTGTTCAGGAAGATAAGGCCAATCAGCAACTTTTCTCATTTGAAGTTTCAGTTTCTCTAAAATTTCTCTTGACTTTCTTTGTGTTTACAGATCTCTATCAATGCATACAACGAACCCAACAGCTCTAAGTTCATCTTTATGCTAAGCACTAGAGCTGGAGGTCTTGGTATCAACTTGGCTACAGCTGACGTGGTCATCCTCTACGACTCTGACTGGAACCCTCAAGTGGACCTTCAGGCCATGGTTAGTATCTAACAAATACTAGACTTTATATTGTGTGACTCCAGATGTTAGTAGCTTAACCTGATTAATCTTTTTTTCAGGACCGAGCTCACAGGATTGGTCAGCAGAAACAGGTCCGTGTGTTTCGCTTCATCACTGAAAACACAGTGGAGGAAAGGATTGTGGAGAGGGCTGAGATGAAACTGCGCCTTGACTCCATTGTCATCCAGCAAGGTATCTAATCATACCTGACCTCCTAGAGAACTTTAAAATAGTTTCATTGCAGAAAACATTGATTGTAGCTAAAAGTTTTGGCTGTCTCCCGTTTGTTTCACAGGAAGACTCGTGGATCCAAGTGCAAACAAGCTGGGCAAGGATGAAATGCTGTCCATCATCCGCCACGGTGCCACACACGTGTTTGCTTCTAAAGAGAGTGAGATCACAGATGATGACATTGATGCAATTCTGGAAAGAGGGGAAAGAAAGGTGAGTTTGAGGCATTGGATTACAAGGCATCTAGGAACACACTGTACATTGATAACTAACCAAACATTCTGCTCTTTTCTTTTTCAAGACCATGGAGATGAAGGAAAAGCTGTCTTCACTGGGTGAGAGCTCTCTGAGAAATTTCACCATGGACACTGAGAACAGCAGCGTGTACACATTCGAAGGGGAAGATTACAGAGAGAAAAAAAAGGTGAACATCAACACTATCACTCAATGCTTGCCATATTTTAACAACAACATTTGAGTTCTTACCTTATTTCATCTTGTCTCTTCACTCAGGTCATAACAAACTGGATCGAGCCACCCAAAAGAGAAAGGAAAGCCAATTACGCAGTTGATGCCTACTTCAGAGAAGCTCTGAGAGTCAGTGAGCCCAAAGCACCCAAGGTAAGGACGGGTCATTTTCCTTACACTCTTAGAATAAAAGATAATTTGTAACCTCAGAAAGACAAACTGACAAGTCCTGTAACATATTTGTCTCACCATCTTCCAGGCTCCTCGTCCTCCCAAGCAGCCAAATGTTCAGGACTTCCAGTTTTTCCCTCCTCGTCTTTTTGAGCTGCTGGAAAAAGAAATTTTGTTCTATAGGAAAACCATTGGCTACAAGGTATGAAGTTGTTGCCTGAAAAGCACAATTTGAGTTTTTTTTTTCGACTTGTGCTTGGATTTGAAAGAGCTCTAGGAATGAATTTTAGTCAATATCTGGCTTTGCATCTTCAGGTTCCCCGTAATCCAGACATGCCGAATGCAGCCCAGGTCCAGAAAGAAGAGCAGGCAAAGATTGATGAAGCAGAGGCTCTCACAGAGGAAGAACTTGAGGAGAAAGAGAATCTGCTGCAACAGGTAGAGCTTATTCCTGCCAAATAAAGTCTATTTTATCTCAAATTACTTTTCTGTTTATCAATTTAACTTTAAATCAACTTTGTCTTTGATACAGGGATTCACTATCTGGAACAAGCGTGACTTCAACCAGTTCATCAAAGCCAACGAGAAATGGGGGAGAGATGACATTGAGAACATTGCCAGAGAGGTTGAGGGGAAAACTCCAGAAGAAGTCATGGAGTACTCAGGTAACGACTGGATATTTAATCTTCTTTTAAAAGGTAGACTTAAACTTTGTACATTGAGTGAACGTCTTTTGGTTTTCTTCCTCCAGCTGTGTTCTGGGAGCGCTGCAACGAGCTACAGGACATTGAGAAGATCATGGCTCAGATAGAGAGAGGGGAGGCCAGAATCCAGAGAAGGATTAGCATCAAGAAGGCACTTGACTCAAAGGTAAGCTGCCTGTCAAAAATCTAAGTAATTAGTTCTAATAAGCTTTATTTCATTAAGCCATGTACTGAATACTTGAACGTACTCATAGCTCTATCTCCTCATCACATGAATGACTGGTTTTTCCATCCGTGCACAGATTGGTCGCTACAAGGCTCCCTTCCATCAGCTCCGTATCTCCTATGGCACCAACAAAGGAAAGAACTATACTGAAGAGGAGGATCGCTTCCTCATCTGTATGCTCCACAAGCTCGGCTTTGACAAGGAGAGCGTATACGACGAGCTGCGCCAGTGCATCCGCAACTCGCCTCAGTTCCGCTTTGACTGGTTCCTCAAATCCAGGACTGCTATGGTAATATAAAGTTTTACAGTGTATTTTTTCTCCTGTTCTTATGTCCTCAAATGGCTCAAAATCTGATTTTTATGTGTGTGTGTTTGTTCAGGAGCTTCAGAGACGGTGCAACACACTGATTACGCTGATAGAGAGAGAGAACATGGAGCTGGAGGAGAGGGAGAAGGCTGAGAAGAAGAAACGAGGCCCGAAGACTGGCTCGGTAAGTAATAAGTTGACTCCTTTTACCTCACTTTGAAACATTACCAAGTTGATTTTTTTAATGTATGTCTTAAAAAAAGACATAATCTCTCTATTTTGGGGTCTGCATCTGCAGATCTGAGCTTTGCTGTTGAAACAAAGAAACATGTCTAGAACTATTGGCACTTCATGCTATTGATAGTCTTAATTTGAAACATATTTACAAATGCAAATGAATGTTAAGTGTTCTGTCATGGCTTGTGAGTTTCCTCAGTAATCACTATTGCCCTTTCCTAGGCCCAGAAACGGAAGTCAGAGGGAAACCAAGACGGTCGTGGACGAAGGAAAAAGCTCAAGTTGTGAAGCTGTGGATGACTCTGATCTACTGCATAGAGAGAGCTGCAGCCAGCTCTGGTATGATTAGTCCTAGTGTCTGTGTTTGTTTTCCAGGCTGTGGTTATCTACTGTGTAAAACCCCTTGATGGACTGATCTCATCGTGTTAGGTCTTAGGAAGGGCCTCTTTACAAGCCTGCCTTGTCGTCACTTACCTAAAAGCGCTGCAGCTGTGCTGGTTTAGTTTGTTTGCTAGTGTTTTTTTGTCCTTTTTTACTAGTAACAAATCTAAATAAATGTATTTATGCCTGTTGGTTGTATTACATTCCATTGCTCTATACAATGTGTACCCTTTTTTATTTTGAAGACAACGTTGTTCTTTTATCTTCCTATGTGAAGTAGAAAATGTCTTTTTGAACATGAATAAACTCCCCCTTTTATAAAAAAAAGTATGTCTGCTTCAGTAAATAGGACAATGCTTCAAAAAAGGACATTTTTATTTGGCAGTTGAAGTGTAAATACATCCGAACTCTTGTCACTAATGAACAAATCATAAAGTCCAGCAACAGTTGGCACATGAAAATATACTGTCAGCTTCAGGAGAAAAAAAAAAAAACATTAACTGCACTTATTTTTTTCAGGACTTGGATCAACAAACCAGACATAGTTCATATTTCAAGTTTTACCAGGGTGAAACAATACCTTTTCTTGTCATCCTATAACATATGTACACAGAAAGTTTTGTTCAGCCACATTGACCAGAAAGAAAAGATTTTCAAAGTGAACATTTCTGAATACTAAAAAAGCAAAATTGCCATCTACAATCCCTTTCAGTGATCCTATATTTATGTTACTCATCAATAGGTGTGTTTACTGCAGCCCTCTTGGGGTAAAACAGTAAATTATCAATATTAAAAAATCATGTATCACACTGTCATTCATTAAGGTCAGCTTCAACTAACATTCAGTTCATTTTCCTCAACTCCGTACAAACAAAACATTGACTTTCAGTTATAAAAAAACTACTTTTAAAGGAACATCACAGAAAATTATTTTCTATTATTCAATTCAAACAAGGTTGCTTTTCACTGAAACAATTGTATTTACTCAATTGGGGTTTTCATGTTTTGCAGAAACTTGACAAAGCAGGATTTTTTACAACTTGGCAACCATAGAGAATATTAATCATCTTTAGGGGCTTCAATATACATCCATCAATCATAAAACCTACAGTACATTACAGCAGGAGCTCGCCTTTATCAGATAAACAGGTCTGAAATCTGGTGCATTCTCTGCATTTAGGCCCCAAGCACTGACATAATGTGCTGTCCACAGGTTGTACTGGGCGCTCTCAGTGCTACAAAAGTTGGGTGTTGAAGGCACAATGGTGAGGAGACTATCGTAGTCTTTGATTAAAAGGGGGCGGTTGTTAAAGGTGAACAGGGCTCCACTTCTAGACCTCAGAGCTATCTGAGCTGCTCCACATGCTTGCTGAGCCTTGATTGAAGCCGTTGTAAGCAGAAGAAGAGGAGGTGGCGTAAGGAGGCTGCTGGGTCTTCTTTTCTCTCTTTTTGCGCCTCAGCAGCAGAAGGACAATAGTTGCGATGAGGCAGATGAGGAGGATCAGACCTGCTAGGCCAACCAACATGGGCAGGGTGGAGGTGTCCACTGGCTCTCTGCCAGAACTCTCCAGCAGGGGGCGCTCCAGGAGGGAGTCACGATTGGGGGACCAGGGCTGGCGCTGGCTCACCACCATGCGGTCTGATCTGTCCAGAGATATGTGCTGGATGTTGGTGCCTCGGTTGTTTTCTACGCCAATGTCCTGGACCAGAGAAGGGCTAGAATAAGCAGGGGCAGCACGGCGTTGGCGGTTGGCGACCATGTTGGATGTACCGGGATGCTCAACTGAAGACATGCTGTGATGCAGGTACTCCACACTGCGCTTTCCAATATTGCGGTTTGCATTTTCTCTGGAGCGGACAGTGTAAATAGTGTGGATGAACCATTCCCGACCAGCAGCCACCTGCAGAAGAAAATATGTGTCAGCCTGTTTCATATTAAGTTTGTTTTTTTGCTACACGTGAATAAACTGTATTTGGAGAATCACACAAACCTGGAAAAGTGGAGATGAGGAGAGAGTAAAACCATCTGATCCTGGTTGTTTGACCAAAGGTAGACCTCCAGGTGTATCTTGAGCTAGTGTGGCCTTAAAGGCAACATCGCCAAATGTTGAAGCTTGAGTCTCTGGCTGGGCTTTGTCCTGAAGAAGAGAACATGCAAATTAAAAAGACTTGTCCTTTCTTTTTAGCCCTACAGTCCCTTAAACTCCCTAAAATAGGGATGATGTCTCGCGTCTTACCAAGATCTTGAATCTGTAAAGCAAAGATGGAGCATCTGCCAGGCAGCCATACTCCTTGTTGGTTGGATTGTATTTGGGGACGTAGCCGTCTGCTCCAGTACAAAGGAACACTTTCTCAATGCTGCAATAGAAGGAGTCTCCCAGGTTCTGGACTGGGTCAACCATCACACGGCCGTAAATGGAGGAGCCTGAAGTGAGAAGCATATAAAAGTGTTAGATGGGGTGACCATATCGTAAAAACCCAAAAAGGGGACCCTCTACCAGGCTTCTTGGAGATCCTGCAAAATACCCAAAGATACTGAAAGATTACAAAGTAGCTTCATAACCAATACATTTATCTGAAACACTCCTTTTCTGTTGAAAGTGACAGTTTTCTATGATGTAAGCATTAATAATGTACGGTATGGAAGTGTATTGCTGCAATAGTAGAAAAAAAATCTCATTATTTTGTGATACTGAAATATCTTGTTGTTTCGTGATACCAAATTATCATGGTATAACTTGAAACTGAATTAATCACCATGGAGGCCCGTTTTCACTAATTAAAAATAGAATAATGTATTTCATCCAGGTCCCAAATTTTGACTTTTTATTTCAAAGTTTTGGATTTTTTTTCCTATTAATTTTGACTCTTTGATCTCAAAATTTTGACCTTTTATCTCAAATGTGGACTTATCTCAGAATTTTGACTCATAATCTCAAAGTTTAGACTTTTTTATCAGAATTTTGACTCCATATAACAATTTTGACACATATCACAGAATTTTATCTTCTTGTCACACAAGTTTGACTTTTTACTTTAAAAATTTTGACTCCTTAAAAAAAAAAAGTTCCTCAAAATTTCAACATTTTATCTGAGAATTTTTTTTTCTCTGTTTTCCTGCATGCTCAACATCTTAACAGGTTGGTGCATCAGAAGCCCAGTGCAGCGCTTTATTGTATATATAAATATAAATGGTAGAACAAGAAAAGTAAAACCAGGATATTTTAGCCAACTTAAAAAAAATCTCCTTGTACACAATTTTACCACCAAAAAGGAGGACATGTCCAGGCAAAAGAGGACGTTTGGTCACCCTAATGTTGGACTCAACTATCAGAGGGTATGTAGTTCTTGGCTGTACTGTTTACTAAAATCCAATAGGTGTCAGTAGTGTACCTTCTGAAAATGCAGTATCAGTCCCTTCACCGAAGCCCATGGAGCCGTCGGACAGCCACAGCTCCTTCTTGGACAGCAAGAACATCTGAGTGTTGAGGCTAAACTCAGCTGCAACTGGGTCGCTTACCTAGGGCACAGACATTCATTTGGAGGAGAGACTCTAGGTTACTTGAAAGCTGCAGATAAGACACACATGCCTTTGGGGTGAGATTACTGTTTTGTCCCTGATTGGTATCAAACTCAATTCCCTGACAGTAATATTTTCCAGGCTAACCTGCTGGAAGCGAATGTCCATATCAAACGTAAGGGGCTCTCTTGGGTGGCAGACAGGGGGGATGCTAAACTCCCCATTGGGTGATGCAATGCAGGGGACCATCTTGACTGTGTAGGTCCCTGAGTAGTCTCGCACCTATCATGTGAGAGAGAGAGTGTTGGTGAAGCTGTTCATAACATGATTTGAAATCAAACCTGAAAACTTTTGATAGCCTTCAAACTCACAGCAAAGTCTGAGACAAAGCTCCACTGCTGCATTGGCTGGTTGTACGTAGGCTCAGTCCTGATCAAGGAGAGACTGAACGTCAAACCAGGGTGGTCAGCGCACATCACCATGGAAGACACGCTGGTTCCTGAAAACAAATGTGCACTGTTATGAATCTTTTAAGCTGCATTGTGTCCAAATTAATATTTCTATACATAGATTGACCTCTACATGTTGCTTTCAACTCAACACTGCAGGGTCTTTTTGATGTTTGCTGAAGTGACCCCCTTCACTTTCACACAGAAATAACTCCCAGTGTAGAAGTCCAGAAATAGATGAAAAGACATTGGTAACAGGGTAATCCAATAAGAGGTTGATGGATAGACAGAATGGCTTCACTTGATCGGTTAAGGGCATGTTTGTGTGTGTCACCCTCTTACCTGGATGGGACATAACAAACTGCCCCCTAAATCGAGCCTCTGTTTTGAAGTTAACCACCAAACGCCCCTCCTCATTAATGCGCATACTGGTTGGGTACATGGCTCCTGCAAAAAAAGAAGCAAATAAAGAGAATTCAGTGTTACAGGGTTTCATAAATGCATTCGTCTTTAAGGCAGCAGTCACAGAACATACCTTGTAACTCAGCCTCAGGTGGGCTTCCTATGCCATCCTGCCACAGAATCGCTGTGTCATACACAAAGGTCAGTTTGAGCTCTGATTGCAGGTCAAAGTGCTGCCAGCCTCCCACTGCCACAGGAGAGTGGAAGACGTAAGACACAAACAGAGGAACACGTAGCGTGACGTATGACTGGACCAGGTTCAGCACCTACGAAGGAAGCAAACCAGATATGCTATCTGTAAAAACTTTACTGTACTGACATGCAATAGCCATCTCCATTTGAATGTGAAGGCTTTACCACGAAAATGAGGCTGAGTGAATTCAACTGCGCATCATTGAGGGGTTCAAAAATGTTGGTCAATGAATGCTACAAAAACTACTATGCCGTGTAGGAGACAAAGAGTCAAACCATGGGTTTTGTCAGTCCACTCTAGCCCTTTTTCCTACTCTATCCACTGTCCTGTCCTTTCTGATTAAAGTCATGAAAGCACTCAAAAACATTTTTTTAAAAATGAGAATTTGGACAAGCTTGCTGTGGTAGCTAACTCGCTAACATTTCATCTCTGTCTAACTGTAAGGTTAGGGTAGCTTGTGATTTAAATTTAGACTGTACATATTTTAGTGACAAACCATTTCAATTTGGGGGACACAGCTCTATGAAAGCTAGCAAGCCAGCTACCAGTAGCAGGCAGTTAGCTAATAAATTCAAACACTTGGGGAAAAAACTGGTTGGTTCTAAAAATGACAAAATCTTGCTCTTTTTGCTCTCCTGCTTCTCTTACCTGTCCATCAGTGCCAATAGATCCCCCACAGTCATTCAGCAGCTCTGACATGTCGTAGTAGCTGGTAAACTCCCACAAACAGGCCTCTAAGTTGAGGTTCCTGTAAAAGCGTAGAGAGTTGGCAGAGCGCATGATGGTGCTGTACTGGTAGGGTGAAGTCTCGCCAATGATTTCAGGGTTCTTTGTTGCATCTGTGATAAAGCCGTGGCCTGTTTGGATCTCATTGAAGTCGAGCAAGTTAGAGCAGCGATGGTTGCCAACTCGTGTGCCGTCTGGGCTCAGGGTGAGCTCAAAGTTGGACATAGGTCGTGTGGAGATCACTGGTAACATGCCTGGATGGAAATAAATAGGTGTAAATTATCCATCTTTGAACAGATTACTTAATGGTAACATCTAGAGCAATGGCTGCAACAAGTGTAAACTGCTCACCATCCATGTGAGGCATGTTTACAGTCAGTTTGATGAGGTTGGGGAAGTCTGGGTCATCTGGACCAGTGTAGCGGATCTTGGCAGAGAAAGGCTCTGCTCCAACAGTTCCTTGGACACGAGGCTGGCACATACCTGCGAAGGGTTTAAAGTTAGTTCATTCATGGAACTCTACCCACGGGATATATTTACATCAGTCCTCAATATCCCACCAGTCCTTTACTCACCTTCTTCCTTGCTGATAACAACAATAGGGCTGGACAGCTCCAGGCCTGAGTCCCCGTTGGCGGTGAAGGCTCTTGCTGCACACTGTACCCTGGAACCAGCCTGAAAGTAGATCGAATCCAAAGTGATGGACTTGGTGTTGGTGAAGAAAGTATTGGTGTCCACCTCTCTCATAGGACTGGTCACTCCATCTGATCCAGTGGGAGCGCTGATAAGCCAGCGATATTGGGTGAGGGTGTCATTGATGTTCTCAGCAGAACAGATAGAGCCGGTTTTATCGAAGTCATTGTACTTCGGGTTGCAAGCCTGCAAGAGACAGTGAAAACTGTTGAATCAAAGTTTGTACGGTTATGGTCTTAAAGCTGCATCAGGGCTGCACTCACCGTTACACATACAACTGGGTACCCATTAGGAGGGTTGGGCTTGTCTTTGGTTTTAGCTGTGTCATCATACATTAGAAGGGAGACCACATGAGGCACAGCAGGGAAGGTAACATCTGCAACGCTGTCCATCTCCTCAATGTACACAATGGCCTTGTTCATCTTGCAAGACAACGAAAGGAAATACAGTGTGAGTTGGAGAGCTGTTTTGAACAATGGATTCTGCAGTGATGACTTTGAATCGAAGACCAACATATAACCAAATGGCTGTTGTTGGAAGATGATACAGCCTCTAAAGGTTTTTAATTGTTTTCAGAATGACTCTTAAAAAGAAAGAATACAGTTAATGAGGGTTTTTACTTTGATATCATCTTTATTAATATTTTTGTGACCTGTCTGATGTGGGGTGTATGGGTAGAATGTCACAGTTCTGTTTATAGGTTTGTCTACTGTTTGGCCCTGCTGGGACATTCCCTTCAGCATCTCATTCCACAGGGAAAAGCTTTTTATAAGACTGTGGTTCAGGCCGCTGACAGCAATGCCAGCTGCTGCTTGGCTATTTTAACACAAGGCTGAGGTGACACAGCGCATGCTCACGTGTGTAAATATGCGGCACTGTACGTGCGCACATATGGGACTTGCTACTGGTTTATATTTGTAAGTGTGTGTGTGACCTTGTAGCCTTCGTGTCACCTGTATTTCAGCCACCATGTTGTCATCAGGCTTCATGTGAACAGTGAAGGCCTCTCTCATCTCGCGCTCACCATCGTACAGGATCTCGATCTCAACAAAGTGTTCCTTCTCGCCCTCCTTGAACTCAACATCTACGACATGGGGACAACAAAGTAAGCAAGGATGGTTCCTCATCAAGAAGCACAATATTTCTGCAGAGCCATCACACTGGGTCTTTACCCTCTGACAGTGGGTTGTAGTCTTCTCCCGAGGTTGCAGAGCCATCTTTTGTGTGCACTCTCACCAATGAGACCTTTGAAGTGTCTCCAACACGCAGGATGGGAATCTTTACTATGGCAATATTTCCTTTCACCTGAGGTTCACGCACACTGTATTTGATCTCAGAGAAACGGATGATGGGTTCTAAAAGAGGAGGAAAATAACACATAAGCTGAGAAAAAAGATGCAGAACTTACAAGCAGAGGTGCAAGTCAAGATTTGTGATGATACGTTTTTTTCTGATAACTTGTCACAAATATCAACCTTTTAAAACCCTTTAAGAGGATTTTCTTCTTCTCTTCTTGTTTCAATGCTGCTTTGACCTATTTTGTTGAAAACCGGTCTCAGTTTTACCTCAGCTTTTAAAGAGACTTTATTTACTCTAAACCTACCTGCCATTTTGAGGGATATTTAGAACATTTTGTCCCCTTACTTTGGTAGCTGACATCATTGGGTTTAATTTTGTCTTTCATTCAAATAGATTATTTCATTTGTTGTGGCACTTACTGTCTTTCTCATCTGTGACTGTGACCACCGCCTCCTTCTGCTCCCCTATCGATGCTCCATATGGAGAATTGCTCTTGGGAGTTCCCAGGACGAGTCTGAAATCCTCATCCTCTTCATGAGTGGAGTCATCCATCAGGGTAACCACACAGTCCTTCTCTGTTTCACCTGGAGGAAAAAAGGGTTAATGCACTCAGATTAAAATTTGCAGGATGTTGTGATGTTGAGAGATCAAGGTGGAGAGACTTCTCACCCGGGAGGAAAGTGATGATTGATGCATCAGTATTGGGTCTCTCGCTGTAGTCCATCATGACTTGAGCAGAGCCTTGACGAGTGTAACAACGCACTGTGGACCTGATGCTGATGTCCCCACTGCGGTACACAGTAGCTTTAAGCTCCCCATCAGACTCATCCACTTTATACGTTCCTTCTTTGAACTGAACCTTGGGCACTGTAAAGAAAGAAATGAAGTTAGAGAGTTGCACTGATTTTTTTAGTGAAGTTACTACAAACTTAAAGGTTTTCTGTAACACTTTATTTGGAATTTTTAAGGAAAAACTAAACACCAACAACATCTTCCATGCTTATTTATTGTGAATACCTCATCTCATAAAGGATGCAATTTAATGTTAAAGACTTTAAATGGTCAGTCAGGTATTGTGTGTATTTGACACTCACAATCTGTGATGGTATCATTGATGGTGATGAGGGTCTTGCTTGGTTCTCCTAAAACAGCATTCATAGGCATCCTCAACACGAGGTCAAAAGTCTCAGGTCCTTCCAGCCCTGGCTGTCCCAGATCATCCAGGATTGTCACTCTGAACGTCTGCATCGTCACTCCAGGAGCAAAGTCAAGGTTTCGGCTGATGCCAACATAGTCCAGCCCAGCTGTGAGTTTTATAAGGAGCCATGAAATGACAATGCAATACAAAATTTCAAACCTTGCTTGTTTGGTTCTTTCATTTTTTTTGCTGAGTTACCTTCTGCTGAGACAGGGTCACTCTTCCTGGAGCGGACAGTCACAGTAGCTGTCTTAGACAGGTCTGTCCCTGTCCTCCAGACCTTCACCTCAACGTAGCCTGCGCTCTCGTCCACGACGTACTCAGGCTCTCCAAAATATAGAGAGGGCTCTACGGGAAATGAGAATGATTGAAAAAGAGGATTAAAACAGACTGGGCTTTGGGATGTTTCTATCTATTAATGAGTCACTATGAACTCAATATTGTGTATTTTTGCTGTCAGGTTTAAGGGTGAGTTGTCATGAATAGCTGAGCAAACTGCCTCCTCTCTGACTCAGCACAGGAAGATAGCTGTCATCCCTCTTATCCTGTTATCCTTCAACTTTCCTCCCCCACTTATCTAAATCCAGGCGGCTCTGTCTGAACTCACCGCCAAAGGGCTGAGGATACACCTGAATAATAAGGTGCTTACCTGTGTGTGCACACAGTAAGTTGCTCTTTTGAAGGGATGTTCCCAGTTTCTGATGATAGAGCAGCTGATAAGCAGCATGGTGGAGGTTTGGCTGAGACAGAGAGGCAACCCTCTACTTTGCAAAGGCAGAGGGCAAGAATTCAGACTCCTGGGACGCAGTCAATTCATCTGTCTTCACTTCTTTATAAAGAGTTTTCATCACACTGTGTCAGGCCAGTGCGCTTAGAGATCAACTGATAGAGGTGCAAATTCACTTCTAAGGCTTCATTTTGGAAATCAACAAAAGCAAAAAGGAAACCTTTATGAAAGCTAAAGCCGATAAAACTAAGTGATTGTTCAAACAAAACAGTAAAAAAAGAAGAAAGAAAAGGAGGCCGATCTAGTTGTTTTCCAGTTTGCACATTGCCCTTAGTTGCACCTATATTTTGAGTGACTGGTAGTCTGTGGTTTAAACTGAAAAAAAAAAATATATATATATATATAGGTGATGAAGGGATGTGTAAATACTTATAAAGCTTTTAAAGCTTTATATACCTGTTACCAGAAATTGGGCCAAGAAGTTGGTAGTTTGGTGTTTGGGGCACTGAGTAAAAATGTGCATCAGTGAATAGTGCTCTGAAATTGAGTTCATGAATGCTACCAGTGTGAAAAGCATACTGTTGGCACAGACCCTCTTGGTGATCATGTTGCAAGACTCAAATTATTTTATTTATTTTTTTATTAATTGATATATATATATATATATGTTTGATTTTCCAAAGTCGAAACTATGCAGCATTGATCCTGAATACTGTATGCTCTCTTTTGTCGTTTGTCATGTGATTGAGGATAAATGCTGAAAGCACAGTTTCAAGCAAAGCATGAGACTTAAATGTATAGCAAAAAAAAAAAGAATGTATAAAGTATATAAATAGATCTATATAAGCATAGGGGGTGGACTGCAATAATATATCATCCATCTTCTTTGAATATCAAAGTTATGGGTTATGTTTTGGCACAAATTAAAATTTCAGTCACAGCCCTGAGCCTTCATAGTGGTCATTATACAGCAACTGCAAACGTGAAAATAATAACAAAAGAAAAACCAATCAGACTTTATGTTATAATTTGCTGATGGTAACTTGGTATCTACTCATGTAGATCAAATGCAGCAATGAATACATCATGTGACACTGACTACAGTTTGTAGATTTTCATTTTGTTTGCTTGAAAGATGTGCATGAATATTGTTTGACGACTGAGGCTGCTGCTGTGGAGGAGAAATGGCAGATCTTTGTTTTCATATAGAAGTTTGACTTATCCTTCAACTGGCAATCCATGTTGAAGGGGTTTCTGGCATGCTGCCAGTGCCTTTCAGCCTCCAAGCCAGCTATTTAGTACCAAAGAGGATGTTAAAGATGGGGTATAGAGGGAGGGAGTAAGTGCCAACATGGCAACCTTAAAAATCGGTGTGAGGACGAGCCAGACAAATACAGTAACAATGAAGGCTGAATGCTGGCCAGCATCCAAACCACAAGTTTACTCAGGCACGCGGATGATTTTACACACATACACACACACATACAAACACACACACCCACGCACTCACACAAACACACACACACTAACTGAATCAGATTTATGGTGGGGTGTTACTTCAGGGCCCACCAAGAAGTAGATACAATAGAGGTTTACAATGAGGAGGCATCTTTTGTCTCCTCACATGTCTGGGAATGTACACTGATTATTTATACATAATGTCTGATTGTACTGCTGCTTCAAATGGGTAAGGAGGGTCTGTCACTTAAACAAGCAGGCCCAGGAAATTAGCCTCAGTGGAAAGTTTGAAACAGAGGACAAATGAAAAGAAGGCTTATTGTGTTAGTGGTGTAAAATTAAGAAAAGACTGAAGTATTTAGAGGCCACAGAGTGTGAAATCAGTCAAACAACTAGTTTGACTGATTTGAAGCTGTTCATTTAGGATACAGTTGTCCTCTCAAATTGAAGTGTATTATCTTCAGTATAAAATTTCTTAATCAATAAACTGTGGGTAGGATTTTTTCTGAATATAAAGCCAAAATTAACCACAATTTTAACTCTAAGGGAAGGAATTTCATAAATTAAGAATAAAATAATCATATGTAGAGTCACAATTATGTGTCAATGCCATAGTCACACCAAGATTGCTGCACGTAGGACTCCTTTATGAATGAATCATAATGGGTTATGGTCATTTTACTTTGAACCACATGGGAAACAGGATGGAAATTAGCCTCACTTGATACTCTAAAGATAATAAAGATGAATGTATATGGACCACAAATTTAAATCAGTGGTCTCAAGATTAAAGGTATTTAAAAAAAACAAAAAAACTTGACATTAATTTTATGTTGTTGTGTTAGTAAAAATAAATAAATAAATAAGGTCATTGTGATGTTCGGCTATAACACAAGACTTGTCTCTCCTTGAGTTGAAAAGTAACTGTTTTATATCATATTTAAGGGTAGAGGAATAGATTTTGTGGAGCACCACACCAGAAATACAAACATGTAGCTTTTTAACTGCAGGAAAAATAAAACCAAATGTATGATGATTGCCACATCATGTGGTTCTGAAAGAGTTTCAGTTTTGGTCATAGACTTAAAACCACAGTTAGTTCAAGGAAAGAGTCCAAGATGTCACCCGACCTGACATCCCAGACATCCATGACTTCATGCTTTGAAAAGGAAGGATTTTAAGAATTTTTAGGCCACACTTTGTCAAATATATGTGACATCTGTTTGACAGATCAAATCTAACTGCTGACATTCATGTGATTTATACCTTTTAAACCAGATTCCTTCTTTTGTTCAACATGCTGTATCTTTAACAGGAAAAGGCACCACTGGCCTGAATCCCACCTAACAAGGGGAGAGAGTAAAAACATGCCACTCATTTAGATTCTCTACATAATAGTCCCTCTCTTTGCACCACCTGCCTTTTGGTCCCTGCAGACAAAGGGTTGCCCTCTGTTTCCCCTGAGCTCCTCTGGCGAGGGGTCGCTGGAGGAGCACAGAGAGGTTTCAAAGCCCCTTTAATGTGTCGGGCAGTCTACGGCGGAACGGAACAAGCACTTCTTCTCAACACCTGTCTATTGTTATCTTGTTCCTAACACAGAGCGACAGATAGAGTGTGCTAAATAAATGAAGCAGAATGTGTAAACAAAGCAGAACAGGAAAAGTTAATGGACCTGAAAGTAATGTAAAGCCATTAATGCATGTACAGTGCATAGGGACAGTATGGAAGGCCTTTTTTTTCTCTTTCTTGGTGACTACCATGATTTCGCCTGTCTGGGAACTTTATGTGACTTATAGGTGTCCACATAAGAGCCCAGTGCACCAAGATCACACACCTGCTACCACTGCTAATGACTGTAGACTCATTACTTGTGGCAAATGGTCATCACTTATTTTAGCATCCCTGAGATAAATGATTTTACTGTATGCACCAATAGAAGAAAACAGGAATAATAAAAAACAACTCTCATATATTTAAAAGGGTCATTTTGCATTTTAGGCCCATTGTCCATTATTTCACAGCTTTTTTGAGATATTTCATCAGACATTCATATCTACAGATGTATGTATGTGTGGTTCAGCAGTTCTGTTGTCTTTTAGGACAAAAAGAGTTTTCAGCTATATCTAGTCGGTAACATGTTGAGAATAATCCTTTTTAAGTCAAGTATATCTCCATTTGGTAATGCTGAAATGAATATTGTTTAGTACATTTCGTGATCTTCTATGTATGTTAAATCCCTCACTCACCATCATCACTGTCTGCCAGGATGGTGATCTTAGCTGTTGGGAAACTCGCCCCAATCTGTCCTCCCATAGGCATACTGAGGCTGACATTGAAGCTCTCCTCCTCCTCATACAGGGAGTCATCGATGATTATGACTCGGCACAGTTTCTCTCTCTCATCCTTGTCGAAACGCAGCACGCTGGTGTGGTCCTCAGGTCGAGTGATGTAATCAGAGTAGGACAGCACAGTGCTGGGGATGGTGCCGGTGGCCGTGGCTGAGGAATAATAAGAACAGAGACAAAGCAGAAACATTTTGTTCAGAAACTTTTATTCAACAAAAGTGTGAGTAAAAAAAGTCCATTTATTTCTTTGTTTACAATGTCGCAATCATTTTTACACTCATTGAAAGTTTTGATCCTTGATCTTGATTCATCGTGAGTTACTCTTTCTGTTTCGTGTTTTCTTTGAGCGGTTGCCTATATTTGGTTTCCAGTTTTTCATGGCTTATTTTTAAATATTCGTATTAATTGAGTGTGTACACTCACTTGTTTTCTTTTGTAGTGCTTGTTTCTTGCTTCCTGGGTGTTTGGTCTGGTCTCATGTACTGTTTTTGTGTGTTTCCCTCCTGCTTGATTGACCCCTAAAAAGTTTTACCTGTCACACCTGTGTTAGATGACCCTCTGTGAATTTAGTCCCTAGCCTTGTAAACATGTAGCTGTACCTGATAGTATACAAAACAAAAACAAAAACAAACAAACAAAAAAAAAACAAAAAAAAACAACCCACTGTCTATTCTGCCAGAGATTTAAACATGGCGGTGGGGTCTTGTGTTTGGACCTATAAAGAGGTTTGGCCTTCAACATAAGATGGACTTGAAGAAACAAGCGAGCAAGAAGTGTTTGCATTAATGTTAAAACTAACAAGCCCACAGCATTAATGCTCATCATAATGTTGTATATATGTGACATCAATGACATTTTTTGTTGCAAGGTGTGACGCTTGAGATCCAAAGACTATGGTTACCTGTGTATTCAGAAAACCATGATCCATAATCTTCATTTTGACCTGACTTTTAAAAAAAAGACTGTTTTTCACGAGGTAAAATCATGGTTTCGTGTTGATAACAGGCCTAAACATAGAATAAAATGTTTCTCAGACACCTGACTACTTGTGGACATGGCCTTGGTCTCTGTGTTTCATTGCCTCTTTGTGGGATTGTCAACTGTGTTTAGTGACTTTTCCAAGTGTCTCTGTCTGTTATTGACCTTTTTAAGTTTATAATTTTCTTCATTTTGCCTTTTTATCATTTTTATACTTAGGCCTGCCTTCCCTTATTTTTATCTCTTTGTGAAAATTACAACAGAAATACAGCTTCATCTCACCTTGCTGAGTGTAACACACAACCATGAGTTCCTGGCTGGCATCCCCTGAGCGTCTAACAGGGACTAACAGCTCTCCAATATCCTCTTCAATCTTAAACTCTGCTTGAGGAATGAAGACTGTAGATTCTGTTTGGGAGGATGAACACAGTCTTGTTCAACAAAGCATAAAAGGCAGCATGAATAGTGAATATTAGGCTATGTTTGGATTGTACCATCTCCAGGATCCACAATCTCAACTACGGCAGTGTCGGGGAACTCCAGCACGGCCATGACGGGGTCTGACAGCTCAATCTCAAAGGTCTCTGAGGTCTCAAACTCCTGGTCTGTGAAGATCTTCACCTTCCAGGTTGCCGTAGTCTGGCCAGGATTGAACTGGACCTGCTTCTGGGCTTTGCCTCTGAAATCTTTGTCTTTCTCAGCTGTTCCATCTTTCGTAGCAATACCTAATGCAGGGATGTCCAGATTTGATTTGTTAAAGAGGTTGTAAGGGTGAGCGTGCAGAAGTTAAGGTGTCAAGTGTTTCTGATGTAAATACTCAGAGACAAAAATATGTGTTTACATTATACTTCATTTTTTTGGTCAGAAGTGGAAAAATCTGCATTTATGGATCAGTATGAAAGATCTATAATTCCTTTGCAATTCTTTCAGATCTTCAAAGACAGAGATAAGTGTACAAGAAGGCATGTGTTGTTATAAATCTGTGACATGCAAGTGTGCGGCACAGCTAAACACACCAGCATGTTGACATTTCCTCATGACCTTTACTGTAAAAGGTTATATGTGCTTTCAATTAGGTTTCTTTCAGACAAGATAGGAAAATAGAGCTCTTAACAGCCAAAAAAAAAAAAAGAATGAAAAAAGGAGCCGTACATTTAGGAAAAGGAGAGTGTTTCTAGAGCTGCTTTGTATTATTTCTCCAGGGGTAAACTGACTGACTGCACAACACGACTGCATGGAACATGGATTTTGAATAAGAGGCCAATGCTGAAGTTTTTATGGCTGAGATGGCCTTTTAAATGACTCATATATAACACTTTAAGGGGCGATAAAACATGGCTAAATTATCCGTTTAAAAGGGCATGTACTATCCTGCCATCAGGGTTCATGTCTCCTCAGATAAATGCTATAGAAACTCAGCTGCTGACATGAATGAAGACAGAGTTGTCTGCAGGTGAGTTGGAAAATGAAAAAAGTAAGTTGTTCATTTTGGAGTTGAAGAATACCCAGAGCATTTTACATTTCACATGACTTACTGACGAAGGAGGTTTCCCCCAGGTAGCCCCTGCGCTTGAGCGTCACCTCGAGGAATTTGGCGTCCTCGTCCACTAAGTAGTATTCTCTCTCCAAAGAAATCCAGGCCCAGTTCAGTCTGAATGGCTGAGGCTTCAGTTTGTTTCCACCTTAAAGACAAACAAAAACATATTTCACCACATTTTTATTAAAAAGAAAAGAAATCAAATCAGGTGTGTTTTTTAACTCAATGTTGACTCCTCAGGTCTCATCCAGCAAGAACAAGAGTAGATATGCATGCTCTTCTTGTGGAAAAACTCAGTTCTAATGTCTTTAATGAGCTAGTCTCCAGGAAATCTATCTTTTCCTGGTAATCCATGCTCTCCTGCCCCCTCTCTTGAACAATGTGATTTTCTGACACAGAGACCATTAAGGCCCCTTTGATGTGACTAGTGAGGGTGACTCTTTCCATACTTATCCACTAAACACTTTTATACAACACTGAGTTAAATAAAGAAATGATTAGATACTGGGACTTTCAAGAGTAGTGATTACAAAGGGAGATCAAGTATGACTCTATATTGGGAGTTTTATCCAAAATAAACATCATAGTTAAGGACTAATGATGATCTTTGTATCTCTTAAATTAACTCTACAGAGTCAGCCTGTTGTACTAAGTACCTGCACAGATATGATACAACCAATGGTGATATTCATTATAGCAGCGTTTCCTCTGGTGTTATATTGTTCGTACCCTGAAAACATATTCACACACTCAGAGTGTTGAATCTTGGCTGAGTGTTTTTTACTCATATTGAAGGATCTCCTCTCGCGAAACAACTGAGCAAAACACCTATTTAAAGCTCAGTCAACTTCCACTGATCCATAACTTACGACCCAAACCTGCCCTTAATCCATACTATCGCATGACTCACATAATCCATAATCCTGTCAGCTCACTTTTTGATCACTGATGTGATACTTTGGGGACAGTCCAGATTATAGGTTCTCCTGGAAAATCTGGATGTTTTCTTTTGTTTTTCTTTTGTTGTTCTTTTAGGAATGATGGCAAATGACCCTGACGTCTGTTCCCTTGGTGGGACGAGCCTGGTGACCTGTGACTTTTGCTGTGAAATGGGTCAGGCTTGGTGGGTTCTTTGGATCAAGGACGTTAAAGAGGGCTCTCTCTCTCTCTTTAGTCTCGCCCCAATGGTCACGGTGACAACGGCCCTGTTGACCTAACGCTGCTAGAGGATCCTGGAAGAAAAGTCACTGGGGCAGAGGAAATGTTCAGAAGTTTGATGGGACAGTTTTTGATCTTTTTAAAAGGGGGAAATGTTAGGGTGACCACATGTCCTCTTTTGCCCGTACATGTCCTCCTTTTCTGTCATAAAGTTATGTCCAAGGAGCATTTAAGAAATTCCCCTAAATGTACAGGTTTTTCTCAGCCAGTCAAAAATGTAAGGTTATACTGTCAAAACTATGAGCTAAAAAGGCACAATTTTGAGATGAAAGTCAAAACTTTCTAATCATATAGTCTAAGTTATGAGAAAAAGTTAAAATTTTAAGATAATGTTTAAAATATAAAACAAGGCAACATTTTTGGGAGATAAAGTCAAAATTTGAAATAATAAAGTTAAAATTTCTAATTATAAAGGGAAAATTATGAGAAAAGTCCAAATTTTAAGATAAAAGTAGACATTTTGACTTTTCTTTCTCATCAATTTAACTTTAATCTCAAAGTTTTGACACAATATGGGGAAAAATTCATTACAAAGCCATTTTTTTCATTTCTTTACTTTCAACTGGAAGAAATCCGCTTCAATACATTATTTATGTTTACATATAGAATTTTTTTTTTATCTCAGTAAGAAAAAGAGTTTCAAATAAATAGGTCATGAAGCGACTCTGTTGTCATTGAGTATCTTCGGGCATTTTTCAGTTTCTCCAAGAGGTCAGGTAGAGAGTCCTCTTCTCGGGTTTTCAGAATATGGTCACTCTAGTAAATGTTTTATTTATTTTAATTCATGACTGAGAGTATCATACATGTAACAAATCTTGGAGAAAAATACCACACAGGGAACAATATAAAGAAGCATCCGCCTGTCCTCACAATAAACTAGCATTAGGCTCAGTTTAGGCTCAGTGAGGGAGAAAGAGGCTGCAATCTTTCTGCTATGTGGCTGAAGAGAATGAAACCACTGGGGGGTTGAACGTGGGTATTCTGAAACATGGGGGGGAGGGGGGCATCCTCAAACCTGCATGCCAACACTGTAACCAAACCAGACTGAGACACAACAAGGAAAAACCCTATTTAAGAAGCACATGAGTATGTTCAGATTGAGCTGAGAGCAACAAGTTGATTATATGGGACGCTGACTGAACTTCAGATCATCTGACTTGGTCGTAAAATTCAAAGATACATGATGATCCCTTCGTCAAATTATAACCAAAGAGTGTTTAAAGTAGGAATTTCAATTCAACAACGCAAATAGCTGATCTTAGACCCTCTGATGCATGACATGCATGACATATGTAGGCCTGTGTCAAGATTTTTTTTTTGTCCTTACGAGCTTTTATTCATCTTAGGACATGGAAAAAAAAACTTTTTTTCAAATATTTGATTTTTTTTTCAGAAAGTTGCTCACATATTCACTCCAGTGGACTCAATGTGCTTGAGCATTAAACACCAGTTACTGTGAACTTGATGCAAAAAGGAATTAAAGGGCATATTTTTAGAAATATTAATTACCAGTTACAAATAATTATTTTTTTGTTTTGCAAAACACTTCAACATATTTTCACACATTTTAATTTCGTATATTTCATAGTTGATAAGCCTTTTTAGAATTTAAAAATGTTGAATCAGACTTCAAAGGTGACCGTGCCACTCATTGCCACCGCTGCGGACATGCCACTGCTCATCACTGAAGAATCTGCATAGTTAAAGGCAGACAAGGAGGAGCAGCAGAGCCCAGTGGGCACAGATACTCTCAACCAGGCTCCATACTCAGGTTTCTGACTGTCATAGCTAAAAATACAGGAAACATTTCATGAATGTGTCTTTCTTCCATGCCCCAGTTTTTTTGTGCTGTCACAAGAAAAAATGTTTTCAAAACGAGAGGGAATTTGAATCCTGTTCTGAAAAATTCCAGTTTGGTGCTGTCATCCAGTCCCACAGAGTCTTTGAAAAACTCCCCCTATCAGAGTGTTTCCAGAGAAAGGTTGTCCTGGCAGTTGGTCCTCTTTACAGCTCATATGACGAAAGGCTTACTTGGAAGCTCTCGCTAAGGATTACCAAATGAACACAGCTGAGTCAAAAAATCTGCCTCTGTTTTAGCAAATGGCAATCTGACAGGTTGAGGTTTCATTGCTTCTAGAAGTGTAAAAATGGAGTTTTAATAAATGAGGCAGGGACAAAGTCTTCAGACTTTTAGACTGTTAGTGCTTTTGGAAGTACAAATTGTACTCATGGGCCTATATTTTAAATTATATTTACATCATTATTCGTGAAAAGAGAAATATAACCTCTATCATACTGAAAAAGTTCATTTGTTACCTTACTTCTCTCATTAAGTCCAAACAGAAAAGGTGAGAAAATCTTTACCAAGCCCAAAGCATTGAACTGATTTATTCCATGGATGCATTTTACTGAATGTGCTAATTCATCCTTATGGTTAGTAGGATTAGCTGAAAATCTAAAAATTATTGAAATTAAATAGTGACTGATTCAAAAAGAAGTGACCACAATCTACTTGAGAATGACTCTGTGGAGTTTTCAACTTATTACATACAAGATCAAAATGAAAAGTGATACCTCTTTTTGATCTACAAAAGCAAACACAGGAGGAAAAGCCCAAGTTGTACTTTGAGTCTAATTTATGAGCACAATTGGAGATCTCTCATCTTTGAGGACTTTGTCAACTCCTGCTCATGGTCAACATGAATCCCTCAGTCTTAAAGTTTAGTCAAGTTTTTTGAATTATAATTCAATAACTTTCAAAACAGAGTGGATACCCATTACATGTTTTCACCAACAGGACTGTGGAGAGCAGTGAATAACTTACATCTGTCATTTCCCTTGACCTGACTGTTGAGTCCGTTTATTACACTCTTTGGTCAACAGGTGCTTTTCCTCTGTCGTAATTGTGGCTACTTTTGTCCTGAATAACAACTGTTAGGGTTCAAAATTTCAGTTTCCCACAGCAAATGGTTTTACTTCTCTTTCTAAAAATTTAAAGCATTTTACCCACTGTTAAATCTCCTTTAAGGAACTTTTGGTTTGTGTGGATTTTGGTGCCCCCTGAAGATTAGGAAGTGTTTCATTTAGCATTAAAAATCAAGTTTTGGCAGTTAGTTTCTTACTTCTCTAAAATACACCCAACAGTGGTTACAATCATTTAGAGTTACAAGTATAAATCTCTCTCTGAAGGTTTATTTTTAAATTTTTAAACTTTTTTTGTATCTTATTGAGAGGCATTATATTTCTTAAAGCTCGTCACTAGAGCTTCAACTTCAACAAAGTAGTATAAAGTCAGAAAGAGGCACAACATCTGTGTCTTTGTCCGTCTATTTGTTTCTCTCTCGTTCTTCCCGCCAGACTCTCAGACTATATGGAGCAGAGTGACAGCTGTCCTCTTCACCCCCCCACCCCCCATTCCTCTTCCTCCCTGTGTCGGCTTTGTTCATCGGGGGGACGGACAACTGAGAGGGACAGCAGGCCACAGTCTGGGTGGGCCAGCCCTACCAGCGTGGCATGCCTCCCTACGTGCCTCCACATTGTTGGAGAGGAGGATCTTCTCCTTTCTCTCTGGTTTCTATTGTTTATATTGTCATACACTGAAGTCTGAGCTGGCACTGATCTGAGCAAATCAAGAAGTTATCAAGATGCCAGACTGGCTCAGGGCCAATGAAACTAATACTTCAAGAAGTAAAAAGTCAAACTTTGCCCCAGAGATGAACTTAAAATACAAATCAGAGGCCTGTTAAAATTAGCCACATATGTAGAAATAGAAATAGATACTCCTCACATGATTTATGTTGAACGTCATTAAAATTTAATGACACTAAATGATATTAGACTAGCAGTTAAATGCAAGACATACATTAGCTGCCTGTCTTGGTTCACATTTCAGTTGGCCTGAAAGAACTGCCAATCATTATCATTCTGCTTAGTTTAAAAGCTTTATAGCAGCTAATTTATAAATTAAATTCAATGTGATGGATGCTTATCACTTGCAAGGATGGAACATAAAAATTAAAGAGGCGTGTAAAGTTTTCCTGTTTTAACACCTGACTGAGACCTACCTGACACCTGTTAGTCTTTATTGAAAGTAGCTTGAGATATTTTTGTGCAGAAAGTCACTCAAGAAGTTAAAGAATCCAACCAAAAATTAGACTTTTATAAAAATAGGAATTTGATTTACTTTGGAGTTCAATTATGGAAGAAGGATTCCAGGAAATAAAGAGCTAAAAAATTTTACTCAACCAAATCCTTTAGCAAAACAACATAAAAGCAAACGCAGGACTTTATAGCCTAAAATCCCCACGGGGAACATTCTTCTTAAACTTTTATTTACATGGCAGTGCTGCTTGAGCCATACATAGGTGCAGAGGAATCGTGAGTCAGGCCAGAGACACTAAAGGAAAGGAAGGTCAACGTGAGGCTTTGACGTTCACCAGCATGATGCAAGGAAGAGCAACCTTCCAAGAATATCCTCATACTCAGTGACAAGCGACGCCTTTATTGCATTTCCTCATTAATCATCCTGTCGATATAAATACTCTCCAGGTTTCAGTCAGTTATGATCGGAATTCAAATTTCACTGTTTTTAAAGTGTGGTCCATTAAATCATGAAGGTGTGAAATGATAGCCAAAACAAAGGACTGTAAACTTGTCTTTTCTATACTGTGATCCTGATAAGTACAGGAAGACATTTCTGAAATAGTGACAGCAAAAGCTTCCTCCCAGCACTCTGAAGAATTCATGTTGGGAATGCCACGTGATATGTATTAATAAGTCTTATCATTCCCTCTCTGTAAATGGACACATCACAGTGGCTTGATTGCTGCTTCACTTCAGAACAGAGAGGTGATCCCTCCAGGATGTAGTAAATCATAATCTGACAAGGCCAGAGAGTCACATCCACTTTCAAACATGTTTGTTTGCACTTTAAAGGGTGACACATGAGCTTTGGAATAGCTTTACAGCATAACTTATGTGATACTGTGAATGTTTGTCAATCGATAATGGTTCTGTTGAAAGACATTAGCTTAGAATGATAAACAAGAATGAAATAAATGCAAACATGTTGTAGTGTTTTGATTTTCTATAGATGCTGAGTCATACTTCCAATGAAAGGTTTAGTTTTGAAGAAACCAAGCAGCAACCTCTGGTGTTAGGGGCTGAAGTCAATGCTGAAGCTAAGAAAATCCATGGACAAATGAGTTATAATTCCCAAACCTATGTGTATGATGTCACTGGACAAAATCTATGTTTTACACAGCCAAGAAAAAAAAAGGTTGATTCAAGTGATCATCAGCTGATTGAAAATGAAATTTCTGGGGTTTTCCTTGGATTGTGTAAAACAAAGGTAATCTTAGTGATGTCACTCATTAGTTTCTGATGCTGAGTTCTGAAGTGTCTCGCTGGTGGTCAAACTGACAATGTTGACTCAAAACAACTTACTGACCTCCCAAGAGTTCAAAGATAGAGTTGAGTTGGCTTTCTAACCTCTTTGCAAACAATTACAGTCTGCCCACCTATCAGTCATATTAGCCCTGCCTCTAATTACACAACACATTACATCAACATCTTTGGGACAAATAATTTATATATAATCACTTAAATCATATATAATTTGGATTAATAATAATATGAATTTGGATTCTGGATTTTCCTCAGGCAAATATCTGGAAGTGAGATTTTTGGAAGACCACTTAGAAACTCCTTGCTGTGCCTTTAAGCTAGTTAGAAATGATCCCGATGATGTCACTGTCATTTACAATACATCTTCAATATAATCTGTGGTTGCAATTGATGATGAAATTGGCAATATAGCTAAGGATAAGAGGTGCTTTTGGATCACTTGAACTCTTAGAGATCCAAACAATGTGGCATTTTTGTGGGGAAAAAAACAGCTATGAGTAGTTTGCTGGATAACAGTAACGACTTTTTTTTATACATGTTTGTAACAAAAGAGGCAAAGAATAAACATGATCCAGAATAAAGCCCAAAAGGCTTCTTATGCTGATGAGATGGTAATGTGTTAGCTCCTCTTACACTCTTTGGTTTGTCTACTGCTTCTGGCTGACGTAAAAGAATTGGCTAAACTTGATATTTGGAGCGAGGTCATCTCAACAGTTAGTCCTTTTGAGTGACATAAAGACGGACTGCTGATCAATGGATTTCACCAACTGGTCACAAAAACGTCTGCGCCAAATTTAAAAGATAAACCCTAAAAGTGATCAAGGTTTGTCAGTCTGGATAAAAATGATGGTCTAACAGACTTTCTCACAGTGGGATATTGTCAACCCCAGGGACATTCAGCAAAGTGTGGCGAATGAAAAAAAGGAAAGGAGCAGAAGTAACTCAATGACAGCTTGGCTAGGGGCAGCAACAGCTTTGCCATATGAGAAAGCAGATAAGAATAACTGGTGTGGCCATACATCATAGCTCCCCACCCCTGCAGCCCTCCGGCCAACATAAATCAAGGAAAGAAAGACTCAGAACTAGGTTAAAGCACTGTGGAGTGTAAGAGATAGGAGAAATCTCTGTAGGTAAAGAAAGGGGAAAGAAATGGAGAAGAGGAAAAAGGGAATAGTAATTCAATGGAGAGATCTTAGAGTAGGAGGAGAGCAAACAGAGTGGGATGTAGTGCGGGGTCACAGCGTCTTCTAGTCACAGGGGGCCCTGGCTGTGGCACCATGAGCCAGTAAATCTCTCTGTGTCTGTTGACATGAGTGACATGTAAGATCCGCAAACACAGTTCGGAAGTAAGGGTGTGACATGGCTGCATCACCCAGAACACACACATGTGCCACACTGTTCGTCTCGAGTACTAGAAGAAATTCACAAGAAAATACAACTGTACAAAGTTGGACAGTTGCAGTTTTCCCCTGTCTTGGTATCATTGCACCCTCTTGGGAAGCGCCCTCTTAATAGAAGCACCTCTGCAGCAGGACTATACAGGTTATCGGCCTATCTGGGATTGGGTTGGATTTCTGGGGAGCCTGGAGAAGGGTGACCAGGGGGGCTTTGAAAGGGGATCCCCTTGGATCCTTTCCTCTCACGTACACACCTGTCTGCATGGGATACCACTTCACTTCCAGGCCCTGCTCTGTCTGTGACTCTGGAGTCTGGAGTCTCTGAGGAAGTGCATTCCTCTCTGGGCTCTGGATGATCACATAACACTCAACCCACTGGGATCTTTGAACCCCCCCAAGAGCTGGAAGAGTATATTGTTGCAATTGGGAATCACAGAGAGACCAAGCCATCTAATCTGGAAGCAGAGGTTTTTTGCTCTTTTTCCACCAAGTATTGCTGTGAAATCTGAGGCTCTCTTGCTCCAAACACCATCAGGAGAAGGCAGTGTTTCACTTAAGAGTTCATATAGCTGACATTTGTACATTACCCTTGTTCTAAGACCAAGAAACCCCAAAACATCTCAGCACGACCGAAAGGAAATAAACTCTTTTCCTCTTAGCCTCTGGCTCACTGGGCCCATTCTTGATGGACAAGCTGTGTATTAACTTGTGAAAACACGTATTTATTGCCACAGTTTTGCACTTTTTGACTCGCCGTGGGGAGCTTCTAACCCGGTCACTTGCATAAGGGTTATTGCAATCCCCTTAAAAATTCCCAGCAGGCTGACAGAATGACCTATAAGTTGAACCAGTTTGTGTTAATGGTCAATGCTCCACCACAAAAAAAGGGTATGACGGTCACTGTTTGAACCAGTTAAGGAATACTTTGATGGATATTACAGATCATGAAGTTTCTGACCCCATTTTAGGTGTCAAGTAAAACAATACAACCATTTGCCCAAAGCTACATATTCAAGGCTATTAGTAAGCCTAAATCAGTAAATGCTACTGAAGTTTAACATCAACCATTGATTTAGGAGTAGTAACATGACTTAAAAACCTACAGGCAAACTTAGCTATTCACATTGTAGCATACCTTGGTTAATTCTTTTTTTTTTTTTGGCATGAGTAATTTATGCACCTCCAAAGCCCCGTTTCCACCAAGCAGATCGGGTCGGTTCGTCTCGGTACTGCATGCATTTTGTAGCGTTTCCATAGACTAAAAGCGGTACGGGTCCCCTTATAAGCGACCCGTACCGCTCCACTTTTCAGTACCCTTCCGTTGGGGTGCCAAGCCACTCCAAACTGGCCCCAGGGGTGGGGCTATAATCACTGCGGTAGTTGATTGGTTGAAAGATTGGTAACTTCCCGTGCGGCAGCGGTAATAAAGAACAACACACAACCCCGCACACAACCTTTCCTGAAACAAAGCTTTGTTGAGTTATGGAATAAAGAGACACATGCTGATCACACAGTAGAAAAGTTGCTGGATGTCCTCCATCTTTCTCTTTGTTTACAATGCCACAAATTTCTTTTTCATTGTATTTATTCGCGGGGTACACTGTGTAGCGCTCAGAGCACTGCAGTGACGTCACACGTTATGTAGCTGACGCGGCTCTCGACATCTGGCCCATCAAGCAGGGTACGGTTGGCTGTGGAAACGCGCACAGGATCAGGCTTTACTGATCTGACCCGTACCAAACTGTACTGATCTGTACCAGACTGCCTGGTGGAAATGGGGCTCAACACAGTCTCGGGCCTTAAAGGGCACCCTGACTTGTTAGAGCCACACAAACCCTCTCAACTGAGTCAGGAATTCAGCTGCTGAGCAGCAGGTCGACTCTAAGTCTCTTGGTGTGAAACTGAACGTGAGCTTCTGACCTCTTAGACACACTTCAGTTGTGCCTGACCACACACACACACACATACACACACACACACACACACACACACACACACACATACACACACACACACACACACACACAAACTGCCACTACTTCTGCCATGGCACTTTCAAGCCTCTGGTTATAGCTTTTTTGTCACTTGAAGATACAAGGACTCAAACGGGTTCAAAATCAGCCTATGTTTTGTGACTCTGCAAAGATGCCTCAGTTTTCATAAACTTGTCCGTGTGTACATGTGTGTGCTCCTGACTTGTGAAGTAGCATCACTCATGTGCATTGTTGATGGCACCTTTAACAGAGGTGTTTTTCAGAAATTTAGTTTCACACCTAAGCTGTTGCACAAACACATAGGAGTCTTCAAAATGGTTTGCCTCCAAAAAAAAGGATTGACCCCTATTCAGGGTGACAACCTCCTGCTTTGTCAAATGATTCTCTGCATTGCTGTTGCATTGAAAACTCTATTTCAAGTAATTCAATAAGGAAAGAGTCTGTTAAACGGCAAAGAGAATAATCTCTGGTGATAATCTCTAATGACCCAGCTTCTTTCTCAAGCGGCTCACCTCCTTAGATCTATCAGCAGATAGGATGACCACTGGCTTGCTCTCCACCTACATGCCCCGACATGTCCAGGTTTAAGTCACATCCCTCAAGAATCACCTCTTCAACACTTCACTTGAGTGATTCATCGGTTGGCCTAAACTGCTTTTATCAGCTATTCGATCTTTTCCCAAATGTGCCTGTGAGTGGGTTGGTTTCTGTGTATGCATGGTCAGGGGTTTGCAGGTGATTATACGCCACGACGTAGAAAAAAACATGTGCCTGGAGTTAATTTCATGTATGTTGGGTTGAGAGCTGAGGCAGCACTGTCTGTAACCTTTGCATGTGAACCATGGTTGTGCAGAAACATAGTTTGCTTTAAAGTCCTTGCATGCACTGCTGCACCTGGTTCAGCTGTGTTGGTGGGAAGCTTAAGCAATGTGTGACAGCAAACAGAAAAAACGCTGTTGAGCTAAATGAGGCCTTAGGATTCTCTTCTCTTGGCTTGGACCCTTCATTTATGGACATGAAATTCCAACCAGCTTTGCTTCAAATTAAAAAGTAACAAACATGAGGTTGAAGAATATTGATCTCATCAACATTTCAGATGAAGGAATAAAAATGGCTGTACTAACAGTCAGACAGAGTTTCAAACTCATTAAAAATAAATGATCACCCACTTCACTCTCAGTTTGGGGTAAAGTTAATAACTGAGATCTTGCTGCAGTTAATGAAAGGCTTCACTTTGCAGACAAAAAGACTGTATTTAGACGAGAAGACACTTCCTTGGTCTTGTCAGTGGCCCTCATGGTAACAGTGAAAGTATCGCCAACACGCTCAAGTATAGACTAAACTTTGCCTGCTTCGATTGCACTTCTTAATCTTGTTTGCATTTTATAGTGGAGACTGAGATGGTGAGAGTGGCCAGTTGCACTATTACTTTGCATCTGCTATATTTGTAATGCTGTTAGAGTAAATCTACCAAAGAGTAAGAGGTGACAGGCCACAGGGCTTATACATTACATAGCCACGGCCCAACTGTGCATATCCGGTTGATTTAAAAGAATTCTTTAACATAAACAGGATAAAAGCACTTAAAGACAAGACAAATATACAATCATGTCATATCTCTAGATATGAAAATAGTTTGTAAAGGGAGGTACAGGGCCAATTATATTTTACAAACAGCGATTATAATTTATGTGTTGATCCAGTTTAATGCATTGCTTTTGTTCTAACCAAGAAACCTATTTTATTGGACAAATAGGTTCACCAATTTTCAATGGCAGGAAGACCAAAGTGGAACATCTCTTCATGAGAAACTGATTTTAAGAAGACAATATCCCCTGAATTTTCATGCCTTTAATATCTTTGCACATTCTACAGTGTCTCTTTAAACCTGGATGAGAGGCAAGTTTTGAAAGTTTGGTGAAACACCCTGAGAGAAGGGATACTATTGTTCTCAAACCATAAAGTTTAAAGTGGTCCCCACTCATTTGCTTTTAACATCACACAGCTAGTGTTAGGCTCAAGTCACCTTTGACCTCTATCCTTTAAACCAGCTTCTCTTTCCAGTGGGGCAAAAAGAAATGGCGGCTCAATACTGGGTGTCAGTCATGGCCAACTGCCTTAAGTCTTTGTGATGCAAACACTTGTGAGACTGACAGAGAGCAGGAAGTTTCCATTTGAGAAAGCCATTAAAAGACAGATAGAATCTAAGGACAGCCTCTGAGGAAACTTCTTCAGCAGTGGGCTTTAGTTTTGTGTCAGCTCAAACAAGAATGAAATATTAAAAGGTTCCTACCATTGTCTTCAATTGTGAAGTAGAAGATATCACTTGTGGCATTGCTCCCATCCAACAGCACGTAACAGATCTTCATGTCATCAATGTCAGCTGTGGGCAAAACAAATTTAGAGTGTGGGATGGTTAGCTTAAATGAAGAAAAGATAACCATGACGACTGAGCCGCTTTACAAGGTTTTAGTTACAGCCTTTAGGCAGAAACTTAAGACATACAGGCAACAGGAGACATTTAAGTTGGAGCATTGAAAAGTGTTTCATGCAAAAGCTTGATGTTGTAAAGTATCTAATACACAATGTAATACTCTTAATCTTGTCACATAATAGTAGGTTATTATAATGAGGAATAGCTGGCAATAGCCACAATCACAAAAGTAGCATCATTAAGAGGTAGCTACGTAAATATTTTTGTTGGATTAAAAAAAGCTCTGTTTCCTGTAACAATAACAACTCAAAGCACATAGAAACTTTTTTAATGCTCTGTGAATATAGAAAGGGATGTGCCATTAGCTTACCTTGTGTGAAGGTTGTGACACTGTCGTTTCCCAGGGCTGTGTTCATAATGAAGCCGTGCAGAGGGGGCTCAGACAGTGAGTACTTCAGGGCCTTCTGGGCACTGTCACGGTCCTCTGATCGAAGGGCCTTGCTGGTGATCAGGAATCCCAGGTGACCAGTTTGCAGGACTCTCAGTGAGGCAGCAGCTTTGTTCACAACAATCTGGGGCACACCATTGTCCACGGTGTTGATGTGGATGGTCATCATCTGGGGCTTGCGAGTCTCGTACACAGTGTCAGGAAAGACATAAAACTCAGTATGAGTGCCGTCTGTGACAGTGAAGGAAAAGCTGTCCTCATTTGACTCAGTGCCATCGTGCTTGTAGCTGATAAGGTTCTCATTCAGGTTCTGCTTGGTAAAGGTGGAGATTGGTTTGGTATTGTTGAACAGTAGCTGCCCATGAACTGGCACCTGGGTAACTATGAATTTCAACAGGTTGTCAGGGGTATCCCGATCCTCAGCTGTCAACTCAAATGGCGTAATGAGTTTGGTTTCCCCCTCTTCCACAATAAGTTTGTTAATCGTCAGAACAGGTTTTTTGTTGTCTACATCAGTGATAGAAACTCTAAACGTACGGAAGACAGGGTTGAAACCGTCTGTCACCTCAAACTCAAAGCTGTCCATTTTCATCTCATCATCTGAAGTGTGGATGTAGTAGATCTTGTTGCCAGCAAGCTGGAGTTGAGTGAAAGTGGAAATGGGAACACCTGGTTGGTCAGTGCTCTCCAAGTGGCCTCTGCTAGGTGCTCGTGTTATGCTGAAACTAAGGTATTCATCAGGACTGTTAATGTCAGTGGTGCTAAGAAGGTCAGTGGTAAGAGTAACTTTTCCTCCTTCTTTTAGAGTCACACCTTTGTTGATGACATCTGGGAAGACCATGTCGATGCTTCCAATGTTGATGTAGAAGTAACGGTCAATCAGGGGATTGATTCCATCGGTAACATCAAACTTGAGCAGGTCGCGGATTCCCTCCTGGCCAGTGTGCACATACTGAATGAGCTGTTTGTCAATTTCATCCTGTGTAAAGTTCATCCCAAGGGTAATGTTACCTATAACATCACCAAATTTGCTGATGCGTTGAAGGTAGCCTTGCCCTGGACCATAACGAACAACATAAGTCAACTCCTTGTCTTCAGAATCAAGGTCTGTGGCCTTCAAAACCCTGTTGCTAATGACTTTAGTCTCTCCGATCTCAACATCAAGACCATCATTGATTGTCATTCTTGGTGTCTCATCATCAACAGGAATCACCATGATGAGAACAGTTTTTTCCACTTTGTGTTTCCCATCTGAGAGGCTGATCTCAAAGCTGTCCTCCTTGGTCTCAGAATCGTCATGCTCATATACGATGTTGGATGCCTCTTTAATCTGTTCCAAGTCGAAAGTTTCTACAGTGATGGTGCCAGTGCTGAGCTGCTGAACTATTGATCCATGTTTGGGGTTTTTTATGATCTCAAAGTGGAGCTCGTCGCCGGGGATGTCAGCATCAGCTGCGTTCAATATTGGTGTGTCAATGACCAGACTCATGCCCTCCATCACCACAAACTCGCGAATGAAAATCTCAGGTTTCTCGTCATTGGCTGGAATGATGACTATAGGGAAGAAGTGGCGTTCAGAGAAGTTAACACCATCCGAGCAGCGGAAGGTGAAACGATCTTCCACAGGTTCAACTCCTTTGTGAATGCTTTGGACATAGTAGATGTGACCCAGAGTGATGTCTTTGATACTAAAAGCTGTGATTGCTGTTCCTGCCCTGGATTTCTCAGAACCTGTAGCTGGGGAAATGTTTTCCACGTAACCAGAAGATGGTTGCACAATGATAGTGCACATGATGTCATCGTCTTCAGTGTCTACATCTTCAGCTTGGATGTGGTTCAGAGTGATAACATTCTTCTCTCCCTCAACTACAACAAACTGATCTCCCACACTGACAATAGGTGGGATGCTGTCAACAGGAAGGATGGTTACATGAACAGTTACACCTTGGACTTTGTTGCCACCAACAACCCACTGATCCGACAAATCAGACAGAGTAAGATTGAAAGAGTCATGTTCTTTGACAGGTCCAATTTCCCCAGATGTGTGAGCATACACTACTGCCCCATTAATAATATCTTCCTGAGTGAATCGCTCAGCAGGAGCACCATGAACCAGGATTTCACCAAGCTTTGGAGGCTCTTCCACAATGAAAGTGAGCACGAGATCATCTGTGTCCTCATCACGGCCCTGAATAACATTGCTCGTGATCTCTGTCGCACCATTTTCTAGCACGTCTATGGACGCTCCAAGCAGACCTTCTGGGAGCATAATTGTGGGGGTTTGATCATCAACAGGCTCGATGGTGATCTTAATGGTGATTGGTACCTCATGAAAACCGTCACTGACATCCAGCTTGATGGCATCACTAAGGGATTCCTCTCCACTGTGGACATAAGCTATACGACCATTTTCAATGTCTTCAAGTACAAATGTTTCGCCACTTGTCATGTCGACCCCTAAATATTGTATCTGCCCATAAACTGGAATCTGGGTCACAGTGAACACAATGTTGTCATCATCTGTATCTGTGTCTGTGGCATGAAGCTCTTTCCTGGTGATGATATAAGAACTGCTTTCCATTAGAGTGAACCCTGTGTTGATGATAACTGGGGGCTTGTTATCAACTGGCTGTAAGAAAATAGTAAACAGTCCATCTACTGTGTTACCAGCTGTGTCTTCTACAATGAAAGTGAACTGAGCCACTTTGGGAGTAATGCCCAGCTCCTGCTCTGGAGGCTTGTAAGCTACTTTGTGGTGATTAACCTGAGCCTGTGTGAACTCTGTAATTATTGTGTCAGGGCTGTCAGTCAGGACAATATCACCCAAGGGGGCTGGATTGTTCTCATCAATGTCGGTTGGGGTCTTGATGATGGTGTACTTCAGGTCCCTGTCATCTGAATCCAGATCAGTATAACAGAGGAACTTCTTCTTAAAGTGTGTTAGTTCATATTCCTGGACTGTCATGTGAAGGGTGGTGCCTGGTAGAAGCTCTGGAGCCAGGTCATCAACAGGATGTATTTTAATGGTAAACATATGTTCACCCGATTGGTTAGGAGGGTCATTGTCATCCTGAACACGGAAGACAAAGTGATCAATAACAGTTGTGGTGCTATGTGGTCCAATGTGACGATAGAACAGCTTCCCGTCAAGGATGTCCTGCTGGAACCATTCGGTCACCACCTGCTCAAACATCTCATCGGTCTCGCTGAACTTCCAGAGAGATGGGTCAGAGGGGGGCTCTACTTGTCTCAACAAAAGTTCACCCACAGTGGAGTAGGGAGCTTCCAATATAAATTTAATGGTCGAATCTTCTGAATCAATATCTGTGGCACTTAGGATGAAAGGAGAAATCTGCATGACCTCGTTCTTAAAGAGCACAAGGCCGGTGTTGGCATTGATAATTGGAGGCTCGTCATCAGTGGGAGCGATAGTGATAGGAAACAAAAACTCCACTTCATTGCTGCCGTCAGTCATCCTAAAAATAATGTTGTCGCTATAGGTATCACTGCCATCATGCTGGTACACCACGATTCCAGCATCCAGATCGGCAGGGGTAAAGAATTTCTTGCGAGAGCCAAGTACTGTCAAGTCTCCATGCTTTAAGCCATCAACCACAGTTATTCTTACATCCTCCAGGTTGTCCTCATCACTAATCTCTAAATTCTGGGAGCTGGAGAGAGCTCTGGACTGCCCTTCAAACAATAGCTGCCCTGTATTTTTGGTCGCTACAGGAGCCAAGGTATTCATCGGTTTCACCACAATCATAAAAGCAAACGTATCAGACACAGCGCCGTCAGTGTCTACAATTTCAAACTCTAGCTGAAAAATCCTCTCTACCTCTGAGTCCTCTGGGGGTGGCTTGTAAGCTATTTTAAGATCTCGTATGTCTCTCTGATAGAAAGAGGTGATAGGCAAGTTCTGATCATCTGTGCTGATGATATAGCCCTGCTGAGGGCTCAGCGGGGAGGTTATGTTGAAAATTAAGTCATCTGGGTCAGATTCGACATCCTCAGCAGCAAGCATGTCGCTCGTGATCGCTGTCATCACAAACTGATCAACTTCCATCATCATCATGGCCACAAAGCTGGGTTTAGGAGCCGTATTCTCTTTACCCTCTCTTATTCTAACCATCATTTGGAAATATTCTTGAGTTATAGTGTTGCCCTCGTTATCTTGCAGCTCTACCATCATTGGAATATAGTCTCTGTTAGGTGAGTTGGTTTTAGCTGTGTGCTTGTAGCGTACTCCCTGTTTCACAAAGTCATCACACTCGATCATTTCGCCATTTGAGGGGTTATTCAAAAGGATGCCATACCTGGGAAGACCTCCAGCACCAGCCAGAGTGGCGATCTTGCACTGTGTGACGCCATCCTCAAAGGTGAACTCCAAACTCTTTTTGTCAATGGGGCTGCTGTCACCACTGAGCTTTTCAACATTGATGGGCATATTCCTGGTGAGGATCTCAAGCTGCTGGAAAACCACCTCCACTTCCAGCATGAAAGGGATGATAACTGTGTCCGTCTGAGAGTCATAGCGAAGCTGAAGCTTCACACGGTCCTTGCTGGGGCTTCTAGATCCGAAATGAGTGTATTTCACCTCATCTGGTCCAAACAAACAGGGGAACTTTTTAGGGGTCAGCATGCCAGGTTTCTGGGCCAGTGGGTCATTGTCCAAAACGGTGATGTGGCAGCGGTCACCAGGCTGCACTTCGGTTACCAGGTCATTTAAGGGGTCAAGAAACACAGACCTTCCAAAAGGTACCCTAATCCCGTTGTTAGCGATGATAATGTTGTCTTCATTAGGTCCAGATCTGTGAGCTAGGTCAAAAGGCTCTGCGTCTAATGATGTAAAACAGAGACTGAGAGCAAATGCCACAAGCAGGCATCTCAAAAGTTCCCACTTCTGACAAAGTGGTGAACTTTGCAGACAACCAGCCATATCTGCAGCCAGATGCTTTGCAATTTATTTAAAGGTCAGCAGTGGCAGGCAGATCTGTGTCCCAGTAGGAGAAAAAAAAAGGAGAAAAAAAAAAAGAACCTGTGATGCTTTGGGCCTTGGAGTGTGTCCTCTTTGTGTGTCTCTGTTTCTGTGTAGCCACACAGAGACACAAGTGTGCTGAATGCTGCAGGGCTGTGCAGGTAATAATGAAACAGTAGACAGTGACAGGCACAGGCTCCTCCTTCTGTCAGCACAGGGAGGGAGCCTCCTGCCCCCATGGCTAATTTAAGAAAAACCATTGGACAGGACTGTGGAAGTGCTCCCCCAACCAACACCCACCCCTCTGCACTTCTCTCTTTGAAACAAGTTGGGAATAAAATCCACTCACAAACTGCTCTTCCCTGCTTTTTTGAAGTCTGTTATTAACTGTCACTGTCTCTGCTGTTGAAAATCCATGTCTGGTATAATGGTATTTTCCTATTATTCATTAACTACACATGATGACATGATGATTCTTTTATCTATTGCAGGTTAACTATAAAGCAGATTGTGATTCATTGCTCAGCAAGACCCCCCCGTTGGCTATTTTTCTTTGCATTTAAGCTAAAATAAAATCAATTATAAACTTTTTTCCTCAGTTTTTATAAAATTATTGGTGCATGTCAGGTTTAAACTTTAAGTCAGTTTTATGGTGTGTTAAATCATTTTTTTATCTGTTTGATTGCCCACAGACTGCTTTGAAAAAACAGCTCTAAAAGAGGATGCAATATAAATGGAGCAACTATTTATTCAATACTGAACTAATGAAGTCTACATGTCAACGTTACGCTCTTGAATCTCGACACCGGTTCAGGCTGAAGGGGATTCAATCTGCAATTGAGATGTCTCAATCGAAGAGATGAATGAGCAATCAACACATTTTTGACTGTTGCAAATTGTTCCAAAGTAATTTTGTACTTTGAAATGGTGCAATTCATTTGTCATTCTTTTGAGGTTTGCCCATGTTTAAATTTAACAATAAAAACAAGATTTGCACCACTTGCACAATATAAAATTAACAGTATCAGACTTTCATCCTCTTCTCTCTTGGCAGTGATAATAATGCTGTTTCAGTGAGACAGATTGGCACCGGTGTGACTGTTAGACCCACACTGAAGTACAATAACCCGACATCAGCTGGTATGACAGGTGTACAGGATCACTGGTTGGTCCCACTCAGAAACACCGCACACAAAATGCAGCCGGGACCTTGAGCATTTGTTAAGAATATTCTACATCTACAAGCCTTGATTTACAAATTTTATGACGTTTAAAGGTCAATCACACAAAAACAGTCACTCAAGGCTCAGTCTTAGCAGACTTGGAAATCCCTTCTTTGATTATGAGAGTATCTAAAAAGATGTAATACACCACATTTCATACCGAGAAAATGCATTAAACATCCTCTTCTTTCACAATTAAGTTTCATTGAGGAATTATTATTTGAATTTATAGAGAAAATACATGAAGTTTATTTCTTTTTCATTCATCCTGACAAAGCCCAGCAAGGAGAAATCAAGCAGTCAGTCAGTGGATGCAGTGAGAATGTGTACTCAGTATGGTGCACAAGGTCATGTTAAGATAAAAATACCTAGTAGCCTTTTATGGATCATCTTTTCAGTTGGGCCTGACACTTGATGAAGTGATCCACAGGCATTACTTACACATTTTCACTCAGCTCTGTTTATTGCGTGAGTTAGCTTACTGAATCTTTTGTCAGAAATGACACATTAAAATCTGTTTAGGATAAATCTTTAAATATGTAAATGTTGATGTATATGTTTGCTAGAAAGCTTCTGACGAGTATAACTGATATCTATTTTAAGAAATAGTTTGAAATCCCAATCTAGGATACAACAATCTAAGATGCAATAATTTCAGGAATCTTTCTGTTAAATTCCCTCGCTTTACAGGACATAAGAATGCTTTTGAGACAACACTGTGAACCACTCAGCGACCTTAGTGCAGCCAAATAGCAGAGATGCCATGTGCATCCAGGCATTCTGTATCACACTTTTCATTGCATCCTCTAAATAAATCTTGCCCTCCTCACTTGACCAGCCAAGATTAAAAAGGGGACACACATACAAACTGCTGGGTGTAACTATAGGAACAAACACACCAAGCTTTTTATACTCTGGATTTCACACACATTCTTCCAATGGTCGAGATGTGTGCTGTAAAATAACAAAACCCATTGAGACCTAAAAGCCAAATTCTTATTAAAAGATCAATGTCTGAGCTGTAAGAGATGAAACGACCCCAAAGCTCTACATGACCAGTCAGTGATAAGCCCTTCAAGCAGATGCACCTGTTCTCTGGGAGAAATAGTACCATTCCTTAAAGCCATTAGTTTGGCTTTGTCCAATTTAGATATTAAAGACATGGCATGCCTTTAATGAGAGCCCAAGGTAAACAAAGTGAGAAGCTGGGTTGACGCCAGGCTCTGCTGCCCGGGATCAACTCTTCATCCAGGGGGCAGCTAATGATGACAGCGGCCAGTAATGACCTCATGATAGATGGAAAACAAAGCCCAAGTGGATCCCATCCTTGTATCACTAACAGCCTCACAGGGAGACGACAGGATTTACTTTCTTTCCTCTCAGTGCAGTTGTTACATCTGTCAAGATGACGTTCCTTGCAGATCCAACAGTACATACATTTTTGTCATTTATTTAATGTCACTTACAAATGAAATACTTCAGCCATCTCATCTGTTTCACTTGTTCTAAAGCCTCATAGCATAATTTTCTTTGCAGTCAGTACCTCATTAATGTGATGATAGATCTTAAAAGCCAGAACTCAATTTAATTTGGCTCTGGAGGCTACAGTCCTAATCATAGTGGTCGCTGGTTCCAATCCTGGTCACATTTGCTGCATGTCTTCCCTAGTCACTTGCAGAAGTGTCCATGAGCAAGATGAAAACAAAAAACAAACAAACAAAAGTAATGAATCAAGCAAATGGAAAAAAACAAATTGTAAGAAACTACAAATAACATTGCAGGGAAACAGCACTGTTGTCATTTATCATCCTGCATCAAGCAAATATCCATTGATGGGATTCAAAGTGCACCCAACTAGCATAGGATTGCAAGAAAACAGTTGAAACATAAAAAGAGAATGTGTCATCTTTCAAAAGAAAAAACAAGTTAAAGAACAAAACAAGAATGGAAGGTTTGCACTGATCAAAATGTAAAAACCTAAAAAAAAAAAATCACAAAAAAGGAAGACCAAAAATAATTACAGTTTATTTCATTCTTCATAATTCACTTTATGCTGCTTGATTGTGTCAAAAAATTAGGTCAGGAAAAAGGATTTAACAAAAACTAAATCATCACAGCATTCCACGACTCAGCACACTGACAGACGCTGTAATGGATGTTTCCACTTTACAAAGGAAACCGCTTTAGTGATCATTCCTCACATTCTGAGCATGTCCGTAAGAGTTATCATAAGATAACATCTCAATCATTCACGGAGAGCTCAGTCCAGCTGTTCAGGATGCGATGCTTCACTAAGTATCGCCTTCACTGTGTGAGTGTGTGAGTGTGTGAGCGTGCCTTGAAATGACAGCGATGGTGAACTGCAGGTAAAGGTCTGATGCATAATTGGGTCCCCACATATAGACCAAATGGTGATAGTTTAAATCCCACTGTGCACACAGGACAATACATGCAAAGATGTTTTGAGCCAGGTCAAACAAACAAAAAGATCCCAAATGAAAATACTTAAAGGAATGGCAGAGGTGGGGCCATCATCTTTTTAAATAATCACCAAAACAAATGTAGGTCATTTTCTCTATTTTGGATGTATTGTGCCTTTATTTCAACGTAAGTCTTGGCGTAAAGTCTCTACATTATCTTAATTATGTTGGATTATCTCTTGCATGCATTGTGTAAACATTACTCTGCTCTCTCTGCTCCTCATATGGTCCATCAGTTTGTTTTGTTTTCAAGCTTGACCGAAACAATATGATACCGTAGGCATTCAAAGGAAAAATTTGAAGTAGCTTTTTGTTCAGCTTTAAGGATTTCCAACTGAAATTGATTGGATGTCATACATTTTGTCTCAATATAAAGAAGAAGAAAAAAGTTACAGGCTTAGAAGTTCAAACAGTTTAATGCTGATTAATTTGATGCTGTTTGGGTGTTGACATGATTATTTCTCTGGTGGCAGATCTCAATCTTAAACAGTAACTTTGGTGAAAGTGGCCCTGACAGAGTCTTTGAAAGCACACTGTGACATCAGAGAGGCAACTGACCCCTGATAAACTTTGTGTCTTCTTAGAATAGCCGAAGAAGATTGCCCCTAACATTCTCTTCACTATGCGCTAGCATGCTAATCATCCAGGCCTGTTGTATATATACACAGCGTATAAATAGAGGATACTGAGACCTGAGACATTTGGATCTAATTCCGAGGAGGAACAGGTTTGTGTTCTGCTGCTCCGGATGATTTGGCACAGTTTGCTTGTGACTGTGGTCAGGTTTGAGGGGCGAGTGCACAAATTATAGATCCGCTCCTGCCGTCACTGCTGCACCGCAGGCTCAGTGCAACATTTCATCTGCTTAACGGTGGATTAAAGCATCCTGCGGGCACATTGATATAGGCCGGGGCTATCACTTGTCTTTAAAGGAGAGAGGAAGCCCATGGAAACAGGCTGGATTTAGCTGCTGGATCAGAACCAAACACTGGGCAACACTTCCCTGTAAATTTAAAAATATTACATGGCTCATGAAATTAAACAGAAACAAAATCAAGTCATTGAGGGATGATCCCAATCCAGCAAAGCTGAGAGCTGTGCTCTGTTATTTGGTAAATGGCTCGTATTTGTTTTATTTCAAACTAACATCATATACAACAGAGAACTGACAAAGTTTGGATCTCTTTAATAGTGGTCGTTCTCAGTATTTCATCTTTGGGGTTTACTTGGCCCTTAATTAGTTATGTACATAATTCATGTTCATCAAAAGTTAACACAAAATCAGAAATCTAGCAGCAGAGCCAGGGAATGTGGACAGCTCACAGATCTTTTGACGCCGTCACCTTGAACTAAATGCGTTTGCACCTGGAGCTTATGGTTATGCTAACTATAAAATGAGGCATCCATCCATCCATCCATTCATTTTCTTAACAATCTATCCTGCTATTCAGGGTCGCGGGTGGCTGGAGCCTATCCCAGCTGTCATTGGGCGAGAGGCAGGGTACACCCTGGACTGGTCGCCAGTCAATCACAGGGCTGACATAGAGACAAACAACCATTCACACATACACTCACACCTACGGGCAATTTAGAATAATCAATTGACCTAACGTGGGCATGTTTTTGGTCTGTGGGAAGCCGGAGTACCCGGAGAGAACCAACACATGCACGGGGAGAACATGCAAACTCCACACAGAAAGGCCAACCATGCCCGAACGGGGAGTCTAACCGGCAACCCTCTTACTGTGAGGCTGGAGCGCTAGCTGCTGCGCCACTGTGCAGCCTAAAATGAGGCAGTGTGGTCTTAAAGAGCAGCTGGAGGAAGTCAGCGTTGAAGAAGCAGAGATAAAGTATGATGACCGAGCAGAGGCCAGTTGACCTGATTACTGTTTTTCTTACTTTTGTAAGAACATGTTAATGGGTGATGTTTTATTTTCATGTCAGAAATAAGTCTGTTGATGGGGTAATATATACACTTTGTTAAAAATGAAAGAGTGCAATTAAATTAGCAATACAGGTATTAAAGCAAAAGGTTTCACTCTAGCTTTTGACTCAGCAAACAAAGTGTTAGATGACATTCTCACCAGTAACCTGAAGGATTCAAAGTCATATCCAGAGACATTTTAAGAGTTCAAAACTGATCCAAAACCAGACTCATTAGACAAAGTTACAATACTTCTCTTTAATAAATTCAATTACAACACTTTCATAATTCAGCGTAAAAGAAACTTCCATGCTGTAAATGACAAAGCAAAAAAGCACAAGTAAGCCAAATGCAGCACTAACAAAAATAAAGGCATTTTATGTGACACACAAATACTGATTTCAATCTTAAAATTCTCTGATAAAATTTACCTTTAATTTTTTTATTTATGACTCCTTCATATAATTGTTTCATACAGTGAGTTTAATGATTGATGAAAATCCATATGCATGTGCTTGAATTCACACTCATCAAAACAGTGTTACTGTATTTACATTGATCAATATTACCAAATGGAATAAGTTATAACTACAAGTCATATCTAACTTTTGCTATACAGGTCATGCAGCACAGAACTTGAAGTGACAACATTAACTTCTTTTACAAATACATTTTTTTCAATAGATGTTATGGATTTAAAATCAACCTAACAGTTAAAAGTCACCATTTGTTGTCATCATGAACTGGTTCAAAAATTTAATTGTTTTTTGTGAATGTTATCCCAAAACAACAGTTAAATCTTATGTCTGGTCTGTAATGTTCATGTTTACAGCCACTGCTATCATGATGAAATGCTCTTTTATTACCAGGGTAAGATACTGCACATACTGTGCCCCTATGAACTTGGTGTTTTCTTATCTTCTCGTCTTATTCCTTCTTTCTTATCTTATATCAGAATTGTCGCATTTATCTTTTCTGTTTTTTTTTCTTCTTTACCTATTGAAAGCCAAAGAATTGTGGTTTTGGGCAAATAAATGAATCACCCTTTCCTTAAATTTTTGTTAAATATGTAAATTAACTACTCATATTTGTTAAACAGAGAAAGAGTTAAGAATACATTATTATTTTGTCTGTAAATCCAGTAAGTTTTGGACTGAAACAAATTCAGTTATCAACATCTAAAATGCAGAGCTCAGCATTTTTTCAACTTTGGAAAAGCCTTTCCACCAACGTCCTGCAGGGTTTTAACTGAAGTGTCCTTTTCCGGAGGGATCATTTGTTGAGTTTTTTGAGCATTTCTTCAATCTAAAAGAGAGAAAAAAAAGACAAGAATGAAAACAATGTTTCCTGTCCCACAGTCACATCACCTGCTTTTTCCACTTGCAACTTCTGCTTTGACCAAATTTATGTGGCCTTTGCCATGACCTTTGACCTCCCTGGAGAAACATCTGTTTGAGGGAAAGGATAACTGACATAATCCTTCTCAAGATCTATTGATGTGATTTATGCCTAACTATTAAACGACTGAAGACACAGAGTCCTCCCTGAGGCTCGTGTGAAAGCAGGACACAGAGGTTTATCTTTGGGATCCTTCAACTATTTGTCAAATGTTGTTTTTAGCCTTTAAAGCTACCTTTGCAAGAAAAAAAGGTCTCTTGCACTTTGACGGTCATTCAAACGCTTTCATTTATAGTTTTAAAGAAGTATTTGTTCACGCCACCCACACATTCTCATTTTGATCTAATCTGAAACCAATGTAGGAGTTGGTCCAAGACCGGCTCAGGCTCAGATTGCAGGTGAGACTTCAACATTGATCTCAGTCCACACAGCTATGCAGACTTAAACCACAGGAACAGATAGGGATCTGTGGAGACCAGTCGGACACTACAGTGAAACCTGGCTGCTGATGGATTGAGAATTCCAGTGAGGATTTAGAAGTGAGGAAGAAAATGCCCGACTTAATCCCAAGCAAGGGTGTTCATCCTTTTCAGTCACCCACAAATAGAAAACACACAATACCATTCAGGTGAGACAATGACCCTTTGTAGAGACTATTTTTAAGGTTTAGTCTGTTTTTGTTGATTTAACCCTTTCTTTTGCTCCTCAAAGCTTCAGAAAGTTTTAGTTTACTTCACACTTGGAACATATCTTTTGCTTCTGTGTTACACAACTCAGCAGGTAAACATGACATCATGTGCCAGTGAGCTGACCTTGTATGTACTTTGTGAGGTGATGAATGTTTTTATTGGGGCTATTGACTCAACAAGGGGCGTGCACAAAAACAGACGTAGGAACAACTGGAGCGATAAAATGCAGCAGGTCTGATGGATTGATTACTTCAAGGTGAAGTTTTCCTGAACTTCCTGCAGAACTTGGTCTTTACAGCAAATGTAGAGTCATGGCGCTCTGCTGTTGCAAAAAAATAGTTTGACAAATAAACCTCAAAGTGAATTTTGTTAGACGTACATAAACTACACTTCCCATCAGATTTATGGTAACATCCTTCTGGTTATCAGCATTCGCGTCGCCTGCTACCCCATACTTATGTTTCAAAGTGGACAATGTGATGTCAATTTGCTCCTTCCACTTGAACTTTTCAGCATTAAATATCTTAACACATCAGCTCTGTCACATGAAAAGAAACTAAATCTTTAACACCCAACGCCTATGAGTCCACCTGAGCTCTCTTTAAACTTTGAGTAAATGATGAGAGACAAAGATGTAATAATGCCACGGTGTGACTCTGACAGCCTGACACCGCCTGAGGAATGTGGAGCTGATGCCAGAGGCGATACCAGCAGGTGAATGAACGTCCATCTGTCAGCAGACCTCCTGATCACAGCAGCTCTGCCAACAGCGCACAGCAAGGGCAGGAATGTTTGAGTCAGCATGGGGAAGACGTGGGAGAGAGAGAATCATCCCTGCAACTGTAGACCTCATGGCGTTCGCATTCAGGGATAGTAGGAAGGAAGTGTTTTTGTTTTAGTAGCACTCGGGCAAAAGGAGCATCTATCTACTGTGGTCAGTGTTGGTTGACTTACAACCTTTAGTTATGCTTGCTGCTTTGCTTTTCTAAAGATAACAAGGTCAGTCATGTCATTAGTTGATTGAAATGATCAGACCTCTCTTGCTGGTTGTGACCAATCTTCCTATTTCGCCCAATTCTATGAAATTCCCAGAATGTCGAGGTTTTTCTCAGCTTGTTCTACGGACCATTGACCATTATAATAAAGCACTGCACTGAGCTACTGGCATTACTCAGATGTCCCAGCTTCAAAGTCAAAATGTTGATATAAAAGTCAAAGTTATGACATGAAAAATTAACATTTTTAAGATTTACAGTCGAAAATTAAGGTAACAGTGTCAAAATTGTGAGATATTAATGCCAAAGTTCTGACATGAAAAGTCAAAAAATTAAGATAAGATGTAAAAATTTGAGTTCATACAGTAAAAATCATGAGAAAAAATGGGATAAGGTCAAAATTATATGTCAAAAGTTGAAGTTTTGAAATAAAGTCAATATGCTGAGGTTATAAAGCAAAATTCATGAGGAAAAAAAAAGTCACAACTTTGAGGTAAAGGGTAGAAACTTTGACTTCATATTGCATCAATTTGACTTTTAATCTAAATACTATTACTTAACATAGTTAAAAAAATCTTCACAAGGCCAGTTTTTCATTTTCATACTTTTAACTGGGGAATTTTGGGGAACAGTGAGATACTTGAGGAAAAAGAGCAAAATAAAGATTAGACTTTCAAAAAACAAACAAACAAACAAACAAACAAAAAACAAACAAATGAAAAAAAACATATATCATATGCTTTTTTAAATTTTGTCTCCCAGCTCCACTTAGATTCTCTACTGCGTATATTCTGGCTGCACAATGGCAGCACCTACGTTGGGCATCTTTTGGCTTCAAAACTGTGAAATGGTAAAAGGCAGAGCCACACTGTCCATTCTATTTACAGTCTTTGATCCACCCAATTTGTAAATTTTAGCATGCCAACAGGTAAGATTACATTATTATATTATTATATACAATATGATTATTATATACAAGATTGTTCATCTTTGTGATTGTTAATTATCAAGCATTTAACATCAGGATCAAAGTGGACTCTACTTCTCTATAAATAACTTTTCACATTTTTGTATTCTGTTGATTCATGTGTAGTTTGGTGTAACGAGGGGAAACATTCATCACTAAATTAAGCCCTATAAATATTTTGGAGACCACCTGCCAGAGCATGAAGTGAAGTACAAAGGAAGAATCCAGAAAATGTGACACTCTCGTTGTAAAGTGTCTATGGTGTAAATAGTGAGGGTCAAGGCCCAGCACACTTCGATGTTTCCCGAAATAAAGGCTGTAAGTCGACACATCAGAGTAAATGCAAAAGATTTAAGGATGAAATCACTTTTACTTTCAATTGTAACTGACTTGTGCACCAGCATAGGAAAATTTAAACTTTAGATTTGAATTAAGATTCGCAGACTAGAAAACAAAATAATAGAGATTCCACCTAAAAGATATTTTAGTCGAAAAACAAACAACTTGTCATGTTGTCCTCTGTTTCCCACAAGTATTTCCCTATTTATCAGGTTCTGTCATGTGCAGGGTTATTGGTTGAAATGAACCCTAGTTCAAGCCTCACATCACAGCAGCCGCTGCACATCCAATTCTGCAGAGACTTGCTCAGTGTCAGGAAAAGAATGTCAGCCAGTTGACTCTGACATTGAGGCCACATTATTCTCCTGCAGTCACTGTTTGTACCCTCTAATTAGAACTGGCTGACCTCTGACCCTCAGGAAGGACTTCAACCCAGAAGCCCCTGCTGGTCAAAAGCGCCTAAGAAGGACAACGGATGCTTCAGTTTTGGTAAAGAGACATGACATAGGAAACTGACCCTGTACGGTTTGACATACAGCGTTCCTTTTAACTGACATAAGAGGAGGCATCAGCTGGTGCTAGTGTGTGTTGTCACCATAGAGGAGGAGTGCTGCAGTAGTTTCAGTTTAAAGACATTCAGCTTGACCTCATTTATCACTGTCTGGGCCTTTTTTACAAACACACACCATGACCTCATAAAAAACTCAGTTTCTAAACAAACCATTCAAACTGTTTAGATAACAATAAGCTTGTCTCCTGTTCCTTTTCATTAAAGGCAGAGTTACTAATATGATGACAGAGCGACGTGCTCTCATGTCAAAGGCCAAACACCACTGACAGATTTATTTTGACCAATAACAGTTCTGCAAATGCCTGGAATGGCAAACAAACATTCTCTATTTAGTTTTTAACAAGCAAAATTGACCTGTTCAACATGACCTTTACTGCAAGATGCACAACGCACTGCCTGAGACCTTTCAGGGAATCAATTTTCCAAATTTTTAAACATTTAGCATCTAACATTTAACATCTTCCAGAATTTTTCAGCCCATGACACCAAAAATACTGAAATCTGGGATTGGCAACAGACCAATCCAAAAACAGAAAAGGAAAAACAAAACAAGCTCAAAGACACTAAATTCAGCTCAGATTGAGAATATCTCCTGTATGTGTAAATATTAATGTGTCACTCCTAAATTAATCTGCCTCCACTGCTACCATTGCTGTCTTGTCTCAGTCACCTCGGGGTCTCATGGTGACAAAGAAATGTGGAAAATCAATCAAACATCTGTTTACTTGTTGTTGCTTTATTTGACACCTGTTTTTATTTATACTGTTATGATTATTGATGAAACTGCATATCATTTTTTATTTTGGGAGTCATTTCACAACCCCCTATCAGTTTTCCCTCCCAGAAATGCAGGTCCCCACTTCAGGAACCACTGATCTAAAACATTAAATATTAAGATTAAGTTAACACTAAAATAGATAAATAAAAAGGTCAAAACGTCAATAATTGTTTATCCTACTACACTGTAAAAATGAAAATTTAAAATTGTTGGCCTGAAAATGACTTTTTTGGTTAAGTAACAACAAAATAAATGTTCTATCATGTTTCAAACTACTTCAATTTTTTTTTCATCACAACTCTCTTTGTTTTTTGAAGATAGTCTCATTTCATAAGTCAAGTTGGAAAAACTCCAAATCATATGTATGAGGCTATTACTAAATTATTTGAGTAAACTTTAGCAACGAGCGGGATCTCCAACTCAAATCCACAGGGGTCTTTATTTACATTTTAAGTTTCCCACATGTGTGACCATCTCTCCTGCTCTGTGTAGATTTTATCGCCAAGGAGAGTATTTTTGTCTGAGTATTTGAGTGTTATATTGAAACTTAACTTTAGCTTTGCAGTTGCTTAACTGATCATGAGTTGATTGCTTTGTGGTGTGTGAGTTGGTGGGGAGGATGTGTGAAGATATTGCCTCCCAATCAGAAGGTCAGAGGATTGAATGTTACTCCTGTTTTTATTTTCTGAATTCTCAGAAAGTAGAACTCATAACTGGAAGTTACAATACAAATGAATAATTAGTTATCACCACCATCACTTAATTATTCGTTCGGTGTTGGTTTAGTTGGCCTCAAAACTTAAAAATCCAGTGCAGAGTTGCCTTAAAATTTTAAGTTTACACAACTGTTTCCTTTTTAAAGTAAATGAATTGCAATGTGTCTCCAGACTTTTTGCTGAATTAAGCTAAGCTAAGTTGAGAGGGTGCAGGCATCAACTGCACATTTCCCACACATGTGAGATTAGTATTAATCACCAAGGAATAAATTAGAACTTGAAAATATAGTCTGTAACTGACCTGAATATAGCTCACAGAGCTTTGTAGGTTGACACTGATGAATGATACTGAATGCATCTTTCTCTGAATGCTTGCTTTTGTTTTGTTGCCAGGATGAGGGTGTATGGGTAATCATCCCTGTTTATCCAAAAACACAGAGAAGAATGAACTGAATACCATTGCTCTTATTTTACATGATGTAAACTGGTGATTTTATAATAATTAACATTCTTCTTGGATATGATGTCAAGGGTCTAGCCAGAGAGAGATTTCTATTTTTATGTGATCAATCTCTTTCTTGTTGTCCTGATGCTGACACAAGTCATCACAATCCATCCCTGGCATCCCTACTTCTCCACGTAAAACTGTATGTTCACTGTGTAAACTTTAGCGTATGGGTACAGAAGTGATGACACGCGTCCATCTTTCTGCCTCAAGCAGCATTAAACGCCAATACCTCAAACACAGCCCTTCAATTACACAAGAATAAAAGTAGTCTTCAGTACTTTACAATGCAACTTTTTAATTCCTTCACCAAAACTCAGTGTTTTGTGGTAGGAAGTGAAGAGAGGAAGGGGCAGGACCCTCCTCCACCAGCTGTTTTCTCTTCGTAGTCTGATGGGAGTGTCAGCCTGTGTTTCCGACAGTCCCTCCCACCTGTAAAGCCGCCCAGGTGGAGAGGCCAACATGCTGATCTGAGCTACATCAAACCACCCAGGCAGGAAGTTTACCTTCACTGTTATTACTGAGATAAAAAAAATCTTTAATTTACCTCGTGGTGCATTATCATCCTGCCACTCTCAAATCTATGTTTACACCTGCAGAAGCGCTCAACAAAATTATGATGTTGCTGGAAATTTGGTCCGTTAAAGAGAGGAACAGCTTAAATTAAAACTGGTAAATAAAGACTCTAACCTCTGGAGTGTTTCTTTATTCCCGCACAAATTTGAAGCTCAAATCCTAGAATCAGATTGTGACGAGAAACATGAGACAGTCCTGAGTTTCAAGTTTTTTATCCTCATCTTCTCTATGACCTGTCTGTGAACCAGCACCATCATCTACCCTACAAAACTAACGCTGCTTATAAAACAAGCTGTGTCTGGTCAACAACCGGCCACGATTGCCTCACACAGTTAAATCTTAGTCTGTCACTCTCTTTCACTCACTTTGAAACATACATCCCAGACAGTTTCCTCCAACATTAACCATCAAACATGAAAGCCCAGCTCTGACTGGAAAATGACACAGTAAAGTCTCGGGTCTAATTATGCTGGTTTACTTTATGACTTGTCAGCTCCTATCCATTATCCTCAACTGCTGAACAGTGAGCAACCTTTTAACTATTGTTTCCAGGCTGCTCATCACGTCTCAGACCAGGTGGGAAAGAGTGAGGGGTTCACTTTTTAACTTTTGACGTGTGTTTTTTTTTTTGTTTTTTCTTTTGGTTACAAGCCATAAAATATCCACCTTAGTCCTCTAGGAATATGATAAATTAATGGCCCCTCTCTACAAACAGGCTAGCCCAAGTCTACATTCAACCAGCAGCAGCAGTTTACTGACTTAGGAGAGAAAAATCTTTCAAAGTTTTCTAAATAACACGTGGGACAACCAACAAAGCATTGACATATGATCCATGTTTTCTTTTGTTATTTTGTTCAAGGTGAAAAGTAACTGAAACCACATTAATAACATGTTTGACAGCTCAAAAGCTATTCTTTCAGAGCTATCATGTTACAAGCAGTGGAGTTCAAATGAAGGACTGTAACTCTCTGAAGGAAATATAAACAACTTTTTGTCCAACTATGTGATCATGATTCAAATTATTTCATATTTTTTCTTCACCAAATCACTGTCATAAACACAAGTTGAGTTGAGTTCACTTTATGTTGAAATGGTTTGAAATATTGATTGCAGCAGCGGAACATTTATATTTGTTTATATTTGGCCTCTGGACATCACAAGTCTATGCAGATTTATTTCTAATGCAGAAATCTGAGGAGTGATGAGGCAATATCATAAATCCCCCTAACCTACACCCCACCACCTCCTCAGCAGATGGATGCTGAGGAGGTGGTGGGGCTTTAGGTTTGAGTGGTGCTCTGATTCAGGACAGCGATGTAATGACAGAGCAGAGGGAGAGACCGGAAACCTCCCAGCTTTAAATAGACTATTAACTTACAGGATACTTTTGTCATCTGATTGAGAGAATTGCACGTGTCAGTGAAATCAGTGAAGATGGAGTTGCCTAAGAGGTGTCACACTTTTTTTTTAATCTAGAAAATAACTTCTGGCCAAGTCAAAACTTTTTTTTTAATTTAATCATTTCCTTAAGTTTTTATGTTCAAATTTCTATTTTCATTCTTGATTTTTTTATTCTATCCAGTCAAAGGAGAGAAAGAGTGTTTTGATATTCCTGTGTCTTTATATGTATTGATAAAAACCTTTGAATCTTGTGATCTCTAAATTCTTTTCAAACCGGACAACCACCAGAAAAAAGCACCATGCATTTTTAATCACAACAACAAAAACATCTCCTCACAGCTTTCCAAAAGGAGAAAACATTTTTGAGACGTTTTTGTGCATTTTTTTTCATCTCTCCTTGGACTTTTGGGATTGCAAAATTTCAAAAGAATGAAGGTTGTGAATTTACTCCTGCAGGAATTGAGGCACTAAAAAGAAGGAAAGTCAAATACTGAGCTGGCATAGCCTGTAATAGGGCCCAATGATAATCAAATACACAAGCTGTTTACTGTCTAAGTTGTAAAAAAAAAAATGCTGATTTTAGAGTTTTACTGTTTGATAAGCATACTGGAGCTCTGAGATACAGGACAAGTCTACAAAAAGCTCACAATACAAAATGAAAAGGGATGGTTTGATCCAGTCACATGCTGAGCAGATAATCAAGTAAAAAAAAAAAAGTAGATTCAGCAGCTTTCACGTTTCCAAAGTCATAGGACAAATACTGGGTGGGGGGCTTCAGCTGAAATATTTTGGACTTCTGGCCCAGGCCCTTTCTTGAGAACAGAGATGATCCATGAGCTTCTGACAAAGAGCATCTGGGTGCTCAGTTCCTCAAATGTAAGCTTCTCAGCAGCTGTTAAGAGCATGTGAATTCCTCAGGTCTCAGAGTGTCTCTGCGCAGATAGGAAGAAAGAGGGAGTGCAGGTGCAGATTTGAGCCTTACATCCTGGAGCACGTGATGATTAGACTGAGAGGACCCATGTTAGTACTCGTGTTAGAAGAATCTCATCTATCAGCAGGACACAGAGCAGCAAGAACACAGAGGAACGAAGCCAAGTGTGGACTAAGTGTTTTTTTTTTTTGACAAAAGAGCAAAAATGTGGTCATGTGTTAAAAATACCCCGTCAGCTACCTTTCCATACTAATAAAGAGCAGTAAGACCAAAAAAAGAAAAAAAAAACATTTAGATTTCCCTTTAAATAATGGTCTACATCACAATGTCAACTGCGGAAGGTCAATGAGTATGACAGAAAACTTTCAAAAGATTTTGAAAATCCTTATTTCCCATGCATATTTTTGTTATTTAGAAAACAAAAATACAATTTAACTTATAAACCAGAAGCAAGGATAACTAAGAGAAAAGGTTTGAGAGAATTATAGCTGAATGTTGTGACACTGACTTCTTGATATGAAGGGAGACTAATTTCTGGATTCGGAAGCAGGGTGTATTTATAAACTTCTTGGTGTCAGGCTGTCAGTATGATTTACATCTCTTTTGGACAAGCATTTTAATAATTTTAGACTTAACGGTTATGACTCTATTTTTAATATTGTATTTAAGGACAGGAAGCTGTAACACAGCACTCCCAGTGGTGGTATGGGGTCTGTTGACATGCTGTTTGGGGGGTGGGGAGTTTTCCGTTCTACCAACACCTGAACTGGCTGAGCTGAGCTGAAGCAGCTGCAGCATATCGTCCTGTATTCTTACCAAGGTCTAGAAGAAAGGGGGCAGAGAGGGGCAGCGCATCTCACACCAGACAATCAAGTGGAACATCCTGGAAGTTGTTGCTCAACATCAGATCTGTGTAAAAGACCAGAACATTGAAACCAGCAATGTTGTGATATTCAAAAAAAGAAGCAGTTGCTTTACTTTTATAAGAATTTCTATGATATGGAAGAATCAATGCATCATTCCAATGGGAAAAAAAATCTGTGTTAATAAAGAGCCACTAAATTCACCCATATTAAGGGTGACCAAACATCCTCTTTTGTCCTCATTTTTGGTGGTAAAATTATGTCCAGGTTTGCTCTGACTGCTTGTGCTGTGCTCTCAGATAGAAAATGCAGGAATGGAAATGCAGTTTTATGGGTGAAGTGCAAATATATACAGTCGTACTCCTCTTTTCATTGTGGTCATGACTGGTGTTAACAATTTTTTAGCCCATAATTAGTCAATTTTTGAGATAAAATGTTAGAAGTCTGTAATAAAAAGTCCACATTTTGAGCTAAAAAGTCAGAGTTATGAAATAATGACTTAAATTTGGGATAAAAAAGTAAAAATTTTGAGAGAAAAGTCAGAATTTGGTGCTTAAAAGTGAAAGTTATAAGATATAAATTCAACATTTTGAAATTAGAAAGTCAGAATTGTGAAAGAAAATGTTGATTTTTTTTTCTAATTATACCAACAATTTGACTTTATATGTGCTATAATAAAAATAATAAATAAAATAAATTTCAACAAAGTCAGCTCTTAATTTTCCATATTTTTAAATGGGCTACAATTCATTTTTCATGTTACATCATTAAAATGGTTTACTTCAAACAGGAAAGGAGGGGCCTCTTGGAGAGAGCTTTGTCTTTTTGAGCTTTTAGGATATGGTTACCCTACTCATGCCCCATTTATTTATTAAATTATTCAATTTATACAGCACTGCCATACAGTTATGTGACATTTACACACTGGAAAATTTAACAATAATGGTGATGTCTTAGCCGATCCAAGTCATTCAAGTTGTCATTCAAAGTTAAATCAAAATACATCTTTGTTGATTTATGCCTCCTATCTGAACCTCACCGCTGAAACACATAGATGAGAAAAAGCAGTCTTCTCTCTGTGCAGAAAAAAAAAAGCCTTTTATGACTTATGTGAAAGCTCATATGGTCAGAGTTGGTGGAGTCAAAAGGGAATCCACCTCAGGCATTTTTTCTAAGGTGCTGTGTGCAAGCAAATCTTCCCTGCAACTCAGATGAAAATTACTGTCTGGTGAAGTAAAAGAAAAGAGATCTGTACTTTGGGTCTGATTTTATCACAAACAGCTATTGGCACAAGAAAGTGATGATTTAGGAATAACTCCAGTGTATGTCTGATAACTCTTGGGTATAGATCTACATGTTAAAAAGACTCAAAGAGGCCTGCACATATGTTTAGATGTTGAACATGAAGCAAGTTTCTACAGCACAATTGGAGGGAAGATATAGTATGGGCGGGAACTTTCAGAGTAAGTAACAGTTTGTAACACTGGGCTCTTTTTTTAGTCACCCCTTCAACAGAAAAAGTGTTGAAATGTCACCAGTTGCCTTCAGTTACATCTATGACACTACGAAAGCAAAAAAAAAAAGCACTCTCTCGTCAGCCCACGTGACCTCAGCATCAGGAAGAGTTTTATGGTTACAGAATTAAATACCAACCTATCATCTGACTGCAGTCAGCATTGTTGCTGTTGTTCTCGTTTGTCTCCTTCAGCGATTCCACCGAGGTCTTGGTGGAGACTGTACCCTCGTCATCAGTTTTCTCATCCAGACTCAGCTCCACAGGTGCAGGGGGGTTGGGATCATCCTCTTTGGGTTTGTCCACAGAGCTGTCTGAGGATGGAGCAGGAGCTGCAGACTCAGGGCTGGGTTCAGATTTATCAGCATCATCTGTGAAGAAAATGAAGGAAATGCCTAACTTTTCACGTTTTTCACTTAACTTTTGGATTTCTGGAATGAGACATTAAGGTGAAAAGGATACATGGGTGGTTTAAAATATCATGATATGACACAAGTTGAGTCAGTGAACGGAAAAACTACATTTACGTGACTCTAATTTCGACAGAAGTTCTACCCTTGCAATAAATAAATTGTGAAATGTTGTTGCAACATTTCTCTATCATCCAAAGTACTGTGACACAACAGATTTGATATCTGGTTCTTGGCTTCCTTTATTGCACCAACAACATAAAAACAGCATTTCCACCCTTAAAGCCTGAAGTGGTTCCTCCCTCTCTGACAGTGAAGGGGGGGATTTCTCTTAAGGCATTTCAGGGGGCCACCATGTTGATAATGAGGTGGCTGATTACTGACCAGTTCCTAATGAGCCACAGCCACGCAGCTGTTGGAGGCTGTGGGAAAGTAGGGCGGCCCCATCATTATCTGACCCCGGGTTAGGTGGAGGGAAAGCAGAGATGAAGGCGAGAGGAAGGTGACTGCTGTTCTGCACATAATTCTGCCATGAGTGAGATGGCTCCTCAGGCATTATCCCAATCCTCAGAGAGTCATGTCAGGTTTATGGCGGGTGATGAGACTCTTCCCAGGTGGACTATTGACATGCTCAGCTTTGTTTTGCATTCTTCAGCAAATTGGACATGAGATTTGACATACAGTTGTTCGTAATTAAAAAAAAAAAAAAAAAAAAAGGGTTTATCATTTTGGAGTAAAAAAAATCCTGTATGTTTTTGTATCATAAACAGAGCCAGCTCCTGTGAGAATTTCCTATTTTTGTTGATTTTGGCGCCCCCCTTGACGACTTTGCTGATTTTATCTTGTTTGTGAGTTCGAAGTGTTCGAAGAGTGAAATTTGTCCCTCCCTGTAAACATTTGGCCAGGAAAAAGTAAATAGTTTGTTGCTTCAACTTTTACGCTCTCGGTCAATGACGTTCATTTCCTGAAAATTAAAAGCAGAAGTATTTTTTTACTTGACCAAGGGGAAATGACAGATCAAGCTGCTTGAGCAGATACTTTCCTCCGATGGGGCTTTTCACTTCTACAGGCGTTTTCCATCATGTCACCATACGCTCTTATGCTTAAGAACAGTTTGCAGTTACATCATTGGTGTCACCTGCCATTGTTATTTTATTTATGCATTTGCAGCAGCATATTTGTACCTTCATGTCATCTTTTCAATATTGTATTATTCCAAGGTTTTAAGATGTCAAATTATTAAAAAAGAGCTACTTCTTTTTCAGACCTATTAATAATTAATGTACAAGTAATCACACTTAATATATTTGTCATAACACTTACATGCCAACCCAAAGATACTTTCACCAAAGGGTTTGTGAGGGTGAGCAGAGGGGTGGGAGTATGTTCCCAAGATGTAAAAAAAACCTTTGAGGTCAAAGATGTGTATCCATTGAGGGACAATTGGATTGGCCACCCCAGGTGCCACCTCAAATCCACCAAATCCACCTCAATCACCATGATCGGCTATTTGTCTGGTCAGAGGAAGGACTTACGTTTGACTTGCAGCTTTCTTTGCATATATAAGTAGTACAATTACTATTCATCTTTTTTTTCATTCTATGAGGATTTATCATTTTGTTTGTTTTGTTCACTGCAATATAAAACCCTAGAGTATGCTTTCAGTCAGATTAAAAAGATTTTGTATGTACAGACATGTTTATTGGGTGTGTTCTTCATACACCCACACCCTTGCATAAAACAGCACACTAAAATGTCCGAACCCACAATTCTAAGTAAAACTGCACTAACTCTTAGTCTTATCTTTGGCAGAGTAATCTCTTTTGGCACACTTCTGTGGCACACTTCAGGGGACACTTTTGCCGAAGAGGTTTTACAATTGTTGAAACACAATTTTTTCAAGCATTGGAAAAACATCCATCATTATCCGTGAAGTCACAGATTTCAGGGAAAGGAAGTGAGGACAACTACTTTTCAAAGCCACAATCAGCACAGTCCACTTAAACAAAGTGTGGCCTAAAGCAGAAAGACATGTCCAAACATGATGGGTCGCTTTTACTTTTCTCATTAAGCATGAGAAAATGTCTTTCAGTAAAGGATGGAAAACACATTTTTTGTTTTATTTAGGAAAAGAGAGATTTCAATAAAAGACAAGAGCAAACACAAGGCTTAGTTTAACTTTGTTTTGCTCCATTTTTACACAAATGTACTGTCTAATTTAACTTAAGATGCATTGGAGGAAGATTTAGATCTATTTAGCATCCATTTCACTTTTGTACCCTGTTGGAGCCTGATTTTTACAAAAACATGAACCGTAATACAAAAACAAAAAGCGATACAACTTGAATGTTATAACTAGTCATTAATGCAATGGGAGCTGAGCCCAAAATGTAAAAACTTTTAGCCCAAAATGTAAGACCCCGTGACATTTTGAGTCACTTATTACATTTTTTAGAAAACATGTAAGCCTGTAGTTACATTTTGGTCATTCTTACACATTGGGCTCTAACATGCCTTTCACATTTCCACATTAAGACAAGGTTTCAGTATGTCTAAACTAAAATTTCAATGATACTTAGAGGCATCCTCTGTTTTGGTGGCACATCTTAAATAAAAAAACGGATAAATTAAAATAGGACTAGAAGAACCTGTGCGTGTGGAACAAGGCCTTGGCTGGTCCTGGACTGAAAGAGCACGACAGTAAGTAACTTAACTTACATTTCCATCATGTGGTGGATGTGAGAACTACACCCAAAATATGTACCTCAAAGTGAGGAAGCACAATGTTGAGAATCCACTTGCATGCTGGTGGTTTTTAAGCCCTGCATGAGTCGGTTCAACTTTCATTTCCTTCTGTTGAAATTCACACCAACTAATCAACCCGACAGTTTAAAAATAACCTGTGGTTTTATATTTGGAAACTGACAACTCCTGGGATTTCAGTCCTATCACTTTTGTTTCTTAAATAAGTTGATAAATTTATGCCTGTAGTGAAGCGAAAAACTTTTGCTATTCCGGTTTTAACATTTCATGTCTGCATTTCTTGCATTTCCTTTGATGATATTTAAAGTGTCTCAGTGTAAATATCAAGAGAGCAGAGCTCTTACACCCTGTCCCTCCTTTTATTCAGTTTAACTGATCTTAAAAAAGGAGGAAGAAAGAGCACACAGCTTTTTCTGTTAAAATCTGCAACTTCCCTTGGTTTAACTTCAACACCTACTTTGACCTGCAACAAAAAGAACAATTCAACAATCTCCAGTTAGTTTTTACCTTTCTGCTCCTCCTGGGCCTCAGGTTTTTTCTCTGGCTCTTGGGACTCTGTTTTGGTTGTTTCTACACTTTCAAAGGTCTGCAATCCTAAAAAGAAGATAAAAGTGCAAAATCAGCAAGAGCTTGTGATATGATTTGTCTTGAGATATAAAACTTTTTCTGTAAAGTGTTGTGTGTTTTTGACGAACCATTCTGAGGCACAGCATCAATTTGCATCTCGGGCTCCACAGCACTGAGAGGGATATTGGCTTCATCTGGTCTAGATGTGAAGTCCACAGAGTAGCGCTGAGGGGGAAAAGCATCAGAACAAGTGTGACCCAACTGTGATACATATGAAGCTAGTGAGGAAGCAGCAGGTGCTATTAGCTCTGAATTAACAGTGGGAACAGACAGACTACAGTCTACAGAATTGTGTCTTCCTCCTCCTTCTAAACTCAGGGGCTGAGTTGTAACTGTCTTTTCTCATCGTAGTTTCATGAGTGAATGGAGAAATTTAATTCTCTTTTGGTGGATTAAAAAAAGAATATTGTTATAACTTTAAAAGCAATCCTATTTCCTCTATTTCTGGTCTTCGAAACTACACCTTCTTTGGCATATTAAGGATTTCACTTACCCTTCCTCTCTTTCGTGCGAAGAAGCAGGCAACAGCAAATACGAGGGCGATGATTATTATCACAACAATGATAATGATACCTGAAAGTAGGAATACCATTTATGCTTCCAAACAAACTGAAAAGCATTCAAGATAATGTAGTTGGTTTCATGTTCTTCAGCTCCTTAAATGTAACTCACCGGTGTTGTCATTATCTGACACTGGCGCTGGTGGAGGGGTGCTTTTACCTGAAAGAAATTAAAAACCTTTTTAAGTCACTGCTGTAAGGGGAAGTGTATAAACAGCATGTATGGGCTACAATTTTGAAAAGCTAGCTGAGCCTGCTGTTGACAGGTCATGTGTCATGTTCTGGTTAGCCCGTCAGTTTCCAAAATAATAAATTATCAGGCCATTTAAGTTTTACAAAAAGCCAAAACCAGACACCACCACCTGGCCATCATGGCTAGCAATGCTGGCAAACAATTGCTAACTTGTAAACTCTTGTAGAATTGAGAATTTGTCTTTAAGTATTTATATGGTATAGACTTCAGCTCCTTAAATGACACCTGTTCTTGAGACTCCTTGTATCCATCATGGTGGGTGTATCAGGTTACTCTGACTTCTTGCAGCTGTGTGGAAAAATTATGCCAATAAACTTAAGCATGTATATATGTTTCTATAACGTCAAGTCAAAGGGGTGAAAGTCAATAAGCTATGCTTCTACTCACTCCTTTTCAAATACATCATTTCCTTCCTCCTTTTTTTCCATGTTGCAATATTATTAGGCTTCCTCAAATTTTCATTTGTGTATAATCTTGTGAAAAATTATTAATGTTAGTTATTCTGAAGCCCTGTAATATTTGCTAATTTGCAAATAAGACTAGTAATAAATAAGTAAAAAAAACCAAACATTTGTGAGCGATAACCAGAGAAAAATATGCTTTGAGTCGAGATTGTTGGCTTTTTGGTGTATCATTCCTTTTATTTAAACAATCTAAGCCTATTGTTACAACATCAACAAAGCATTGATGAATACAGTTAAGAAGTAAAAGTTGATTCTAGGGCTAGCATTTTTCTGATTATCCTTGTTTGGCATAAGACTTGTTTGATGACTGATCCAAAAGTAGGAAATTATGGACAAGCTCCCCCTGAAAACATAAGGGGTCCATTCAAGCGGGAAAAAAAAAAAAAAAACAAAAAACTGAATTGAACTGAATCGACTGATTTAGCAAAAAAGTGTACATCAGGTGAAAGCAGGGAGATGTGTCTTCTGTAACTATTTTCCAATCATGTTGATTTATCAATGCACATGTTTCCAAAGTCAAATATCACAGCATTTAGAAATATAATGTATCAAATACCTACAATATATGAATTAAGTTTAGCTGTGTGTGCTTTTTTGGGGGGAGGGTATCTTTATACCATAAAAAGGTTCTGAAAGTTAAAAATGTGTAACTAAAAGTTCACCAGCAAACACTCATGTAAAAGTTAGTTAATTCATCAGAAGTCTTACCTTTGCCCTTGTCTTTTGTTGTAGGAACCTTTGTGGGACCATCAGGTTTGGGGGTTAGAAGCTTAGTTGTTGCCCCTTTACCACCTTTAGTAGTTCTTCCTCCTTATGATTGAGGGACACAAGTTATCACTAATGCATAATAAAGTTAACAGCAATCCATACATCAGATTGGGACTCTCACCATCTTTCTTTGTTACAGTGGGTTTGACGGTGCTATTTCTGGTGGTGACGTTGATGGGGGTTTCGGTGGTAATGTTGCCGGTGATGCTGAAAGGTGTGACAGTATTAACAGTACTGTTTGCCTTTGAAGTTGTGTTGGACATACGGTTTGTTGATGGTTGAGCTGCTGTGACAAGAATCACCATCAAACCTGTTTGGTAGAAAACAACAGTTTTATAGGGATGCGACCGATGAGCACAGAGAAGATTAAGGTTCAGAGAAGGTGGTGACAGAATGAACTGATGGTATATCATCAAATATTTAAGGATGGATTGAGCAGAATTTTATCCAAATCAAACGTTTTATAACATATAATCAGATTACAAAAAAAACGTTCTCTACAACCATGAGATAAAATTGGAAAAGTTCATTCTAGTCGACGCAGAAATGTTTGGTACATGTTGCCTCCAGAAAATGTCATCAGGAGCAAAGCATCAACTTTCATTGCTAGCAGATGACAGACAGCATGACATGGCCCCACCTCTGATATACACCCTGTAAAATTGTGTTTTAGATATTAAGGGAGTGGCAAGTCATGGACGGCAAATATTTTTTACAGCTTGGTAAAGAGAAAACACAGGAGCTACAAAATACACAGATGGCAAAACAAAACTTGTCTATTCCCTAAAGGTGCATTTCTGAGCTGCTGCTGCTGACTGAGACCAGAAAGAGAGCCCACATTATGCTGTGGTCTTTTGATTTGGCATGAAGTACAAATTAAGATCCTGTGTGAAGCAGGTTTTCATTATTACTGCCCAAGAACAGGCTGCACAGAGTATAAACATTTTTAAAAGGAAATTCTCAGTCCATTCAGGCAAAAAGACTTACTGTGTTATTTAGACTTAATTAGATTTAAAAAAAAAAAAAAATTATAGTTATAATAGTTTATCATTTGTCGATCTAATTTGTTTCAAGGTTGCTGTTTTTTTTATTGAAGTGATCGATTGACTGATCTTAAAGCTTGAGTACTTTGTGAAAAGTTGTGGCCCTGTTTTCCAGCAACAATTTACTAGAACATAAGTTTTCAAAGCAGTAAGGGTTAACAATTAAAAAATACAGCCTCAAATCTATTTAAAACTCTTACATCATTTTTATCGTTTCATAAAGACTCATTTTGATATCACAACAGGAACCATTTCAAAACACAGATAAATAAAGAAGCTTACCCAGGATCAAGACAGAAGGACTTATCAACGCCATTGAATTTTGTTTGAAATGAGCAGCAGATTAAAAAAAAAAAAAAAAAAAAAAAAAGATTCTTGGTTTGTATATTTAAGACTCCCCACGTAAAAGTGATGTGGTCATTTGCTTTGTTTCTTCATGAATGCTTCAGAGAGTTGCATTACTCTAAAGGGACCAAAAAGAGGATCAACACCTTTGACCACAACAGGATGCATCAAAGAACAGTGTTGCTCAAATGGATCTATGAAAGAGGAAATAAAGCGCTGGTGTGTTGCCTCAGGGTCTCCTCTCACAACAGCGTAAAACAAAGGTACAGTATGAGAAAATGACTGACAATAATCTGATAAAGGTCACTTTGAATGTGAAATTCATACACAAAACTATGTTGTTAAGTAAGTTAGAGAAAATGTACAAGTTTTACATTAAAAAGTTTAATGGAACATTTGTCAACTCCATTTTCTATGAAATATTTCTGAAGGACTGTTGCATCTTGAGTTTTCTAGTTCTGTTTTCTGATCACTAGATGTCACTATGGGTCAGGGGAAAGACGCCAGATTTGAGAGCTGACCTCTCTCTTTCCTGTACGTAGGACAAACTTCATATCACATTTACCTATGAGGATATTAGGTGCAATACTGTTTATTTAATTTCTGAGAAGGGATTTGTTTTTAAATTGAAGTAGTGCCGTAAAGTCTGAAGATATTGTGCTGGGACAGTTTTGGTTAGTGGCAAATTATTATTGAAAGGCAATTGCAGAGGCAACTATTAGTCAATACAATAAGTGATTGAACACCAACTCTATTTTTAAAAAAAGATGGAACCAATTTTGAATCTATCAAAAAAGAATGATAACATATCGAACAGGTGCAAATTAAAGGTTTAACATAATGATTTCATTTTTCTTTTTGTGTTTCTTTGACATTGAACATTCAGTCAGGCTACTTAAAATCACTGAAAAAAAACAGTTTCCCAGCTTTGTAGTGCAAAATTAGTCAGATAAATTGATTATGAAAAAAGGATGTTTTTTGAATGGTTTATACTGATGTGTGTTGTGAAAATGTGTTAGCAGCACTTTACTTATGTGGGTGGAGCCGTTGTAAGGATGTGTGCTCCGCCTTGTAGCTTCATTTATTACTGTTTATTTCCCCATGCCAGTGGTAGTCAGCAGCAGGATTAGTGTTAACTGCCACCCAGTCTCTGGCAGGCTACATGTGGGCCACTACAGGCCCCTCCTGCAGGTGGACTGGCCCAACTAGGTTTGTCTGGGAACCCAAACGAAGCGGTGAGGGAACCCAGGAGTCTACTCATCCTCTAAAGAAAGACTCCTGCCTGGCTTCGTCTTTGGGCCACCACATCACAGGGGCCCAGGCTGCAGCTCCAGGCCCAGGCTGGTGGATGAGATAATCACGGAGAGGAGAGGAGAGGAGAGGAGACGGGAGGAAAGGAGAGAAGAGGAGTGGAGAGTAATAGGAGAGGAGCCGAGAGGAGAGTGTTTTTGTGCATATGTGTGTGTTAGGGAGACACAGAGAGGAAAGAGAGAGAAAGAGAGAGAGCGAGAGAGCTGGACCACCCACCCGGCGGATTCAGAGGCACAGGATTCACAGCCCATTCTGTTGACCTGCCACACCGCCCCAGCTCTGGGCAAGGCCCTCCCCAATTGTTCCGCCTGCTAACACGAGGAGGGGGGTGAGACGAGGGGGGATGGGGGGGTGAACGAGCAGTAAACAGTGGGCTGAGCTTCTCTCCTTCAGTGCACAAAGGGGCTGAATTGTGTCGGGGACTAGAGCACTTTTTAGAGTGGCCCTGCCATGGGGCCTGAATGAAACATCTGTGGAGGCTGAGCCCGAGGGAGAAAATGCTATTTTGCTGTTCAACCACACTGACAACCTGTTTTCTCTTCCTTACCCCCCTGACACCCCAACCCCACACACCACCACCACCTCCTCTCACTGTTATTCCTTCCTTGGCCTTGTAAAACTATTCATACTGTATACTCACATTTGCCAAGCAAGCAACAGTGAAGAAACACTAAGAGAGAGAGAGAGAGAGAGAGAGAGATGTGACCTGTAAACTGGATTTCTACTTGCATATCCCCCAAATGCTTGTCAATTGAGACAAGCTTTTATTTCTTCTTTCATTTTGAACACTGCAGTCAAATAAACCCTGAATCATCAAGATTAACTGACGGACAAAGTTAATGACATATAGCTCACATTCTATAAAGTATTTATGAAAAGAAATTACAAATATTTAGGCTGTCACTTTTCAGAAAAGCAAGAGGGCATATTTTCTTAAGACTTCCAATAACTTAAGGCAAACTCTTTTGTCGTTTGTTCGTTTGTTTATTGGGATGTTTTTTTATGGTGGAGTCCAATAGTTGCTCAACTGCATTACCATTGCACTCATAACATTGTTTGCTGAGATCAGACATTTTGTCAAAGACACCCTGGCGGCCTCTATTGGCCAGCTGCCACTGGTCACACCATAGAACTTAAATACACATCATATACATTTTTCAAACATAGTTATTGTCATGACATACAATTCTTCACGTGTCAGTTTATGTCTTCTAACAAGATTGACTGACAGCTTTGCAGAAATAAAAAAGAAAGAATAAGAACACTTCTTCTTTGCACTAGATAGTGACACCTACAGCCAATCAACTTGAAGAGCTTTGTCGCACTTGGTTAAGTTTTTCCCTCCATTCTAAATTCTTGCTTGTATTGTACGTTGCTCTGGACAAAGGCATCTGCTATTTGAAATTGCTATTTAGCTTGCTTTGAATAGCTATTTGATTTGACACAGCTCAGCCTAGTTGTAATTTCTCTGCAGTGTGCACTTTGTATGTCAAAAAAAAGAAAAAAAAAAAAAAAAAACGTGATCCAAACTTTTTGATGAGAGGGACCTGATAGTAGTATGGGGTAGCACCTAAGCTCGTTGAAATACAAAATGAAGCATGTAGTATTTTAGGTCAGGATACACTGGATAAAGTGTGAATAAATGAAGAATCCTCATTCTATCAATATTACTCCAAACAACCCTCAGAAAACATCCCACCCTACCATCTCTGTGTCCTTCACAGTTTTTCTACATGCAGCTTAGAAAGAGCGACCACTGAAACTTTTCAGTCTAATTGAAGAGGAAACAATGATCCCAGCTTACTTCCTGGTCACCCATTTTCTTTCATCAGTTTCCTTCCTTTGGTCTTATTTTCAGTAATTACTTTCCTTTTTCCACTTGTGAGCGCCTCATGGAGCAAAGGTCCACATACACACATATCAGGACACACACACTCTTATTGCTAACCCCCTGCTGTAAGCAGGCAATACCTTCAGCATCAATACTCATTGCCCCCTGTTGGCTCCTCCAGTCTGAACAATGGAGGAAGCCCACTGGCTCCAGAACCCCACCAAGCAACCCCTGACCCTGCCCACCTACCCAAGTAAACCCCCTAAACACACAGACACACACAGACACACACACACACACACACACACACACACACACACACACACACACACACACACACAAACAGGTTCATGTGGTATGTACTCATGCCAAAACATTGAAAACATCACCACACACATACACACACACACAAGTCGTCTGCAGGGAACTATGGAGGGGGGTGGGGGGCAAAGGGGAAGGACATGAGGGGGAGTAAGGCCACTTTAAATACCAGCTCAGCTTGTAATCATTGGAGTTTGAACTCAGAGGACTTCTTATGCTAAGAGGTCAAGAAGCCAGAACACTCACTCGCTCCTTTCTTTCTTCCCTGCTGCCCTCTGCCACTCACTCCTCTCAATGGCTCTCTGATCCATAAGTCGACTACACTGAGTGAATCCAGTGCTGATATCCAGAGGGAATCTTCCAATTCAACAAGGAGCCTGGTGTCTGCTGAAGATTTTTAACAAGAGTCTGTCAGAAAGTCACATATGTGTGCCAAGTTTGACGTCCTTTCATGGATATGTTTGCTAGTAGTTCCCTGGGTGATTTTTTAAATTGGCTCACTTTACCAAGGAAAATGTAAGAACAATGCTTGTAAATTCAGCATCCAGTGTGTAACCAGCTCTCTAGCTCAGGAAGTTCATGTACAGCTGGTGTAATACCCTCCAAAATATACTGCTGTGTTGGACTTGACATTACACAAATATGACCACCCAGAGAATGAAACCCATACCACCTACTCACTTTTGAGTGGATTTATCACTCAGCTGATGGTGGTGTGCTGTGCATATAAAAGAGGCTTACAGTCTGAGCTTAGTAACTCGCTTTATTGGGGGGAGGGGGTTAAACATCAAACAAGAAAAAAAAACTTTAGAAATAGGTATTAGCAATGGAAATAAGAGTGAAAAGGTTTTTCCGGAAGACAATAATTGCAAAGTGCGCATCAAGGGGACTGCTGGTAAAATATAGTAAAGATGAAAGAACACTAGAGGAAATGTTTGTTGGATCTAAAATGGGCTTCCAGTTTATCAAATGTGCCGCAAAATACAGATAGGAATTAACAAGTGGTGTCAGCCAAAGCATGCAAAGATCAACATACTGGATGATTATTTCTAGCGCTTCTACATATTTTGATCTTTTTCTTTGATTTAGTGATAAAAGAGATGTAAGCTCAACCATTATATCTCTTTCTATCTGTGTAGTAGCCTTGAACTTAACATTTTGGTCATCACCATCTTGGTTTTGGATAGCTGAAGATACGAAAGTATTCTTCTTGTCTGGTGGGTCAACAATCAAAACTACAATCTGAAACATATTCTGTTAAAAGTTTCTTTTCTTGAATGATACCAAGGTTTGCAAAATAAGGATCAAATGACACTTGAAACTTACATTCAGGTATGTAATGGATGATGGAGTACACTGTAGACACATAGTGGACTTTTCCTTAGGTTACAGATGGCAGCCTTAAGGAGACAGAACCACCTCAATGAGAGATCCAGTCTTTGGGACTCAGTTGCTTGGTGAGTCTTGATTATAAGTTTGCGTAACCAGTTTTTCCTCCCTCTTAGGTCCTTCTATCTTCAAGATTATGTACGGACACATAACACTTCATTGATCCCCTGGTGGGATATTTGTGTTGCTGCGGCAACATAGGCATGTACAATAATCCTCCCTACCTCACTGACCTTCTCCGCCATCACACTCCAAGCTGTAACCTCCGATCCTCACACGCCACCCTTCTATCCCCACCCCACAGGATCAAGCACCGAACCTGGGGGGACAGAGCCTTTTCCACAGCTGCCCCCTCCCTCTGGAACTCACTCCCCACTCACATTCAAAACTGCTCCAATCCATCATCCTTCAAATCTCTGCTAAAAACTCACCTTTTTAAGCAAGCTTTTAATCTGTGATTAAACTGTTGTTTTATTGTCTGAATTGTTTTAATTGATGCATGTATTTATGTATTGCTTTTTAAATTTTAAAGTGTCTTTGAGTTTTGAAAAGCGCTATACAAATAAAATGTATTATTATTATTATTATTATTATTAATAATGAGAGCAAAAAGAGCAGCTACTCTCAACCTGTGGGCTGTGACCCCCTGGTGGGCTGCCAAATCAGTTCTAAAATTGTAAAACACTTTTTTTTTTCAGAGTTGGGAGAAATTGTTGCTGTATAGAAAAAAAAAATAAGAAGAATATTTTTTCCAGATGTAAAACTCGGTTACCTTTTAAAGGATTTTAGATGTCAAAATATTATTTTCATTTTGTTATGTTGTTTTTCACTCAAGTAGTAGACATGTTAAATTCACAAAATCTGCACTCAACACATCATTTTTGAGACTTAAAAGTGGGCCCTGAGTTGGAAAAGGTCAGGAGCCAATGAGATGGAGCACAATTTGATTAAAACAAAAAAAAATCGAACAAAATTAATTTCTCAAAATAAAAATGTTCAAAATAATTTAAATAATCTAAACTGAAGTAGCTTTAAGGAAAAAGTAAAGATAAATTAGTGTACTCTAGGTTTTAGTAGCATAAATTTGGCATTTCTCAATATAACGCAATATACAAGTTATGCCATATAAACAATATTTCCACACCAACATGACTGAGAAGTCACTGTGACAGATGAAGTTATATGATGAGTGGCATGGTGTGGGTAAAAGGACAGAAGAGCAGAAGGGTTGCTCAGAGTATATTATTTTCATCAATTCTCTGATATTTTTAAGTATAGAAAATAAACTCCTTCTATGAGAAATGCTCTAAATAGTAAATAAATCGCCTAAGCTTTGAATCAGTGATGAGACACTGGGACAAATGGAAGAAGACACAGAAATGAGGTCTCTTTCCATTTGTGTAAGCAACCAGCTGTATTTTTTAATTCAATCACAATGGCATCACTCCAGGGCTTTCAGCATCCAATCATCAGTTCTGTGCCACCTAGGAAGTCGATAGACCCAAATGGTATCTATCTTTGCTCACACACACTCATGACGGACCACTGATGTGGGTCTTCTTGTGTGGGATTAAAGAAAGAAGACAGCGGAGAGGAGAAAAGGAAGGACAAGATGTATTTTGGCCCCAGACGTTTTTGGAGTATTTTCAAAAAGTCTAATGTGCAAATGATAACGCTTCTTCCAAACTGTGTGTGTGGTCAGGTGTTGACACGCTCTCAAGCATGCCCACACACATACAGACACCTAAACACACACACACATACTCACACACACACAGACTCAGTGATTGGAGGCTTTGGTCTTCATCAGGTCAATCAGTGAGACTGTGAGACCTTGAGGCTGTATGGCTGGATGTCCTTCCTTTTCCAGACTTCACTGTGGCCTGTTCCAGTAACTCCTGAGCAAATACAGACCATCAGTGAGCAAGTGTGTGTCAGTGTGTGTGTGTGTGTGTGTGCGCAAGAGCAATTTCAAGACAGCTAAGTAGAGTAATTGTAGTCGTAGGAGCTGGGAACAAGCTCTGTGTGGGGTACGACATGAAAATCAGAGGCTGTGACCTCAGTGTCATTTACAGTAACATGCATCCAGGTCCAGGTCATTAGCCCAACCATCAGACCTCTGAGGCCCCTGTTCACCATCGTACAGCATCCATTTTTATCTGACAGATTGTTAGTGTGGAAGACCGTAATGACTTCATAATGTAACATTGATGTACTCCAGGTTTTAGAAGCATACATTGAGTATTTCTTAATACAAAGCGATAAAAACCGTTCATGGCCCTTTGTTGACATAAACTGATTTTAAACTGCGTCTAACTGCATTTAAACATCACAACACTATAGGACAAATGCTTTGGGATGTTCATTTAAGAAGAGAACATTTATAGTCAAATTGGTGGACCACCTGCAGCCGTCCATGAGCATGCCTCTTCGTGTGTGTGTGTATGTGTGTGGGTTTGCGTATGTGTCATGTGTATCTACTTGCTTCCTACTCATAAGCCAAAGCCCACCGCAGGCAGAGCCCACCACAGACGGCGCACAGATGTGCCCCTGGCCACAAGCAGAGGTGGGTCTTGCATTCAGAAGTGATAGTTCTCATTTGTCATACAGCTTTAATAGTAAAATCTGACATCACCTCCACTGAATTATGCAGCCAGAAAAGGAAGTGCATTGTAACACAATCTAGTAAGGAGGAATATTCATGATCTTTACAAAGTGAGGGTATGTAAGCACACTGATAAGTAAGGTGTAATCAAGAAGTTCCACTTCACTGGCGGTTTGTGTGACAGACGGTGATTGATTTTGTTTGTGTTGGGAAATTCAAAAAAATTTATGTTTAGCATGAATTCAGAACCACATCTCTAAAAAGACCCCCGAGCTCCTTCCACAACATGGAGGTTGACACTTTTCAGGCCTCCATCTGCTCATATCACTGCTCTATGTATCATACGCAAACATGGATATCAAGCTCAAGTACTGCGAGTGCATTCATGGCTGTACATTAAAGAAAACACTGACGCAGTTAAAGAGAGATACAAGTTCTCTGCTGACAGGGGTTATTTATATGTACTTTAGAAAAGCTTTTGACAGATAGTCCACTTTTTCAGGTATCTACTTTGTTGTATTAATGGAGTTAAATTGAGCAGGTTTGTAGTGATCCCATGGCGAAAAACAAACATAAAGATACCCACAAAGAACACATTTTAATTGACGTCTTTAGCCAAGCTGGCAGTTCTGTAAATTGACATTGGCATGCTACCATGCTGGTGTGATGCTAGTATTTGTTACCGTCAAAGCATGTGAGCAGAGCAAGCACATTTTGAAAAGAGGGTGGAGAAGGATTTGTTTTTATTTTGTTTTTTGAGAAGACAGACCAGGGCGCTGTACCTCTCCAGTTTCACTGCGCTACCACTCACATCATGTGTCTTGAGCATGCCCAAACGTGGGCCAGAATCATAATGTAAATTTTCAGAGCGAGCGCATGAAGCGGAGTGGATGCAATCTTTGTTGAGTGCTGAGCAGCATGGTGGGACTTACAGCAGGGAATGACCGAGGTGGACAAAGAGTAGATACTCTCACCACTCCACTCACATGCTCTGGTCACCAAGTTTGCTGTTTTAGTTTAGTATGCTAGGATGCTAGCATTTGTTGGTTATCACATGGCACGAAGAGCAGCCAAAGTGTAGAGTTGGTTATCGAGTGCTGAACAAGGGTTTCCATTTGTCGCACACAAAAATGCGTATGTAAAGTTTCATGTGTGTACCAAGTTTATAGGATCCAAGTCAATGACCTTAAATACTCAATCTCACCAGAGAAAAATCCATTCAATGGTTTTTGGAGAAACAAGAAAACTATTAGAACATGCTTTCAAGTTAATTCATTCAGCACTCAAGACCAAAGTAATGATAGACCAACATTTACTTGGTCAGTGTGGCTGAAAATGAATATATCACTCTTGTTAGTGGAAATTCATCACCAAAAAAAAGCTGTGATTGTTAGAGGTTGGAAATTATTACCATCTACATGGCAAAATAAAAACAAATGCTTTTTAAAATCACTTTTTAAATACTATTTCATCCTACAGGTAAATAACTTTGATTGAATTCAAACCAAGGAGTTTCGGTCATGATGACTGGGAAAAGCCTTGCTCTAGTGGAAGTTTGTTGCAGCAGCTCTGTCTTTGTTGTTCTTTTTTAGCTGATGCTTATTTTATCATTATATTTATATATTCTTGGAACTTTGGCACTTTACATTTTCTTGCATTGCTGCTATGACTGTGAATTTCCCCCTGTGGGTTGAATAAAGGAGTATCTTATAAAAATCATCCCTGCAAAAGGACCAAAGTTGAAATGGCCCCTTTTCCATGAAAACCACAAATATTGCAGATGATCGCTATACACACCAAGCATCCAAAAACCAACTAAATAAAACATAAAAAAGAAAGTCAGGCCACAAGCTACAAAATCGTCTCTGACTTGCTGCCATCAGAGTTTGAAACTTGCACCAAAACACATGAAGAACTTGAGTCTAATTTTCTGTCAAATGCATGTCCTTGAATTCACTTACAAAACTTTTCTTTCTCACTGTTAGTTCTTGTGTTAAATTCACTTTTCTTTATAAGCCCCTTTGTTTTTTAATTTTTGAAGTGGCCCTACAATGATGCCATGCAGAGGGCAGGGTGACCACTCTACTGTAAATCAGGGACCCAGTTCCTGCCAAACCATGACACATGGCAAAACCAGTAATGACCCAGAGAGGGTAGTGGTGGAAATGGGGGTGAAGGGGGAGTAAACAGGGGTGTCCAGCAATGCGTCATCGATCCCCCGAGCACTTTCATCTCTGCTGATAAGTGCCATACCTAATCAGGTTAAAGCAGCACATGCCACGGAAGGAGAGGAAATTCCGGCCAAAATGGTAACGTATCTGTTCCGCTCTCATGCGTCGCATTCCTCCAGCTAATTAGGAGTAAATATCTGACCCCGGAGAGAAAATGTCCACATTAGTCCAACCAGTCAGCCGGTGTGGTCCATCTGCACTCTCTCTTTCGCTCTCCTCACCCTCCTGGCCCCCCTTTCCTCTCCCCTCTCACCCTAATTTGGCACACAGATGACAAAAAACATAGGGGAGTTCTCAGTAGGTTTCTTTCTTTCTTCTGCTACTCCCCTCTTTTTTTTCTACGGCATTAGGCCCCATCATTACTGACAGGCTATCAGTTGTTCTCATACCAGATTATCTACTGCCAATGACCTCTGGGTCATGGCGCTGTGCTCTCTGCCACTTTCTCTTTAAGCTTTGCTTTTGTCGCGCCACAGATACACTTCAGTGAGTTTTTAGGCTTTGCTGACTCGGGATCAAAGATACCATTGATACCACTAATAATTTGAGTTTTGTTTAAAGCTGATTTTTAGCAGAGGATCATCTTACTCTGAAGTTGGGCACTTGGTTAAGTGACAGAGAGATATTGAATGAATGGAAAAATTTAGAAACAGGATTGGTTTCCCTAGCAATGGTTAGCAGCATTACCTCACAGTAAAGAGTTCTAGGTTTGAATCCTAAGCTGCACAGGTGCATGGGGAAAAGTTTGGTCATGTTAAGTGGAGACTTTAAATTGCCTGTACCCGCAAGTGTGTGCATGGTAGCCCTGTAATGGAGTGGTGACCCATCCAGGGTGTACACAACCTCTTGCCTGATGACAGTTTGGCTCAAACCCCCACCCGAATGAGATAAAACGGTGAACGCTATGGACGGATGGATAATTGCTCAGGTGCTCAGTGATATTTATTTGCCACAGAACAAAATTTGATCTTGGTACATTATTATGTATCTTTTAATCTCAGATTTCACTAAATAGACACAGGTGTGATAAGTCAAATGATCCACTGTATATTTCCCAAAGGGTATGAGTACACAGTAAGATAATAAATGAGATAGTGCTGTTTTTTCTGTAGTGTCACAAAAGTTAAGAGTGATTTAACCTCTGTTTGCTCATTTCATGATTCCAATTCAAAATGATTAATTTGAAATATGTAATGAATAATATTTAGGATTAAATGTTCTGCTGTGTGGAGGCAACCCTGAGGACAGCTGGGCACACACTGACAGTAGCAAATGAAAAGCACAAAGTTGGTTAGATGGCTAGAATCGGGGACCAACTTGATGGTTAGTGGCAAGAACCCAAAGTGTGAATGGCCTACCACACGTTCTGTAAAACATGACACAATCCAACTGACAAGGAGAAAAGTTGGACAGAAACTGCAAACACAGTGGTTATACCACCCAGCTTAGCAGCTAGCAACATTTTGCCCAACGACCATTATAGCCCCTGACCTTTTTTTTTTTTTCTTGCCAGATGCATTCATTTACTAATTTTCTACTGCTTATCCTGTGCAGGGTCACAGCCTGTCCCAGCTGTATCAGGGTGAGAGGTGGAGTACACCCTGGACTGGTCACCAGTTTATTGTAGGGCAGATAAATAGAGACAGACTTAACCTTTCATGCACACACAGTCACACCTATGGGCAATTTAAAATCACCAATCAACCTAGTGATCAAGTTTTTGGACTGTGGGAGGAAGCCACTCATGCACAGGTAGAACAAGAAAACTCCACACAGAAGGGCCTTAATAGTTTCTGGTGTCATTGTGATTTAAAAAGAGTAAACACAGTTGTTTGACAATAAATGGCTCCATCCAACCACTAAGAGAAGTTTTTGTGTTATCATTCGTATTATCATAAATTCTGCGGGGGTTTGTAGACTTATGAGCACAACTTTATTTGCTTTTGTTAACTTAAAAGAGTTGTTTTACTCAGAAAATGTCTGGGATGGTTTCAATTGAGGGTCTGCTACACTATATTATGCTAAATATCCTTGTTTTTATACACTGTACTTTGACCATGTCACTTTTTGTCATTCCATGGAGTTTTAAATTCATTTTTACTTTCATTTTATAATATCCCTGGTCAAAACAGCAATACTCTGTTTTGTTTGACAAACTCGTACCTGAGACACAGCGGCAGACTTATTAAAACACTGGAAACAGTGTTTTCTTGGCTCACTTTATTTTGTGGTAAGTAACTTACTGTGCCAAACACGTCATAGGTTGTTTGAGCTTTTCATTCTTTTGATATAGTGAGGAAACAAGTAAGGATAAAATCCAATGAGGCCTGAAGTCTATTTGTATTTGCAACAAAAGCCAATTCTTGTCCAAATCTTTCAGATTTTGTTGATTTGAATTCAATATGCAGGAAAAGCATGTTGCAAAGCATATTCCTTTAGCTTATCCAAAAATGATTTTCATGTCATTGTCAGCTTCATTTCACGATCAATTCCAGCATGAGTTTCCACACCACAGCCGGACAGTTAAATCAAAACAGTCCTTGGTAATTTGGCTGCTTCTACGAACGGTTCGTGTATTTATAACTGCACAAACAGACCTACTTTATGTCTCATCAGCTGACGTACGCAGCATGCCACACACATAGCAGCAGGAAGCGGCCCAGTGTAATACACTTGAAGCTGTTTACTTTACATACAGAGAGAGGAAGGTGCTTGAGAGGCACATCATAGTCCCGACCCATGATCCTGACCTGTGTGCAAGTGGATGTCAAGCCGCAGCCCACATGTTCAAAACTGGACCCTGTTCAAGAGCAACATGAGCAAGGGTTTGGCAAGAAACTCCAAGATTGTGACTGGGCTACATTGGGCAGAAAAGCCGAGAAGAACAGTCAGTGTCTGTGCTAGTGTCACATTCCCACCACCTCATGCTGCATTTGCATGCCGTAAAGCATGGAGTTTAGCTCTATAACACCAAGTGAGATTGTCTGGAACACAAGAGTCAAAGCAATTTAAGAGTGACAAATGTTTCCAAGCTGGTAACACATCTCTTCTCACACAGAAGCTGTCATGATCCTTGATGTAGATGCTGTGTAAAAGACCAAAAAAGGCTACATCAACTTCAGTATGTTAAACAAGGCATAAGTCAAGTGGGAGGGGAGGACTGAGCGGTTGTAATATTACTGGGTTATGTAGCTGCAGCAACATGAACACTAGAGTGTAGTAACCCACATTAAGTGCTCTTACGCACCACTTTGGATCATAATGCATCTGAGGACCACATTTGTGTGTAACAGCTAGCAATTTAAACCAGGGTGGCTCACAGTGTTGTTCTTTTTTCTCATATTTACTCTTGGGAGGGTAATTAGCGAGCTGATCAGAAACCATATTTATTCCCCTGTGGTCAACCACGGCACTCTTTCCACTTTAAAGTGTTTGCTGAGCAAAAACAACAACATCTAAATGCTTCCAGATATTAAGGAAGGAACTATTCTCAGCTTGCAGTGTTTTTTTATTGACTATAAAGGGCAGAAATTATAGCTGACTGAATTAAAACTGCTCATATGCAAACGTGCTACATATCTGGATTGATACTATTTCTGTGGTGTCCTACTCTGCACTTCTCTTTATTATAAACATTTATGGCCTGTTTTGGTAGTTATGAGAAACATTACTCAGTGTAACAACACGCTAAATATGATTTAGTTAGGGAACAATAATATACGTGCACACCATTAGATACAATAAATGTACTCCAAAGTATCTTAACTTCAAAAACATTGTCTACTGCTATTACAACAGTCTTCTTAAAACATGTCCCACTGGATGTTTTTACAACATACACTTTTACAGTCAAGGACTGAACATTGAGTTGATGCATGTTGCCACTTTTTCAAAGGAAAAGTGTCAATTAGAAGGATATTTTTTCATTTCTTTAACAGTAGGATTGCACCTGGTACCTATCAAACCTGACCTTTGGGTGAAAAACCAGGTAGAGAGACTTGACAGGGTCTCCAGACTCTCATGCAAACACCAATGTTGGTTGAAGTATAGACTCTTTTTTCAGCACTATGCAAAACAGCTCAGTTCTTGCAATGTTCTCAGATATGACACATGGGTGTTCTTCCATGTGCAGCACACTGGTGAACTGTTGGGCTCTCAGGGCTTCACAAGAGCCTGAACTCATGCTCTGCACTCCATTATGTATACGTTACAATTCCATATCTGTTTTCTGTTTGGTTTCTGCTTTTCACTTCTGGAATTAGGTCGAGATAGTTCAAGTTTAAGTCTGACTTCATTACAATGTGCATATGACATGTTTAATGACAACAAAGTTGAAGCTAATATAATTTAAATGACACCCTAATTATGAATCCTTTACATTGATAACATTCTCTTTCCTATAAACACATGAGGACATTTTCAAAAACCATAGTTTCCAGAGAAAGATTGAGGCTCAATGGACTCACGGAGTCTGAGAAGAGCGCAGGAGAGATCCCAGGTTTCCTTGTGGTGCAGATGAATAAACTGTGAGCCCATGCCCATGAATGGGGAGAGCCACGAGTACCACAACTGGAACTTGGTACCAACTGTATTTCAGGGCCAAATCAGAGGATAGCAGTTGCTTACATATATCCAGAGTCTGAATCACTCAGTTAAACTTGGAAACTGAAAGAGTCAAAAAGAGTATCATATTGGCTGTCACAGATTTTTTGCAGTCAGACAGAACAACCTGCAGTGTGTGTGATTAGCTCTGATATTCAAAAACACTGTCAAAGGAGGAGAAGGTGACAGAGCTGAGAAAAGTGCAAGTCTTTTTTATTTCTTGTATAAATCAAACTATGTATATTTATGTTCTACGTACTTTTGTCCACGCACATAACCAGCGATCTGTGGTTTGAGCCCTGTTGTTGTCAAGTAGCATCATGAAGTTTGAAGACACCGAAAGAAAAAGGAAAGGGCTTCTTGGGCAGTGATGTGTGACAGGAGATATCAGAGAACCAGCGCAGGGTCAACCATCACTGACAGCCACCACACCTCCCGACATCCATTTGAGGCCCTGGGAGTCGTGCTCAGCAGATATGGGTCAATAGAGGTCAGAGATGTGTGGGTCTATCACCTCATTGTGTGTGGTGGGGGTATTCATGATCATTGTTTTCTTTTTATGTGTCTCCTTGCTTCTGTCTACACTATTAGATTCCTGGAGGAGCAGTGTCGGCCACCCAGGTAGTGCTGTGCCAGGGGGATGAGGAGTCGTTGTGCTCAGGCCCCGAGCAGGTAATCAAAACCTTTACACCCCTTGCTTGCAGCTGCCTGATCTCTCTGCTCAGGATTAAGGACTGTTTTACATGCCCTAAGCTTTGTTTTCCACCCTTTAGAACATTAGCACCACAATGCCCTCCACAAGAGAAACCCGAGTCCATTTAAACCTTAATGGAGTACGGTGAAGGAGGAAGGCGAAGTGGAAGGGGAGCTGGACTGAATTGTTTTATTTCTGTTCTGTATAATTCTTGAACAGGTCTTCATAGTAACAGTTTTCCACACTGGGGGGTTTCATTTCATTTTTTTCTTTAAGCAGGAACTGTGGTTTTTGTTGTTGTTTTGAGTGTTTTTTTTCAAAAGTGCCTGTCTATGTTGAGGAAAGAGTATAGAGGGGGGTACAACCATTGCATGTAATAATGGGCTGTCATTTTTCATCAACATTCCCCACAATGCATGACCCAGACTGGAGCCAGAACACTTGGAGAGCTGACACACTGCACAGAAATACATCACCCTGGGTCAGAGGGTTGACCTGCATCGTGATTACTGGGACCAGGATGGCTCGTACAGATGTGTGTGTGTGTGTGTGTATTAATAGAGGAATTACAGTCCGATCAGGCTTTCAGGGGCTTCTCTGTAGTTTGTCAGAAAGAAAGAAAGAAAGTGTAGAGAGGATGAGGGGCTTTTCCCATCCATCTCCATTTCTGCATGTACTTCAAGTACCCATATTCATAACAATCAGGATGTGTTTCTGTGGAGAAAGTCAAGCATACAAACCCTTGAGCTTTGGGCCCTCAGGGAGAGGATGGCTGCACCACACAGACCCCCACACCCCAAACCCACTCATAGCCCCCTTTTCAAATTAGATCCCAGGTCTAATCAGAGACAGCTTGGCGTTGTGGGTGGAAACAAGCCACAAACCTCATCTTCAAACGTCTGTTGGTTGCTGTGAGAGGCTCCCCTGTTCTGTTGACTGGGCAGGATGGAGCACTGTATGAGGCGCTCTCAATTCTCTTGACCACACAATGGAAAATGGGAGAGAGACCACACAACAATGACAGATTTCCAACTCAGCAGATGACCTTAACCCAATGTCAACATGAAAACCTACTGAATATTACACTTCCATGGAACAATACTCATTCATGCTCCACTGGTGTCATATCCATCCTTCTGTTGGATATCATGTTCAGTTACAAACACCAGGCTGTGCTTTGGCCATTTCAGCTAACATCATGCTTGAATGCTTACAATGACTCATTGACTAAGTTTAGCATGCCTTTGCTTATTAAACCTCACCAAAACGGACTTAAGAAACTGATTTAAGGAATTTCAAATGACAGTATTTAAAATGTGAGATAGGTTGACCATACATCCTGTTTTGCTCGGACATGTCCTCCTTTGTCCACAGAGATTTTATAAAATTCCCTGATTTGTCCGGGGTTTTGTTCAGCTTGTTCTACAAATCTACTCCAATGTACCTACCTGTCAAGATGTTGAGGATGAATGTTGCGTGCGTCATGATCCGATAGACCGTGATCACCCCTTCCCTCAAATTGAAACAGAAAACATGCCTTTGCCTCACTCTCACACACAAAATACTGAAGCGCAAATGCATTTTTACAGACAAACTGCAGAAAAAGTACTCCTCTTTTTGTTGTGGGCGTGCTCTGCAAAGTTGACATCTACAGTCACAGACAAAAGTATTGGCACCCCTGAAATTTTTCCTGAAAATACACCATTTCTCCCAGAAATTGTTGCAATTACTTGTACTTGCACTTGGTTTGTTAGAAGTGGTATCAGTGCATCCCTGGGTATTTTTGCAGTATCTCCAAGAGGCTGGGTATGGGGTCCTATATTTGGGTTTTCATAATACGATAACCCTAAGCATAGAACATAACCTGGTGATGCTGGTGATGTTATGCAAGAGGTCCGAGGGTGAGCAAAGTAATCAATGTTATCCAGTTGTGACCAAGAAAGAATGTATCAAATTCTGTGGTAATTCAAACAGTTTCAGTAAAAAACAGTCTTCAGTTTTCTGACAGAGAGTTCATTATGAAGATCAGCGTACCCAGGAACTGGATCTGGATCAGTTTCTCCTGAGATACTCAAGGATTTGGACATTGTTGCACTGTCTTTACAGAATGCAAATTCTGTGACAAATTGAGGTCTAGGATAGTGCACGTGGATTCACAGACTGGATTTATTCTTATGCTTTTGTTAAAGGGGGTACCGAACTCTGCCAAAATTCAAATGTCAGATTGAGTAATGAGTAGTGAGTGAGCAAGAATCAAGAGTTTGCTCATACAGTTTATATGTGTTTTCTGGACATCAAGATAGCCTATGAGCCATTTGGGAACTCCTGAAGATTTTGTTGTCCAGCTTTAAGCATTAAGGTGGTTTGCAACAAAGTGTAAAGCAGATGGGATTAGCATTTGCTCTCTAAGGATGATGAATGAGTTACTGCCCTTTAGCAGCAGGACTTGAAAATATTTCTGTCTTGTTAACAGTCTGGCCTAAAATTGACTATGGACAGACTAGCTGGTGCAGAATCAATATTATTATATATCTCGTTGCAAACCATCGGGGTGAGGAGGGAGCGTACCCATGAGGTAAAGCTTTGAATTTATTAGTTGGATTTTCTTCGCTTATGCTAACAAGCTTTAGAAAATATAGTGAAAAAAATTAGACCAAGATGGTGGCCTCTCCTCTGTGGTGTGACTGGGCTCAGTCTAAGGGAAGGAAGCTTCAGACACTGTATCTTATGGAGACTTTTGCTATTCAGTACTCCAATAAGGATGTGTCCTGTGTGCCTAAATGTTACATTACCTGAGGACGGGCAATTAAGGAGATCTTTGTCTATTCTATAGAATAAGTATTTATCCAGCCTTGTCTATAAAGCCTTGGGGTTTCCAAGGAGGAGCTAAAAATGCTTATTTAGATGATCAGAGAGGAAATTCCAGGCTAAATTTGGCAGGTGCCCTGATGTAAATTTGATAAATGGAAAAAAAGTTGACAAATGATGACAAAGATAGCATGCTCTGAAATTTGCATGTATTGTAATGTTATCTGACTGTTTGGAATGCCAGCTGAAGAACAGTTTTAGCTACTTGAAGTAACATTCGTTCGATGTAACTTAGCTGTTAGCCCCTCCAGATTTTCACTGATCATTACATTTTCATATGCTGATCAATCAAAAGGCTGTCTGTGACATATATAATCTCAAATACAGTGTGACACTGTAAAAGTAATAAAAAAGAATCAAGTTTGACATCAGAGGAAAACGACTGCAGTGTGACTTAAATTTATTAGGTGCATAAACAACTGCTGGACCTTGCACCCTGAAAGGCAGATTAAAACTACAAATGTGGTCATGGCTACTTGACCTTGTAAAGCTCAGCAGTAGTTGAGAACAGCATTAAATTAGGCAACAATCAGCCAACGACAACCCCTTCTAACCCACTGGGATAAAAAGCAGCAACAGACAGCAATAGTGGATTCCTGGCAACCTCTCTTTTGGCAAGCCCTCATGATTATCACTTTGTGGGGAAGCATTCATTTTGCTTTCAGTTGTGAGACAGAAACGAGTCAGTTCCCCTTATTACACTGGTAATGATAGATTGCTCTGGCTGAAAGCGCATGTCCGGCCAGCCTGCCTGCTGCTTTGCTACCCTACACCGCTGATGCCAGAGCAAATGGGTCCTTATTTAAATCTTGTCAAGGGTAAAATTGGGGCCGCAGCTTGTCATTACAAAGTGGCACATAAAGTCTAATTTAGGTCATGCTGTGGTGGCTTAAAAGCACTGTGAGTACAGTTCTAACTATACCCCATGTGTCTTTGTGCAAATGAAACAAATGTGCTCATTTACATCAGTGACAAATGGAAATTTGGGATAGCAAGTGTCCTCTTCCCTTAGGATGCTTTTGTTTTTGCCATTTTCTAACCAATACATGATGAGACACAAAGAACCACAAGTCAAAATATTCCTGGTGGATGTGGCAGCTTTTAACCCTTTAACTACATCCTCAACCAAATGGTTTAGCACATTTTGAGTTACTATATTTCAATAAGGGGGTTGCCTAACTCAGCTCAAACTGATTTAGCCATTTTTACTACTTGGTAAAAGAATCCAATGGATATTGAGCCTCAAAACCCTTTTTTCTTTTCCTTTCTTTCTTTCTTTTGCACAATAATGGTCGAGTTTTTGAGATGACATATTGAAGTCATGCAATAGTGCCTTTGTTTTGCTTTTTGTTCTTTTAATCTATTCATAAAAAATGAATGTTTTGCACAGTTGCATTCAATCTCTAGTGAAAATGGATGTGAGAATTATTAGTTATTGCACTGTAGTCAGGATGAAAAATTTACAGATGCAGGTTTTACTTGTTTCATTGTATGAAATACCATTGCTCGATATTTTGTGGCATACTTGAAAAAATCAAAACTGTTCAATGCCCTGGATATTTATGAGTCATTAATTTCTTTCTAATAAGCATTTAATGTGACTTCTTCCTTCTATTTGTGGAATTTGTATGAAATTTTATACATTATCCACTGAGTGACACTTCAGCCATTGGATAGGGGTCAATATTTTAAAAACTAAAATATTTGTTGAAAAATAGAAACAAACAAACAAAAAAAGATTGTGGTTATTACTCGCCCATTGCAACAAGAAACACTTATATACTGTTTCTATCCGTTTTTTTCTTGTTTAGGTAATTAAAGGGTTAACACAACATATTTATTTTACTGGTTGAAACCATGATTCCAAATGTTCCAGAATTTTTTTAGTTTTTGTAATATAACTTAGTCATGTAAAAAATGCTAAAAAAGCAAATATCTCTGAATTCTCATTTCAGCTGTTCAAACACAGAATAGCAGCCAAATTAACCAATCTCCATGAGGCATGTTAATTTACCATATGAGAAAAAAAGTCATGAAAAAAGGAACAAAATAGCATGTGTCATAACTCACATGACACCAAGGACCAGAAGAAGAAGACCGTCAAACCCAAACACTATATATTTGAATGTTTGTGTGCATGTCACAAACTAAAACAGGCAGCTGTTCACACCGGGCCAGCAATGAGAGGAGCGGGTCCAGAGTCTGAGGCCCTCCCCAAAGTGCTTGTTTCATCTGTTGAGGAGGTCCAGAGATCAGAGGGGGCGAGAAGTCTCTTATGGGGCCGATGTCAGGGGCCAAAAATAGCGGAAAACGCCTCTCTCCCTCTGTATGTGACTCATCTGGAGTGTGGTAATTAGCTAGAGACGTTTCGCCACCATCATGGCTAGAACCACACAGTGCAGTGGTGACAAGGCCCAAAGCAAACGCTCCACAAAAAGGGACAGGGTGGCAGAGATGTGGGGGTAAAGCTGCAGGGCAGTAGTGTTAGGATATGTCACACTTAGAAAACAACTGTTAATTCCAAATCCTTCCAAGAACCAGGAGGAAGTAAGGAGGAGGGGGAGGAAGCCAGTGTGGCAGGAGATGAGGAAAAGCAGAAGAAGAGATCAATAAGGATTGCCTCATAACATAGATCCCTTGTGAATTTTCTACTCACAACTGAGAAGAATTAAAGCCTGGAATGTCAAACTTTTCTTCCAACATTTCGTTCTGTGATGAAGGCAGTCATGACTGCAGGTCTCATCAGCTGCTAACCCTGGAGCAACTCCCCAGTGGATATTTAATGGGCTCAACAGGCCACTGGATGTTAAATTTCACTGCCTGCACATCAATTAATTCAACCCCATTTTCTAAGCAAACAAAATATTCCATTCACATATCATCACAGACCCTGCTGAGCAAATAAATGCCTTCATCATCTCTGTATGTTTTGGGTGTATGTTTTCTTTGCATTTGAGTCATATTGATTTATGTCTGGACCTGGTAGCATGTGTGTGAGCACGACAGAAAAATAGAGATACAGCAGAAAGAGAGAGATACAGGCAGACGGATACAAGGTATATGTGTACCCATGTGTACATTTGTGTGTTTTACGTAGACCTCTGAGATGCTACCAGACATAAGCCGTTAAACCTTGCATAGCTTGCCATATAAAAACCACATAATATGTTATGTGGAAGGGATTGCTGGGGATCAAAGACAGAGCAGCAGATATGAGTTTGTGTTCCTGGCTAGTCGAGGAGGGGGGTTGTCATACCAGACATGGTGAGCACATACATTTCCTTGGGCCCTGGGCGTGTGCGGAGGTTCTGCTGGGTGGATTCATTACTCACTGTGAGCCTGGAGCCCGGGGTTGACGGAGAAGCCTGTGTCACACCCACTACACACTGTCAGTTGTGTAATCCCTCCTGGGGTTGTGGAATGGGCTTGTAATGATGACCAGTTTGATACGGCTTCACCCTCTGACACACACGCAGAGACAGTTGGGAGGCATCCATGCAAACATAGACAAAAACCTGCGGTGATGTCAGTGATACTACCCTCTTTGAGCTTCTGTCCTCAGCAGGGAGTCCTCAGTGGAGGTTTCCATGCACGGAACATTTATTAACAGTGTAACTTTGTGAAAATTTATTCCAATGGACAGCAATGATAACTATTTTTCCTTTTAAGTTTCTTAAACATCTTTATGCTGTAAATTACAGCCCGAGTTTCTACTCTCTTAAACTTAACCAAGCAGTAACTGGTTTTCACTGGATTTGATGTCGCGCTTTCTCATTTTCACCCACTAGCGATCAAATATCCACTCTTATAAGCACTCTGGCACCTCCTACAGATATACAAGATACATGACTAGGCTTTGATGCTATATTTTCCTGATAATCCTGCCAACATGTAGCCTCGCCAGTAGAGGTGACACAAAAGTTACAGTTTCTTAAACCCAATTAAAAAGCTCTATGTAAAGTTTCCAACTACTGCAATTTCTGTACTATGAGTATCTACTATTTATTTCACACGCTTTGAACCCTGGAGCTTAAACAATGATGCAGCAAATCATTAGATTTTTATGGGCTAACAAGCCTCATGCAACCTATACATTTAGGCCCCATTTACACAAAATTTCACCTGAATATGCAAAAAATGAAGTGAAACAAATCTGCATTTATATGGAAATTGTGAGGGACTGAAAATGCCATCATAACCATGTAGTATACACAACAACAGTTTAGAGGCTGAAACAGGAGTGGGCTGATCATTTCATCTTTATATTGAATTTTTCTATACTGATTGCAAAAATAGCGCAATAGACAACACATTTAATTGAGAGGCAGTCAGTAGACTCAGCAACAGAAGCACGAAACAGTATTACGCTATTGTTACTGTTGTTGTTGTCCTGGCTCACATGTGGCCAATTCACAATGAAAGTGTTAAATGCACGCACAAAGCAGAGCAGTGGCATCAGCTATTCCACTGAAAACTCTGGTTTATTGTTTACAGGGAAGATGGGTAAAATTTTATGTAAAAAAAATCTTTCCAAATTTATATTCCTTTTATACTCAGGTACTCCTAATAGTCCAGGTATTATGGTATATTTTGACATTGGCACAAAATAAAGAGATCAGATCAAGTCAAGCATGAACATGCATGAAGCATTTAATCTGCTTAAAACCATTTGACATTGCAAAGTTATCCTGCCAGTGTAATGTCTAGGAAACAGCAAAAGAAAATGTTCCCCCTGTCTGCCCCTGTTGTTAACAAAAACTGCTGTCACTAGGTTGTAATATATAATGTGTAAACATTTATGTTAAAGGACTATACAAAACCATTACATATTGCCCCTTTGTTCATCAGACAGTCAGAGATTATGAAATATGTTCATTTCATATTTGATGGAAGCAAACAAGATTCAACATTTGGGACAGGGACAAGAAAAGTGGGAAAAGTAGTTTCATGTTTAAATTACCACCTCATTTAGGACAACAAAAATTGACATTCCTGCTTTGGAAATTATGAATGCTGTTCCCTCCACTAAAGAAATGAGGGACCACCCAGCTTGTTGTCAACATAAAGCTCAAAAACCAGTAACCCTAATGACATGGGGATGCATTAGTGCCCATGGCATGATTTACAGATGGTTCACACATCTGGGAAGGCAGCATTAATGTTGGTTGATAAATTCTAGTCATTCTGCAATCCTTTTCATGGTACAGCAAGAAGATGCCAAAGGAGAAGAAAAGTCCTTACCTACCTAGACTCCTGACTTGTCACCTTTTGAAAACATTAAGTGCATGATGACACAAAAAAAGACCAAAAAGGAGACTCCAGACTATTGAGTGACTCGATCCTATATCAGGCAAGAGTAGAACAACATTTAAAGGGACTGCAATGACTTTCTAAGTGATCTTGAAAAAGTGAGATATCTAGATATATGCCCAATCATAGTCCAGGACTTAAAATGTGATTATCAGTGCTAAAATAAGTTAGATCTGAAAGCTAAATCCAAGCTTCCTGACTGAGTTGGACTAGACTGGATTGAATCACAGTCGAAGTCTCTATGACAACGCCACGCTTGCTGACAAAGTTGAGTGAGGGATGTGTTTTTCTTGGCTGAAATGATTTCTTGGATTTATTTAGTAATAATAGTAGACAGTGGAGTTTGACTGTGTGACAAGGGACAGAGGAGTCGAAGAAAGCTAAACAAGAGAGTGATAGCGCACGGGCTACAGGCTAAAACAGACTTAAGGCTGAAAAACTGGCCAAGCTGTTTGTGAAAATGTTCATTCCGACCCACATGCAGTGTGATACTGCAGTGATGTGTTCAAACTTGAGAGTCTATCAGTGAAACCAAGAGCCAAGCTCTGCTTGGTAGATGGGCACTGACAGGACATCACAGTTCAGTTACATTAAGCTCTACAGATACATCTCAGAGCACTGGGCTGTGAGCAGCGCTAATAAAAAGCGGTCACTAAAGTACAGTACAAGCGTAGAAAGTTTGTTTGTTTCAAACAACATCACAACATTACTGTTCAAAGATGCATTACCTTGTGTATCTGGTAAAAAGTTGTCTTAAAAAAACAAAGGCAGTGTTAAAACAAAGATCCAATCTCCATTCATCTTTCAAAACAAATACACCAGTCATGTCATCACGACAGTTTGCGCGAGTCCTTTTGCCGAAAAAGTTGCAGCAATCCACTTCATACTGATTCTCCTTGTACTCACGATAACTTTCAGATCTCTCCAAAACTGACTAACCTGAAATAAAATTCAGTTAAAGCATTTGATTCGTCGCGTTTGCATTGTTTCCAATACTGGCTTTTAGGTAATTAAAAACCATTGCATTTTGTTTGTGTCTCAATGTTTTCAGGAACTGGTCTGAAATAGCTCAGATCTATTGGCTGTAAAAGGCTCATAGCACCTGTAGTCCTTTGCTTTATCAGCTGCCAGGACTTTTGTATAAAACATTTTATTTTATTTTTTTTACTTTTAATAAAAATAATCAGAATAATTTTATTGTTGAAACACCTTAACTAAACAAAGCAGAGCTGTTCTAAGACAGGGAGTGCTGTAGCTCCCTGACCTGTTCACACTCATGCAGCATAATGAGGCTCACCCCTGTGATTTTGTCTCTTTATCAAGAATGCTCACAAATCCCAGTGAATGACATCATCTTGTTCTGGGGAGTTGTAGCCAAACAGACAGAGAGGAGCAGCACTGAGCATAGCATCCAGATCCAAGCCCTCAGCAGTCACTCTCTTGAGCCAGCAGACCTGGACACCAGCAGAGAAAAATATGCCAAATAACCCCCCAACCCCCTATTATTTCTGCCCCTCTCCTTGTTCTTGAAAGCTTGGTTACATCATCCTCTGTGTCTACATTTCAATAATGCCTCTGAAATCTCCATCTGGCTATAGGTCTCGTGGGGGGGCTGGGATGAAGAAAGAAAAATAGTAGAATGCTTGATAAAGAATAACAACAAGCATACACTGTCCTCTCTCTAGAAGACAGGAGTTTGAAAATTTTGAATCATGCTAATCAAATGTAGCTTTCTGTCTGTCTTCTTCACTCGTAATCCTTCCAAGTAGATGTGTAGTGGTAAGCGTTTGTATTGACTCAGGCTGGTCAGCCAAGCTCTCTTTTCAACCCCCCCAACCTCCCCACCCTTCAGCCAGTGGGGGGGCTCTGAGCTCCATGCAGGCCCAGCCATAGTAGACATTTTTGTGGTGAAATCATTAAACCCACGTGCAGCTCTCTCTCTGTGGTCACTGGGGGTCGTGCTCCTCTGCCTTTAGCTGAATAAATCATAAAGTTTGCCGGGGGACCACACAAGAAGCCAGCCCTGCGCAGGCAGCCCATCCAGGCTATGTATGTAGCCAGTGCAAAACACATGCACACGCACAGCCTTGTAATTTTTCAGAAAAACACCAGCAGTGAGACAGAAACAGGGAAAATGAGACACAGGGAGGCGAACAGGCACACAAAAACAAGGGAGGGAGAGAACATTGCATGGAAAAAAATGTCACAGAGATGTTAAAATGTGTACAACTAACACTGGGTACTAAACAATCTCCATCCTCTTTCACAGAAAAGACTAAAAGGTACTCCAGAAGGAAATGCACAGAGCATGTCAATAGCATTTTCAGGGCAGGCTCTGGAGCATCATAAAGGAGAGAAATCCTCTGTCTGTCTGTCGGTCTATCTCTGGATGACCTCCCCAGGATGATCCTTCAAACCAGACCTGCCTACGAGAGGAGGAAGCCCTGTCCTGTCTGAGGATCACATACTGTCTGGGGAACACTTAAACAGTGCCGGCTGAGAATGTCTGTACACATTTGTGTGTGTGTGTGTGTGTGTCTGTGTGTCTGTGTCTGTGCGTGTAAAAGTACTTTTTCTCAGATTTTTTACTTTGGCTAACTTATTGCAAAATATTGCAAAACTAATATGGTCTAAAGTTAGTCTCAAAGGAAAAATTTCACTGCTGGCTCACAACTGAACAATATAATCAGACCTAGTGTGACACAATGGGATGCAATCAAGCTGTACCCTCCAGTCCGACAATATGAGACAGTGTGGAAGTGCTAAAATCTACTGTTCGTTAAGTGTCTGCTTGAGGCTGGCTCTGGAAGTATCAGAAGTCACATACACACCACGCAAAGAAAGTCATTTTCACATCAGAAATAAGCCTGTTTACTGCCTGGTGCAAAAATAATCTCCTTTCTGGATTTCTGAATTACGCTAACAGCACACAATATACTGGGGGGGAACTTTGTTCTAACTTGGCACTTTAGAGAATATTAAGATCGCAAGCTCACGCGCCCCATTACAGTATGGTCATGCCAGCTGTTTGCTTCAAAACTTCACTTCAGAAACAAATGGGTGACATCACGGAGACTACGCCCATTTATCTTACAATATATAGATCCAATGCAGTATAAGATCACTTACTATCCAGTGCATATATTCAGTCCCCATGATGTCACCCTTCTCTATCTGATTGAAAATTTCGAAGCCCATCACTGGTGGGTGCTATATTGAAGGGTTTGACCCAACCTACCTTTGCTCTGGTTAGATGATGTATTAAAGCGGGCCTTTAGCCTCTCTGCAGACAGCTACAGGTGCCTGCCTGTTAGTCAAATCAGCCATGTCCTCAAAGTGCAAAAATTATGGCAATAACAATAACTTTTGCAGTGATGAGTTAAAGAATAAAAATCAACCTGATTGAGTGCTTGCCAATTGAGACATGAGCCATTTGAAAGAAGACCAATTGTTGAACCAGATATAATTTTTTTGCTATAAAAATTAACGATTAAGAATGAGCTTGTATGATGGAATATGACATGACACAATACAATATGATACAACAATAAAACATTCAAGTACAACACAATGAGACAGAATGATGCCATATAATACGGTGTATGATACAAAATGATGAGATATGATATGATATAGCGCCACATGATACAATACATTATGTTAGGAAACAATACAATAAGTTGATACAACATAATACAAAGATCTGACAGGATACGGCGTAGAAAAATTAGATATATGATACCAAATGAAACCACTACCACTATCAAATTGATACAAAGCTGTGGGACAGAGGGGAGACATTAGGTTGAGGTGAGAAAGTTTGAAATCGTATTCATACCCTGAAGTATTTTATTGAGGTCTGGTACATCACCACCTCAATATGTAGAGTCAGTTATTTCATATGAATGCACTCACAATAACTTCTCAAACATTCTTTTAACGCCATCACCTGAACGCAAAAAGACAGGGATGTAAGTGTATTCTTTAAAACCCTGCTGCCCTGCCCTGTTGTCTGCTCTTATTTCACCTCCATCAAGCGTCTGTCACCTGATTCATAGGTGGGGGTCATTACGCATGTCACGGTGAGAAATGTAAGCGGCAGTGCAGCCTTGAGAAAGAGGAGAGGGCGAAGGTGGAGGTTGAAACTCTACCCTCACCGTTAACAGAGGCCATAGCACCTCTCGACCTCGGGCCACACATTTCTGAGTGAACTTTGGCCTTGTGACCACACTAGTGGTGCTTGGTACCTCCTCAAGTCATACAAACACACATAGAGTATATCCACAGACACTCTCTGGCTTGCAGGCATGGAGCCACTACCTGGAGATTGTATCAGTGTCAGTTTGTGGGGGATTCTTGCTCCCTGGGGTAAAGCACAGAGGGCAGGCGCCTGATCTCTCTCTCTGTAATGTTAATGTGGAACAAAACAGGCCAAACTCTGAGTGTGGCAAGATGTGGAGCCGTGCTCATTGGTTAAGAAACTCAACCCCCTTTGGCATCATTTGGCATAAGACCAAGCCCAAATCAGACAGCACTGAGTGCTTTGCTGAGCTTTTTAAGCACACATTGATGGATCACTGAGGCATGCTTTACAGTCTATCTACAGTGCTTTGCCTTCATTAGACTGAGACAAAAATCTCCTATTCAAGCCAGTGTTCATTAGTGCTGGTATTTCAATTTTAAAGACAGCAAATTGGCCAAGGAATGCAGCTTTTTCTTATCAAAGTCTGGAAGTCAGGGATCTTGAAATGCCCCACTTTGTTGAGTGTTTAGTTTATCTCTTCCATAATTGCACATTGTAAAACCGTCTTTCTGGGCTTCTTACTATCCCCAGTGGCCAATGTAACCATCTGGCCCTTGCAAAGATCTGAGCAGGAAGTTATGTGAGACGTAAGAGGATAAGAACTCTGATAATGGATATTTTGCCTCACATAAAGTCAGTTGAATTTTAAGCAATTCCATCATTTTATCAAGTGGCTTTAGCAGCATGTTTGGGAATCTTGCCAAAGCTGTCAGTCTCTAGATTACATTCCTGCAAGATGCTCAACAAAACATTTGCAAGCATTTCATGTCTGAATTGGTGTACAGGTGGAGAACATGCAGACCACTATGTTACTCGACCTAGCATAAATGGTTCATTGAATCAGAAATTCTGGCATCTCTTTACAGAAGTGCAGGTGGATGGAGCACACAGCCAAGTCTTTGTGCACACTTGCATTGCAAATTCATGAGGAACACCTGCTGTATTCCTGACCAAATATGGCTCTTTAATGAGTGCATGTGTCAACTACATGACATAGTTTGGGGGAAAAAACGCATTTTCCTTTATAAAGCTGAAATCTGTCATTTAAGAGCTTGTAAGACATTTAATCTTTGTTTATCTTCATGTCTTAAACAGAAAACTACCCTGTCAGTACACAGAAGCAGGTGGTCATATCGTCTGATTGTATGAGATGATGGTGTGTGTGATTACATAAAGCATCCCTACCTACCCAGAAGGCTGGAGACAGACACAGGGATATTAAGACAAGGAGGTCTGAGGAGAGTCACCCCTCTTAGGGCACCCGCTCAGCACAGATCCCTCTTTATGCTCCTGTTTATTATGGTCCCAAGTAATCCATGCCTTGTGCACTACACCAGAGCTGCCATATGTCAACATCTTGCTGGTGGTTTTGCAGGGTTCCAAACAACAGATAGGGTGCACTGAACCTACCATGTAAACTTTATAAAACACATTCAGCAGAACTATAATTATTTACAATAGCAGAGCATGGGAATATTTTCAGCAGGGGAGGGGGGAGGGGGTCTTTTTTTTTTTTTTTTTTTTGACACAACACAACTTTGTTGCCCACAGTTTAATGAAAAAAGCTTTCATTAAAATGTTATTTCACAAAGGCACTGCAACAGACTGGTCCCTAGCTGAATTACAAGAGAAAATTGTGTTATGGATATGTGTTTAATTTATTCAGCTTTCCCGAGAATGCGACACGGGTTTGTGTGTGTGTGTGTGTGTGTGTGTGTGTGTGTGTGTGTGTGTCAAAATGTTACCTTTGGTGTTTAGAGCTCAAATAGTCTAATAGACAGTTCTGCAAAATTTTAATCCACCTTTCCGTAGAGCAGGCGTGGCAGAAAAAAATATTGGGTGGGTAAAGGGGTTGTTGATGAGGAATGAGGGGGTTATTTTTGTAAGCACCCCTACAATGCTCCACCTGTGCCTCAGCCATACCCCAGAGGACCACCCACTTAGGGAGGGAGAGGGCAGTCGAGAATCCCTATAACCTCTTTGGGTGGGCAATAAGGCCCTGCACTGAAGTGGAGTGTTTCAGACAACTGAAAGACTCAGGAGGAACAACTCTCAGCGAATACTATCACACCACCAGCGAAGAATAGGGAGTGCTGGTGTGAATTAAAGAGGTGCTACATCCAGCAGGCCCTGTGTGTGAGTGTGTGTGTGTGTGTTACACAGACTGTGAAGCATTTGTTTTGTGAAGCAATGTTTATTCAGCCTCGAAAACTATATCCAGGATTCAAAAACAAAGATTCAATTCCATTTTTTTTAATCTCAAAGACTCAAGTATCACCATGAAAGTCACTATGCTATAAATACCAACCTTTCACTGATTTTTTCAACACCTCCACACACTCCTCTCATCCCTGTCATCTGTACTTCCAAGTTGAATTTCATGCAGCTAAACATAAACATTATTAACTGTCAGTAATCTTACCAGCACGAAACAGCATAAACCAGATGAGCAGCAGCCTCTGCACAAGAGACACAGTAAGGTCTTAAGGTCAGAGACACATTCCACCATCACAGACATAATGTTGAGCAGGTTGCAGAGTGGATCCTCATGCCAACATAAAGTAATAGTAACAAAAACATTCAAATGGGTCCAAGATTTTGTTATAAAATGTTGTAAATAAACCTAAAACAAAAGAATATGCAGCTAATCACAATTATAACATTTAAACACTCAGGCAGGGTTTTATTTTGACATCAAGAGTCAGCTTGTCATGACCATACCTGTTTTACTAGTATGAACAGTTTGATGCTTTTAGTAAAGATACCTTGTAATGAAAACATGAATATGAAATGTATATGACATAAAAGCCTATCCATCTGTAAGCCTAAACCTCAAGGTCAGTGTTAATCACCTTGATTGAACCTGCAGGTTGAAGAAATCATCGTGTCTCAAATGAAAGTTTCGTAAGATGGTTTTATCAGATTGTAGAGAACATACAAAATATTGTCCTTATTTAATTATTTTGGATATTGTTTTGCCAACAAATGCAAGAAATCCAGCTGACACAGTGCCTTAGTGCTGAAGGAGTGTCCACCTAAACAAAATAAAGAGAACGTAAAAGAAGTACACACACTGGTCTCTGACAAAAAGCACATTCTGAATCATCAAATAACCGGGGATCAATGATCAAGATTGACTAGTATACAAGATTTTTTTTATTACATCTTACTTTCATGGTAAAACCTAGTGTAGATTGCGCATAACACAGAGGTATGAAGATGAGTGTCTGCTTGTGTTTCCTCCTATCTATCTTTGCTTATATGTACGTGAGTGATTGATGGCTGAGGAAAGAGGTGAAGGCCTCCTCCCCGGTGGTCTGGCTGGGCTCTTAGCCACTGTGCAATGATGGCTGCTGCTGCTGTCCCTGACCCGCATCACCCACATCATTGACACTAAACCGACCGCCAGTCTTCTGCCCATCGCCCATTGGCTCTGTCTGCGCTGAGGCTGTTTGGATTATCACCCTGCCGAATAATGAAGACGAAACAATAATGAGAGAAACACTGTATCCACAAACTACAAGATAAAGTTTGTTTGTCTATTATAATCATCAGGCTGACTGATATTTTCTCCCTCTTTAAACACAGTGCATAGTGCTGCACAGGTCGACCTTGCGGTGCACGTGTTAAGTGGCAAACACAGGGAGGATAAAACAGCTCAGAAATACTATCCCCTGTTCAAATAAACAGAGGTGTGTGGGGTCTGAAGGACAAACACACATTCATTAGGTGTCTCGGTACCTCCAGACCCATAGTGTTTGCGCAGTGATGCAAACACACCCACATGTACACACAAACACAGGCATAGTCTCCCTCACTCTCTCTCTCTCTCTCTTTATCTCTAATTCTCTCTTTTTCTCAGATGCACACACTCCCACAGAGTCCAACCCCCAATTAGACAATCAAACAGCTCCACTGACCCTTGCTTCTCTGGGATTTGGAGTTTACACCCCAACATGGGCCGCCCATTCCTGTTTACCCGAGAAACCTGACTGATGGATCGTATTGTTTGGCCTTTCACGGCTATAATTGGCTCAGTTGTATAGGTTAAGGCTTGGGATATATTCTGCAGGCCCCAAACATGCCACACATGGCCTCTGGATCAATAACACTCATATCAGTCCAGGGCCCCTAAATGGTAAAAGGGTCAGGAGTGAGCATCACTGGCTCGCCACCAACATCAGTCGGTTGGGATGACTTCACCATCTTTACCCCCCATACCTTTGTCTCCTAGCTTCAAAACCAGACCATTCAAGCTTGGCCAAGTATGCCTTCTTACCCTCCTATTACCCGGTAAATATTTAGCCAGGACTCTATTCTGGGACACCCAGCCAGTCCAAACAACCTGCTAAACAATTATCATCGGCATTATCTGTATACTGCACTACCCCCTTTACATATGCATGTGCCAATAAACTATTTAGCTTTCAAGAGCAGAGAGTGTTTGTTGAAATGTCAAAGTGTACAGACTGTTCAATGACTATCATTCGGACAACCCAGGAAACAAAACAATATTCAAGTCAAGCTTATTACGTGACAATATTTCTAATATTGGCTGAGTTTACTGTGCAGGTCCTGAAACTTGCAAAATTGATCCATCAATCTGGGGCTGCAATATGGTTGATGTGTATTCCTTCTCTTTACTCTCCTCACAGACTATTGTGCTCTGTACGGCACTTTGTATTATCATTTCAAAGATAATTGATAGCCAAAAGTAATGCAGAGTTTTATAGATAATAGATATAGTCTTTTGCCTATAGTTCTGTCAACCTAAAGTCTGTTGAGGTAGGTTTTCCAATATGGCGTCCATCAACAGTAGGCTTTTAAAGCTCTCTGTTTGGAAACCATTGGGTCAAAGAGGTCAAAGCGAGTATGTCCAGGTATTAACAAGTCTGAGGTCAAACACTTCTCAAAGTAGCTTTACAATGAGGAAGATCCTTGACGAATCTAATTTCACTGCAATATCTATTTGCGTTCCATCTGAATTGTTAATTTTGGTGACGACACGCACTTTACAGGGAGTGAATTTTCTCCAACTCGGCAGTTAAGATATTCAGATTGCGAGCTCGCCCAATCAGAGGCACAGCTCAGATCATGAGACTGATGGGCACCCAACAGCTGTGAGTTTGGGCACTCATTACCAGTCCCATATCCAATATGGCCGTGACAGCCATTCTGCTTCAAAACTCGGCTTCAGAAACAGACAGGTGATGTTGCAGAGACTACATCCATCTATTGTGCAGCCTATGGTTAGAATTTGCTTCCCTTCCTAAGTGTGTCAGGAATCCTCAAGACTTTGTGTTACGAAAAAAAAAAGAGTTGTCATGTGGATCTGCAGTCATCTATGACTGATTCTCTCGTTGCTAAGCAGTCAACAAAAACAAGTAAAAACTTGTGACACCTCTTTGTTTGTAAACATTGGCTGAAATATGGCTTCTTCCTCTCTGGTTGCGAATGAGGCTGCATGCATGGTGATCAAGGGAAGTCCGGCCTTCAGCAGTTGATCTCCGGGACCACACATTTCTAATAAATGTGATGGTTGTCATGTTTTTGAGCTCACAAGTTTGTGTTGCGCTCTCATGTTTCATTTTTGTCTTCAGTGGAGGTATACAGTGGTGATGAAACATCAGAGAGCATACTGATAGAAGTTTGTATATTGTGACTGTGGATACTGCCAAATACTATTACTGTCAACACATAATATTGTTGGGGTTTTTTTACCTGTCAGCAGAGGTCAGCTGAATAGGCTAACTATGTTAGAGCAAAGAGAGGCTGAAATGAATGGGCTGTGGAATAAAAAGAGTTCACTATAAGAAATGAGGCATTACATTGACTCAAGATAAACTCAAACATTCACAGGTCTCACCAGGGACAAAAAATGCAACAACATAATTCTTAGTAATTGCAGGAGAGTCGAGATATCAGGATGGATTCATAAAAGGAGTGTCTTCAAGATGCTGTTGTTAACACAGCATTAATGTATGTGCAATATTGCTGCATTTCCACTTGTATACTGTTAAACGTAAAATTCAAATGCCCATTTTAGAGTTGTCATATAATTTCACTTCCACATGGCTAAGTGCAAACACAGCAGCAGCCAAAACAGACAAACAAAAGGCATCTTTGTCCTTAAATACAAGCTCAATGTAAACATGACGCCAGAAGTGTTTGAACATCACTGATTGGATCCAACCGCAACATCACTGTCCAGTGGACCACACAAATATTTGGAGTACACAGTGATCCTTGGCAGTCTCCCTCTACTTGAAACAGGGTGCAATCCACAGGTTATGAAAGACTGGTAGAAAAAAATGTTCTTTCTCAAGCAAAGACAAGTGATGAAATGCATTTGAACATTGCACTGTAGTGCACAAATGATTTATGATCAATAACTCTTTAATTTGCTCCCTGCTTTATCTCACTCATGTTAACAAGTTTTCTTCTCAATTCTCCCTTGGATATCAAAATTTGAAGACCCATTACGGTGGGCTGAGTGCAGCATAAGAACATAAAAGCTCAGTTCATTTAGCATGTTAATTAAAAAAACATGTCATATAGTTTCTATGTCTTGGCTGTAACATCATAACAGCAGTACCAATCAAAGACATTGTGTCAAAAAAATACCGATTCCAGCTGAAGCTTAATGTTGGCAAGACTCCGCTGTTTCTTTTTATTCTTCTGCCAAAGGCTACAGTATTGCTGTTCATAATTATGTACAGTTCTTGTACCAGATGAATTCCATAATAGACCACCTAAGTAATTATTCATGTAATAGCAAATAGGTTTACAATTGGACACTTGTCTCTTGTTCATTTTTCAGGACAAAAGTTATTTCAAGTAGGGTTGCAAAGGTTAGCTTGGTGCTCTACTTTGACAATGAAACCCAAGTAGCATTTACAGCTGTGGAGTTAGCGCAGTAGTGTTAGCACTATGATCCCTAGATTGTTCTGATATGAGGAAGCCAATGCTGCAAGTTTTGTTCCAAATATTCTGTCTATTTTAGGCTATGGACAAACACAGAATTGAGACTTTTGCTTATGAACTTTTTTCATTAAAAGACGCCTCCTCCAGCAGGAAGAGGAAGGATGATCTGCAGAGAGACACATTTTATCAGTGCCTTTGTACAACTTTAGTCATGTAAGTATACTTAAAGACCTTGGTGGTCCTGCACCATTATCAGCATCTGGAATGTAGTGCAGCAAGGACCCTGCTGAAAATGTTCTGTTTTTTGTCCTGGCAATTAGCTGGAGATAAATTTGAGTTTTACACTGTGCTGATTTATCCTTTGTTTTTTTTTTCAGAATTATTTACAAAATGTTTTCTTCCCACAAGAAAGTACAAACATGTAGACTGTTTATGGTCACTGACTTTCATTAATTTGTTGTCCTGCTATGCAGGGAGTAAGAAGATAATGATGCAGTGTTTACATTGTTTGAGTGTCTAATGCTAATGGGTCTGCAACAGTTTGCATGCTTTATTCTGGGGATGAGTTTACACACACACATGCATAGAGTTTATCTGTTTGTTGGGGACCACATTCGAGTCAACTTGTCCGTCCAAATGTCAGTGTGATGGAGAGGGGCGTACAGTGGCAGGCTGGGCAATGACCCCATCCATCCGAGATAAACCCTGCTGAGAGAGGTCTGAGGCCAGGGTTGAAACAGCTCAATCACACTCAGTGCGTTTACGTACACTTAAGTTTCTGTGTTGTCATCAGTATTCTGCAATAATTTGATGTTTTTTAGTTGTGTCAATGAAAAACCTGACATTTTAAATCAGAAAAGAGATTTTTAAATCAGCTTAAAACAGCTTAACTGCCATTGCTCACATACAGACTCTCCCAAAGGCAAACACATCTCCAGAACATGTTTATGCTTTCAAGGTAATAAGACTCTTCTTACACGACATGGGTGAGCTTCACACTGTAGCGACACTGAGGTATTTTGCTGATGTCAAACATGTAGTTTGTCAGCAAAACAGTTGTTAGTTAAGTTCAATCTGAGAGTGATGCCAATAGTTTAATGGATGGAGTAAAAACACATACACCTGTTTTTCCTGTGGCACAAATAGGTTTTAAAACCTGATAAATGAATAATAACTGTCATTCACTGGGTTATTACTGTTCACGTAAGTCCCCCTCAGCCTAATTTGAAGAGATTTTCTCCTTCAACCTGTTTTCTTGTGTTACTTGAAAACATATTGACTGACTCAAATCTGCCGTCACTGAGGCCAACGTGGAGACCACCTCCTGACACAGTGCTCGCTCTGCAGCTAATGAGAACCTTAAGGCCAAGAGAAGGCAAAACACATCTGACTAACATGCAGTGTGCATGACCAATTCAGAGACTTTGTAGCTGTTTAAGTGTCGGGTGATACACAAAGAGTAATAGCAGGGGCAAGGCAGAGTTGCACCTGGAAATAAATAATGAAACATTTGATGTCACGCTGACTCAACAAAGGCAGTCACAAATTTGGCACATTGCTATTTTCAAGCTGTTGCATCAAAGCTACCATCAAATACCTCCCATGACCAGTGAGAAGCAAACTCACAATACATAGTTTGAATAACATTCAGGGTGGCAATATGAAAATTCACACTGTAACAATTGGACAGTGTTTTGTAGCAGATCTTGCTTGGATTAACCAAAAGAGATTAAAACAAAAACATCCTGACAGCAGAGGCTGGCACATTATAAAAATGAGTCATGCTCTGTAACCAGATCCCAGACAAAGGGGAAGTTTTCACTTCAGCTTTTTGATATAAAAGACAGAGGGCCAGATGAGGAAATATTACTCTGAAATGAGACCTGAAAACAATTCCCTGGAACAATAGAATTCAGTGGATTCCCAAACAGTGACCTTTGTGTGTGTGTGTGTGTGTGTGTGTGTGTGTGTGTGTGTGTGTGTGTGCTGAAGATGAGAAAAAATCTCAAATCTGAATCCTTACCACACCTAACTGCTTTCTTGGAAGTGCCTGCTTCGTTCACTTCTTTTCCTTCTGTTGTAAAATGATCCCAATGCAAAGAGCCTGTGTAAACCGGGATTGCACAATTGACCACAAGCCCTGGGAAAACCATATAATGTCTGCTTATGAGCAAACTTGTACAGCACTGCACTATCATACCAATCAGCCCTCCAAGCTCATGCTGTGGACCACCTTGAGAGCCAAATAACGGAGGGAAAATACTTTCCGTTTGCTTAATCTAAATAAGAGTGGAATTGATTAATCTGGCTGATGTGCCTGCAAGCCTCATTGTTTAACTGATAAAAGTTCAATATACAATACATGGCAGCACAGCTACACTGCAGGCAAGTCTCTTCAAGCAAGATGGTCAGGTTTGGAGTGGGAAATGATGCTGTCCATGTACGCCTAGCATGCAAGAATTTGGGGAATAAACTTACCGTCATATTTCTTAACAGATGCAGACATTTCAGTAATGAGAAAGGACCTGCTGAGATTTGAAACAGTGTCAAAAATAAGAACTTACTAGCCAATGTCCAAGGGAGCAAGATGCATTCAAATGTGGAGTAATTTGGGATAAACCTGTTCTTTTAGATGGTTTAATGGGTCCTTGTTTATCAAATGTTTCAACTTATGGTACCTGACAAAAATAGCTTCACAGGTGCGGGCGCACACACACACACACACACACACACACACACACACACACTTGATTGGCCTTTTCAGATGCCATGAGATGAGAGGAGCGCTCAATAGCTCGACTGGGCCTACCTGATGGAGAGCCTGAGAGGCCAAGCAGGAACAGATGGGCTGAGGACGGCAGGGTACTGTGAAAGAGGGAGCAAAGCGAGAGAAAGAAGGGAGAGAGCATCAACAGTCAGGGACCACCATCATTGCTGCCCACAGCAGACTACACTTACCACCACTTGCCTGCCCGCATCCCATCCCACCAAATTCATTTGCAGTGCAGTGATTTGCCTCTGTGATGAATCTGCAATTTGCACACATATACTGTGCTTAACATGGTACTTCTTCTCTCTGGGACCATTAAAGCCCCCAATATGAACTTTTGCAAACAAGCGACTACAAATCTGCACATCAACCTCTAACTTGTCTTTGGAGGTACAGTCCTTTTCTCAATCATAGGGCTCAGGTAGGACCAAAGAAGCTGAAACTAAAGGAAAATGGAAATAGTCAAAGGGTGGATGCATTTAGCCAAGTGCTAACTCAGCAATGGTCACCCCGCTACTTTTTTTTTTCCCCTTTTGGGATTAAAAAAACAAAGTGGATTGAAAGACTTTTTGGGGGAAGAATTACTGAATTCCAGTACCTGGTACAGGGAGCTTTACTTGCGCCCATCTGGACATCTATCGATCTGTCTGAACAGTGTCCTGCAATGAGCATTGCAATCAGGTGTGCCTGTAATTATCTCTGCTGTATTTAAGCCATGTCACTGTTTTTGTGTGTATCTTCAAACATAAGACATTAAGTAGTACGTAAACAGTGAGAGGGCACTACGTCTTCTCAACATGCACAACTCTGTCTGTGTTTCGTGCCACCACGCCAAGGAGCCCTGGGTGGCTTCTCATGCCATGTGTATACTTAAGCCAAACAAGGCCTAAGGACACTCCAGGGTGGTACAGTGTAAAGGAGGGGCAAGGAGGCTAAGAGCAAAGTAGTGTGGTCCCATGGTTGAAGTCAGTGATTTAGTGGCTGTTGATACCGGGCAGACAGCCCAGGCTAAGTCACTGACTCACCATAGATGACGCTGCGTAAGTCACTACACTTAAAATGTCCTCATGTGTTTAGAAATGTTCAAGTGGAAATCAGGCACACTCATACAGCTGGGAAGGGCTACTGGATCTGATTTTCTTGTTTCTCTTGTGCTTTTCCCTGAAGCTTTCATAAACAGATGGCAGAGGCTCATTAAGCTGTTGTCAGGGCTATTAATGACATTGTGAACACTTTCCGAAGCTCCGTGTGCCTTAGGGCTTTTGATTGCCAAAGCTGAGGCATTAAAGAAGGTGTGAGGGTAACACAATGCTGCTGTGTGCTGCAAGGTGAGGGATGAAAGTCATGAAAGAAAAGTACACATATGGCTGAAAGACTGTTAGCAGTGGACTGACATTAATGATTTCACTTATGTGCTGGAGTTGGCATAAACTAATGTCATGTTAACACTGGCAAACTGTTGCATGTTACCCAGTTTCTGTAAAGTGAAGAAATACTCACCACCATACTACTTACACTAAAATCTTGGAGAATTTGGAAGATAATTCCCCAAGATTTTGAACAGTCAACCCCTTTAAAAGAGTCTGCCGGTAAACCTGCAGCTTTGTGTAGTGGTATTTGGGGATAACTGTGCCTTGAGCCAAACACTGACACACCAGTATTAACACGTAAAACATGCAGCTTTAAATCAAAAACTCTATTATGAAGCTGTCACATTAAAACCTTTTCCAGTGATGAAAAGGGGAATACATGTCCTGAAAGCTTTCCTTTTCTCCTCCATAACATTGACAACTCTCTTGAGCAGAGAAACATTTTCTCTCAGACCTACTTAAAAAGAGACCGGCCTTGAGCATATTTATTTCTTTATTGATTCTTTCATTTGAAAATGTTGTTTCATCTAAAGAATGTGAAGGAGATACTCTGAGGTTGTCAAAAAAGGGTCAAGTTTATGTACATTGATGAGTATAAAGAAAAGGAACAGGCCACTCTCAGTACTCACAGTCACATCTTGGACTTGAAAAGATAGAGTCAAGATCTGTCGGTGGTCTTCTGCTGCTCACAGCTGGGGCAGTGAAAAAACCTGTGTGAAAGATACAGGAAATTAAGTGCACTGTCTCCTTCCTGAGGGGGTCTATGGCATGTTGCCATCTTTATTTGGTGTGTTAGTATGCCACCGTTCAAGGATAACACAATAAAAAGGTACACCTGTGGCTCTTGGTCCTATGATTGTTTCTCTAAAGGTTGTCAGCCATGGGTCAAAGTTTTGCGAAAACAAAGTAAATTATTTGTTTGTTTTTATGAAAATGTTTGCAGATGAGAGGTTAAGGAATAAAAGTAGTCTAATTGTGCACCCATTCTCTGTTGTGTTTGAGACACTTTATTCAAAGTCACAAATGTGAACCTCATGGTGGTGCTAGAGGAAAGGTGTGGAGATCACCAAAGTCACTGGTACTCATCCCTAAAGACACATGAACCCCTTCACCAATTTTCATACCCGTTGTTCCAAGTATTTTTCAGACATTTCAGTCTTGTCTATAGTGTTTGATTAAAAGGTGGACAGACCAACATTGATACAGGTGTCACAAACAGAGATCAAATGTCAGATTTAGGCATTGTAAAAATCAATCCCATGAGATTTGGAACAAACCCACTCTAATACTTCAGTTGTTCAGAAAGATGGTCAGCTTAGTTTGTAGACTAGCACTCATGCCTGTAAAAATCCTACTTCTCTGGTACAACCAAAACAAAAGAATGATTCAGGACTCACAGCAACGTGTTGACCACTTAGCAACACTCTGAGACAACTCGGGGTGGACTTATGAACTGTGAGGTGTGAGGTAGTGGTTTTCTGCCGGCTTGGAATGGAAAAATTGAAAAGCACAAACAGTTCTGTCATCAGTCCTGTTGTTTATTTTTATGATTAAGATGTTGAATTATGGATAAAACAATGCAGAAATGCAATGTAGAAGAATGGAGAAAATGAACTTTCAACATCACCTCAGTTTGGAGAAACAGAGGGGGCGGCAATGAGAGCTTGCAGAGCTCCAGACTCATGTTGTTGATCCTTGTGTGGTCACACGCAAACCTAACCACCATCCTCTGGGATATCCTCTCCCAGGGTTAGACGGTGAGCATATGAGAAATCCCCAACTAACCCTGCAGAAATAGAAGAAAAATAAAGGTATACTGTCTTTTTTTTTTTTTTTTTTTGGAAGGGGAGTGTAATTGTGCTTTAAATTCATTTATATATGCACTGTATTGCAAGTATTACTTAAATTAAAAGAAACTGAGATACAGAATTCACCTGCATGCCTGAAACCTGGCACAACAGATTTGAAACACCAAATATTTAACAGTTTTAAAGAATGTGGAGACCAATTTTATGTGACTCTTTTCTTTATTCCAATGTGTAGGCATATGTGTACGTATCTGCTTCAAGCCTCTGTCATCTTTGAACAGCAGTCTGTCGAGTTGTGTTTCTCTCTAATGGTCTATCTCTCACAGCAGATGTACTACTCTCTGCTCCACAGCTGCATCCCACATGTTTTCATGCTGTTGGACGAGGCAGTTATATTCTTTTTCAGCTAGTGGAGTTGCTGGTGGTAGTTGTAGTAGAGGTGGTGGCAGATTCCTTCTCTGCAAATGGCCTTATTCCTAACTCCACTTTACATCCAGAACACTGCAGCACCACTTTGGCTATACTTGGTCCTGAAGTGTCTCCAGTTGGGTAACGTAAAGAATGTCGGAGGGTGGGAGGTCAGATCTGGCAGGGTCTGCCATGGCTTCATAGCACACAGTCATTTCCATAATTGCCCACAATCAAACCAACCCCTCCTGGATTCCTCCCGCTCCAGATTCCTGTAGATAAGCTGAGCTGGGGCTCTGGTGAGTGCTGGAGACCCCCAAGTAAGAACAGGTGCCGCCAATGAAGCTGATTTTGGATTCTCTGTGTATCTAAAAAAGGTAGAGGGACTGTTGTTTCCCTGATAATTGCCCTGGCTGGATGTTGTCTTTTGTGCTTTTATTGTGCCACTTTTCTGTAAAGAAAGAATGAAAGAGGAATTGTCCCACATTTGATCTGCAGTAGCCAAGTTAGGATGCCTTGGGGTGTGTAACTCTCGGTCAACAAATTGCTGGGCAGCGGGTCATAGTGATTGATTCACATTGTGGTTGATTTTCCGCTGCCTAACACATGTAGTTCTTCATTCTGTGGCTACCAGAGTAAACCTTTTTGACCATATTTAACAAACAAAGTCAAAAACCCATGACACAGTTTGTGATGTAACATGATACTCTCCACTTTCATAATGTCAGTGTCTTGCAGAAACCTCAAAGCTTCTCCTGTAAAGTCAAATATTCAAGAGCAGAAAAACTTATCAGATTCAGAAGATTATTTCAAGCTATTAAGCAACCTACATATTTAGATAACAGTTAATAATTTATATTCCCAAAGCTACTAATTCAAAAGTAGTTAAACAAACACAGGAAGTTTTTTTTAGGTATGTAAAAGTTACACATAAGGCAGAGAAATGATGTTAAGAGTTTTATTTTATGGCACTGCATTTTTTATTTATATAAGAAAAAGTCGTTTGATTAAAAAGTTTAATTGCAGATGCTGTAATACATGAAATATGTAAACTACAAATTATTTTTTCTTTCAAAAAAGGGGAAAAAATTAAACTTTCTCCTCAAAGTGATAAGGAATTACGATCGAGCATCTATCTATATGTAATATGGGAAAGGGACAAGGAACGAGATCTAAATGATGGCCGAGAGGATTTTACTATTGGATCATACAGCAGAGGAAATCAATGCCTGATAAATTGACATTGAACTTATTTCCAAAATACACGTGGTTTTGTCATGTTGACATACGTTTCAGGCGGAAGTGGACTCGAGAAACAGTATTCTTTGTTCCACGGAGTCCACTTACGGCTCTCCCACTGCATCTACTCCACGGTTTCCATTCTATCAGGTAACTGTTTACCTCGACGTGGACGCGAATGTGGACACATGCGCGCACCCGCGGAGTCATACGTCACTGTGCTCGCTCCTCTTCTCGCGCGCTGGTTAAAAAGAAGGAGGAAAGAGCACGGGAAAACATGTGAGCGGTGTGAGGACTTTAGTGAGAGACAACTTTTATGTCTTATATGTTTTTTTGACCCCGTGCGTGCACACACCACCGTTCTGAGCTTAAGAGGAATTACATCTCCAAGGACCGTCACGGCTCTTTTGCAATTCACGCTGTTTTGGGCTTTTGACTTTTTGTATTGATCAGGATAAATTGTCATTTTATCACTTTTTAAAATTTTTATTCCTATTATTTCTCAGTTGTGCTATGAAAGCAGAGGCAAAAATAAATTATTTCTAACATCTTTCTTTGTAGCACTGCATCATATATAGGACACCTGCTCTGACAAAAAGCTTGTTTAATTTTTTTGGAGTTGGCTTCTGCAACTTGGAATATTTATATAGCCTTTCCTACGAAGAAACACACATTTCATTCTAGGCTGACTTGGTAATTTTTTAAAAGGGAGATTGATTTCAGTTGTATTTTTTTTAATTTTTAATTTTTTTTTTTTTTTTTTTTTTTGTCAGTTTAATGATTTTTTTAAAACGATGAGGCATTTGCAATTCGTTCTCGTCCTGGCCATCGCGGTCAACTTGTGGGAATGTGGAGACGCAAAATTTGGCGAGAGAGGAGAAATTAGCCCCAGGAGGAGAAGATGTTACGACGGAAGCATGCCTAAGCGGCTGAAGAAAAGGGAGCGAAAAGTCTTGCTTGACGGCAGCAGCGGAGAAGTTTGCCACAGGTTGTATCCCCGCGTGTCCTGCTGTCCCACCAGGAGAGCCGCGTACCAGATCCTGCACCGCAGGGATGCCAGGGTAGGCTCATATCCCTCCACCACGTTGCATTTTCTTGCCATTATGGACCTTTTTCTTTCTTTCTTTCTTTTTCTTTTTACAGCTTAAACACCTCAGGAGATGCATTTACAGCCCTAGTGTATTGTCATTCTGCCTCGTACAGCCGACAGCTGAGTTTGGGGGTTGTCAGGGGAAATTGCTCTGGGCTATGCTGCCTCGTAGATTCAGATGCAGTTTCATTTTTAACACACATTAACAAAACTCTCTTATTTTTTCTCAATGAGAGGTGACGCCGTAGTCTACTTTCGTGTTTGCCTGGATGTACTACGCAGGAGCCCGATTTATCATAAACTACATGCCTTTGTCATCATTTCACCGTGGTTGCGCTTTACTTCTCTTAAATTACTAATATCACCTTTGGGATCCTCATATAACAACTTATAGAGCTTTCTGGACCCTCCCTGTCTTCCTTGTAAATGTATGCAGCCCTTTAATGGATCATCTAGTCTGAATCTGAATTAACGTCCACGTTTCTTTGATGCATTGCCATTTAGTTGCTCCACATAATCTAGCGCAACTCTTTATTCAGCTGTTCGATGCGCTTCGCGTTACCATGGTAATCACTCGCCGATTTACGTTACTCCTTGTCAGTCAGCTACAACAGCCCGGAGAGAGAACTAGGTAAAGTGTTGAAACGTTTATTTTACACCTTTGTTCTGGAGGTTTAACCTTTAAAGAGAAGCTGTGAGCTGTTTTCTTGTAGTTTGTTGTAGTGTGAGTGGCATTTTGGTGTTAACGTAAAGGGATTTCTAAAAAGTTCAGAGGGATTGTATCGAAAGCGCGTCTTTACTTCCTCATGCTGACGTCGACGTACATGCCAAAAAGAAAAAAAAAAATCTGTAAATATCGCCATAGCAGTTGTTTTAAACCCCCGTGCTCGGTGTACATTGGGTTGAGGAGGAGAAAGGAGGCAACTGTATGAGCCAGACTGGAAGCGGATTCCGCTGGAGACTCACCGGGCCATTCTCATGTAAACCACGCCGCGAATCATTCAGTGGCTGGGTGGTATCTCACTTTGTATTGCGACAAAAAGCCATATTGCATCATTTAATTTGTTCAAGTCATGCAAATAAGAGGGGGGGAACTGAATAGGAAGAACTCGACTTCTCCTCCTCCCCACTACACTGCCCACACACGGAGCCCTTTCTGATTATGGTAAAGGAATAACAACAACACCATTGTGTTTGTTGGTTTCACTAATGGGAGAAGCTGGAGAACATCACTCTCCCCCAGTCATCAGCCCTGTCCAAGTGTTAATGCCTTTGAGAGGGTGTGTGTGTTCTTCGCTATATCCCCCTGCCAACCAACTTACACCTATTCCCTGAGGACAACTGTTTTGTTAAAGCTTAATGTTGCCAACATCAGTGCTCCCTCTCTCTCTCTCACCATTTGCAGAGTGACAGAGGATTGTTGTTGTTTTTTTCCAAGTGTGGCATTGTATATAGAAATGTTTGTTCCGGCAATTGCATTGGCAAAAGCTGTTATGCAGATGCTATCTTGGAAAGACGTAATCCTGTAACAGCTGTTCTCCCACATCAAGCTGTGCATTGCAGTTTGGTGAGGTGCCAACTTTTGAAAACGTTATGTACACAAGGGAAAAAGCCTGGGAACAACTTTATGATTGTTTTGTTTCCTTACATTATAGATCTGTCTATTTCACTTTGTCCGCATTCCTGACCTGCTTTAGGGTGTCCTCAGCAAAAGTGCAACAGCTGAGCCCCTTTGCCAGTTTCTCCCTGCTTTTGAGGAACATACTCACTCACTCAGATTCAGCAATGGACAACAAACAAAGGTCCTCTTGTTCTGGTTTGGATGATGGCAACATTGGACCCCATCCCAGCAACATATGGACACCGGGCATGGCTGAGAGCACACAAATGCCACTCTCCATGGACCCTGTGCCAGCCCATGGCACACGGAATCAATGGGCAATTTAGAGCAGGAGGGCAGGCATGCCCACAATACTACATGGCATGAGTGTAGAAGGCACGCAGACGGAGGAACACACCACACATGCAGGGCCATGACAACCAGCCTGGAGCTCCCTTTTTGAGTAAAACATCCACGATCAGATTAAATACATGAATGGGAATTTTGAACTGAAGTTTTGACCTGAAATATTCAATTTTTCCCTCCTTAACATGTCTGTTATCTGCTCTCTGTTATGTTAGTTCACTTTTTAGAAACACCCGCTATGTTTTTCCAGAGGCTCAGCTACCTGTTGGCTTAATAATTCCAGCAGGAGAAAATCCTGTCGTTGTTGCAGTTTGTTCTGCAGTCAGAGCAAAGTGTAAGGCATCCATATGTTGGCCCTGGGTCCCCTGGTCTAATTGACTTCGACAGACTGCTAATTTGTTGATACCAGAGTGGGAATGATGTGCCTGTCTATCTCTAAATTGATGTTTACACATGGACCTCACACAGAGCAAAGCACCACCAGCCTGCCTGCTTGCCCGGCTGCCCAAGCAGAGCTGCTCTTGACCTAAAACAGATTACATTGTGTTTCATTACAGCCAATTTGTTATGTAAACAATCCAGCTAATTTCTTTCGGATTAACTCTTTGTGTACGTTAGTGTAATGACCCCAAGTCCAGCTTTGGGGCTCTTATTTAGCTACATTCATTTCATGCCTTGAGATCTGTCAGACATGGAAATTGTATTTTGACTTTAACTGTTTATGAGCTTGTGTAAGTAGGCAGTGAATGAGATGATTTCTGTGTTTATTGTTTTTTTAAACAGACAGGGTGTTCCAGCCTCAGTGTTTAACAAATTGGTATCAGAGGACATAGAGTTGGAGATTACAGAAATTGTTGTTCAGGTAGGCTAGACATGTTGCACATATGTGTACTTCAGCCATCTGTATAATATACAACTTTAAACTGGAAAAAAGGAAGCAAGGCAATTGGGATTACCTGGAAAATGTGATATATCATTCCAAGTGGCTATCCTGTGAATTGAAATTCAGTCACTTTTTTGCGAGGTGTGAAATGTAGGAATGCTGTTGATGCATATTTTGATTGATGTCGCAGACATTCACGCTATGCAAGTCTCGCTCTTCATTCTTCATCCCATAGCAGATGCAATAAAGTGAAGACGGTTGTTGTGTGGTCAAACTTTTTAGTGTAGTTCAAACCCTGGCAGTAACTATCCATCTAACCACAGGCCAAATCTGCACATCATGTAGCATATAAACAAATTCCAGGATGACATTGATGTCTAACATATGATAAAAGATGATGAGGAGTGATGGGTTAATGACATCCAGCATTACTTCACATCCTGTTGCCAGGGTACTTTGCAAGTGTCATCAAGAAAGATTATGCTTGATACACATGATACATATTTTGTAAAACAAATCTGAATGAGTTTCTTCTTTGTCAAGATTACAGACCCTCTGCGTGGCATTGGGAATGTTATCTGTCTTATATCTCAAAAAAGAAATGCAACACAGAACAATCTCTTTAACTTAAATGAGTAATCTGTGTGTAGGAGCTGACTGTCACTTTTAACAGTGGTACAGTAAGATCAAAGCTTTCACAAGCTGATAATCAGGAACATATCATCGAGGTTGGACACTCTTGGAATATATTCTGTCTATGTAAAATTTAAGTAGAAATGAAAGTTAACAACTCGCCATTGTAACCACTGGTCTTTGTTGCGTGTGGTCTCCAGATTTTCTCCACCAACAACACAGAATGTGGACGTCTCCTGGAGGAGATCAAATGTGCCCACTGCTCCCCCAATGCCCAGGTGTTGTTCCACTCTTCGGATATGGACAAGATGCCACACAGAGAGCCAGACTTGCCGCGACTCTGCCAGGACTTCTGTCGTGAGTTCTACTACACCTGCAGGGGTCACATACCAGGTAATTAAACAGATAGTAATGATTATGAATGTGACTTGCTTGAATTATAATCTGTGATTTCAAGTAACACACATGAATAAGTGTCGTAGATGTAGGCATGCCTGCTCTATCAATCTCAGAATTTAAAATGAAAACCAGTACTTGATTCTAATGAATTACAATTCATAACAGACTTTATTTTTTATTGAGATTCAGCCTGCACATGTAGAACTGGCAGTTTTTTGGACTTATGCAAGAAGTGGTGCGTCAGTAGTCTGGCCTGTGAATATTTATTTATCCAGCTCTTACCTCATCTGACCTCACCTCCATTTGTTGCTGAGCTTGTTTCACCCGTTTGCTTGTTTGCTGCCTTTTTCTCTCTTTACAGTCGCACTTCAATGCATTAGTGAAATTGCTTTGCAAAAACTGCCTAGATAAACACAGCACCAGTTTGCTGATTCACGCAAATGCAGATCGATTGAGCACTTTTGGCTGAGCAAACTGCAGTGCAAAATTTGTGCTTTTTATGACATAGTGTTGAGTCTTTCTGTGTTTATGGAACCAGGTGCAGAAAGTTTTGTTCTCCTGAGTCTGTTAGGTTTGTCCAGATTTTGTAGGTTTATTTTAGTCAGCATAAATTTGCAAAAATTGGATCTTTTTTCTCAAGACCTTGAGTGTTGAAACAACACACAAATTTGAGGCATTTCCTGACATGAATAGAAAATGTTTGGTTTGCAAAGGTGGGTGTGAAAATGTGTGTGAAAAGCCAGACAGGACCAACCAGTGTACGAGAAAACTGGACTGGTGAAAAACAAACTTTCTTATGACATGAAAGCTGCACACCAGACGCCACTTCTGGAGTTGATGCTGGATTCTGGGTGTTCGAGGTGGATGTGACTACTCGACACTTTGGCTTCTACAGACAGAAATGGTTAAACTTATGTTTCAGGCTCTTAAATCAGATTTTTAGGATTAAAACACAGATAAAGGGTTGTTTTATTAGCTGAGTCTGAGCTATACAATGACAGTTCAAAATCCTCAGAACAAAAAAAAAACTATTAATAAAACATCTCACTGTGTGAGTATGGTCCTACTAAACCATGAGCCCTCCTGCACCCTGAAAGCATTCAGTCTCCTGCAATTTCCTTTGAAGGATGCAAGATCACAGGTACCTGTGCCTTCAGAGCGCATACCGAACATGATCAAACGCTTTTTGACTGTCTTCACTGCTGCAGTCAAGTCTTCTTCCAATCTCTGTTGCCACTAACTGATTAGATCTGCAGAGATTTGGGAACAGAACAGTTTCAAACACACTTGTCCACAACCCACCCACATGGTTTGCTGCAGCTCAAGTCAAATATCAAACACATACATTCCATCCAAGTTCATCCTCATCTAAAGGACAGGGCCTGCTGCCAATTCTTGTACAGCATTTGATCTACACTTGAAGCTCGCAATTTGAGAGTAAAACTCAGAGAGTAAAACTAAAAAGGCAAGAGAGAGGATTCCAGTGAACAGCCCCCCCTCCCCCCTACTCATTATGCTCCTCCCCACTCAAGCCCCCCCAACCCTCCACAGATCAGCATATGTGGTGACGAATGACACATTTATTTTTCTACAAAGGTTGTGTGTATGTAAAACTGCCGAAGTGCATCAAGATGTCAAGTACTTTGGGTGGGCCACCCAGGTTGCTTTGGAAGATAACCAGATGGAAGTAGAACTTCAGCACTGGGGAGTGGAGAATATGGACAGCGTTCTGTCTCTCTCCCTTCCTTTCACGCTCACACTCTCTGTCTCTCACTATCTCTTTATAACTCTCTCACGAAATCTTTCTCTTTCTCACTCTTTTATCCTGCTCTCTTTCTGTCTCCTCAGTCCCCCTTCTTTTTTATTCTTTGCCTCTTCTCCATCTCTCTTTCTCTCACACTTTTTCTCTTCTCATTCTATTCCCCCTCTTCATTTTTCTCTCTCCCCATCTTGTCACTCTCTCCTTTTCTTCTTTTTTCTCACTCCCAATCTCCTCCTTTCTCTTTTTTTCTTTCTCTTCTTATATCTCACCTTCCCCCTCTTTCTCTGTACCGCCATCTTTCTTTCTTTCTTTCTTTCTACATCTCCCCTTTTTTCTTTCTCAATCTCTCTACATCTTCCAATTCTCTGTGCCCTCTACTCTCCTTTTTGCTCCTCAAATATTCCATCCTTTCTCTTTATTTCCTCCTCCACCCATTTCCCCCCCCCCCCCCCCCCCCCCCCCCAAAAAAAAATATATATATAAAAACCTTTTTAATTTGGTTCACTTCTGCTTAACATGTATTCCCTTTTTAGTGTGAAATCAGTGGTGTTATTAGTGTTTTCTATGAAAAGAGGATGCACATGTTTTGCACAGAATGTACTTGATGTGTGCACAGAGAAAAAAAAGTCTGATTTTAAAATGATGGTTTTGTTGTGATTTTAAAGCCAATATTTATCACATAGAGATTTTCTAAATGTCTACAAATCTCACCAGTAAGTAACCAGTAAGTTAAGAAAAAAAAAACACAAATAAAAAACACTATGTAATCAGTTGAACTTTGTCAGTTGCTAAGGTGTAAAATTAAACAGAAGCCCTCATAGCATCCATAATTGTCATCTTACGTCTGAGAAAACGTCCTGGCCTTTGATTAGGTCATGTACTTTTCTGTGTAGACACTTACTGCTTTGACTCCTGCTTCTAACTGCAGGCCTCCCACCTTCTGTATCTTCCTCCTTTTTTCACTCATCTCGCTCCATCCCCCCGAGTTTCCCGACCAGCATGGTAAAGATAACTGCAGAAACAAGTGGGTGGGTGGTATTGCTGGAGCTGTGTGTGTGTGTTTCTATGTGTGTTTGATCTTCATGTTGTGTTTAGATGTTTGAGGGGATATCCTATCACCTCCAGTATTTGGTGTGGTCAGCACTTGTGGTCGGTGTGTGGCAGGAGAGGGAGATGAAAGGGGGGGGGGGTCCTGTTTGTGTTTTTATCACTGGTGTATTTGCTCTCCTCTGTCCTCTCAGGGATTGACTAAAGGAAACAATATTTGCAGGATTGTTTTTAGGTCACAGAGGGCTTCTGAGACCCTCTGCACACTTTGTTTTTTGCCGGGAATAATGTTGTGACTGCACAGTCTGGAGGCCTAGCTGTGTTTGACTGCCATGTTTATGCAGATCACTTGTTGCTCTGGTGCTTAAGCATTCAAGGTAAACCAGCAGGCCTGAGCAAAGTGAGGAATGGTGTGATGGCCGGTTGTCCTTGAATTCACACGCTAAATTAGCTGTGCAGCATATATCATTCTCCATTCTTGGACCCTTGGCTAAGTTTAGGAAAGAGCCTCTGAAGAAAAAAAGGAGGAACCTCAACAAGAGCAACAGAGGAGAGAGTCACTCTTCCAGGACGGTGTGTATGGAATAGACTAATGTTGCATAATAACAGCACAGGAGCTAGGATGAGATTTGATTGATTGATTGACAGATTGAAACATGGAGAAACATATGGCCGAAGCCTCAAGAGGACCCACATAGAAAACATCTGGAATATAGAACTGACAGACTGGAAATTAAGAGTGATCCCAGAACAGCAGACAAAGAAGGAATGCGAAGATTGTAATGGAAAGAACACACATTAAAGATGCTTCATTTAGAATTCTTAATTTGGACATTGACAGAAAATACCCAAGACCAAGAGTCTTTGCTCTTAAACTTTATACCCGCTTAGTGTCACTTAACTTGTCTATGGCTGAAAAGATAAGTGACTTCTATCACCCAAGCAGCCCTGTGATCTGATATTTTGGAAAGGATCATCAGCTTTGCACACACAAAATGTACAGGAGACATACAGTGCTATTTCAAATCTTCTTAAGTTTACCTACACAAGAGCCAGATCTAGGACACTGAAGTTATTTTCAGTTGGTCGAGGGATTTATAATGATGTTAGCTATATTAACAGCAACAGCAAAATCTAGTAATGGAAAAACAAAGTGGAATCCAAATCCATAACTTACAAAATGATCATTCAGTCCATAAAATGCCATGACTGCTCATATTTGTGAGCCAGAGGGGAGAATCACATCTATGTTTGGCAAAACTACCAAAGAATATCTCTAACCCCGTAAACATTTTTGTTTATTTGGAATTACATGCCATATTGAACACGCTGATTATTTCATTTCACATGTTGTGCCCATGTGTTGCTTACTAATGCAAAACATTCAGATCTGTTTGACGGTTGGTCAAGGAGCAGGTCATTTAAGAAGGTAAAGGTAAATATCATAATTTTGCAGTAACAAATGCATTCCAATGATTAATGAATGCACTGGTTTTGTAAAATTAACACCTAGTATGTCTCCAGAAACTGTTCTCAGTGTTTTGTGTACTATGTTTGATTTGACAACAGGGGTTACGGCGCAACTTGTGTCACTCCTCTTCTTTGTTCTTTTCACACACAGTTGTTTTCTTGATTCTTAAGGGTTTGCTGCTTTGTGCAATGTTTTTGTTGAGTTTGAGTCTGTTGAGAACTTGACTTCACTTCTTGAACACTTCTCCTGTGGCTATTTTCTGTTTGAGATGGGTTTTTCATGTACTGCTTTTCTGATTTTTTTTCTCTGCTTGCATCATTCATCAAAGAGAAAAAAGATGGTCTTACTGTGATGGTTTAGTGGGTTCTGCTTTCTTTACTTTACTTTGTATCTGACAACTTCAAATGACATGTTTATAATGTCTTTTGAGCATCATTGTGGGGTGAAGATATCTGTTATTTTTTAATTCCGTCTTTCAAAACAACACTACTTAATGATGTCTCAACCCCAGCCAACCCTATTATATTTTCAGTGTTAGGAGAGAAAATTACAGATATTGTAACACCTGGTCATAACAACTGATCTGGGTGTATACACTGACAAGATGCTACTGAACAGCCTTAAAATAAAGTCAGTCCTGAAGTGTTTTCTACAGAAATTCTAAGGGGATATATCATTCTAAAAAAAGAAAGCTGTTTCTGCAAATTTAAAAGAAGTGTACAATCTCTTCACTGTCTGACTGGTTTCCTCCAGTCCATGATGGATTTGATTTGGCCCACCATTTCCTCACTTGTACTTTCAGCCCAGTGCAGCAAGAATTTGGTTTGGCTCATCAAGAATAAATCCAACCCCTCTAAACACACTAGAACATGACATCCTCTCTCTTTACCCTGTTTTGTGATTTCTCCTTCATCTTCTCTTGCACATAGTCACACATTGCCAGCATGCAGTGCATTCAATAGACCACAAGGATGCATAGAACTTAAATTATTATATAAGAAGTCAATCTGGATTTTTCAGTTTGGCATACTTGATCCCTGCAGATTGAATCATTTAATCATGCAGTACCCATTGCAAGAGTAACACCCTCTGTCTGTGTATGTATCTGTTTGTTTGCTAGAGCTGTTCCAAGCCGATGTGGATGAGTTCTGCCAGTACTATGGCAGGAGAGATGCCAGTCCATGCTTTCCAGATTTTCAACGAAAGCAACCACAAGGGCCAGATTCCAACTACTTGGGAGATGAAAAAATAGAAGATATCAGCAGGTTTGTATTCTGACTATAACCATGATTTATTCCATTTGAGGACTGAGTTCCAGTATGAAAGATGTTTATAATATTATTCTAATTAGCTTTGGCTGGTTCTTAAATTTGTTGCAGCCAAGGGAACTTTTCTCCAAAGCTTTTAGGACATATGACATTCAGCTTTGACTGATTTTCTTTTTTTTTTTTTTTTTTTTTTTTTAATAAAAAACAGGCACAGCCTTGATGAAGTGATCTGGATTCACTGCTCCATTTTGCCATGGTCTTTATTCTCAAACTAAAATGCTATGCCATCTCCTCTCTAATCCTAAAGATTGCCCAGACTGCATTTGCTCAGCTCAGCTTTGCTCACACAATGAAAATGCCTATCCTGCATCAATCTGGTTGCCTCCCACACAGCAAAGGTCTATACATCACTCAGAGCTTTGCCCCTTTGTCCATGGCGGTAGGCCTTTCCCCTCTGTTTTTTATCTCTGCCAAGCAGCATGATCACCCGAATAGCTGCGACCAATATTCATTCGAATAACTTGACCTGAATGTGGAAAAATTGGTTGGTTTGTGTGTTGGTTAGGAATCATATATGTTAATATGTCCTGGTGAGCCACAAGGTATTTCTCAGCTTCCCAATCTGATTGATTTATGGCAGGTAAACCCTATGATAGTACCACACCAGCTGACAAAGTTTAGAAGAGGAGAGATCTGCGTTTTTCTCTGCTGAAAGCAATGTCTTGGATTAATTTTGAAGTAGTGGTGGATACCGAAGTTGAACTGTCAAAAAAAAGAAGGGACAGATAAGCAGAAGAAGGCTTGACAGGAGAGTGATAGAGCACAAGCTAAATGCTAAAACACAGGTTGAGCTCATTGTGAAAATTATTATTCCAACCTACAAGCAGCAGTTATACTGCAGTGGTCTGTTCAAACTTGAGAGTCTATCTACAAATGAAGGGAGAGGTTACGTTTGCTCTTCTTGGTAGATGGTAGAAACATCTAACAATTTAGGTCCAAATTGGAGGTACTGAGATAAGCCTGTTAATAAAATGGTATGTGTACAACTCGTTTGTACTGATGAACTGTGGCACAGCTGCGCCAAAATCAAAACAGCTGCGTACCTGCAGCCAGGCAAATATGGATAAATGGCTGAAACATTCAGGTGCCCTCGATCAGGAGAGGGGAGCCCTATGAGAAGCACAAGAAAGAGGCCAAATCTTTTTTAAACTTAAAGTGCCTGTGTAAAGGAGACTCATTCAACTGAGTTTTTTATGGCCAATGTTATGAGAGTCAAAGGCAGGTTGATTATTGTATATATATTTCCAAGGCAGCGCATTATTTAGTATACACTTGATTTGAGTTAAAAAGCAGAAAGCCAGAGCATTAAATGTTAAAATTAAGGAGATAAAACAAATTTACGACAACAAATTATTTTCATTTATTTATCAGTTGTGTCACATTCTACTTTTGAAGAATCATCACCACACATGAGTGAGCCGGTATTCGTGGTATAAGAAAAAGGCTCAGGGGTATACAAGACAAAAAAGTTTGGGAACCATTGTTCTAAACTAGGCTACAAATTGAGTTTACGAAACTTGATTGTTGTCATGTTTTAAAGTAGTGACAACATTACTATTAATAAATTTGTTACTTTGCTGTGGTTTATCTACCTAAACGAGGTTTTTAGATTTCATCTTAATGCTCAAAAAAAAATCCCAAACATATACCTTGTTAAGAGTCATATCTTCATGACAGTGGTTGACAATGCTCATGGGGAATAGAGACTTTATCCTGAACAAACAGTTGCTTTTCTGAATCACCCTCAAAGCTCCTTTTAAGTTGTCTGATAGGGGTGAAGATAATTGGATGTCTTTACAAAAAACTGTCATTATACTGTCAAATAACTGATTGCATGTTGTACCTCTGCCAGTGCTATCATACGGCTGATTTTTTTTCACTACCATTGGCCTCTGACCTCTTTTTATCCCCCTTGTTACCCAGGAAACACAAACACAACTGCTACTGTGCTCAAGAGGTGTTGAGTGGTCTGAGGCAGCCGGTGGCCGTGGTGCACTGTGGGGACGGATCCCAGCGGCTCTTTGTCCTGGAAAGAGAGGGAATTGTCAGGATTTTAAACCATGACCTGGAGCTAATCAAGGAGCCCTTTCTGGACATTCACAAGCTGGTGCAGAGTGGCCTAAAGGTAGGAGTAAGTTGCTGATACAGAATTAACATTCTTGGAGGACTTTAAGAACTATGGATATAATTTGCACACAGATGTAAAAAAGAAACAGAAAAGGAACAGATCTCTTGGCTGACAGCATAAAACATTGTATGCTTTACTCGTAGATTAAGGCTGTGATATGAAAGAGCCTTAGCTCATTTTTTTAGCACAACTGTGTGCACCTATGTAAACGCAAGAGGGACATCTCCAGCCAAGACAAATCCCATGAAAACAGTGCCTGCACACTATTAGTGTTTAATTATATAATTACAGCAAACAAGCAGCCATTCATCAAATGTGACTGTAGCTAATCATTACGCTATTATCTGCTAATTAACTGTACATACAGCACACATTGTGCTTACTGCATTTTGTGCTAATTCTCAAAAGATGGGTTAATGGCTTTTATAATCTCTCCCAGATTGTAATATCCCACATGGTAACTTGCCCAAAACTTTGTGCACTCAGTTATTTTCATACCCCACATGTTGGATGGAATTGAGTTAACTGTCATTCATGTTTTAAACTTGTGTAAACCCTTAAAAGAAAAAAGAAGAAAAAAAGAAACAAAGCCATGGTGGGATATAAGGGTGTCAAGGAGCAAGTAAACAAGTTTCCTGATTCTGTTTGGCTTAGACCCTGAATGGGAGAATTACATGATATACAATTTTTTTTTGAGTATATCAAATCTACCTATGAAGATTTTTTTTACAAGGTTCAGTGAACTTGTAGATAATACCGAAAAATAGTATCTCTTTATTGACAGGGATATTACTGCACAGATACATGAATTGAAAGATAAAGTGTAAAGTTATGGTTGCTCTACGAACTCTTTACGAGCGCCTCCAACAGTGAAAAAATGCAGTAATCTTCAGAGAAATGTCTTGTTATTTATTTCTCATCTGCAATCCTTATTGCATCTTAGATTTTAAATTTGATTACCGTCCAGAATCGCACGAGATGGGATTGCTGAAATGTTTGAGGGACACACTCCCAGACAGGAAGTTTATCCATCGCGCATGCCACTGCTCCTCTACTGACAAGACCCTTTGCTTACAGGGAGTGAAACGGAGCAGAGCAATTGAATATGCAACTGCCCCCTGCATGCAGCAGCTCTTATTACTCAGTTGTGCTCCCTTATCATTACGACAATTAGACGTGGCTCGATCCCCCGCAGGCCCCAGGAGTCCTATTCTGTGATGATGGCTGCCAGAACGGGCTCGCAGCCACACGGAGTGAACAGAACCAGGGGAGGCCTAAGGTGTTTACTGGTTGCATCAACAGGATGGAGGTGCCTTTATACAGAGAGAGGAACCCAGGCCCCCAAGAGAGAGGGCAGATAACGGGTTTATCATCATATCCATGCACATGCTTTAATTGTAATGTTCTGTGTTTCCTTCTGCCCCCATCTCCCCCTTTCTCTCTCTCTCTCTCTCTCTCTGGATCCCCTCGGTGCCAATTAAGCTGAACTGCACTGAAACAATGCTGTGCTTTGGTGGTGTGGGCTCCTAGTTGCGCTGTGGGTGTTCTGCTCCTGAAATCCAATCTCTATGTACTTCAGTCCCCAACCACCACCAACCACACACACATTCAAACACACTCTATGCATGTCATCATCACAGTGGGCTCTCCGCAATTGGCTGACATTCACACACCTCTAAGATGATGGTGGATTTGTCGACAGACCTACTGATTGGGACGAGCCATGGTGAAGGATGTGGTTTAGAATTTGGATCACTTTTACAGATAGTTTATACATGAAAAAATGCAGAACCATAAACAACAAGCTAAGATTATTATTATATTTGTGTGAAAAAATTCAAGGGATTACATATTACTACTTGAAGTGTATCCCNGCTGTTCTTTTAGTCTGAAGAACTCTGATGTAAAGTTGCAGCCTGTGCATAAACATGAACAGCATGTTACACTGTGAATCCTGAACAGGATGGCATCAGCGAGTGATATAAGTGATTGTGGCAGGAAGTTTTTAAGATTAAGACGTCTGTGAGCAAAAGTCCAGTGTTGACAGTTCGTTGACATGCACTAGCCTGTGTTAAAGGGGAGAAGGGGCCTGCAATAAAACATTTCACAGCTAAGACAAATGAGTCACAGCATGTTATTTTTCTGTCCCTGTACTGCTGACAGCTGCTCTGCATTCTCAGCATCCATCAGATGCTCAGGGTTGCTCTCACACAAATTTGATTGAGTGGCTTCGTCTCCACTGTTTTTTCTGGCAAGCAGACAGGGGTTCAAACTCATACTGGTGTCTTCATTATCCTCAAACACTGGGATGCTGGCAGTGAATAAGTTGTCCTATAAACTTTCCTGATGTTGGATTATTTCTTTCTTTTTGGTTGGCGGGAAAATTGTGGGATTGTTATGAGCTTTTCATTTGATTTATGTATCAACAGGTGAAGGAGTGTCAGTGGAGTTTAAACTCTGATTGCAAAAGAGAAGAGTTTGTGTAGATGCTCCAGGCTGTGTCTGACTGAAAGTCATAGACATTGGCGAGCTCCAATCAGTTCATGTGGAATGTCTTTGATGGAGGAATGCCCCACGAGCCAGTGAGAAAGGATCAAAAGGTTCAGGGTAACAATGCATGAGCCAACACGTGCGTCACTGGGACTCAGAGACAGCAGAATCAGAAATCATAGCACTGCTTTCATTGCTCTGTCTGCCACACAGACAGCAATGCACAGTGGGATGTAAGAGAACAACCGCTGCTCATCCCTGCACCTTACTTTCCCAGCTTTCTGTGGAATGATGCCAACACTTTGACAGTGTCAAAGCCAGAGTCCTAGAGGACAGAACTGGAGGGGGAAGAGGAATGTAGAGGCCTGTGAAAAATGAAAAGCTAATACCTCAAGAGAGATTCAATCAGGACCCCCTGCCTGGCTGCCAAAGAATGAGAGGTGTTGTAAACAATGAACAGAATATGAAATTTGAATTACGACCCTCCCCATGTCATACATAGGTGAAAAGAAGCCAAGATAAAGAAAAAAAAATAGAAATACAGCTTTAAGCTTCTAACATGTAGCAGCAGTAGATTTTAAGAAGTGATTTTTAATGAAAGACAAGAGCAAATGTACTAAATATAACTATGAGCTATTTAAGCAGCAATGTAAAGCCTCACCTAGAACTCATTATGTGGCTGAAAAATTGAAAAATACAGTTTGTTCTCTACACTCTCTAAATGAACTCATTTGTTCGGTATATTTATTTTGGCAGGTAGGACTTCCCTACTGCAGCTCTGGCAGCAGTTTCTCTGTGATCAATGCGCAGAAGCCACAGGTTGGCACTTTGTCAGCTTTTAATCAAGGTGTCGTGTTGGATTGGCTCTGCAGTGTTTGTTTCTTATGGCTGTGGTGCCAGAGCTGCTGTTCTCCTGCTGCTGAAGGAGCTAGTTACTTGCAATGGAGTCAATATATCAGCCCATTTCAACACTATATCTTGGTGGTCCCCCTTTGAGCTCTGTATCTGGGCCTCTTTGGTATGGGGTCCTTGACCCACTCCCCACAGTGGGTTTATTTTAGGAATATTGGTCAATGCATATGGATCCAGCATTTTAAAGAAAAGATTAAGAGTTTCCTCTTCCAAGATAAAGCTTTTTGACATTCCCTGGCAGAGTGCACTATTTTCTGCTCTGACAAACATGCAGCTGTACAGTGTCCTGCATCCACACCCACATAACTCTTTTTTATTTGACTTCAACACTCTGACTTGCAGTTGATATTTCTATTTTTTGGAAGAGCTCTGCCTTCAGTTTTGAGCTTTATTTATCATCTTTCACAACATTTCACTTCATTTCACATTGATAGAACCCCTGTGGCTTATCATGTGGGTCTCTGTTGTTGCTCAGTGGTGCTTCAAGAACATTTTTTTGCAACGAGTCAGCTCTTTCTCACATTTGTGTTTAGGCCATGTCAGTGCTGTGTTTGATAGGGCTGGGTTTAACATAGTCCAAACAGAACTACAGAATCTCGCACACCAAATTATGATGCATTTCCTTCGTTTTTGAAATGGGCTACACCTACTCAAACCCTAGCATTATGATGAAACCAAGATCGGTTTTTGGGTTGGTAAGAAGAAGAAAGCTGTGATAATAATAGACAGAAGGCTTGTTTTTTTCCATGAGTGAAATGACTTCTCTCTCCATGATGCTCACTTTCACTCTCTTAAATGATCTTGGTGAAAGAAGGAAAAAAGAATCAAGCTGTTTTGGAGGGAGACAATCACACAGGGACCGCTTTATAAACATTCTTCACACCTAAGCCTAGCATTCTGTTCATTCTTTTGTCAGGAAGAAATAGTGAGGCAGAGTACAACATAAAAAAAGAGCCGACCTGGCTTTCCTTGCCTGGGGAATGAAATGCTGTAGCTGATTATTACAGCTAACTATGATGGGAGGACCACCAGGGTAGTGACAACTGATGTAGCTGCCTCCGGGGTGAGACAAAGGTTTACATATTACACAAGCAATTTAGATGTTTTCTAAACATGTTGCCAAGACAGTGGGAGTTGGCAGCTCTCTGCCCACCCCCCAGCCCCCCTCCAAACCTTGAATTTTGCATGGATTTTGTGTAAACCAGTAAAGAGTGAGGGGATGGGGAGCAAAAAGCACGGACTGAAGCACTCTGCACTTTTGTGCTCTCTATGAACTGTGAGTGAGCTAATAAATTCTTTCAGCCACTCAGCGTAGCATTCACGGATATCCCCCAAAGATTACACACACAAATCACTGCACAATGGAGGCCACCGGGAGGGCTGGGGCGTCACAGGGGCCCCCGACCCTTTGGACAAACGCACATAACCAGGCTGCAGAGGAGACTGGGCAAAGGCAGGGGGTTGTAAGAGAGGTGCAGCTCTACCTAGAGTCAAAAACTTTGTAATGGTTGGAAATGGCATATTCAATTTGTAGATGAAGGTGTGAAGTGAAGCAGACGAGGGGAGGAAAAGAGAGAATGGGAGAAAAGCAGCAGTGTGAAAGGGAATGTGATGGATAAATAAAAAAGAGGATTAGAGTGGTTGAAAAATTAAAAGGATGTTGGGGGAGGGTGGGTGTGTTGGGGTTGCATGTTGTGGTCTCGGTGATGATGAAGATGACCAAGAGGGGGGTGATTCTAACCTCACACAGGCAAGCAGAAGCAAAAGAGAGACATAATTAACTCCTGAATCTTTTGTGTTTCTCATCTGACTGCAGGGTGGAGATGAAAGGGGCCTGCTAAGTCTGGCATTCCACCCCAATTACAAGAAGAATGGCAAGCTCTACATCTCCTACACCACCAACCAAGAGCGCTGGGCCATCGGACCACACGACCACATTCTCCGTGTGGTTGAATACACCGTTTCGAGGTAATGGGAGAAGTGTGTGCCAAATTTACCCAGCATCATGGGTCAGTTACTCCCTGAAAAGAAACGAAAACTACTTCAGCTTGCAAGTCTACACAACATTAAACTGTCTTATTGATCTGTTGTTGCAGATTTAGGTAGCTGAGCAGGCATTTCTGTACAAGAGCCGTCTAGTATCATGTAGAACTGTGAGCACACTCATTGAAAATATCTAGTCAGTTTTTATTCCCAGTAAATTCTAAATATCTACCACTGGTTCCAACTTCATACCTCAAATGATGCAAAGTGTAAGCTCTTCAAAAAGGAGTTTATGAAAAATGTAAAATCAACTATAAAACAGTCATGATAAAATCCTGCGGGAACTAATTATAATATTGGCTATTTCTCTATAAAAACATTGATTTGATGCATTTTCCCAGTGACCATGGCAACCACAGTAAAAACTGAGTGCATGGTGGAATTTTACTAAGACAAACTTCTTGTCCTTTGGGGATTTAAAATGTAGGTCGACGTCCCGCCTAACTTACTCTCAGTGCGCACCGTTTTGCTGAATATGTGGCTGGCACTCATTTGCGACACTCTTAATGATACACCTGTGATTAAGGAAACAATCTCTTCTCACGAAAACATTTAAGTGTTCGCTTAAATTTTCATAATCACAGTTGTATGTTTGACTTAATGATTTGGTCTTAATTACAGTCTTGACATGCAGAGTCTTGGTGACTGCAGTGTGTAGTCATTAAATTAAGGCCCAATAGAGAGAAGTCAGAAGAATATTTGATGATAACTCATGGGAGTCTTTTTTTTGTAAGCATTTGCTGCTTTTGAAAGCAGTTTTTTTGACTTATTTTGAAAATGGAAGGACTACCCAATATAACACAATATAAAATATTTGTTGCTGATTAAGTGAAGTCAGATCCTTGCAAGAAATTGTGCAACGTTGTGCAGCCTTCTGCATCTCCGCCCATTGTTTCTCCGCCCTTCTCATTCAGAGAAGGTTAAGATTTAGACTAACAGTCTCCAGACAAAAAACTATTTAGAGTTATTTAACCTTAAATTGAGGTGCTATGTCAGCATGTTTTACCCATACCTCTGTGTTGTGTCATCCAGCAGCCTTCTCAAGTACTTAGAGAGCTGACTCATTTATCAAGTCATACCTTACACAGCAAATTGTAATACTGATGCAAACATTTGCTGTCACCTGGAAAGAAGGTCAATTGGGATGTATCAAAAATTTGCCGCTTACTTTAACATGGTCATTTGAGATTGAACTAAGTATTCTGGATTGAATTTGAGCGCCGAATTTTCCTTCAAACATGCTGCTGATAATAACTTTGCTCCATATCTACTGTGATTTTGCACTTTGTAGCAGAAACTCACTGAAATAGTGTGTAATGTTTTCTTTAGAAAAAACCCAAACCAGGTGGACACCCGGACAGTTCGGGTGCTGATGGAGGTTGCAGAGCTGCACAGAAGGCATCTGGGTGGTCAGCTTCTTTTCAGCCCTGATGGTCTTTTGCACATTATCCTAGGAGATGGCATGATCACGCTGGATGATATGGAGGAGATGGATGGACTCAGGTGAGACCAGAGGTCCAAGAATTGTAGTCACCATGATGATATTCTAGTGTGTGCCCCATGACTGAATCCTCTCCTAGCTCTTACCATCTTCAAGGTGTACTTTTTGTGTGTGTGTTGAATGCAGTGATTTCACAGGGTCAGTCTTGAGAGTTGATGTGGATACGGACACTTGCACGTCACCTTATTCCATACCCCGGAACAATCCATACTTCAACAGCACCAATCAGCCACCTGAAATCTTTGCTCATGGATTACATGATCCAGGCAGGCAAGTGAAGCATGGGATACCTAACCTTTGCATCACTGGACCACTAATAATTTTTGATTTGTTTGTGTCAATACATTACATTTCTGTCTACCTGTGTTGTGTAGATGTGCAGTGGATCGATTGCAGACAGACAACGGAAGTCTGCTAATGCTCTGCACAGATGCTAGTGGCAAAAACACATCAGCGGGAAGAATACTGCAAATAACAAAAGGAAAGGACTATGGTGAGTTACAGTTTCCATTACATCCTCCAAAAAATGTGAAAAACATTTTTTGGATGATTCTATAACTATAACTATATAACTACTATAACTACTCTATAACTGATTCTATAATTGGACGGAGTTCATTGTTCTAAAATAGCTTGAGATAAAAACCACCTTGCCTGAGTCTTGTTTGATGGCATCCCATATGAAGATACATTGAAATAACATTGATCCCTTGGATAACCTTTCATATTTATCCTCTTAAAGCTGACATGTGGCTGTAAAAATGTCTTTCATTTTGCAAGAGTATGAAAGCACATGGGGTCAAGTGACGGTGCAGGTTAAAAAAAAATCGCCCCCCTGTGAAAAGGAGAATTTTCCAAGAAAATGTGAGATTTTGTTCACAAAAGGATTTAAAACTGTCAACAACAGTAAGTGTCGAGCTGATGGTTCAGTGTTGTTGAAAACAGCTGAGAGGGGCCCTGTTCTTCTCGCATTTGGGAGATAATCAGGAACAGTGGTGTAGTGCAGTGCCTGGTCTCTCTCTCACCACACAAAAAAAGAAACTGTCACAAATTCATTCAACTCTTTATCTCAGAGTCAATTTGGCAGCTAAAACAGATCACTCAAACTCAAAATACCTGTTCAGGTTAACTACATCTCCTCAAGCCTCATTTGGCCTCTGGTGCAATCACCTCTGAAAATTCTGAAGAAAAACAATGAGCATCTTAGATCACATATTTTTGAGGGCAACAAATCTTTATTTATGTTTTCATTTGCACAGCCAATGTAATAAATTATTATTATTAATAATAATAATAATCATAATACTAATAATAATAAAAAATTCTAGAAAATAATAAAGTAATAAAAGATGCCACGTGCTTTAACATCTTACTTGAATAACAAATTAACGTTTAGCTGTTATAAACACTATTTTGCCAAAGTTTGCTGCCAAAAATTGTGTTCAAATTGTGTCAATCAAAATCTTATGTATGCCAATATTCACTCTTTGCTTGTTTTTTGTATTTAAGCTGTCTATTGAAGGAGAACCCATACATTCATTCACAAAATCATCGACAGACAAAACTAACAAATTTCTGATTTCAACACAAATCATCACTAATGGAATTAATCGTATTAGAGTAAGTGGGTGAATTTCCATTCAAATCATGAAGTACGTATTTTATCTAAAAAAATTGCAATAGATGGTGACTTTTACTATGTGCCCTAGAAATACGCAAATGCTGCAACAGACCGTGACTCTTTGTTTTTTCCCTAGAAAATGAGCCTTCTGTCTACGATCTGCAGTCCGCTGGTGGAGCACCACCTGTAGGGGGCTTCATCTACAGAGGCTGCCAGTCAAGGAGACTTTATGGCAGTTACGTGTTTGGAGACAAAAATGGGTAAGTGTTAAAGAATGAACTGTAGAAACAAAACAGATTTGAAAAATTAGTTTGGAAAATCCTGATTGAGTCTCCAAATTGGGTGGGTTACTTGATTTCTCCTCAACATATTCATTCTTTAACGTAGATGGCCAACTTGGCAGATTAACAAACAGTTCTCTATGAATAAGACACCATTGCTCTTGATTTGGCCGTTTTTTCACACAAAGACACTATAAAACTGATAACACAAAAGAGAAACATAACAGATTAGCATAAACAGCCAAAGTAATGTTCACAGCCTAATTTATCTGAGGATGGTTATTATTAACTATCAAGCTTCAGTTAGCAAAAGTCCACTCATTTATTTCTAACGTCATTGACAAGCCAACACAATTAGCATCAAAACAGTTTTACTTCCTATGAACTGATCAGTGATGTCAGAGACACAAAAACACACTTTTAAAAGAAACGATTGACACTACAAATATTCACGAGCTGCGTTTTGCTGCTGAGCTGCGCTGCTGGTCTCAGTGTCTACTCTGTGGAAACCTTCAAATTCAATTCAATTAAAAAAATTGTAAATATCCTCAAGGGGCAATTAAAGTCACATGTGGCAAAATTCACACATTCACTCATATTCAAGAGTCATGTGAGAACTTAACAGAAAAATAATGCAATCCTATTACATTCCCAAAAAAGGGCAGTGCAATATTCTTGAAATCAGTCTTTCATGAACTTGTGCCAAAGTGATTCTAAAGTTCTGTAGAGCTAGACACTAATTCATATTATAGTAATATTTAATGTTTCTGTCACTACTATAGCATGGCCCATTCCATGTAAATGAAGTAAGACATCCTTCCCTGTACTGTTCTCACTTTGGTTTGTAATTCATCCTACTTTGCCAATGTCAAACACTGACGCTTGATGAAACAAAGGAAGTAAATAGGGAGGGCGAGAGGAGGGAGTACACTACCAGGAGTTGGCAATGTGTTTATAACAATGTGTGGTCACTTAATTCTGCGACACAGTACAATTTGAGGGCATATTGTTGTGGCTAAGTGAAGGCTCCAGCATGATGTTTGTTTTGGAACTAAAAGCCCGCGTCTGGAATAACACCATGTGAGACGTGGGGTGGAAAAGGAGGATGGGTCAATGAACCGTATTACAAGAAGTAAAAGTTTTCCTTGTTTCCAGATTTCAGCTGTAGTCTGAAGACTTCATATTTTCTATTTATTTTAATACAACAGTTTTTTAAATTTAAGGACTTATCATCTTATCTATGGTACCTCTTTTACAAAAGGCATTCTTTCAAAGGGAGGGATGTTTGATTTCATCTCCTCTGCTCGTTCTTCTCTTTCAGTAACCTGCGAATCCTCCAGAAGTCCACATTGTCATCACCGGCAAGTGAAGAGCAGTGGCAGGAGAAAGCTCTGTGTCTGGGCTCTGCTGGCTCCTGTGGCTCCTCGCTTGTTGGACACATTTTGGGTTTTGGAGAAGATGAACTAGGTTAGTAGGGCAACAATAAAGGCCCTTTTTTCTAACATTCTCCACCTCTTCTCAGATGCTTGGTCATGTTCTTTCTTTTCTTTTTTTTACCTCGAGCTGTGTTTTGTTCTCTCTATTTCTGCTTGAGTGACAGCTAGATATTCACATATCTTCTGAAACACACAGGATTTCATGGTGTGAACTCTTTCTTGACTTGTTGGCTTCAGACAGTCAAAACTGGAAAAACAGAATTTATCATTTTTTCATTGTGGTGGCGAATTTTCAACTTGGTTTTATCTAAAGATGCTTTGGACTTTTTTTTTTTTTTTTTTTTTTTTTAATACCAAGACAGTGCATTGCATTAAATCACCATTGAAAATCTTGGAAAATTGCAACATCTTGCCAACAAGGCGAAACACTTGGAAAACTACGGGGAAATGAATACCCCTCCTGCTCTTTGGGCCATTACCAACAGGATATTAAATAGTGCATACTTCTTTCTGGATTAATTGTCATTTCCATAAGATAGCAGTGATACTCCAAAGGTCCATTTATTGGCTGAGTTGGGCCACCTACAAGGCGTTGTTTTGCATGGGTAGAGTGATGTCTTAGTGTTTACCTGGAGGAGGGGTGCTACAGTTTTAAGATAAAGCAGGGTGAGCTGAGGTGAGCAGACTTGTATAACACAAAATCCTTTTACCACTTGGACCCCCATCAAAGACTCGGATTGATTAGGTGTCAGTTCTGGTGTTTCTGATGAAATGAAGACATGATGGATCAATCACACCTCCATCAGAAATGTTTGATCAAACTTCTTGCCATGTTGCTGTTTGATGAGGAATTCAAAGATTTCTAAATTTGATCATTATATGGAAGTGTTGTAAGAATCATGGAGGGGATGGCTTGTGCCCCAAAATACGGGCTCCACAGACACATGTTTACAATTTGTCCCCTTATGGAATTTTCTCTCAGGCTCGTTCCTCATTAAATTATCTGCCGGGATCCCAGTCAATGAGTATCCAATTGTCCCATTAAACCCTTTCATACAGACCTTTGGTGAAAGCACCATTGCAGTAGCTTGCAGTTATTCTACTGACCCTCTCATGTCTTTTCCTTTCGTGCTTTCTCCTGTTGTCTGTACTGCATGGGTTGCGTTGAAGGCATGAGTCAGAAGCTTGTAACGTAAAGAACACAGATGGCCTATGAAATGTAACTATTCCTTTCTTTTTGCAGGGGAAGTGTACATACTGGCAAGCAGCAAAAGCATGGCACAGTCACACAGTGGGAAACTCTACAAGCTGATAGACCCTAAAAGGTATGATCAAGAAGCCTACTTGTCTGTGTTCTGTAATAAAGTCAAAACCAGACAAAGAAATTTTAAGTTAATCCCAGGGGGAAATTCAGCATTACTATAGCGATTAAGACAATATAGCTGTACAAAAATTGATGGGACAGAAGTAATGAAATAAGCAAAGCTATAAATAATGAGTACAAAATAAGCATCACATACCAAAAGCGACAAGTACCATAGATGAAGCAATATTAACATAATTTACATTTTGATTGTGGCAGGTTCAACTGTGAAAAAAGATTCTCCGTCAACAGCGTATGTCTCTCCATAAGTCAAAAAACTGACCATGATCTCACCTGAATGACGGTTCTCTTTGATTTGTAAAGTGATGATAACCCCAATTCAGTTTTTCATTCAAGGCTGAAGGAGCAGCAATAGTTTGATTTCTTCAAGTGTATTTCCTTTTTTATGAGCATTCATGACCTGCACGTTCCCCCACACACTATAAGCATATTCCTGTAGATGAAACTTATTTGCCATCCTGCTAGTTTTCAAAGAAGTGCTGAATAGAAGCAGGAGAGCAAGCACAGTAATTCAAAGTGTTTGCAAAAAGTATAATACCAACATTAATATAGACTGAGCTAAGCTGGTTCTTCTCGTCCATTTGACAGCAGAGTTTATGCTGCACCTGCTGTCAAAAACAGAAAGCCTCATGAATTTAGCACCTGAAGAAAGAAAGACATTCCAAGCATCATATATGGTGCATGTCTTATTCATCATTGGATTGTTGGACCTCTATACACACACAAACACACACACACACGCACACACACACAAACACACACACACACACACACATACACATACACATATTTACTTCAGTGGTTCAACAAGTTTGTTTTCATGCAGTCTAATGCTTCATTAATGGATGTTTAAAAACTGGGAACATGCAAGTGGGTGCAACTTCATAATTCAAACGTGTGTTGCTGTCATAATTCCTACCATATGCATCACAGTATTAGGAATCATTCTGCTGTCAGCAGATATATAAACTGTGAAAGTATAGTGCAGGTGAAACAACATTTTTTGCTCAGGATCAGAAACTGTGCAGACTGGGCATGATTTTTTCCCCACTGTATACAGCACTTAAGAAAAATGTCTGCAGAATTTGTAATTCAAACCATTCGTGTATCAGGTTTCCAGATGAATTCTTCCTCTCTTCTTATCAGTGCTTTTTCAGAAAGTCAATAGTTCCAACCTGCAAGGTTGAGCCCATCTGTTTGGGTCAGTCAGTAAGAGGGTTGAGTCCAATTTGGAAACATAATGAATGCACAAGAAAATTCCCAAACAAAATACTTTTTCTAAAGCCAATGCCAGATTTGATTAAGAGAGTAAGTTAAGTAAGAGAAGCAGACGCACAGAGAGAGAATTTGCATGCCTTGGAGTCACAATAGAAGCATATCCGCAGCTGATGATTCCTGGGTGACGACAGTGCCACCCAGGCATTAGCACAATTAATTACACCACAGATGTTTCAAAGGCCCTGATGGCTTGCTCTGTATTTATGTTTTCTGGCATCGCCTGTGGATGCATTTCTCCCAAAGAACCATTCTTTCCACCACCAAGTGGACTTGTTTAGTCTGTTCAGACCCTGTGGTGTTTGGAGTCCTGACTCCTAATACACTCTAGCTTGGTTATTATGATCCTGTTACAGGGAGGCTGGAAAGGGGGTGCTCGGGGGAGTAAATGGGGTAGCTAATATGTCTGACCTTAGCGCGTTATCAAATCTGGTGGTCCCCTCCTTTTTTCCCTCTCCATAGTGCAAGGACATCTGGACCCTGCAGCCTTCACATAAAGAGGTTTGTTTTAAAAAATGGTGGTTATTGTGGTCCGCATAGCATCTAGCACTGTGTTTTGATCAACTATGTGTTTAGGAACATGGAGGGGGGAAAGAGGAACCATTCCGGAGAGTGGTAAAGGCTTACAGGGAAACATCAGCCATAAAATCCTTCAGCAGTGTTTGTGTAAACATGTCCTGGCCAGATGACTTCATTTCTAGGTATTTGTTTGTCAGTTGGAGTACCCCTCCAATAATAAATAGGCCACCATGCATTTTGAAACATGCTGAATGTGTGTGCTGTGAGTGTGTGCGCACATGTGAGCGGAGGAAAGGAGCAAGACTTAGCTTGTTTGTGGCATAGCAGCAGGATAGAATTATTTCAAATCACATGGCCTCTTTGAATTGTTGAACTTTCATGTGAAATTTTTTAACATACATTAATTAAAATAAAATTAACATGAATGTAAATATACATTTTTTTGTACAGCTAAAACACACAGCATCAATAAAGCATTTGTTTGCATCACATTAGTTTAAAGCACTCTGCAAAAGGTGTGTATAAGATCCAGTCCTCTTCTACTTTTCAGCATCTTATACCCAACACTGCAGACAATATACACATTTTTTAAAGCTAAGCTGTTGCCCTCAAAAATGGGTTTGATTATGTCTTACTCTGCACACTGTGGGCAGGTATTCAGGCTGGGCATGCTACGTTTCATCCCCACTGAGTCTGCTTTTGATAACATAATTATTTATACAGTGAGAGCATTATATTTATGCCAGGAACAAATACTCCTGGAAAGACCCAGTTCTTTTTGAGAAATAAACATACTAACAAAAGGAAGATATTATGATTCAGCACAAAACAATGATCTGTTTCAGCCCCTGTGTATATATAATACACTTTGGGAGTCATATAGTAAAGTTACATGTTTATTATATCATAATTCGGCACATGCTGCACTTTATCCATGTGGTTGCATAGACTCAGCCAAGCTCTTACGGTTGTATTTTGGCAGTGGCTTAATTGTAACATATAGAGCCAGACCTCCTGCTGATTTCTGGTGTAAAATGCAATTTGCCTTTTTGTTTGTTTCAGCCCCTCCACAGAGAAGCAGGGAAAGTAGTATTATTGAAGGCTTTTCACACGTCCGGGTTTTGTCAGCTGCAGGCTGGACTGATTGAATTACAGTGTGCAGAGACCTTAAAAAGACACATTGAACCTCGAATAGGGTCCTGGGACCTCCTTTATGAAGTGCATTAGCCATGGAAGTCACAAATCACTGGATGTACCCGGGGAAGGAGACTGTGGGCGCTCATTTGTGGAAATATTTATCTGTATGTGTGCCCCTGTGTTTTTTGTGTGTACAGATATAAACTGTGTGGGTGGTGGGTACACGCGAACATGCACATCTGTGAGCCTGTGTGAGTGTGCGGTACGTTAGCTCCTAACACATTGCAGAAAAAAAGAGTCTTTTCTTTATTTTCCTAACCCTCCTAAATCTTCCTACATCTCTGCTGTGGTCCTCCCCTTGACAAAGCTGCTTGCCAGTAGCGGTGAATAGCCCTGGCTCCTACAATACACAGTAAATTTCTTGCACAATTAAAACAAGGGATGAAGCTACAAAAGAAGCCCCCAAACAATGGAGTCAGATGACAAAACAGCAAAAGAGACCACACTGGCCCATTTGATTAAGCCATTTTTGGGGCCTCACAATGTACAACACTCCATGGCCTTTTCTCACATATAACGCATGTCAATCAAACAGAGTCTGTGGACCAACAAGCTGCATGCACGCTGATAGCTTGTCACTGAATAACATAATGATATAAAGATAATTTAAATCAGAGGCAGAGCATCCATTATGCTGTGGAAGAGCAGAATTTAATGTTCATGGTTAGCCAAGTTACTGTTCACCTGTTTTATTTTTTCTGTTCTACATCTCAATGTGGCAGCTACAGAGCGTTCACAGCTTCCCAGGCTAATTGTGTTTCATTTATGTAATAATTAACATTTTGTGCCACCACATGTGTGAGCACTGTCACCCTTATTCCACTCCCTCTCTCACACATACGCCACCCCTCCCGAAGTTGATAAATTCCCACAGTGGCTGTTGACCCAGCTGCCTTTGTCAAGTGGCGCTACCAGCAGGTGCTGTTTTCACAGCCACCCTGGCAGTCGTACAGACTGTTTAGTAGCGCTGCTGACCCCTGCCTGCTATTAACAGTGTTAGCTACAGACCCCCCCCACCACCACCACCACCACCACCACCACCACCAATCCTCCAGGGACTTTTACTCTTTCTCTCTCTCTCTCTCTTTCTGTTTGCTTCCCTCCTTCGCTCTCTTTTAACTACATGCAGCCTGCAATAACAAAAGCCAACACTGATGGAGGCTGGTGTTGGGTGCTGATGGGAGCATGGGAATCAACCCCCCCTGTTGCCCTCCATCCTCCAAATTTAAAGCAACTTTATCACACACACACAGTAGTGTCTGTCCACACTGCTATCAGTCAGCATCTGTCATTACTTTTGCAACCTTTTTTCTTTTAATGATATGTAGGTACAGTCACAAATCCACATCTTTCACTCTGTAATGCTGCTTTTGAATGCAAATCACAAGATCTCTACCTAATGTGTGACATACAGTGCACACAGTAGAATGTGCATGCATAGTTAGCTCTCCTGGATCTTGTCTTTGAAAATTGACCAGTTGACCAAAATTGTGCTCTTGAGCTGTAGTAATTGAAACCAGTTCTTCTAACAGTCACGCACTGACCCCACTATTTTAACTTTTCAGCTCTCATACCGTCTTCAAAACAGTAGTCGGGGTCTAGAAAATTCTGTTGTCTGACATCTTTTTTTGCTTCAGTAGGACTAACAGAGCTGTCAACACATCTATATCAAATATCTTTATTAATCTGCCTACCTCTGTTCTAATCACACGCTCAGAGGAGTGTGTGTGTGTGTGTGTGTGTGTGTGTGTGTGTGTGTGTGTGTGTGTGTGTGTGGGCCCATGAGCAACAGCCACTAACAGACGCTTCACATTTGAACTTCATTACACACCCTGCTGTATTATTTCCAGATTTGTTGAGCGTGATATGAAATAATCCTGTTTCAGCCCATTTGCTGATGTGCGTGTCTGGATGTTTGTCTTAATATGGAACGATCACAATATGTTTCTTGGGTGTTCAGACTTGACACATATGGTGCGGAGATGTTTGTGTTTGTGTGTCTGCATTTTCCAAATTGTGTTTGTACTTGCGGGTGCCCCATACTAACCTCTGTGTGTTGTTCTATTCGTCAAGTCAGGGGAATTTGAGAAAAGGATGAGTCAAACCAATAACAGGAACGTTCTGAAACTGACATTTTCTATATGTTACAGGCAGAAAACACAATGGGGAGCTGAATCATAAATATGAGGTTAAATTTAAGGATATACAGAAGGGTTTATTGTGCATCAGTGAAGTGTGATGAGACCAGAAAGAACTAGCTCAGTTCTTGAGAGCACACAAATACCTGCAGCTACTAGAGTTCACAGATTAATAAATAAAATGTGTAACTGACAAAACCTCTACAAATCACTCTATTAGGGTGTGCCTTGAGTAATGAGTTTTGTTCCTCTTTCGCTCATTTTCCACTTATTGTGTAAATAATTGTGAGGAAAAAAAAGTCATAGGTTTTGCATGAAGCTGTCATGATTTGGCAAATAAGAACCGATACATGTTTGTGGGTGTAAAGGGCTCAAATTTTTATACAAACTGTGTGTAGCTGTTTTCTTTTTGGATGTTTCACAAAATTGCAGTTTTTTCCACTTGGCAAAGCAGCTAACAGAATAAATACTGAGCTGATTAGCCGCACCACACTTTACTTTCCTTACATAAATCAATAGCGGACTGTTTGGGACTTAAAGTCTAGGTATGCTTTATTGAAGGCAATCAATTTATGGATTAGATCAATAATGAGAGCTGTAGTAAAACCTTGACTGTTGTGTTGTCCTATTCAAACGTCAAAATGTGTCTTCTAATAGTCAAGCAGCATCTAACCTTACGCCCCGAACTGCCTTTAAGTTAGTCTTAACTTTTTTTAAAAACTAAACTGATCAGCTGCACAGAGATTTTACCCAGCCAAGCCTAACCCCTAGTATTGAATATGTGATGGCAGAATTTTAGATTCAGCATTCTTAAACAGATTTATTAGATCATTGCATAGCTCTGCTCCCTGTTTTTGTTAGAATGACATTTGATATCGACTTCCCCTCTTCTAACAACTGTTGCAGGCCTCATGACCCGAAAGAGTGCCAGCGTCAGGTGGAGCCTCCAGAGCTGCTGATGACAGCTTGTTCCAGACACTGTAAGAACGGACACTGTACGCCTACTGGCAAGTGCTGCTGCAGCCCTGGCTGGGAGGGACCCCTCTGCAGAGTTGGTGAGTGACTTTGCGCCTGCTGCCTCACAGAAAAGTGCCATCGAACACTGATGTGGTCTTTCTTTTTAGATGTCCCAGTGAGGTTAAATTAGGGCTGGGCAGTTATCACAAATTAGATTAAATCACCATATGGCCTGTTCTAAATGCAGACAGTGCAATATTTATCGAACCTGAAATGTGTAAGAATACTACATTTATTGCAGGTGATGATTTATGCTCTACACCAGTGTTACTCAACCCTGCTAAACCAAAGACCCAAATTGTTGAAAACTTCCTTTGCAAGAGCAACAATATAAGTGGTGAAATATGGCAAAAACAGCAAGAAGAAGCAATAAATGTAAGCTTAAGGTGGCAACAATGGTCAAAAAGCAAGAAAACTGGGAGATAGCAAAATAGTCAGAACAAAGCAAAAATGGTCGATAAGTAGCAAAACAAAAAGAGTAAAAAGTTACTCATAGTCATGAGTAGCAAAACATTTCATGGGTTGTTATGCTGTAAATAATGTACATGTTAATTTTCAAAAATGTGTTTGTTTAACAACTCATACACCTGGAAACCTAAAAGTATTTGCACATTTAATTTCAATATGGGGAAAATAACGGCAATTTGCTTATTTTCCCAAATCATAGCATGCAGAGTAGGCGTCCTTTTTCTAGCATCATTTAAAACCATGTGCATTTTTGTGACTTCTTTCTCCTGTTTTCTAACTTAGCATTCATTAATACATGTTTTTTTTAATCTCCTTATGACCTTAGCTAAATGTGAACCAGTCTGCCGCAACGGAGGAGTGTGTATGGAACCCAACAAGTGCCTTTGTAAGAGTGGCTACTCTGGGACCCAGTGTGAGAAGAGTGAGCGAGGGATGCCCAACGATCAGGAGAAAGACGGCATACTGGACCACATCATTGACATGACCTCGTACCTCCTGGACCTTACCAGTTACATCGTATAGGGGTGCGCAGAGGGGAGCTGCTCCCCACTGTCATCCTCAAGTTGACACAAACCTACCTACCTACCACCACCAGCAGACTTTAACGAGGTGTCCTTAACAAGGCTTCTTAATTTCTCTCATACACACATAGGCATGCAAACACACTCAAGCACACACAAAGGATCCATGTCAGACTGCTCTTTATCCTCATCACCAAACTCTTCCTCTTCTGCCTATAAGCTATTTGCTCCTGAGCACCAGGCCTGGCATCCAAGCCGTGTTCACTTTTCAAAGAGACCCACAGACACCAGGGACATGATTGACAAGCGTGGCCAAGTTGTGGAAGTTCGACTCACTTCCTCCGTTGTTCACAAATTGCTCATACACAGGTTACTCCACAGGAACAAGAACTTCACATGAACAAAACCATTTGAACACAGGACTTGGATTTTTTAGGGTCTGTCTGTTGCCTTACTTAAGACCTCTCTGACACCCTAGAAAAATGGAGTTTGAGGTCCTTCATCAGAGAGTTCAGAGGTTCTTCAGTGATTCAGAGTTTATGGAGTGGTTTTCCAGAAGGTCTAGTTTGCGCTCAAAGGTCAAAGTAAATAACAGCAAAAGAAAAGTCGTCAGACTTTGAACAGACACTCGACAGCTCTGCCTTGGGTTATTAAAAACTGAGAAGTCAGTGAGAGTGGTTGATGGTGCAGATGTGTTTTGTGCTAAACTATTCTTAGGACACGAAGTCAGGAGGAATGAACCATGTCATATCACTTATGATGTATTAAGTTTGTGGGCACATTGTCATGAAATACTACAACAGTATACAGTTTGTATACTCTGCTTTATAACACTCAGTTACTATTAATGTATAGACCAGATCTTTAACGGACTAGAACCAAACAGAAACAGGAATGACTGAGTTTGTCAAAGCTAGTCTTAATCTGAACAGTTATTGACTCCCATGCACTGTATACATGTTTCATTCACTTCATTTTTCAAAATGAATTTGTCATTCAGAGCGCAATGATAATAGTTCACATACGCACATATGTACCATTACTCTATCACAGGTTGGGTTTGACAAACTCTTATCATTGTGTCACACTGAAACTGAACCTGAACTCAAAACTACAAAGGGAAGAGATAGTGCGGTGATGTATATTTCCAATAGAGCTTATCTAAGTACTACTTAGCATTGCAAAAAAAAACTATAGCATTACTATTGTTATCATAGAGGAGGGTTTATTTTTTTAAGCGTAATAATATATGGGAGAGAATGGTGTTTATAGAAAGCAGTTTTAAGCTTGTCAGTTCATGTTTTCTTGTCCTTAAACAGATTTTTCCTCCATTGAGAAAGACACAAAGTGTGTAAAGTAATGCATGTCTGTGCCTGCATTTAGTGAATCTCAGCAGTCCATCTTGATCTTTTGCCTGATGTGTGGTTTCATTACCACTGTCAGAGGTGTGTCTATGTTATGAGATGATCAAAGATCAAAGATCCTGTCGCGCCACCAAGTTGCTGTGGAAGCAGAGTACAGTCAGAGGAGACTCTTATCTCCAAACAGATTCAGCTTCAGTCTAATGATAATGTGATCAGGCAAAGACTTGGCTCGTCTGCAGCTCAAATAATGTGTTGTCTTTTTTAGATACCAGACTGAAGTTCATGTAGATGGAGCTCACACTCAGCACATTTGATCTTTCGCCTTTTAAAAATTCTCTGATTGAGTCTTGATGTCACCATGAAACATTTTTGCTTAAAAGTTTTGAAGTCAAACATTTACAGTTCTGCTCTGTCCCATTTTGAAAATCCACTTTCCAGTTATCATGGTTAATTGAAGTTCAGTGTCAATGACAATGTCCTCTTCCTTTGTAGCCTTGCTTGTGTTTGCTGAAAGAAATCAACTCTACCTGGTCAAAATGGAATTCATGCTGTAAAATGGAAAATTATGATTTTTTTTAGCACTTAATGTGAAAGTTGCATTGTAGCTGCTGAGACGGCGTGGTGTGAATAGAATAACCATTTTCATTATTTAAGTAGTTACACAAATAAAAAATTATTTAAGTTCTCTATGTTGTTTTACCGTTGTACTGTATGCGACATTTTTTTATTCCTTTATTGTAAATAAAACTAGGGATAACTTTGTTTCTCTACAGAAATATCAATATGTCTATTAAAATTTATAGCATGTCTAAAACATCTGTCTCTATTTGTTTTTGCCAGGCTGTAAAATATAGCAAAGTTAAAGATATTCTGAGATATTAATATGTGTTTTTCTGTGTGTGTCATTTTGGAGGTTCACAATGTCAGATCAACACATTTTGTTTGAGCTTAAGCTAAAGCTGCGTACCACTGTCAAGTAAAGCTTGCTTATCCAACGTCTTCTCTCTTAATTCGTCAAAACAGGATCAACTGCCAAAACAATCATGAGAATGAAAAAAAGGTCCTTTAAGGTACACTGTTTGAGTATAATCAACCAAAGGTAAATAATGTCGGGGTTAAATTCATTGTATAAGAGCAGGTTATGGCATCATCCTAGGAAGTGTCTCATTTTTGGTAAATCATTTGCATCATTTCCACTGATGGTTTGTCCGCCAGGTAAAAACAGCAAAGGAAAGGAAGCTGAGAAAATGTTTGAGTTAAATGGGGCCAATGTGGCTCCAAGCCTAGGGTTTTCCCTGCTTGCATGGAAAAGCTGCTTCAGAGCTGACAGTGAGGAGAAAGCTCTGATGGCTGCTCTGTCGTCATGCAGCGTCATGGCATCGCTCAAAGTCAAACCTGGAAATTCCTCATTTGAAGTGGAAATTCTGCCTCTCAGTTTTTCGGAAGTACACAAACACATTCATGGATGGAGTCACACACGCAAGAGCCGCCGCTGATGGCCATATTAATTTCCTTCTCAAAATACCAATGAGGCTTTGTGTTGTATAATGATAGTGAGTGGAGACCACCCACCTCACTGCTCTCACTAACACATACACGAGCACACACGCTGCCATATTAAGAGTAATGCAATACTGAGTTGTCTATGCAGTGCTCAGATCCAATCAAAATTGTATAGAGTGGAACTGTCCAATAGGGGCGCAAGGTCCTATGTACATTTAAGTTTATACACTATCTATGGCATCATTACTTTTCATTTGGAATAGTTCTCTTTTTCCTTCCCAAAGGGCCCTTGTCTGGCTGTCTTTCCCAAACAGTGTAACCTAGTACTTAGAATAAACATGAGGAGTCTGTATACCAAATATTTGTAGGACTGAGATGGCTGGGAGTGCATGCTATAATATTGTATACATAAACCAAAGAGTCAGTACAAGCAATACTTATAAGGGTAACAGGAGGAGACAGGGAAATAGGAAAAACAATAGCAACAAAAAAAGGGGGAGGAATAGCTCTTTAACTCATTGTCCAAAACAGCAAACAGTTTAGAAGTGCATACATTCAATTATTTGGTGGCCTTCAGATTAGCAAGTTCATATGAAGCAAAACCAATGATGATTTGTAAAATAACAGTTTTACAGGTTCTTTGTATGTTGGTCATAACCTTAAAGGGACTGTGAGGACTTTTTTAAAAAGTCTGATATCTAGAAATATGACTGATCATCACCCCCAATTCAAAATAAGATTATTAGTGCTTAAATAGTTTATTCATAAATGCAAATTTCTAGCCCCCTAATTGCGACTGGACAGTTCAGACTTGACTGGATTGATCTACTGCACACTGAAGCCTTCATGACATCCCCATGCCAGCTGACAAAATTTAGCAGTGAGAAGAGAGATATGTGTTTTCTCATTGCTAAAAACGATTTCTGTGAATCATTTTGCAGTGGAAACAGGAGCTGGACCGTCTGAAAGAAAAGGGACAGAAGAGCAGAGGAAAGCTAAAGAGGAGAGTGAAAGAGCACAAGCAAAAGGCTTGAACATGAACTAGAGGTTAAAACACAAGTTAAAGGCTAAAGCATGGTCTAAGCTGTTTGTAAAAATATTTACCCTCACCTACATGCAGCAGTTATACTTCAGTGGTCCATTCAAACCTGAGAGTCTATCCATAAAATGAAGAGCAAGGTTACATTTGCTCTGCTTGGTAGATGAGTACTTGTAGGACATAACCAGCATTCACTAAAATTATGGGTACAGCCACTTTCTTAATAAAGAATTACATCACGACAGTTTGCACAAGTTAAAGGCCGAAGGGAAAACCTGCAATCAACTTTATATAGATTCTCCTCACGGTCACTTAAATTTACCCTGTGGTCTTCTTTTATACATAACATAACTATTCTTTATCCTGACTGATTAACCAGATGACTTGTTCTTCCTAATACCACCCATGTCCAAGCTTGACACTTTTTTTAAATGTCTCACTGTGAATGTGACGCTCCCAGCTCCATAATTGACTGTTTCCACTATGACTTAAGGACACATTACAAGTTTTCAGGCGAAACAGTAGAAATCACTGAGCACATGCACTACGTTCAAGTTTGATGTCATATGTTGACACATGAGGTCATGATCTCTTGTCGGGGAGGGATTCTTGCTAGGGAGAAAACATTGATTAATGTTGTACTTAAACATCTGTGTTTGTCTGTATTGGCATCAGTCTCTTGTGATTTGGAGCATAAATTGTGGCTTCACAAGGATCCAACACATTGATTTATGTGAGAATATTGAATCTGGACTTTGTAAACATTTTTAGTGGTTGTTCCAGAGAGTCCGTACGTGCATTTTCTGCATCTGCGTGCATGTCAATCCCTTGGTTGTATGTCTGGTTTTGTCACACCCCTAATTGCTTAGTGTATTCTGTGATCTCATGTGTTTACATGGACTGACTCAGAGAGCACTACTGCTGAAACGCACGACCAGGGCTGCTGAAACCTCATATTCCCTAGCCCCTATCGCTTACTAATGAAGACGCACTTTCCAACTGGGTAGTTGCTGCTGCTTTTTCCTTCTGCCTCACTTCACTCTCAGCTTATCACATAGCAAAACAAACCTCAGTCTGCGACCACCTTTGAGGACTTTTGGGTGGTTTTAAGCAAAGCTGTAGCTTTTCACAGTTTTTATTGCAAATGAGGGGATTTTTTGTGCAAGCTTCACACCCTGTCTATCTCATGTATCACACTTCCTCAACTGCATCCTAATACCTCAGTTATTGACACAATTTTCTCTTTCCACTCATAGTCGTCTTTGTGCTCCTCTCTATTCATCTCCTCATGCACTCATCATTCCATCACTTTCTTTTCACTGTTCCTTGCTCTGCTCCTGGATTCAGAGCTTGTTTACTCCTCCCGACCACAGCACTGACTCGCATCCATGAAATGATGCAATTAAGGTTCCTACTGGGGCTCAATCTGTCATGTTAACACATGCTAAACCCCCGTAGAGGGCTGAGAGCAGAGCTGAGTGTTGGGCGACAGGTAAGACTGACGAGGGTGAGGGGCGGTGGTTATAGAATGAGGGGAGTGTCATGACACGAAATGCCAGAGCAACATAAAGCCATTGTACTGGAATACACACAACATGAGGGAGAGGATTTTCTATCATGTGAATTTCTGAACGCTTTTATGTCAAACCCCATTCCGTTTTATTCCATGAATTTCTCCTTTCATGGATACTTGAAATACCCACCTGATGGACTGGATCAAAAGAGCGAAGAGTTGAATAAAAAAAAGCTCAGTTTGATAAGTTAAACCAAAAGACATTGAAGTTGTATGAATGGTTTTTGTCCATAGAACCACCACTTTATGCGAGTACACATGTAATCAGAGGTTCAGCAAGTGACTTTAATTGTTGATGATAGTGAGTGGTGGAAGGTATCCAAAGCAGCTATGATAGAGGCCGTAACACATGGGGAAACAATGATACAATATTTGCAGGGTATCATTTACCTGCAGGAAGTCAGGTGTAAAGCTCTTCAGTCTTTTTCCATGCAATGCAATGCTGCAGGTGCTCGCCGGACTGGAGTGTGTTTACATTGCCACGGCATAGGGCTGTGGTCAGAGGCAGTGGGTGAACACTGCCACTGGCACTGAGCCACAAAGGAGGAACCCAGCTTGGATGTTGTGTTTACAAACAGCAACAAAAATTCTGCAGACCCTACCTTTGTTGGACAGTCTTTTGCATCATTTGTCTGATTTGAAACTTGTGACCAGAACTGCAGCCAGTCATTGGGGAGAGATCTACGAGTTTTGGCTTTACTTTGGGGGAGCTGCTGTGCCATCCATAGCTGTGTCTCAATCAAGAGGTTTCTGCCGTCTGAAGACACAGCCTTTGTAACCATCATGGACATGAATGCACAAATATTTGGAGGGGGGTCTTTGAATTGGGACGTGTAGCTTTAAACGGCTCAAGTACATTCCCTCAAAATTTTCCACTCCTTGTGAAGACAGTTTTAACCTATTTTTTGTCTCTTAATTGAGTGTACACCTCAGAAAGAAAATTCCTCACTGACTCATTTTTTTTATTTGTTTATGTAATTTAATTGATGAAATTGTATTTTATTTTGCCTCCGAAAAGGATTCTGCTTCTTTCTTTTATGCACCCTTGCTAATAAACTATTGGTTGTTCTGTTGAAGGTTACCAAACTCATGAGTTATTCCACATATATTGGCTTCTTAGGACAGTCAACCCTTCACTTTAGCAGGATAAACCACCTGCTGTAAATAATCTTGAGTGTTCGGGAGTCTCTTGATTTTGAGGGGGGGAAAAAAAGTGTCTCCAGAAATATTTTTGAGTAAAAGTTAAACATTTGTCTGCTCTGTTCGCAGTAGCTGGTACTCACAGCGCATGTCTCCCTCTGCATCTATAATGAATCTGCATGTAGCTGTCAAAGAAAACACATCCCTTTTTGTCTGCTTCCACTCTCTGTGATCCATGGCCTCAGTAGGTAAACAACTGATGTCGGTTGAAGCAGACCACCTAGGTACAAGTTTCCACATGGGGTATCCCTGAAACGCAAAGCAAAGACATTTTCCAAGACACATTAAAAAGAGTTATGCAAATGGTTTACGGCAGCGCTCGTGTGGCTGTATTGTTAAATTAATCTGTATACACTATGGCTCATCTTGGCAAGATCCTTTGTTTGTCTTTGCTCTTAATCTGCAGGGCTCATCTCAGGCTTACATCAGCCAGAGTCAACAGAAGGACATCCGCTGAAGCCTTACTGCTAACACCAGGGCTAACACTGAGGTCAAACAGTGTGGGTGTGTGTCGGTGTGTGTGTGTGCAAACTAAGCAACGCCAAAAAAGGTCAGTATCTCAGATAACCTCCTATCACAAACCTGTACTTTCTACATCCTGACTTGCATCCCAACCTGTTCAGACCTACCAGAGACAGAAAAGAGCATTCAAAGTCAAGCGCAGTTGGTCTTTTGTGCTTGCATAGATGTGGTTTTCCCCAACCGCTGATGGTGTGTCTGTGTGTCCAGGCCAGTGAACTTCGCCAGATGCCTACCGCCTCGTTATCTTTACAAGCACGGACCGTTCCGCTGGGCTACAAGGGCCAAACAGTTTATCACACACCACAAGCAAAGAGGTTGGGGTATTGCACAGCTGAAAGGACACACACAGATACAAGCAGCAGTGCAGAAGAATCATGCATTGAGAGTAATGGACGCCCCTGCAGGCACATCTTCAAGCACCATCACCTTACTGCATCAAAAACATTGCAAGAAGTTTGTTAATCATCACCCCTGGGAAAAAATGCTTCAACAATATGTGTGTATGTGTGTGTGGGGTTAGAATACATTAAGATAATAACATATAGAATTATGTTTTAAGTTTTAAATTTCAGTTATATTTAATGGGATTCAAACCATAGGGATACCGAGCATTTTCTTGTTGTTTTTTTTGTTTTCCTCTACCAAGTGCAGTCGTGCACTGTGAAGGGTTCTTGATGCAAAATTCAAAGTATTTTTGAAGTGCTAATACATGGAGTATATTCAGCATTTAGGGCTTGATGCAAGCAGAAAAAAATAGAATATTCGGTTTTTTACAGAATTTGCTAGAGCAAAAAGTTGATTTTCTGTAATTTTTCAGGAGGACATGAGTATCAAGATAACATTAAAAAACTTCTTGAGTCTCTTCCACTCCGTAAACATGTTTTTGACAGCACCCACAATACATTCAGGTATCCTGGGAAATGTGAAAATCTGACAATTTACCTTTTTTCAGGTTTTGGATTGGGCAAATTGTTGGTAAATGCTATTCATTTAAAAGTAAGCGGGGGTTTTTTGGCTCTTGCCAATGGGTTTGGTATCCCAAGGGTTCAACATGTTCACACACACACACACACACACACACACACACACACATATATATATACTTATATTATATGTAGTATGAATACAGACTGTGGAAGTGGGGCTCACAATCCTTCTGATTTTTTGGGTTTTAAGCAGGAGGTGTCAGAAAAGTTACCACTTTATGATTTATTAAATGCAAATCATCCATACATTTGATTAGGTCCTGACTAAACAACAAGTTGTTCCCTATTTAAAATATATTGTTAATTTTAGACAGTGGGTGTCTGGAATTATGATGTATCACAGGTTCTTACCCCTTTTATTTTGTGATTTCCCTCTGGACTTTCTTCAAGAAAATCAATACTTCAAATTCCCAAACTATTGATTTATAGTTGCTTAATTAAGTGAAGCTTTTTAATGATCCAATCAAAAAACAATCCCTTAAGTTAATGAATTGATCAACTTTTACTGTAAAACCAAACAGCAATGCAAAGTTTGGTTTACAACAAAAAAAGTTTCTGGCTCCAGTATCACAACAACTTGCACCACTGAATGGCCTCTCAGTCAAACCCACATATAATCACACAAATGCTCCCCCATAACTCCATCTACAGTGACAGCAAGCACTCTACAAAATGAATTACAAATATATCAAGTCAGTGTCATTCCAGAAATGAAAGATTACAGAGTAAGCATGCCTTTCCTCCCCGGTGAAATATTGTTCCCTCTTTCTCAGAAAATATTGCCCATTCATTCTTCAGTGCCACATAAGGTTAAACGTGCATGGCGTATCATTTTCTTTGGTGTCTTTTCATGGTGAAATGTTCTTCTCTGATACCATACTTTCATTGCCAAAGCCCTAATCCTTGTTTTGGTACAGAGACTGCCTGTGTTGGTGGTGTACTGTGTGCATCCTAATCTCTCCAAAGCTCTGTGTCGAATGGCTGCACTGCCTCTCTGTACACTGTGTACTCCCAGTTTAGCTATACCCTAACAAGCATGGCCAAGTGGTGAAAGCGAGAGGTTGTTACACAAACAGGCAAGAAGGCACGAGAGGGAGGAAGGATCATAAACAAAAATACATGCCTTTTTGACTCATGTGTTGTTAAACATGACTGATGTAAACAAACCTGTCAGGAAATCAGGAAACATGCATTACCTACACATTGCTGTGAGTCTACCTCATCAAAGTCCTTTCAATAAATTTTAGAGGTAATAGCAGGCTTCACTCGCGTGTTTTAAATCTTGAATGTGAAGAGACACTTGTGTTTTTATTGCCAGTTCCTCCATTTACCCATACCTGAATCACCTGTGCGTCGTTGGACCATAAAAGGAAACAAACACCTTTGGCTTATTTGTCTTGTCACACCATCAAAACTAAAAACTTTAATATGTAATATTACGAAAATGAATGAGAATTCTAGCATAAGAGACAGTTTATTTTTTGTCTTTGAATGTGGATGAGCACTTGACAAGTTAATGTTTTACCCACAGGGGATGCCGGCCTGCTCGGCCCCTTTGTTTGGAAACCATCTGGAAATAAGACACAGACACTAGACGAACAACTGCTGCAGTTAGAGGAGGCTCTACCTTGTAATGCAGCTCATTTTATGGAACGCATAACTGAAATGAGGAAAAAATCAAAAGTGACAACATAGACGACTGACTTGAAGAGAAAAAGTGCAGTTGTCCAAATATCACATCAGTGCCTGCTGCTTGGAGGTGTTCTATGTCTTGACCTTCCCCCCTGATCTTTAGTCTTTGACCCCTACACCTGGGCGGCTTCTTTGCAACCCCCCCTCCCAACTCTGAACCTGGACTGTCCATCATCATGGCTGTCACCTGGAAAAAGGATTCACAGGAAAAACTCAAGTAGCTCTTTTGTGATGATACTCTTTGCACGACACCTCATAAATCTATTGACGCCCTCAAATGAGATATAGCAACAACACCATGATTTAAAAAAAAAGAGGATTTTGTTCAATATCCATTTTTTTATTGTGATGAAAATGCATGGAAGTTGATAGTTTTGGAGAAAAAAAATCCCTCAAATCCATAGAACTATATCACGTTGATCATATTTTCCCTATAGGATCTAAATGAAGGGGATGATCAGTGTTAATTATTATTTTTTAGTTCACATTTTAAAAAACACATGCATGGGTGTTCATAGATATCTGAATCAGATAATCTGAAAAACCTACTCTCAAAAAATTGATTTAGAGTTGTTATTTAAAATAAACATTGCGAATTTACTCTCCAAATGCGTACAATTTTGATGTCCGATTTTTTTTTATGATAGCATGAATCTTCTATGCATCTAATTTTAAAGCCCACTGTTAAATAAATATCCATGTAACTGCAACTTGGCACTTCAATTCTCACAGGTATCCTTGATACAGCATCAAAAAGCCAGAAGATCTTTTAAAGAATCAAGTTGAAATTCTATTCTTCAACAGCTCACCTGTATCTGTACATTGTGAAAGGGAGTGTATTTTCTATGTTCATTATTTGGAAGATATCGAAGAATTGGGTATAAAGGGTGTGGCTGATCTGAGACAGACTTTTCAATAATACCAGCTTTACACAAGGTTTATTTACTCAAAAGTACATTACTGTGTGCTGGTAATGCATGATTTTTAAATGTTAACAAGTTGTGCTTCCAGTCAAATCCATGCTGCCAGATTACTCAACTAGCATGGTTGATAATGAGGCTACAGGCTTCATCCAGCTCCACTTCTTTGCCTCTTACTAGGTCAACACAAGATTGAGTCATTGTTTTCAATATGGAGACTGCCATCATCCTTTGTCAGAATTACTAGAAGAAAAAGTACAAGTACAACAAGAGCAGAAGGACCATCCGTAAAGCTTGTGTCTTTGACCACAAACATTTTTCCAAGACTCATAGTTTCCCATCACGAGATTCAATCCAACCTCATCAGTTTTGATGGATATTTTATGTTTTTTGAGCAGGTGGGTGTTGGGGAGGAGGCTTTAGGCAAATTCTTTGATTCCTCTGTGGGGCTGCCCTTTTCAAACTGAGGAATCAAAGACCACCAATGTGTTATATCTCTTATGTGGTCCAAAGAAAAGGAAGACCTGCAGACACACACTTGAAATCTTGATTTGATCCCATAGAGTCCATTCTGGTAGATGGAGATGGGGCACAGCTTAACACTGTGATCAACTCCTGCACTTGCCACACACTGCGCCAGCACCAACAACATTTATCATCCTGTTTCATTATTGCCTCCACTTTCCTTTTTTCTCAGTTTCCCTCATTCATATTCCTCCCTGGCAGGCAGGATTAAGTTTAAT